>OU426978.1:33597222-34220216 GCA_911387785.2 Aelia acuminata | reverse complement strand
GGGAGAACAGGTGGCTTTTCAACCAGGTAGACAAACGCAAGACATCTTTTCCCTGAGAATGGATGTAGAGAAAACGTGGGATCGGGATCGCAATGTGTATTTCGGATTTCTGGATCTGAAAGCAGCATTTGATAGAATTCCCCGCCAGGAAATATGAAGGGTGCTTAAGCAAAAGCGGATACCTCAAAACTTAATAAATGCCATTAGAGCTGTATATGAGGATCCTAAAGGAATTGTTCGCCTGAATGGAATGAAATCATCTCCCTTTAAAATGTGCAGGGGTGTCAAGCAGGGGATAGCCTGAACCCACTTCTTTTCAATATAGTAATGGATGAGGTATGGAAGCTTTGTAAAAAGAGACCTCCACGGACTACAGTAGGATCTCATCCCTGTTCTCGTCCAGAGCTTCATTTATGCGTACGAAATTGTGGTAGTAGCTGATAGCCCTGATCGATTGCAAACAGTAATAGAAGAGTGGTATGAGGAGCTGAGAAGGAAAGGCCTACAGATCGACCCAGCCAAGAGCACAAGGTGCACGTAGGAAGAGTGGTTTGGCCATGTTTTGTAGAATGGGCGAAAACCGGAGAGCGAGGTGGCTATTGGAAGCATGACCACGATGGCAGTGACCAGGTGGCAGACCGCGGCTTACTGAGTAGTTCAGTAGAGAGACTCGGGAGTGAGAGGGGCAGTTCTCTAGTAGGTATGAGAAGAATGGCCCAGGACCGGGGAAGATTTTGGAAGTGGTGTGAGGAGGCTACTCCACGCACAAAGGAGATAGATACAGAAAAACGAAATAGTAATAATAATAAAATAAAATTTATTTCTTCAACTTTTCCATCCGAAAATATCACAACATGTACGACAATGGCTTCCCCCCCCCCATCATCCCATCGGACCGTGGCTTGTCCCATTATTTCTCTCCATCCCATGATTCCACCTTCAGAAAGTTTTAAATTTCCTTACGGATGATGAAGTTTGCTCTCTTCAGTTGTATTGGAATTGTCTGATTTAGTCTCCTAATTGCAATCTTAGAAAGTTCCAATATTATCAGTCAATCCTTTATTCTGAAGAAGTACATAACACAAAAATAATGTGATACTTATTTATATGGTGTAAACAGATTTTTTTTTCGCCTTAGTATGCCAAGAATTATTAGCGGGCTTATAGCAAAGGATAGTCCAAAGTTAGAAAAACACAAAATGTGAAATATGTAATAAGTCATTATAAGCAAACAATTCAAAATGTAACAAGTAACAATGTTGCAAAACAGTTACTAGGTACCAGTGAAGAAATGACATTGAATCAAAAGTAACTTACGATAGGCTACGATATCCAAGGCAAGACTAAGCATCCAGTCCATCACTCTTATATTTAGTCCGAAATGGAACAACTAAGAATTACCTCGACCATTCCAATATGGGATTACGGACTAATACGTTAATGTAACGGTTCCAGAAAAGTCTAGAACTCTTTTCAAAGTAATAGAAATAATCATCTGCATTTGTTCCACGACACACTACAGTTATATACATTTTCTTTATATTACATAACACAGACATAATACAACTATTACCTCTGGAAATGTGATTTCTACCAATGAAAGGTAGATTTTTTAATGTTCAAAAAAATTTTTTTATTATTATACCATACCTATTATCTTTTGAAACTTATGTTTTAGGAATCAGGATCGATTTTAAAACTTTCGCCACAGATCCTATTACTTGTCATGGAAAAGCATGTAGCCTCTGTAAATATGTGAAAGTAGTATTGACATCAATATCTGGTAATTTGAGATAAAATAGATTTTAAAAGTCGATAAATATTTCAATTCTCTTATTACTACTTACTTATTGTTAGTTTAATGGGAATATTTCCGTCAAAAAACTTTACAAATAAGGGCTACAATTACTCGTTTTTAAAATAATTTTAATAATCTTGTACAATTTGGAGTTACATTTATTTAAAATTAGTTCCGTATCTATTTGATTATCATTTAAAAATCTTACACAAAGATATAATGTTTATTATAAATGAGATAAATAACTTTATATTAATGCAGTCTTTCTATTTTGAAATATATATTTCATCATCAATTAATACTACTTAATTACTAATTAATTTTTTGCTATTTACTTACTATATTTTTACTAATTAACTTTACTAATTAATATTTTTTCTTTAGCGTGCGTTACATTTGTAATAGACCCTGCCACCAAAAAAGTGACTTTTGGGGTAGAAGTTAGGGGTATCAAGGTCATCTCATTTCCGGTTTCAGGTAAGATTCAAGCATTACTTTTATTATTAGAATGAATATAATATAATTTATATATGAAAATATTATAAATACAGCAAATATTTGTTATAATTAAAAAAAGAAAAATTATTGATATTGTAACGAAAGAAACCAAAAGAGATGTTTATAGAAAGTTCTAGAATGGCCTGGAACAGTTACAGTCATTAGTGCATGATCACATTTTTTGATCGTTCTAGGCCTCTCTGGGTGGTTCCATAGCATACCATATTTAAGAAGGCGATCGACAGCAGGTTAGAGCAATGTTGAATAGTGAAGCATGGAGTTACTTTTGAGTAAATGTTCTGCCGCTGAATTAGTAACGTAGTTTAGTAACGTTGTTGAATTGAGTTCTAATTATTTGTTTGACTTTATATTATTTTTTCTAATTATTACACAAAAATTTTACATAAATAAAATTATTTAAACACACATTCGTGTTGCGAAATAACTAGTAGATATGGATTACAAAGTGTTCTTGTCTCATCACCATAAACGCTTGTTCAATTCCAAATCGTATAACATATTTGAATTTTTTTTTTTTTCTACACACAGTAGTAACCTTGTATGAGAGCTGTGTATTTCTTGAATTTTACATGCTTTTTGAATATTTGAACTAATAAAGTCAATAATAAATTGAATATATTGAACATATTAGAAGTTAAAATCGGTTTAGTCAAAACCGAACATCAAAGATCAGTAATTTTTATCATTTTGGTAGATGCTCGTGTTAAAACGCCTGTAATCGCTAATGAAAAATGTTATGAATACAAATAATAGAGATTTATGATTCACTTAGAAACATGCTTAAAACCTCTTTTTCGTTACACATTAAAGATCCATTATAATTATTTGATAAAGGTTTTAAAAATGAAAGACAATAGATTACCGAATTATTTAGCCACAGAGGTCATAAAAAATAAGGTTTTTTGGTTCACAGAGTTAAAACAAATCGCAACACAACATAACATGAAACAGGAAATCAACATAGAGCATATTGATACACTGGAAAATGTTTTGAAAAAAAACGTAAGCAAGGTGGAAGAAAATTGCAATGGAAGGAACATAGATTGGGTAAACAAATCTAAGAGATTTGATCTATATAAACAGTTATCCGTAAATCTAGGAACAAATAATTACCTCCTTTTAGATAAAAAAATAAACGAAATAAAATGGATTTTTAAAGCAAGAGGGGAACTGCTAAATCTAAATCATAAAATTTATATTGAAGAAGATGTACAGGAAATATGTTCACTGTGCAATAAAGGAGAAATAGAAAATACGTAGCATTTTCTGGCCATATACCCTGTTTTAGTGGAATTCCGAAGGAAATGTTTCAATAAGAACCGATTAAACAATATTGAACTTATTGAATACTTAAATGGTAAAAACTGGAACAACCTTATAACATACTGTAAAATAGCTTGGGCCTACAGAAGAACTTTAATAACAGAGTTTAACTTCTAAAAAAAAGAAAAAAAGAAAAAAAACAATGATGGTAGTATGTTGTCAAATACTGTATCTTTGCTTCTCGTTACATTTGTTTTCTTATTTAAATATGAACAACAACTATAAAAATATGAAAAAACAAACAAGAATAACAATTTTAAGCCATTAGTGATAAGGATTATTATTATATAGGGGCACTGAGGATTTTTATGTGTAGATATTTGTATTAGTTGTATATGAATATATGTGTGTGTGTGTGTATTTATATGTGTATATGTATCATCATCTCAACAAGATGGCTGAACTTGCAGTTGATTTAAAATATGCTCTACAAACTTTGAAGGCTGTTTCAGTGTATAAAGTACTAAGAACAGACTTGAGAGAACAGGTTTGCCTCAGTATCCAAAGGCTTGAAAAACACGTTGATTCTTTATCAGAAATTGCAGGTAATTCATCAAATTATAATGAACCTATCCGTGATAACCTAACTGCTCCCCCCATATTTTCACAAATGACAAAACAAACGGTTAGCAGGGTTCAAAAACTGCCCTCTTTTAAGGCTATTATCAAGCCCAATGATACCATAGGCCCTCAAGAAACTATTTCGGAGTTCAAAACCTTGATCGATCCAAGAAAGCTAAAAATAGGCTTCGAAAAAGTGTCGGAAACAAGAAGTGGATCTGTAGCGGTTGCCCAGCCTGTAATGTGTAACCTGCGAGTAACCTCTCTATTGTAAAAGGCTGCTAGTAGTTAGTAAAGTGTGCGATGTATGTGTATTAGTGTTAAATAAAACTATTTAAAGTATAACCAAAACACTAGTTTATTTATTTAATTGTACTAACCCAGTACAAAGTGGTGACCCCGTGTTTTGTGTTGTGACTGTTTTAAAGTTAAAAATGCCTAACAAAGACGATGGTGAACCATGTGCTCCAGTACTAAAACCACCCACAATTGAGGCTGTGAGTATTAAACTACCCCCATTTTGGCATGAAAAGCCCGATATATGGTTTGTGCAGGCCGAGGCGCAATTCCAGTTATCAAATATTACAAAAGAAACTACCAAATTTAATTACTTAATAGCACAACTAGACTTAAAAACTGTTGAAAATATTTGGGATCTTGTAGATTCCGAACATCCTGATAAATATTCAAGGGCTAAACAGAGACTCTTGGGTATTTATCGGGAGAGTGAAGAAAAACAAATAAAAAAATTAATTGGTGAAGTGCAACTTGGCGATTTAAAGCCCAGTCAATTACTTCGTAAAATGAGGTCATTGGCTGGGTCAGATGTTTCTGATAAATTATTACAAACACTTTGGCTCGACAAATTACCCGATAGTGTGAAACCTATTTTGGCCATCTCTGAAGGAGACCTGAACAAATTGGCGGACATAGGTGATAAAATGTTAGAAATGAATTCTAACAAAGAAATATGTACTGTTACTCGTACTTCAATTAATTCTAATAGCTTAGACGACCTATTTGCTAAAATATCAGCACTGGAGAAACAAATTGCAGCTATTAATGTACATCATAGAAATAGTTCGTCTAGCCGCAGTTCAAGTTGTAGTTCAGGCAGAAGTAGAAGGGCATCTCGAGACAGGCGGAAATTTAACCCTAATGGTAAGTACTGTTACTTCCATTTTAGGTACGGGAAAAGGTGTAGACCTGAAAAATGCACACAACCATGCAGTTGGGGTGCTACCAGGCAGGAAAACTTAAATCGGCAGTAGAAGTAGCGGCATCTTCAACTGCCAATGTAGGTGCATGCCGTACATATAGACTATTTATCAAAGATAAAAAAACTGGTATGCCATTTCTTATAGACACTGGAGCTGATGCTTCAATCATACCAGCTAAAAAAACCGACAAATTCAATAATAGTTATAAACTTTATGCAGCAAACGGCACTGCCATTCCTACTTGTGGAATTAAAATTCTGAATATCGATATTGGACTTCGTAGAACTTTTCAGTTCCCATTTATTGTCGCAAAAATTAGTAAAGGTATTCTTGGTGCAGATTTTTTGAATCACTTCAACTTATTGATCGATATCCGAAATCAACAACTTATAGATGGCATGACGAAACTTAGGACTAAAGGTGAGGTCATGACCATTTCTGAAACGGAAGTTTTAAGTACTGTTGATAAAAACATAAATTTTTCTCACATTGTTCACAAATTTCCGGACATTACCAAACCAACTCTAGTACCATGTGAAACGAAACATAGTGTCAAACATTATATTCATACAAAAGGACCACCTGTTTTCTCAAGAAGCAGACCCCTAAATCCTGAACGTTTAAAATGTGCAAAACGAGAATTCGAATTTATGCTCAACAATGGTATAATTAGGCCATCTAAATCTGAATGGGCCAGCCCTCTTCATATAGCGAGCAAAAAGGATGGTACGTTTCGACCATGTGGAGATTATCGTCGTTTGAATAGTCGCACGATCCCAGATCGTTACCCCATTCCACGAATTGAGGATTTCAATCACATTTTACCTGGTACAAATATATACTCTAAAATCGATTTACTAAAAGCATACTATCAAATTCCAATAGCCGAAGAAGATAAAGCCAAAACAGCTATAATAACTCCGTTTGGTCTCTACGAATTTAATGTAATGAGCTTTGGACTCCGTAATGCACCTTCAACTTTTCAAAGGCTCATCAATGAGGTACTACAAGGACTAGATTTTGTCTTCCCATACCTCGATGACATTCTTATAGCCTCAACTTCAGAAGAAGAGCATGCTCAACATCTAACAACAGTATTAGAACGACTTTTGAAATATGGCCTCCGAATAAATTTAGCGAAATCCCGAATTGGTGTAAAAGAACTAGAATTTCTTGGTTACCTTATTACGCCCAGTGGCTCACGACCACTACCTGATAAGGTTGAAGTTATTAAAACCTATAAGTTACCTGAAACAGTCAAACAACTTCGCACCTTTTTGGGGATGTTAAATTTCTATCGACGTTACATCAAAAACGCATCTCATGCACAAGCAATATTAAATGACTATTTAAAAGGGGCAAGCAAAAAAGATAATCGTAAAATCATATGGACTCAAGAGGCTATACAGCAATTCGAACAGTGCAAAACAAATTTGGCTGAAGCTGCCCTGCTAACGTTTCCAGATTCAAAATATCCTTTAGCTTTATTCACTGATGCTTCTGACCAAGCTATAGGATCAGTCTTACAACAACGTGAAATTGATGGATGGAAACCAATAGCATTCTATTCCAAAAAATTAAATAATGCACAGAAGTCTTATAGTGCTTATGATAAGGAATTATTGGGCATATATTTATCAATAAAGCATTTCCGGCATTTTCTAGAGGGAAAAAATTTCTGTATATTCACGGACCACAAACCGATTACTTTTGCATTTCTGCAGAAAAACGAGAAGGCTTCTCCCAGACAACTAAGGCAACTGCAATATATTTCTCAATTTTCCACTGATATTCGTCATATTCAAGGAAAAGATAATATTATTGCTGACACTCTCTCAAGAGTGGAAGAGGTGACTACAATCGATTATGAGGAGATTGCCAAACATCAAGCTACCGATACAGAACTCAAAAAGTTGGTTGATACTCCAAATTCCTCCCTCAAATTAATGCAACATCAGTTACCATCCGGACAAATTCTTTGGTGTGATACTTCTACGAACACTATTCGTCCCTACATACCACAATCTTTTCGATTCACTGTTTTTCAACATTTTCATGGTTTCGCTCATCCTGGTGTTAAAACCACCGTTAAAAGCCTTTCTCAAAAATTTGTATGGCCTGGACTAAGAAATGACGTCAGAAAATGGTCACAAAGCTGTATTAGTTGCCAAAAGAACAAAGTTAATAAGCATACAAAATCACACATTGGGCAATTCAATGCTCCAGATGGAAGATTTTCTACAGTTCACATAGATATAGTAGGACCACTACCACCCTCAAATGATCAGATTTACTGTTTAACTTGCATAGATCGATTTAGTGGTTGGATGGAAGTTATTCCTATGTCACGATGTACAGCTGAAATAGTTGCAAAATCGTTTTTTGAAAATTGGATCTGTCGGTTCGGCACACCTCTTTGTGTGATTACTGACAAAGGAAAGCAATTTCAATCTGAACTATTTCAAAACCTAACGCGAATTTGCGGATCGAAACTTCAGAGCACAACACCTTATCACCCTCAGTCAAATGGGAAGATAGAACGTCTCCATCGTACACTAAAGGCGGCTATAAGAGCACATAACAGCCCAAAGTGGACAGATGCCTTACCAACAGTTCTACTTGGTATGCGTGCAGCACTACGAGATGATTATAAATACTCAATTGCAGAACTTCTCTATGGGACACCGATAAGGCTACCTGGAGAATTCCTACAACCACAGACAACAACCTTACCAGATTGTGACTCCTTCATCGCACAACTTCGCCAAGATATAGAGCAAATTAAACCTAAAGAGAAAAGAATTCATCGAAGCCCTCATTCTATTTTTATTCATAACGATCTTCAGACAAGTACACACGTTTTCTTAAGAACTGATCGAGTTCGTAAATCTTTGGAACCACCTTATGAAGGACCTTTTGCAGTTCTCAAACGAGACGAAAAATATTTTACCATCAATATTAAAGGCAAAGAGGTAAATGTTTCTATCGACAGATTGAAACCTGCCTATTTGCTTTCTCCTGAATTCAATCCGGAAAAGGCTGAAAACACACAAACATCTGGGCCTTCAACACCTCCTAAACCTGAAAATCAAGAAGTCCCACCAAAGGTGCCTTTAAGAACGACATCTTCCGGAAGAAGGATACATTTTCCCAGTCGATATCTATGATAATATTTTGTACTTCAATTTTATAATATTTTATTAATGTTAATGCAATATTTCAAATAATTTTGTTCCTTCTATTATTTTATTCATGTTGTTGATGATTATGATATCCCAATTCATTGTTTATTTCAGTATTATTAATTATTAATACCCCTTATTACTTAGTTAATTTCAATTGTCTTTCAATTTCTTTTATTATTTTCATTATTTTATATCTCAATATTTTACTTTAATTATTATACATACTCCACTTATTGATTTATGTGCACATAGTATAACTTATATTTTGAAAGTCTTATTACTTCTTGATCATGAGATTTTTAATTTTCACATTAATTTCGTGACTTTGTCACTGAGAGGAGAGTGATGTAGCGGTTGCCCAGCCTGTAATGTGTAACCTGCGAGTAACCTCTCTATTGTAAAAGGCTGCTAGTAGTTAGTAAAGTGTGCGATGTATGTGTATTAGTGTTAAATAAAACTATTTAAAGTATAACCAAAACACTAGTTTATTTATTTAATTGTACTAACCCAGTACAGATCACTTATTGTTCATACCTCCAAAGAAAGTGACCTAACGAAAATTGAAGAGGCAAAAAATCATTCTACAAAAATTAAATACCATAAATTAACAAAACGAAATCCACGACTCGTAATTAGAAACACGGAAGACTATATAACCTCAACAAACGTAGTTGACTACCTCGTGGCCCAAAATGAAGACATAGCCCTAAATAGGGAGAAGATTCGTCCTATTTTGGTTCTGACGTCGAGAAGAAATAATTCCCGGCATGTAGTCATCGAAGTGGACGCCGTCACCAGGGAATTGCTACTTCACAACAGGATAAGTCTTGGGCACCAAAAGGTTTTCATTGAGGACTACTTTAGAATTAGAAGATGTAGCAAATGTTTAAAATTTCACCACAGCAGCAGGGATTGTCGCGGCACGGTGGCTTGTTCAAACTGTGGAGAAGACCACCAAGTTAATGACTGTAAATCTCAAATCCTAAAATGCATAAATTGTGATCATTTCAACAAGCACACAACAAGTCACAGGAAACGCCCGACGGACCATGCAGTTTTTGATAGAGGTTGCCCTTCATACCTTAAGGAGATACAGAAACTTGTTGCGAATACAAACTACAGCATACCCTTACTGTAAGTACTTACTAACTAACTATATTTACTATAAAACTACATTTTTATGACAAAATTTAATGGTACATAGACAGATAAATTTTTTACAACTTAACACACACCACTCTAAATACACATTAAATTTCTTACAACATTACACCATCAAAAAGAACATTGACATATTACTTTTACAGGAACCTTATACACGCAACAATAAAGTAGTAGGTTATAATAGTTATAATGTTTTTCAATCACTATCACATAATGATAACCCAAGAGCTTGTATCGTAGTTACTAACAGAAAATTTGACTGTTGCTTAGTTACCCAATTTTCGGATTCAGACTTTGTTTGCGTTGAGGTTACTATTGATAAATTTAAATTCATAGTTATTAGTGCATATTTTGATAGAAATAATCGTATCAATACAGATTTAGATAAATTGGCTAAAATTATGCTTAATCAATCAAATAAAAATATAATTATCAGTATGGACTGTAACGCACGATCAAAATTCTGGTATGACAAAAAAACGGACTTTAGGGGTTTTGAATTAGAAAATTTTATCATGACTCACGATTTAGTATTGGCAAACATAAATTCGGAAATTAATACTTTTGAAGGGGCAATGGGTAAAAGCAACATAGACTTGACTTTACTCAACGCACAAATCTATCGTGACTACCACATACGTAATTGTACTATTTCTGCTGAAACTGATTTCTCGGATCACAATATTATAACTTACGAACTACATACGAAAAATTACAGACAAATAAAAGAATACGGAAATAATTTCGTATTCCTTACAAATAAAGCTGACTGGGACAGATTCAAAATTAATTTGGGATTTCAATTAAAAAAACATTTTCTATTACAAACAAACTCGCAACCATGTGTTTTTACAGAAATTGAAGACAGGATACTAACTGAAATGGCACATATCCCGACTGACGTTATTTCTTCTAAATTAACCAGATCGATCATTAAGGCATGCAATATGACAATGGCAAAATCAGGCAATAGAAATATTAAAGGAAATCATCGAACGGTGCCTTGGTGGAATGATGAGCTAACGAAGTTACGCAGACAGACTAACAGACTACGGAAAATTTACCAAAAAACAAAAACTGATGAAATATTAAGAGAGACAAGAAGACGAGAGTACTTAAAAAGTAAACAGAAATACGAGAAATTGATCAAACAATCAAAATTTGAATCTTGGAAAACTTTCACGACAAACTGTACAGCGTGGAGCTGGCCATACAAATTTGCGGCAAACAAACTGAAACCTGTGACATTACTTCAAACTGTAATTAATAACGAGGGTCAATATACAACAGACACACGCGAAACTCTGACGAAAATTTTGAGTGACATGATACAAAATGACAGGTCTGATACTGACTGCCACGAACACCAAATTATGCGTGATAGTATTAATATTCCTCCTACATCTACCGACGACTTACCTCTTGAGGACGAAGAAATCACGGATGTAATTAAAAATTTGAATTTGAAAAAATCCACAGGTATTGACAAAATTAGTCCTACAATAGTTTCAAAAATTTATGAAATTTTTCCTAAACTACTAATTGAAATTTATAAACTCTTTTTCAATAGAAAACAGTTTCCAGCCAACTGGAAGGAAGGTAGGTTAACGCTAATACCTAAAAGTGACGGTATATCGCTAAGACCAATTAGCATCCTTCCAGTTCTAGGAAAAATATTCGAAAAAGTTATTAAAAATAGACTCATATATTTTCTATTGACTAATAACATACTTAACAAACGACAGTTCGCTTTTCTTCCTCAAACTGGTACTGACGATGCTTTGCACGAACTGACCGAACACATTACAACAACAATGGATAAAAAAAGCAATTTACTGGTTGTTAGCCTTGACATAAAAGGTGCTTTTGACAGCGCATGGTGGCCGGCTATACTGACCAACCTGAAGAAGTACAACTGTCCACAAAATTTATACTTATACACGGTGGGCCAGACCCCCTTACCGTGCACCCCCCCCCACATCTCTATAAATTGCATACCGTTGTGTTCCTTGTGATAAAAGATTAAGAAAAAGCCAATGTTCCCAGAAAAAAAAGTGGCCGCACTAACCGAAAATGGCGTTCAAACATGGCGGAATGACGATTTTGATTTTAGTTAGTTTTTTGATTACTGACATTCACCATTATGCTTAATTTCGCCATAACTGGTATTTTATTAAAGCTAGATAGTTATAGATTCAGAATAAATAAACAAACATTCTAAAATAATTAGTCTTGACAACATAAAATACATTTTAATTCAATTTTTTCAAGTCACTCGCGTAAAAGTTAAAATTCCAAGTTAATTTGTGATTAAACGGCCATCGTTAACGAAAAACACCCTGAAATAAACCATCTGGAGCAATTATTCTTCTTTAGAAATCAGTGGTCAAATTTCAAAATATATCAACTAGTTTCATAGAAAACGGACCTACAAGGCGAAAAGGTGCCGGGGACTCGGGCGCATCCCGTCCTCTGCCACATCGTTCAGTTCTCATACATCATATATTTACAGCGGGTTTAGGATATTATTTTGAATGTATAATCGAGCCTATGTAACTGCAAGTTTTTAATTTACAGAAATAATTAATATAACCTTTTTTTTTTTTTTTTTTTTTTTTTTTTTTTTTTTTTTTTTTTTTTTTTTTTTTTTTAAATCTTATTAATAAAGGATATAAATCTGCTAAATAATAATGAATTTGTCGCAGAATGCACATTATCTAAACCTCACTTATATTGACATAAACTGGTTATCATGAAATTAAATAATAATGTTCTCATAGTTATAGTTGGGTTACAGACACCGACTTCTGATCATTCGTGAAATTTGAAATAGATGCATTTTTGCAAAGTATTGATTATTTACAGATTTAAAAACAATCAAAATAAAAAAGATAAATAAAAAGTTCTGTTTGTTCGTTGATATGTAGAAATAATTAGTAATACAATTTAGGAAGTATATACATAACACGATTTAGTAGCTCACAACAATTAATGAATAATATGTACATATATATATATATATATATATATATATATATATATATATATATATATATATGTACATATTATTCATTAATTTAAAATTAAACCACTACTGGAGAGGAAAACCAACTAAAACATGTAAGTATTCATGCATCTAATGATCTATAATCCACGAAGTTGTGGCCTTTTTCGGTTTCTGGCATATAACTACACATCAAAAAGTTTACTTTCTCTTTTTTTCGAAAAAAGCGTATAGTAATACAAATAAAATGAAATATTTGAAGTTGAAATTGGATTAGTTATTTAGCCAAAGTCCAACATGAAAGATCGGTAATTTTTATCATTTTGGTGAAAACTCATATTCCAACACCTATAACTCGACAATATGTACTCTAAATGAAAAATGTCACAGATAAAAGTTTTAGGACATTAAATTTAGCATAAAATAAGCCCATTTATTTTAAAATTAACTTATTTCTGCGTAGAGATACAAATGAAAAAGTGAAAGTATTTGTAGCGCTTACTTCATTCTTTTAACTATATCTTCTTTCCTTCATATAACTACTCAACAAAAAGTTTTCTTTCTCTTTTTTTGGAAAAAAGGGTATACTAATACAAATAAAATGAAATATTTGAAGTTGAAATCGGATTAGTTATTTAGCCAAATTCGGACATCAATGATCGGTAATTTTAACCATTTTGGTGAAAACTCATATTCCAACGCCTATAATTCGACAATATGTACTCTAAATGAAAAATGTTAGATATACAAGTTTTAGGACATTAAATTTAGCATAAAATAAGCCCACCTAAATAGTTAGTTCTGTGAATATTTTATCATATCCCCTCAGTTTTCACAAAAAGAAGGAATCTAGCGCTACGAATACTTTCACGTTTCCATTTGAATCTCTTCTTAGTAATAAGTTAATTTAAAAATAAATGGGCTTGTTTTATGCTAAATTTAATGTCCTAAAATTTGTATATGTAACATTTTTCATTTAGATTACATATTGTCGAGTTATAGGCGTTGGAACATGAGTTTCTACCAAAATGGTTAAAATTACCGATCTTTCATGTTCGAGTTTGGCTAAATAACTAATCCGATTTCAACTTCAAATATTTCATTTTATTTGTATTACTATACGCTTTTTTCGAAAAAAAGAGAAAGTAAACTTTTTGATGTGTAGTTATATGCCAGAAACCGAAAAAGGCCACAACTTCGTGGATTATAGATCATTAGATGCATGAATACTTACATGTTTTAGTTGGTTTTCCTCTCCAGTAGTGGTTTAATTTTAAATTAATGAATAATATGTACATATATATATATATATATATATATATATATATATATATATATATATATGTACATATTATTCATTAGTTGTTGTGAGCTACTAAATCGTGTTATGTATATACTTCCTAAATTGTATTACCAATTATTTCTACATATCAACGAACAAACAGAACTTTTTATTTATCTTTTTTATTTTGATTGTTTTTAAATCTGTAAATAATCAATACTTTGCAAAAATGCATCTATTTCAAATTTCACGAATGATCAGAAGTCGGTGTCTGTAACCCAACTATAACTATGAGAACATTATTATTTAATTTCATGATAACCAGTTTATGTCAATATAAGTGAGGTTTAGATAATGTGCATTCTGCGACAAATTCATTATTATTTAGCAGATTTATATCCTTTATTAATAAGATTTAAAAAAAAAAAAAAAAAAAAAAAAAAAAAAAAAAAAAAAGGTTATATTAATTATTTCTGTAAATTAAAAACTTGCAGTTACATAGGCTCGATTATACATTCAAAATAATATCCTAAACCCGCTGTAAATATATGATGTATGAGAACTGAACGATGTGGCAGAGGACGGGATGCGCCCGAGTCCCCGGCACCTTTTCGCCTTGTAGGTCCGTTTTCTATGAAACTAGTTGATATATTTTGAAATTTGACCACTGATTTCTAAAGAAGAATAATTGCTCCAGATGGTTTATTTCAGGGTGTTTTTCGTTAACGATGGCCGTTTAATCACAAATTAACTTGGAATTTTAACTTTTACGCGAGTGACTTGAAAAAATTGAATTAAAATGTATTTTATGTTGTCAAGACTAATTATTTTAGAACGTTTGTTTATTTATTCTGAATCTAGAACTATCTAGCTTTAATAAAATACCAGTTATGGCGAAATTAAGCATAATGGTGAATGTCAGTAATCAAAAAACTAACTAAAATCAAAATCGTCATTCCGCCATGTTTGAACGCCATTTTCGGTTAGTGCGGCCACTTTTTTTTCTGGGAACATTGGCTTTTTCTTAACCTTTTATCACAAGGAACACAACGATATGCAATTTACAGGGATGTGGGGGGGGGGGGGTGCACGGTAGGGGGGTCTGGCCCACGTACTATTACTGATTAAAAATTATTTCGACAACAGATCCTTGACAATACAGACGAACTCTTACTCTATCAACAAAAAACTAACCATAGGTACTCCACAAGGATCATGCCTATCACCACTTTTATGGAATGTGTTAGTGAACACAATATTCGAAACTGACTTACCTCACGACACGAAAATATTAGCATACGCTGACGATATTTTAGTCTTAGTCAAACGAAAAAACTTCAGTGAACTAGAAGCCGTTACGAATACAATACTTATTAGACTAATACGATGGGCTAAGACTAACAAACTTCAATTTAATGCTAACAAGACGAAATACATAATTTTTTCTCGGAAAAGGACAATACCTGTACTTGACATTAAATTAAATTCTGTTGGACTAATAAAAACTGACGTGATTCGATATCTCGGCATACTATTCGACAGAAAACTAAACTGGAACAGACATACTGACAACGTCTACAATCAGGTATTACAGACAATCAACAGACTCGCAATTGCAGCAAGAGCAAGGTGGGGCCTCAGATCTGAGATGCTGAAAGTCATTTATGAAGCCGCTCTATTACCAAAAATCATCGATGGTAGTCATGTTTGGCAATCTGCGGTAAGTCGGAAGAGAAACTTAGATAAGTTGAAAAGGTTACAGCGACTTATTGCGATTAAAATATGCAAAGGCTTCAGTACTCTCTCTTATGAGGCCTCTATTCTTCTTGCTGGATTGCTACCGATAAATTTAATTATAGACGAGAAGACAGAATTATACAGAATTAAGAAGTTACATTCGAACTACAAACATATATTGCACGACGACATAGAACTACCGCTTTCAACGAACAACTGGATACACCCCACATCATACACACAGGTACAATCACAAGTGAACAATGACTTTTCATCACAAGACACTGATAGAACAGACATATACACAGACGGTAGCAAGGATGATGAAAAGGTTGGTTGCTCTTGGGTAGGAAAGGACAGAATCGGAAATGTATTGGAGTACCAATACAAACTCGCGCCCTGGTGCTCTAACAACCAAGGAGAAAAATTGGCTGTTTTGAAGGCCCTGGAACACATCCTTGCGAACCCATCTGACTTCAACTCACAAATAATCGTGCATACTGACAACATGAACGTCCTACACTCACTTACTAACACAAACATTCACGATCCACTGATAGAAACTATCAGACATCACATAATTCAGCTACTGACGCACCAAAAATCAGCCACAGTAAAATGGGTAAAGGGGCATTCAGGTATAGAGGGCAACGAAAGAGCTGACCACTTAGCGAAAGAGGCGGCTAACAGCGATGAGTTGTTGCCCACTTATACCAAAGCACCCATATCTCACATAAAAAAAATGATAATTAGAGAATCGGTCATTAAGTGGAACGATATGTGGAGAACATCTCCCAAATCACCCAGTTTACATAAATACATCCCACAAATTATACTTACTAACTTTAAACAACTACACAGTACAGAACACACATTGACACAATTTCTCACAGAACACGGAAACACAAAACAATATCTAAAACGTTTTAATATAATAGATACAGACACCTGTGACGAAGACGGACAAGTTCACAACTTCAGACACATACTCTACGATTGCAAACTATATGACAGACAAAGATTTGAACTGATACGAAACATAATACTGAAACGCGGTAACTGGCCAGAAATTGAACACGTACTATTTACTAAATTTAAGACAGACTTAATGAAATTCATAAAACAAATTGACTTTGACCGACTTACAGACAACAGAAGGGCAACCTGATGGCAATATATAGGGCAATCTTGTTGTGCTTGTAGGAGATTTTTAGGTTTTGTTTTATTTTATTTAGTTTATAAATTTTTTTTTTTTTTTTTTTATTTTTTATAATTTTGTGTTTTATAATTTTGTTTTTGTGTTTGAATTCATAATTTCTTAAAGTTTTGTATTTAAATGATAGTGAAAAACAAGAAACTCTGTAATATATGTAGTATGCCTCTAAAGGCATGGGACATGTATACAACAATAAATGATCTCTTTATGGGGTTACCATAAAGGAAAAACAATAAAAAAAAAAAAAAAAAAAAAAAAAAAAAAAAAAAAAAAAAAAAAAAAAATGTGTATATGTATATATATATATATAGAAACCAAGCTCTAATAATGTTTGCTATACTTTGTACTCATGTATAAATATTAAATAAAAACATTATATTAAAAAAAAAAAAAAAAAATAGAGCACAAAATTTTTCATTAAACAGGCTCCTACAGCACAAAATTAACTTTCTTTTCAGTTAGGAGAAAAAAAGTATTCATAGGGCGCATTTCTCGCTAAGACTTCTTTATAGTACAGGAGCTAAGGGCCAAAAAAGGGGCCTGATTTGAAGAAAATTTTTGATCATATAGGCTGAAAGTACTCATTTCATAGACAATAACTGTGAACGTCTGCCACCTCAGATCAGTTGCCATCAAATTTTATAGGCGAACAAATTCGACATTTTCGAAATTTTTTAGAAATTGCAGAGCATCAAATTTAGCATGAAACAAGCTCCCTTACACACAACATTAGCTAAATCCTGCGTTAAAATATAGATGAAAACGTAAAAGAATTCGGAGTGGTTACTTTCTGCTAAGACTTCGGTTCATTTAGATGTTTTTGAGTTAGAGTCGTTGAAACACGGTTTCCACCAAAATCGTAAAAATTACAGATTTTTGATGTACCGAACCCGGTAAAACCACTTAACCGAATTAAACTTCAAATATATCATTCTATTTGTAATAGTTTAGCCTCTTATAGTAAGAGAAACTGAAAAAAAATCCCAAAAAATGTCACGGATTTTAGACAAGGCGCTAAATACGTTCACGTTTTAATTACTTTGTCTCCACAGGAGTGGGCTAATTTTAAAATTAATGAGATCGTTTTACACAGGATTTGATATTCTACAACTATTATAGGTAACATATTTTATTTGGAGTAACCCTCTATTGCAGGCTATACCCAATTTTAACTATGAGGACTTTAGTCGACGCGAAATTTAATGCTATTTTATTTTGGAAAGAAAACTATTTCTTTTGCGATAAATCGTTTTCGAGTTATTAGTGAAAATTTTAAAAAAGTTCGAAAATGTTGATTTTGTTCGCCTATAAAATTTGATGGCAACCGATCTACTACCTCAGAGGTGGCAGACGTTCAAAGTTATTGTCTATGAAATGAAATAATTTCAGCCTAAATGATCAAAAATTTTTTTTAAATCAGGCACCTTTTTGTTCCTCAGCTCCCGGACAATTATGTGAAGCATCAGGGCATTTGATAAAATATAACATGGAACTAACTATTTCTTAATTCAACTCAGCTTAATTGACCTATATATTATCTATATTTAAATAAATAGTAGGTGATATTTAAACTTAAATGAGCTTAAACAGCTAGTTATTGGTTTTTAACATTGTTGACAAAGCAGAACTACAGCACAACTACCCTATTCTGATGAGCTCTTTCATCTATATAGACCTAGCAATACTAAATTTAAGACAAGGATTTCTCAACTTGGACTTTTATCGGAAAAGGAAATCTTTTAATAGCACATGAATTAATTTATATTATATTTACTAACAAGTTATTTATTAACTAGCTTGTTTTCCCTTTTCAGTGAATTTCTCACCATTCTGCCAATCAACTGGGGGCTTAACACACCATGGTCAAAGTGGTATCTGTTTCACCTCAAATATCAAGGAAACCAAGCGGAACTCTATCACTTTTGAAATATGTCTGTCTGTTTACCTACACTTCAATTTTGAGAGATTCGCGGGAATAGACTTTAAATGTTGGAAGTATTTGGGAAATTTAATACTTGTGAACGAAAACCCACTTAAATTTTCTGCAACAATAAGTACGATAAGGATATTGAGCTAAATTTTCAAATAAAAATTATAAATTATTTTATCACTAAATAGGGCATATTAATCTATAAATGGTCTCGATATCCATTTTTTAAGTTTGTATCGGATAATAAAGCACTATAACATGTTAAAACCTCTTAACATGATATTCTTATTGTGTTTGGGTAATGTGCAGAATCAAAAACGGAGAGCGGATAAAGCCGCTGCTACTATAAAAGTATGTGTGTATTTGTCAATTCACTTCCCTTGCTATTTTCCCCGAAAAAGAAATTTTTTTTACAAACTGTAAATTAATTTCTGGTAATTACCTATAAATCCTTCCCTTGTATGTTTCGGTTTATTTCACATGTCTTTATTATTATATACTTTTAGTTTACCTATATATATTTTCCATATTTTTCTTTGTTATACCCCTTTTTAAATGAATATGATGTAACATATAAAAATTCTCCTACTGATTATTTTTATTTTATTTTATTTCCTCCCTCCCATGCCTCAAGGACAATACTGGTATGAGCAGTTGTGGGATGTTACGCATGACTACGCAACAACACAATACCGGTAGTAAACCATTTATTTCATTTTTCTTCTTCTGCAGCAGTCCCCAAGAGCTAGAAGGTCTCTTCTATTTCTATGATGGTCTTCTTGGTCCAGGTCCTCTTCTCTGGGGTCCCATATTGAAGTGGGCTGGACCCAATGCCGTTTCCACCCTTCAATGAGTTCCTTGAACCGCGGGAAGTTCTCTTCGCTCACCAGCTGAGGGAACTCTTACTCAGTGAGGACGAAAAGTCCCGTGGTTCTCAGCATTCTGGCCCTTATACTATCAAATGCAGTGCAGGTCGTGACCACGTGCTCAACAGTCTCTGGGACACCACAGGTGGAGCAGTTGGGGTTTATGTTCTGGCCAAGTCGATGCAGATGGGCTATAAAACCCCCATGCCCGTGAGGAACTGTGAAACCCAATAGTCCGGGAGGACCCACTTAGCCGGGATTTTACTGAAGGAAAGTATTTCCTGAGGGTTCTTCCTTTCCGGGATATTGCCTACCTTCGACTCCACTCCTCAATGGTATGCTCCCGGATTATCTGTTTCCACTTGGTTGGGTTTTCAACAATCCTCTCCCTTAGAGAGTCCGAAATTCCTGATGAGCCTTTCTTTTTGTATGCATACTTTGTCACATCTTCCTGCAGGAGGAGGTCGAGAGGAACCACCATCGCTAGAACCTGCACTGTATCATGCGAAGTTGACCTGTAAGCTCTGGTGACGCGAAGCAGAGCCGTCCTCTAAATTGATGCTCAGTGAGGACGAAAAGTTCCGTGGTTCATTGCATCCTGGCCCTTATACTATCAATTGCAGTGCAGGTCGTGACCACGTGCTCAACAGTCTCTGGGACACCACAGGTGGAGCAGTGAGGGTTTATGTTCTGGCCAAGTCGATGCAGATGGGCTATAAATCCCCCGTGCCCCGTGAGGAACTGTGAAACCCAATAGTCCGGGAGGACCCACTTAGCCGGGATTTTACTGAAGGAAAGTATTTCCTGAGGGTGCTTCCTTTCCGGGATATTGCCTACCTTCGACTCCACTCCTCAATGGTATCCTCCCGGATTATCTGTTTCCACTTGGTTGGGTTTTCAACAATCCTCTCCCTTAGAGAGTCCAAAATTCCTGATGAGCCTTCCTTTTTGTATGCATACTTTGTCACATCTTCCTGCAGGAGGAGGTCGAGAGGAACCACCATCGCTAGAACCTGCACTGTATCATGCGAAGTTGACCTGTAAGCTCTGGTGACGCGAAGCAGAGCCGTCCTCTAAATTGATGCTCAGTGAGGACGAAAAGTTCCGTGGTTCATTGCATCCTGGCCCTTATACTATCAATTGCAGTGCAGGTCGTGACCACGTGCTCAACAGTCTCTGGGACACCACAGTTGGAGCAGTGAGGGTTTATGTTCTGGCCAAGTCGATGCAGATGGGCTATAAATCCCCCGTGCCCCGTGAAGAACTGTGAAACCCAGTAGTCCGGGAGGACCCACTTAGCCAATAGCCGGGATTTTACTGAAGGAAAGTATTTCCTGAGGGTGCTTCCTTTCCGGGATATTGCCCACCTTCGACTCCACTCCTCAATGGTATCCTTCCGGATTATCTGTTTCCACTTGGTTGGGTTTTCAACAATCCTCTCCCTTAGAGCGTCCGAAATTCCTGCTGAGCCTTCCTTTTTGTATGCATACTTTGTCACTTCTTCCTGCAGGTGGAGGTCGAGAGGAACCACCCTCGCTAGAACCTGCACTGTATCATGCGAAGTTGACCTGTAAGCTCTGGTGACGCGAAGCAGAGCCGTCCTCTAAATTGATGCTCAGTGAGGACGAAAAGTTCCGTGGTTCATTGCATCCTGGCCCTTATACTATCAATTGCAGTGCAGGTCGTGACCACGTGCTCAACAGTCTCTGGGACACCGCAGGTGGAGCAGTGAGGGTTTATGTTCTGGCCAAGTCGATGCAGATGGGCTATAAATCCCCCGTGCCCCGTGAAAAACTGTGAAACCCAGTAGTCCGGGAGGACCCACTTAGCCAATAGCCGGGATTTTACTGAAGGAAAGTATTTCCTGAGGGTGCTTCCTTTCCGGGATATTGCCCACCTTCGACTCCACTCCTCAATGGTATCCTTCCGGATTATCTGTTTCCACTTGGTTGGGTTTTCAACAATCCTCTCCCTTAGAGCGTCCGAAATTCCTGCTGAGCCTTCCTTTTTGTATGCATACTTTGTCACTTCTTCCTGCAGGTGGAGGTCGAGAGGAACCACCCTCGCTAGAACCTGCACTGTATCATGCGAAGTTGGCCTGTAAGCTCTGGTGACGCGAAGCAGAGCCGTCCTCTGAGTTGATGCCAGCCTATTCCTCTGTCTCTGGTTGAGGTTTCGATACCAGAAGGGGGAGGTTAGGATACCCTCAACCACTCCTTTATAGATAGTTACCGTTGCCGGGCACCTGAGGCCCCAGAATGCGCATCCTACTCTACTAAGATTGTTCACAGTTTGGGCCACCCACCAGCCATGTATTCCAAATGAGGCGTCACATTTAAGCCTACTCCTAACCTAACGCCTAGGTAGGTTACCACCTCACTTGGACGTATCCTCTGGCCTTCAATGTCCATGGTTATTGGGTGAGCACTATCTGTCTTGCCCTTAAGGAGTATCGCATTGGTTTTGGCAGCGGCCATCTTCATCTTTTTACCCTCATACCATCTTGCGACTAGGCTGGCACATCTTTCTGCTTCTCTCTTGACTCCGGCTCTGCTGTTGGATACCACCACAGCTGCTAGGTCATCTACATAGGCGGTAGATCCGTTAACCTACTAACACTCCCAGCAACTCATCAAAGACAAGCTTCCATAGAGCCGGACCTAGTACGGATCCTTGAGGGCATCCTCTTTCTATGGAAGCTTCTACCTCGTAATAGGTTCCTCTGATCCTCACAATCCTGTCTTGCAGTAACTCCTTACAAGAGAGTATAAGTTGCTGGGAGCATCGTATCTCTGCAGCTGCTGCAGCACGCTGGGCCACCATACACTGTCGAAAGCGGAGGAGACGGCGACGGCCCATGTTCAGTCAGTCATAATATGTCCTTCGAACTATGTCTTGGGTTTTTGCTATATGCACAGGGCAGTTCCGACCTGCCTGGTGCTTAGCCTTTGTAGCAAGGAAACCTTCCCTCACGCAGTTAACACAAGTTGGGGCGGTCAGCTTTCCTTTCACTGGACATTTTTAGTGATGTGTCCGATTTCTGCGCACCATCTGCAAACCACTCCATTCGCTTCACAGGTAGCCTTTGTGTGCCCGTATCCCTGTCACCGAAGGCAAGGAGAAGAGTCAGGATAATCGATAACTTTAAGGGACCACCAACCCCCAGCAATAACCTCCTTCAGTAAATTACATCTTGCAATCGGGTGCACTCCTAGCACCCAATTATTAGTAATCCGGTTTCTGGCTTTCGAGTGTATATATCTACTTTTGTTTTCCAGGATGGGGACTGATTTTGCAGTTAGCTTAACCCACAGGGGGACTCCCCTGACCTCCACCTTTGGCTTCCTTGTTAATGCCAGCTTGGCTTCCATTCCGTTATCTCTCTCAACACAAAATAAAACTGAGCCTGCTTTAGGTAGTTGCGCGGACAACTCGTGCCTTGACCCCGAATTCAGTCGAAGAAGGCAGGTCGTTAACGATATCAAGTGCACTCTTTCCTTCAGCTGCAATGGTAACATATGTCGGCCTAGCGGCGTCCGACGGTGTTTGTGTCAAGGTTTTTACCACATCCACCACAATCTTCTTCTTCACGGGAGCATTTGTATCCCTAGGATTTATCAGGATCAGCCTCCTTTTTCTGTTTCGGGGCGTTTTTATTTCTTCTCCTTTTTTTAACCATTTGGAAGGGTTCACTTCCAGTAGTCTCTAAGATGGTGTTAATGGATTTGGCCTGTTCCATAATCACTTCCACCTCTTGGGAAGTACTAGGTTCTGGTACCAGTTTTTGTTGATTTAGGTTTCCCGACCTGATTCTCTCTAACATCATTGGTATGGTCTTTTCTACTATTGAATTTAGTAGAATCTCATGAACCGTAGGAGACATTGACGGACTCGCTGTATGAGGGCCAGTTGTTCTTCATTTTTATCATGCATCGTCTCCATTATATCTATAAATTGCTGTACCTTGCTATTGATGTGCTTTTGAATCTTAACACTTACGTTTCTATCAATAGCACTTGTATAGACACGGATATTTTCTTAATTCTCCGAGCATCATGCAAGAGGCTATCTTCTGGCCGTTCATTACCTAAAACTTCTCTGGAGCAGGAGATCCTTTCCTTTGCCTCTTAGCTTGCCTTGGGCGTTGTAGAGACTATTCTTCCACTACACCTTTCTCCATAGCTGTTATTCCGGTTAACCTATAACCTATAACCTCATACAGAATGGAGTAGAAGAAAAGATAAACTTTATTCTGAGACGAGATCCCTTATTCCGAGATCCCCTTGTTCAGAGTAGAACAAAAATAAAATTACAACCGGCCAAATAATTAAAGTATTGGTGGATAATGAAAGATATGATATACATAAAAATCAAAAGTAAATATTTCTAAAAAATTAAACTTATACAAAATAGTATAATATATTCATTAATGAAATAAAAAAATAAATTTCTAATAAAAATAAAGAAGAAATTAATGAAAATTTATTTTATAATGATATGTTGTTAAAATCGTTTAAGAGGATTTTAAGAGGAATTGTACACGCAATTATTTTGAGCCTAAATGATATAGGTTTGTTTGTTTATTTTGGCTTCCAGGCGTAAAACCCTAAGGTCATCAACGCCCTTTATCTTTGTTTATAGAACGGAACCTTAATCAAATTAAACTTATTATTAAAAAATTGAGTCATAATAATATAATGGTACTATTGTAAAAAAGTATTAAGTATGAGAAAAGAAAAAGATGAAAATGTTAATAAATATAGAACATAATTGTGTATTATTCAAAAATGGGAATATTAATTATCGTAACAAAAAATAAATAAATAAAATAATTTTAAATATAAATTTATAACATTTTTTTTTTTTTTTTTTTTTTTTTTTTTTTTTTTCAAATTTTTAAATATCTCGAGATGAGTAGAGACATTACATAACTAAATGCTGTTGATCAATTTACAGTTCGTTATTAAGGTGATAACCTTTTTGATTATAGACTCATCATCTCTGAGTGCCATTTTGATGTCGGAAGGTATGCCAAGCCGGTTGAGTATTGATTTGTAATAATAACACTCCTCGAAGATGTGTCTGACACTTAGGTAATTATCGCATTTTGGGCATATAGGAGGTGCTTCCTTAGTAAATAGGTGTACAAGTGTCATACGAGTGTGACCTAACCTAAGACGTGTAACTGCAACCTCTTCGCGGCGTTTAGTGCGGTTTGATGTGGCCCATGGCTTAACGTCTTTCTTTATATGCTTTAATTTGCTGGCTGGGCTTTCCTCCCACATTTCATGCCATCTTTTGTTTATGACTTCCTTAAGTGGACGCGCAAGTTCTTGGGGAGTTAGGATAGCAGTGCCTCTACCCGGTAGGGATAGAGCTGCTTTGGCGGCTCTGTCGGCCATCTCATTCCCGACTATCCCGACATGCCCCGGGGTCCAAACGAAGTGTACTGTTTTACCTATTTGGTTTAACATAGTCAAGTATTCATGTATGCGTTGGACGATTGGATGGTGTGAGTAAATCTTGTTTAATCCCTGAATGGCGCTTATCGAGTCTGAAATTATTACAATGTTGTCTGTTTGCAGATTTGTCATGGAAAAATGTAGGGTGGATGCAATGGAATTTAATTCGGCAGAATAGATATTGCAGAGATGGTGTAGTTTTTTCTTATGGGTCGAATTAGGTGTAATGAAGGCAGATCCTGTCGAGTTTTCTGTCTTGGAACCATCTGTGTATATCGCTATGTGATGTGGTAATGATTTGATCAGTTCTTGAAAGAGTTGTTGATATTCTGTGGTTGTTGTATCTTGTTTTTGGAATTTAGATAGCTGTAGATGTATTTTGGGAGGTATATATGTCCAAGGAGGTGTAGAAGGTTCTATCTTATAAAGCGGTACATTTTTTAGAAAAGATGTTACAAAGGAGATTCTCTCTGCGAGAGGGAGTGTCGAATTTGGTTTATTGCGAAAAGCTGTGGTGAATTTCGGTTCAAATATATATTTGTGAGCGGGATGGTCCGTCTGGGTGTACAATTTAGAAGTATAACTTATAGCTAATTTATGCCTTCTGAATAAAAGTGGAGGAAGTCCGGCTTCACAACATAGACTGAGGGTGGGACTGGTTCGAAAAGCACCCGTCGAGATCCTGATTCCTGCGTGGTGAACGGTGTCGAGCTTGGCAAGGACCCGTGGGCGAGCGGAAGCGTAGATAAAGGAACAGTATTCAAGCTTCGAACAGACCATTCCCCGATAAAGTTTCAATAATGTAGCTCTGCCCGAACCGCAGGTAGTACTGCTGAGTATGCGTAGTATATTTAATTTTTTTAAGGCTATTGTTTTTATTGAGGTTATGTGATGTTCCCAGGTCAGTCTTTTATCGAATGTCAACCCTAAAAATTTATGGTGGTTGTAAAACGGTAGTTGAGAATTACCTATGAATAATTTGAGTGGCGGTGGATTATTTCGTTTTCTGCTAAAAAGAAGACATTTGTTTTTTTCTGGTGAAAATTGGAGGCCTATTGAGAGTGTCCAGCTATTGAGTCTATTGAGGGATTCCTGTATTTTATTTTGAATGTCTGTAGTGCAATGAGACCGATAGATAATTGCCAGATCATCCGCAAACAATAATGGTTTTACCCTTCTTGGGAGGTTAAGCCCTAGATTATTTATTGCGAGTGAAAAGAGGGTTGGACTTAATACGCAGCCCTGGGGGACACCGCTGTTCTGATTGTGGTCCTCAGATAGCTCGCAACCCACCCTAACTCGCAAGTGTCGATTAATGAGAAATTGTTTTATGAAATTAAACATTGGTCCTATTATTCCGATTGACATCAATCTTTGCAGGATAACTGAATGGTCGATGCTGTCGAAGGCTTTTATCATATCAAAAAATACAGCACCCATTTCTTGACCATTGACAAAGGCATATTGCGCTTCAGCCTCAAGAACAACTAAGTGGTCCGTCGTAGATCTACCTTTACGGAATCCGGATTGAAATGCTTGTATTAGTTTGTTCTTTTCTATTATCCACATCAGTCTCTTGTTGACCATCCGTTCCATGGTTTTACTCAGGCAGCTGGTAAGGAAAATCGGGCGGTAGCTGGTTGGCATTCGTTTATCTTTTCCACTTTTTAGTATGGGAACAACAAGAGAATTTCGCCAGCTATTTGGGTATCCGCCTGTGTACCATATATGATTGTAAAAATCGAGGAGCCATTTTAGCGTATTATTCTGTAAATGTTTGATCATTTCGTAGTGAATATTATCAGGCCCAGGTGAAGATCCTTTAACTGTGTTTAAAACATCTTTTAACTCCCATATTATGAACTGAAGGTTGTATTGTAAGGTCGAGTCGTCCGGGCTATTACAAATTTCTGAGTTTTCGGGAGAGGTGTGGGCATCGGAATGATTTCTATTATTATTATATATTTCAGAAAAAAAATCGGCAAATGAGTTAGATACCAATGAAGGGTTATCGGTCAATTGCCCATTTATTAATAATGTGATCCGGGAGAACGACGAGTTTTTGGTTAATTTGCGGACTTTGTTCCAGACTATTGCGGAAGTTGTTGTGGAATTTATGGAATTGACGAATTTTTTCCAGGATTCATTTTTATAGTGATTGAAAGTTCTCCTACACATAGCTCTATATTTTTTATATGTGATAAGGTTTTCGGTTGTCATGGATTTTAAGAATTTTTTATAGGCTCTACGGCGATTTTTAATGGCAGTTTTGCATTCATCATTAAACCATGGAACTGGAGGTCTTTTTGGCATGCCTTTGGTCATTGGTATTGATGCCTGAGCTGCCCGTATGATTACATTAGTAATAGCCTCACATCCTTTTTCAATATCTAGTTCATGATGGGAGACCTGAGGGGGTGAGGCCAAGGAATCAAACAGGGACCAGTCAGCTTTATCTATCAACCATCGAGGATTTACGCGGATTGAAGAATTTATATTATTGAATTTAATTAGGATTGGGAAGTGGTCACTACCGTAGAGATCTGGTAAGATGGTCCAGTCTATTGAGGGGTAAAGAGTTGCACTACAGAGAGAGAGATCTAGGACTGAAAAAGATGAACTAAGGAAAGTCGGATCTCCCGTATTGAGTAATATAAGATTTGATAAATCAATGAAATTTTCGATGATTTTCCCTCTAATATTGACATTGTCGGAGCCCCATAAGGGATTATGACCGTTGAGGTATAAAACCGGGCGAGGAAGTTGGTTATAAATATCTAAAAGATGTTGGGTTTGTATCGTCCGATCTTGTGGAGGTAGGTAAATATTGCATACAGAGAACATAAAATTTAGGTGAATTGTAGCGGCTATAACTTGAAGATGTGAATTGATTGTGATGGGTTCCGAGTAAACTGATTTATGAATAGCTAACAAAACTCCATGGTGACTATGATCAGGGTCGGGACTCTCTTTTCTATAAATATTAAAATCCTTTAATGTAATATTATGATGTGGCTGTAGGTGGGTCTCTTGTAGTGCAATACAAAACGGATTATTATCGTTTATTAATATTTTTAAACCATTGAAATGTGTTTTTAAACCGTTGCAGTTCCACTGAATTAGGGCCATACGAGTAAGAGTAGCGAGTAAAATTATTCTTTTGTTTTTATTTTATTAAGGTGCTTAGTGTTTAGTGTTTTTCATTCTTTCATATTATTACTCATGTCAGCATATTTGCTTATTACGCAAGTAGATGGCAAATTTAATAAAAATGTCTCAAGCTAACATATGTAAATAAAAAAATAAAAAATAAAATTAAGGTGCTAATCACTATTTATATTATTTTCTTCTTTTTTGGCCTTACTCTTCTATTTTTATGAGTTTGAAACCCTTCATCGTCCGTTTTAGCGATTTCCAGGTCTATAGACATGGAGCTAGACGAATCTAGGTCGGTTCCGAGACACCGATCGGGAGGGATATCGGGTGGGGCCGAGGCCTCAGATCTGTCTTCCGAGGCAGGTGGGTTAAGAATAAGGATAGGAGGTGGTGGGGAGTGGGCGGAGTTTGAGGGAGAGGGGTGAGGGGGGGAGGAGGCCGTGGGGTCGGGGCCTATCGAAACCGAAGTTACTTTGGTTTGTTTATGAACCTTGTTAATAGGCAATGTGTATGCCGTGGGTTTAATTGAGGGATAAGTAAAGGAAAAGTCTACTTGTATTCCTACATCTTTTTTATTATCGCCTTTTATTATTGAAGCATATGATTTTTGAAAAAATTGTAGGTTTTTAGATTTTAGAATTTTTTTCGCTTCGGTAAAAGATACTTTTTGATTCGCCTGGATAGCCTTTATCTCTTTTTGTAAAAGAAAAGTCGGACATTTTCGATCTAATGCATTATGATCACCATTACAATTGACACATTTCGTGATATTTTCACAATTTGAATTTTCGGAGTGTCATTTTTGGCCACAGTTCGCACAAATAGAGGCCTTTTTACAATCTTTGGTTCCGTGAGAGAAACCTAAGCAGTTATAGCATCTAATGGGATTAGGGATATACGGCTGTACATTTACTGTTAAAAAACCTATTTTTATTGTTTCGGGTGGCTTGGGAGAAGTAAAAGTTAGAATGTAAGTATGGGTGAATTTTTCTACACCGTCCTTTTTGACTTTGATTCCTACGACATCGGTGATAATTCCTTTCAATTCATCTTTTATTTCTTCTATTGATGAAAATTGTAAGTCGAAACATCTAATGACGCCCTTCGAATAATTCAAAGAGCGATGTGGACTGGCCTGGACTTCGAATAAATCACCAAATTTGGTAATCCCTAATAACTTTTCCGTTTGTCTCGTGTTAGACGTTTCAATTAACAGATTCCCATCTCTTAATTTTTTAATATTCTTTACTTGGCCTATAGCGTTCGTAATAAATTTATTTATGAAAAAAGGTGAGATATTTTTGAAAGTATCTTCACCTTTCCTAGAAACTACAATATAAGTAGGAGTTATTTTAGTCAAGTCGTCCGGTAAAAAGGGGGGTTTGTCTGGCGGTGATTTCATTCTGCCTCTTTTTCGAGGCTGAGCACGAGAACTATGGGGTTCAGTCTCGTTCATGATATTTTATTAACTTATATAAGCTAGAAAATAAATTAAAACTCAAATAAAAAGAATTTTAATGAGTACCTACCTTTTTGGAAAAAATAATAAGAAACAAAAGAAATTAATAATCAATCTTCTATAGTAAATAAAAGAGATAAGATAAAATAATACAAACAAAAATCACGAAAACCCTGAAATTAATTAAATATTCGTAAAGAAAAAGAAATAGATGAAATATTATAAGTAAAGACGCTTATCTGAGTAATCCTCTGGAGCTCTTCTCTCTTCGAGTACACAAACACGTAAATGATATAGGGAACAAGCTTCTACAAACTTAGAGCTTAGCCAGACCTCTCATTACATGATTTTAAACATCACGATAAGTTATTATTTTCAGCATTGGATCTCTCTGTCTAAATAGTAACTTCAATGTAGTTATGAGTTTCACCAGACTCAGACGGAAATAGTTATTGTAAGAAAATTCTGTGTTCAAATTCTTTCCTGAACTGGTCTTTTCTCCATATACGCATTTTATCACAATATTTTTTACCATGACTTTTGATACAGCAATTTTTTTGTTTCCATCTCTGTATCCGAATCAGGTTCTGAGCTTAAATCCAAAAAATCTAACATACTTTCACAAAATAAACCCCTGCCTATTATACTGCGGCACAGAAACTGCTCTCCAATGTGCGCGGTCAGCTGTGCGACGCAGTCGTGCCGCCTGCTTTGCTCTGCTCTGCGTCGCCTGCGTGACACAGTTCAATGTGCGCCTTACCTAACTTTGTATCAGTTTTTATCCCATTGTCGATAATATTACTTTGAAGAGTTGTCGCTTCTGGTGCCTCGTGCATGTTTCGTCACTGCATGTCAACACCGGCAATATTACAATGTTCCTGAGGTTCCCTTGAGTTTTTGTACTTAGGAAATTTTAGGAAAAATTAGTTTAGATTCAACAAATTTTGGTAAAATGTGGGAACATTGTCTTAAGATAGAATATGTTTTTTATTAAATTGACTCTCATTTTGCGAACGTCACCTTCGAACTTCAGCCTCGAATAGCCTGTCCATGACAGTGTTCGGCTAATCGAAATAAGACACGAGTTCGAAGAAGTATTTTATCTATTCCCCCGTGTGTTCGTGGATAGCACGAGTGTCGCATTTGAGTCACACCTGGGCAAAAAGTATTTTAATTTTAATTTTAAAATGCTTTATTTTAAATAGCAAGTATGCTACTTAACACACAGTGTGGCAAACGAGGGAAAAAAAACCAAAATCCAATGTTCATACCTGAAGGTATTTTTTATTGTTTTTCATTCTTGAATAGTCAACAAATAAAAAGGAGTGGTTCCTTTCTTATCAAAAATATCTTTTGAGCAGAACTTTAAGGTTTTGTCGTGGTTGTAAAAATGTCATTTTTTTTTTTAATAAAAATATTTTGAGGTAGTTACAGCACATTTCAGTGTTAGTTGTTTTACAACCTTTATGAGCGTATATAGACGTTCCACATTATAAAAGTATCCATCCAATATAAACGATGAAATAAGAGAAAATCTTTCGCACAAAATAACTAATTTGAAGCATGATTATATATAAAGCCTTATCCTGGCTTAAGATGGCAGGAATTGATCCAGGACCGGGATGTATCAGATAATATATTCCTCTCATTTCATTCGCCTTTTTTCGCCTGTTGAGTAGTTATTGTCAATTATGTGAAAAATTTCGCGGCGCCCAAAAAAATTCCCAAGAAGTAAAATACCCTTAACTTGACTGTCTCCAATTTACTTAAAAATCATTGAATCACATACCTACACAATCATAATTTAATTTTTTTTTAAATTTGAAATATAATATGGTTAGTGTAATACTCAATGAAACTTGACAGCTGCTTCAGTTTCCTCCCAGAGAAAAATAGTTGAAGTACAATTTTCCACACTGGTTCTGGTCGAGCTGTTTTTATCCAGTCAAAACTGTCTAAATATCAGTACGAAGTGATTAGAAAGACGATTAAAGACAGTGGTATCAATATTTCCCAATAAAAGGTTGCAAGACATTAGCTGACAAAAAAAAAAAAAAAATGCTACCTTAAAGGAAATTTAAATTAATATTGAGTTTAATCAAGGTAAAATTAGCTAAATTAAGTTTGTTTGTTTATTGAGATTTAAAAGACCATAAAACCCTAAGGTCATCAATGTCTTTGTTTATCTGTAGCTAAATTAAGTTAAAAGTACGTTCAATTATTTTTTTTTAATTATTTAAAATATCCGTTCTTAAGTTACCTCTATAATTACATATACATTAATAATATAATTTTTAAATTTAGTTGCAATCCTAGTGTAATTTTCTATCCTGAATCGAATGAAACAACTTCCATCTCGATAGGACAAACAGTTCCCAAGATATAGAGTTTTTTTTCCACTTTTTTGCTGTTTTGCCCCACTGTGCGCCGGTGCTGCAAAGTTCGGGAGTTTCGGGGGCGAGATTCGCACAGTGTAATGTATCCTTATAATAGCTGATAATGTTGCATTGTAAATTTGCCTCTTCTAGTGCTTACCCTGGCAAATAGAGGTATAAAAAATAAAATTTCAATATCGCAGTGTTTTTTTTTATTTATTTATTAAAAAAACAGCTTGAGGAGACACACAATGGATACATTCAATTCTTCTTCTTCTATATTTCAAGATACATGTTTATATCGTATAACAACAGAATTTATTATTAACTCAAGAATTAATCATAAGGTTAGGGTCCATGACTTTTAGCAATCCCATGTGCCCTCTTTGGGCGGATGTTGTTCGTTTTATTTCTAATAAACTAGTGAATATGATGGGATTTAGTTTTATATTGAACATATCTCTATTTAGATATTTTACATTCACTTTCACATTCATAGTTAAATGGTTAGGATTCGGTTTATCATCTTTCAAGTCAATACTCCAACAAATTTCCAACCAGCTTAGTAGCGTTTTAAATTTTTTGCAAAGAGTAACCTCATTTCCGACTGAAACATTATTAAATAAATTTTCATTAATATTTAAAAGTACAAGTGTCCATCAGAAATGATAAAATGTCTAATAATAGTCATGGCAGCTTTGTCAGAATACAATTTAAACTATATTACAAAGTCAAATATGACTTAATATTAACAAATCCAAAATATTTAGAACAACAGTAACAACAAAGCTTAATTATGTATACATAAAAAGAAATAATAATATCGTAATGTTAAACAAAAACAAAAGACAGGTGGTTTAGAATGGTTCTATACGTATTGTTGGAAAGAACTAACAGTTGGAACAAACAGTCATAGTACATGTTTGTGACCACGATGTTAGAGTATCGTCTATGCCGGGCCAGAACGTTCGAGGGCCGTCCTCTTACGAATCAATATAAAGAGAAATGAGCTGTAGAGTTAGCTTGGTTCTAAAGCTAAAGTCATGTGGTATTTTGTGTGTTACAAAGTGATAATTTTGCCTGCCGATGGTTGGAGGTAGCCATAGACCCCTTCTCTGGTAAGTAGTGGAATCACCCGATGAGGGCCAGCCCCTAGGGAGAGAAAACGAAGGCGACAAGGGTTGAACAGATTGCTCCTCGTGCCGCAGGCGGGAAACGCCTCTTCGGTTGGTCTGATGAGGTAGGCGAGAGCCTGACAACCCGGCTGAGCCTGTCAGGAGGCGGCCACTCCCCTGACTCGGGGCAGTAGGTCGATAACTTTCTCCTCTTAAAACTTTCTATTCACGAAACGTGCAGAAAGATTAGACGGTCAACTTTGGTCAACGACACAACGACCCTTAAGTTATGCAAAGCAGAAAAAAGCCACATCTGCAACACCCATCAGATGGCTAAGCTACGTGAGCCAATTCAGCTCGGGAAACCAAGTAGCTGATGCTCTCTCAAAGATTGAGGAAATCAGTTTCTTGAACAATCTAGACAAACTTGCCGATCTGAAGAAATCCAACCACGAGGTTAAGACTTTGAAGTAACAGTAACTAAAAACTTTAACTTCTTACATTGCCATGAGCAACACAGCCGGTACTCTGTAAGACTACGACATCTCAAGCTCGGATTTATCTTCCACCAGGATGTAGGAAACAAGTTTTGTGGGTATTCATGGATTAAGCCGCCCAGGTATATGCGCCTCCCGGAAATTGGTAGCGCAGAGATATTTTTGGCCATCCAAGAACAAAGATATGTCCGAGTAGACACGTTCTTGTATAGGATGCGCTCTAACGTTATTCGCCACAAAGGTTCACCACCAGGGAAGTTCCCAGGGGTCGGACGACTAGATCACGTCCACTTAGATATCATAGGTCCTCTGCCCCCGTCAAATGGAATGAAGTATTGCGTAACCCTAATTGACCGCCATACTTGGTGGCCAGAAGCCATTCCTGTGGAGGACATAACCACTGATGCAGTTGCAGCGTTTTTTTAGGGTATGGCGTACCCAGTATAATAACTACAGACCAGGGTAGGTTTGAAAGTGACCTATTTAGACGACTGATGAGCTACCTTGGACTTGAGCGAATTAGAACCACACCTTACCGCCCCAGGATGCATCGTGAGAGAGGTGAGATATGCCATTAATCGAATTTCTCCATTTCCGTTTAGGGAGAGCAATAAATTAATTTTTGTTAATCAGGGAGGCAAAATTCAAGAAAGCCCTGTCAACATCATACACTGGACCTTTTCGTGTCATGAGCCGGACTGATAAACTCTATACCTTACAGTTACCAAATCGAGAAGTCACCGTGTAGTTGGACAGAGTTAAACCAGCATTTTTTCTGGCTGAGAAAATGCCTACTACGACAGCGAAGATCATCGTTCCCCCAACATAGACTACCAAGAATGAAGCAGTCTGTCTTATGCCTTCTATACCTGCTCCGGTCCTATAGAGTCGATGAGGAAGACTCATAAAACCGACCGTCCCCTTTATGGAAGGGATTATTTGGAGGGGGGGGGGGGGGCCTGTAGCAGTGCTTTAGTATTAAAGAAATAATCTCGTCCCGACCTCTTTCGGCTGAAGACATGACTTCTAAGAGATATATGACGAGTGACAAAAGGTAGATAACTAAGGTTGAGAATATACGAGACGTGGAAAAAGATTTGCTAACAATGAGGAAGTTAAGGAAGCGATGCCGGTGATGTGACAGCAAAAATTTCATCAAAATTGGTCAAATTGAGGGGGTACTCTATATAATAACTTTTTACGTTTTTTTTCGATTTACTCGAAAACGGCTCTAACGATTTTGATTAAACTCGGTACTTGATGTATTTATATGCCCAAGATATGACTGCAAAAATTTCATCAAAATTAATCAACCGGAGGAGGCACTTTATTTCATAACTTTTTTTTCGATTTTCGCAAAAATAGTTTTAAAGATTTTGATTAAAATCGTCATGTTTAATGAAAATCAAGTATTTTTTTTAATATCAGGTAAGCTTTATAATTCTTATAATGTTCTGAGAGGGCATAAATGGGAAAGGGGCCTTTTTTGTTCCCCATAAGTACCTTTGGTTTTTTATAATGGAGAAATTATCTGTCTCTCGTTTGGCATAAAAATAAGAAATGGCTAAATATGAAATATGAAAAAAATCAAGTAAACATATAAACGGAGAAAAAAAGAATAATATTCTGTCAAGTCATAAAACAAGTTGAGCTCACGCATGCGCAGTACGCCTTTAATGACAGAGCATTGCTTTATAATTATAGATGTTATGTTTTTCAATGGAAGTTTTTTGTTTCATGGAAACTATATGAAGTTTTCAACAACTACATAGAGAATTATAAAATCAGACGTCTTGGAGTATCATGCTTGCATTGCGAATTATCACAAGTAAAAACTTTAATTAATAATAAAAAAATTGAGTGTACTTTAAAGAGCAAATACAAACAAAAAGTAAATGGGTGAGGAAAAATACCTGACTTTGAGAAATTACATTTAACAAAACACGTCTATTTCTAATCAAAGTAAGTTAGTAAGTGAAAGTTGTGTGTTACGCGCATGGCACCAGATTTTTTTTATAAAATCTATAAATACTTATAAATTATTTTCTAGTATTGTCTTAAGTATATGTATTTATCTTCTTAGTAATAATCCTTATAATAAATATGTTTATTGAGTGACAGATTTTTTATTTATTTATGATTTATCTATAATAACCAAATATTAAGTTAAAGGCAACACGTCAGTGTGAGATTTAGGGGTCATGACCCCTGGTTATGTTTTTCATTGTCATACTGTTTATAATAAAATAAAAAGTCCATGGTTAATCTTGTGAGAGTGAATTCTTAGAAATGAGAATGCATAAAACCATAATGCTCAAAACATTTAAAGGAGTTGTTTCCTGGTGAAAAAATATGTTTCAAGATAATCTTTAAATCTAAATGAAACATAAGGTGTTTTACTGGATCAGTAATCTTTGTTGTTTTTTTGGAAAAGCATTAAAAAAACAAACATTCGAAAATTAGGTTTCAATTGACTATGAGCCGTAAATACCCAATCAATCAATTTACATCCATAATATATTTACAGAAAACGGTTCACATGTTGATGAAAAATGAGTGAATATACTTTTGTATATTATATAAGGTCTTTCATGTTTTGCTATGTTACTCTATACCTTATAGAGAGTAACAAATAAAAGGAAGTTAATAAACGTGGAAAAATTTTCTGTGAAGTGGCAGAAAGGCGTTTACACATTTATCAAAACATGCCTACTTCTACTCTAATTAGGTTGGTAAGTGAAAGTTGTTTGTTGTACGCATCGAGCCAGATTTTTTTTATACAGCTTTTCCGTAGGTTTTATATTAGGTTAATGAAATCGATGATAATGATTAGATCGTCAAGTTAACTAAAGCAAAATTATGTCGGTTTAAAGAAAATTTGCCAAAAATCGATTTAAAAATTTCACCCCCAATGAAAAAGGTATATTTTTTTAGACCAGGGAATTCCCCCCCCAAAAAAAAAAGATGGATCAAAATCCACTGTGAGAGACTTTTGTCCTCCCTTCCTCCCCGGTTAGGTTACACGGGGTTTCCCGGATCAGGGGTGATGTTTGAGGGATTGATGCCGAGTAAAATTAAAATTTACCTGGCTCACAGTTTAGAACTTACTCTCTTCGGGTTTACAACATACGCCGGTTGTCTTGGGCATCGCATATTTCCCAACGCGTTTGCCTACTCGGCCATCCCGCCACCCAATTGTGAGAGACTGACCTCGACCTCTCATTCTTAGTAAATAATTCGTATATCTATATCACTGCATATGCATATCCTTTTATAAAAAAAAGTGCAGTGATATGATTGCCCAGATAAAAGCCGTCAAATGCTACTCAGGTAAACAACCTCTTTGGCTTCAAAGAGGATTACTAAATAAAGACATGAATAAGAATAAAAAGTTACTATAGTATTTTTAAGTAAGTATAAAAGTTTATTATCTAAATAGGTGACATATTGAAATCCTGCATTCACTTCCGAACAACTCCATGTTATTAATAATAAATACTGATTTAGATGATTTGATCCTTACCATAGAAAGCCCCACTCTTAACAGTTCTACCTCCAACAGTCAGCTTTGATTCAACTACTCCTGTTTGTGAATTATATGAGATTAGTCCACAAACTGAAAAAAATATGTATAAATTATAAATTTGACCAAAATAGTATTTGCCATTAATTTTGTTGATAGAAAACATAATTATATACAAGCAAGATAAAAAGTATATTATTCTACCTTTTTGATGTAACCGAGACTTTCTTTTTCATAATCATCCATTATTATTTGCTTGGCTTCAATAAAATACTACTGCTCTTACCACTGACTGTAAGTATTGGGCCAACACGTCCCAGGTTGCACACAGGGGTATTTGACTCGAACAGCTGGCCAAAACCTATTTTCTGAAATGTATAATTTACAATAAAATGTGACTCCCAGCTAAAGTTAAGGAACTGTCAGATCATGCCAGACCGTGTAAATACTTGGAAAACCTCCTGATTAAAACATTCACTCTACGGAGGATTTTTCTTCCGAACGTAAGCAGGTCATCTTCATTAGTTTTTGTAAGTTTCGGAGAGAAATAGTAAAACAAGATGAATCAGGGTTCTGTACAGTGGTTCTGGAGCTTGGTGCCTTAGTGCCAGTGAACTGTTTTCTTAGCCCAAAGTAATGTAGGTTGACAGAGACCATTATTCTCATTATCTCTGCATCCCGTCATTAGCCTGTGTCACCAAGTGCAAAAATGCTGTATCTTTTTAAAGTCATGCTCTCCAAAGGCTACATACACTTATACAAAAATGACCCTAAGAAAATATTAGAAGAAATACGATGAAACGAGAAGTTCAATTGTGTGTTTTTCAAGCTTATAATATTCAAACAATTTTAGCCATACTCCTTCCAACTTCGATAAGAATCCTACCTCACACAGGTCATAATCAAGGTGTAGAGCCAGACCGAGCCTGTGGAAAATGAAAAAATTCATCTAATAACTATAAGGATATTTGTGATAGAATTTTTCACCTGTCAGTGAAGTAACAAGCAAATTCGTAGAATGGCAACACTCGCAAACTTTCGCAATGCAGACCAAATGACAAACCTTAAACTTGAGCAGGTATATTCCAAGATTTGTCTTTATTCCTAGAAATCCTATAAATGACAAATCAAGTATGTCATTTTTTATCATCATAATATTATTTTCAATGGAATAGATGGTATCGAAAAAAAAAGATAAATAAAGTTAAATAGGTTGAATCCAATAAATAGGACGAATCCGTGCATTATCTTATAAAAAATAAAATAAAATTACATTACTTTTGTGGTCATATCTTCTAGAATATTTTGGTGGATCATCATCATCATCATAAAAATCTTCTTCCGATGAGGCAAAAGCAGCTTTTACGATAAAAAAGAATACTCCAACTGCCAACAGCTTTCGAGGAACACTGAGCGAAAATAGCAATAGAGCTGTTTTATAACACATATCTAATAAAATATCTTTCATAAGAGATATTTGTCAGATAAAGTAGAGTTATTATATAGTTACAGTTATTTTTTTATTTTTTTTCCCTTCCAATAGTAGGGGAGACCGAGGGGATTTGAAACATAGGTGAGTTGAAACAGTAGCGATTTCTCGGAACTTAAAATCGCTAGCGATTTGGCAACTTCGCTTATCAATCACTTCCCTCCGCCTGCTGACATGTCAGTTCGCGTCAGTGTCGTAAGTCGCGCGGTTACGCAGTTCTGCGTGCCATGTGACAAAAATCGTGAAAAGTAGGGTTTTATTTTATTATTTTATATACCCTATATTTTCATAAGGGTTTTGTATTTTGGCTTAAGTTATATATGTTTCGAATGCTCATTAACTAGAGATTTATTATGTATGTTTGGTAAAATTGATTTCTGCGTAGTTGCTTCTTGATTGTGGATTGATTAAAAATTGGAAGGTTTTTTCGCACCGAGGAGATTTGAAACAGGCTGTTTCAACTCATCTCGTTTTGCCCGAAGAGGACAAAAACAAGTGAGTGGCATGATTTCCGCAGAGAGTTCCAAGGGGAACAATGGTTATTATAGCACCTATTCTGCAGAAGATGAAGAATCCTTTTGCCTTTGTTTTTAGAGCCATTTTCATATAGCAGAGCCAAATAAAATGGGTGCAATGTCTGGAATACAACAACGGGAATCATGAAACTTGCACTGGTGTGGAACTTTATGTTTGCCACTACTGCTTGTCAGATTGACATTTTTTAATATCATAATATTTTTATTTTTGACATTTGTGAGATTATTGTAACATAAATATTTGAAGAAATATTGATCAAAACTGATTTTAATACTTAAATAAAAAACATTTTATAAAAAAATATTAAACCGACTTCGAAACCTAGGAACCAGTAAAAATAAATTCACTGAAAAATATGAAATAATTACGTTCTGACTTTTTGAAAGCAAAATTGAAAATGGTATAAAAAGTGGAAAAGTGCAATAAGACGAATAATTTTATTTTGATTTGTACAAATACACACTAATTGTTAGTAAAAATTATTAAATTTAAATATTAAATACTATGTTCAATACAACACAATCTTTTCGGAGGCGGCGCAAAATAGAAATAACATGTTACTGATACAATTCCATTAGTAGGCATTGAAATCAATAGCTGGGAAGAGAAGATCCATTTAGAAGATTTTCATAATGTCTAGTGTAAAAAATTTTATATTTTGCGCCGCCTCCGAAAAGATTGTGTTGTATTGAACATAGTATTTAATATTTAAATTTAATAATTTTTATTAACAATTAATGTGTATTTGTACAAATCAAAATAAAATTATTCGTCTTATTGCACTTTTCCACTTTTTATACCAATTTCAATTTTGCTGTGTATTCATAAAAATCAGAACGTAATTGTTTCATACTTTTCAGTGAATTTATTTTTACTGGTTCCTAGGTTTCGAAGTCGGTTTAATATTTTTTTATAAAATGTTTTTTATTTCACAATTTTTAGTTGGAGAAGATAACAAATGTAGAAAACCCGGTTTAAAAATTTCGTTGGTAATTAATTAGTCGTTGATAAAATAAACGTTGGTTTAAAAATTTCGATATCTTTTTACGCTCTACCACGTTTGTCTTTCCCAGGTATTTTTATTATACAATAATTGTATAAAATTATTATGAAATACACTTTACCTTTTCAATTTTATGAATACACACAGAAAAGTGGGAAAGCGGTGCGTGTATTTTACAACTTTCAACACACTACGTTTTATGATTATAAATGGATTTTTTTTTTTTAAAAAAAGATCAATGTTCAATTGGGAAGGGAACACATAAAATGTTTTTCCACAATGACAATATTTTTCCTTTGCTAAATGTCGTCAGTACTTGTCATTTACGTAGAGAATCAGGGTTCCGAGATGTGTCGAGTTAAATATACATAAATCCGGCCATTCCAAGATGAAGTAGATAAGTCACCGAACAGTCGAGAATTTGGCCGGTTTTAGACAAGTTATCGTTAATGGAGAATCGATGAGGATGCTAATATGACCTACTTATAGTAAATTTGAAAGTAATTTTTTATTTTTTATTGCTTGAATATCCTTCTGAAAACTATGGCGATATTATACACGACTTCATAGGATTACACCATTGGATAGGAGTCCCTGCAAAAAAAGGGGCAACCATAAAATTTATCGATATCAAAAAGACTGCCCCGCTAGGATAGAAGCAACAGGGTTTGGGACTCACATATGGTTAATTTATTATAACGAAGGATATTATTATTCTCCGTATTAGACTACTGACTTAATTCCAAAGGTTGATTCAATTATGTTCGTAATTCCTTTCGATGAATTTTTGACTAAATTTATTACCGAAGTACTATGAATTATATCCTTCGTAATAAAACATTATTCAGAAAATAAATTGCTAAACAATGTTGCTTCAATTCTAGTGGCGTAGCATTTATCATCATTTTTAACAATCATTTCCATGACTGCCAAATTTTTGCTGAGGGGACTTTCATACAATGAGGTTGTTTTCGGGTAGTTATTAAGTTTTATTTTGTAGTTTTTATTGATGGATGAACACCAGCAAAAGCCTCGATAGTTGTAGAAACAAATTTAAAAACCGATACTAGTAATCCGGATAACATAACAGAAGTGTCACCCATAAAGGATCGGCACAAGACCTCCGGCAAGATATTCAACAGTAACCGAGTGTATCCGGAAGAAGACAGAGGTATCTGAATCCTTTATTAAGTCAACTGAAAATGAGCTTTTCCAGGATTTCTTGTATTCTTTTTTAATGCGCACAGTCAATAAAAGATAGAAATCAAAATCTAATTTAAATCAATAATAGCTACGATTTTAAATTTAAACGATCCTTCGGGAACTTGAAGAAGTCTTAAATTCTGCTTTAAAACGATTAACAATACTCAGTATTTCTTGGAATTCCACGAATTTTGTTGTCTTATGATTATGGTGTCCAACCGTTGATTAGATCTAAATTAAGAAGGTTTACTTTTATCGGTGAATATACATCTATCTATTATTTATGCTAATATCGCTACAGAAAACGACAGCGATATTATATTCTGCTGATATTTATATATTCATTTAAATCTAATGTTGAAAAATTAGTTAAGGTTATGTATAGGTTTGTTCCAACAAGCACGTAAAACACATCGATAGCTAACAGACTGCTCATGTTCTCCCCCCACTCTTTTGATTCTGAATTTGATTGGTTGGTTTTCCCATTTGATTCATCCAGCAGTAATACAATATTTGGATTTGTTAGTTATCAATTAGTTTTAATAGCTTGTTGGAGCATACCTTATGTTATATATGCCATATGTTTTTCCAATAGGTAAACAATTTGAGCGATAATTAAATAATTATTTTCATGTTTTTTCCTGATAACTTCTTAAATAAATTAGGAACCCCAAAAAGGTTTAAATGGGACCACCTTGGGAAAATACTCTACAAGATGCAAAAGGTTTCGTTCCAATTTGTCCACCCATCTCTGAGTAATCGGTGAACATACATAGAAAAAAAAAAAAATGCACAAAAAAAGTCACATACGTATCGAATTGAGTAACCTCCTCTTTCGTTCGAAGTCGGTTAAAAACAACTAAAAGTTAATAATTATTTTTATTTCATAGATTTATAATTTAAAACCATTTGTTTATCTCACTGTTATTTTAATTAATGATACGAATAGGACGTTATGGTACTTTTAACTACTTTAGGAGTTGATTATTTGTATTAGACCTGTAGTTACCTACTTATCTAAAAATATTAATAAAAAAGTTTGTTTTGTACTTCAAAAGTTTAATTTTAATAAATACCTTTAAATTATATCATCATTTTTATTTTACAGACCTTAATACTTCTCAAAAATCACATGTTTCAACTGTCCTCGACCCCTGTTTCATCTCACATCGGTATGAGGAGAGTTCAAACAAGTTGACTTTTTATGGTTAAGTGGGTTTCTGACCACAATATTTAACGCTTACAATTTCTTTATGTATGCCATTCGCAAGTGTAAAGAATGCCCTATCGATTGGTACTAATATCATACGATTTCTATCAATAGGATTTGGGGTATGAAACAAAATGTGAAAATTGTTTCAACTCCACTCGGCCTCCTACCCTATGGGAGGGTCGTGTATTTTTAAATTTTACAGATTCCATGCCCTTAGGCACACTACCTGCATAGATGTTAACAACTTTTTTTTTTCACAGCAATAGTAAACAATCTGTATGTTAAACTTTTCTAACTAAACACAAAAATGAATAAAAGTTCCAAACACCAATGGGTGTGGTGGGAGTTGAGGTCCATTTGTTTTTGTTCTGTCTTCTGTCTTTTATGGGGTCAATTCTGAAGATTAATTAATTTTGAAAATTTTAATAGTTCCAATTTATATTTTTCATATAATTTGTTTTCAGGAGTAGGCCATGTGTCCCCCTTCATAAGGATTGTTTTTATTAAATGGCCTCTGTTGTGTTCTTGCAAGTGACAGTCGTATAAGATATGTTTAAAAGTTTGTGGAGTTTGTACGTCACAGTCACAAGTGTTTGTGTTACAAAGGTGAAACCGGTTCAAATAATGTTTTGTTTGTCCGTGTTCTCTCAGTAATTGTGTAAGTTTTTAATGTGTGCTTTTTGGTTTTTCATGATTTTGCTGGGTGATTTTCGGTTACAGTTATACTGATAACTACAGTTATACGATAATTACAGTTATAATTATAAGATTAATTCGAAATAAGAATTTAGTGGGCGGAAAAGGGGTATTCTCCTCGCCTATGGTTGGGAACTTTTCCGTTTGTTATTAATACACTCCTTATGAGTATTTTCCCAAAATTGAAAAACTTTGTTTTATTATAAATTATCCCCCCCCCCCCTCCCATTAAGCAGTTGCATTTGCAGCATTTGTTGTAACTACAGTTATACGATAATTACAGTTATAATTATAAGATTAATTCGAAATAAGAATTTAGTGGGCGGAAAAGGGGTATTCTCCTCGCCTATGGTTGGGAACTTTTCCGTTTGTTATTAATACACTCCTTATGAGTATTTTCCCAAAATTGAAAAACTTTGTTTTATTATAAATTATCCCCCCCCCCTCCCATTAAGCAGTTGCATTTGCAGCATTTGTTTACCTGGACTAATTTTCTTCCTGACAGGATTATTCGAGAGCGATTGTCTCACTTAAAACATGCATAGGGTCATTTTTGAACAGAATTTTACTGGGAATGTTATTTATAAAAATCATTTCTTCAAAATATAAACCGATTTATCAATAAGGGAGACAACGCTAAAAAATGGGAATGCAGTGGGAAGGAAACGGGGGACTCGTCCATCGCTCCCAGATGCGGAACCTTTTTTCAAATAATTCTTTTTTCATTACGTTGAAGTATGACACTTATAACCGATAGCTTCATACGCAGGGAACCAAGGTGAAGAAGAACATGTGCAACGAATTCAAGAAGAGATTTTCCGCGAGGGATCCAGCACTTGTGGTTAAGAAGACATCAAGAAGGAATGTCTCTAAGGAGGGGAAAGTACGGGAAACGAATGTTATTTTTTGTTATGTTGTATAAGTTCTGGAACTGTCTGGAACGTTAACAGCCATTTAATAGTAAAATACCACATGTTTGGAACGTTCTAGGCCATTATGGTACTATAGCAGACCATATATGAAGCGATCGACTAGTGCCTTAGTCGAAGCTTGAACAGCAAAGAATCCAGTTACTTTTTAGTAACTGTTCTGTCACCGCTAGTTACCGTTTTGTAATGTTGTTTGAGTTCTAATTGTTTGTTTGTTTAAAGTCACTTTTAGCCACTATGGCTAGTAGGACGATGGTACAACGGGAGTCCTAAATTTTGCCTTCCAGGTATAATTAGGACAAGGATTTTTTACTCCCATTAAAAAATCCTAGGGCAACCTCGGGACGCGAACCCGCGACCTTTAATATTGAGTTCTAATTGTTTGACTTTTTGTGTAATAATTTTACTCCTAAAAAATTATTTAAATACGCATTCCTAAGTAGTATATACAGTATAACTCGCAAACTATGGATTACAAAGTATTCTTTTCTCATGACCATAAACGCTTATTCAATTCCAAATCGAATAATATATTTAAAGTTTTTTTTTTCTTTCTTTCCCTCAGAGAGTAATCTTGTACAAGAGCTGTGTATTTGTTTATTAGTAAATGTTATTTGAATATTTTGAAGTTATTTTCTGAATATTTGAAGTTATACAGTCAATAACATATTGACAATATTTTACCATTTTGTTGGATACTCATGTTAAACCGACAGTAAACGTCAACTCCAAATGAAAAATTTTGAAAAAAAAATCAAATCTGGTGCGTGCGCGCAACACACCACTTTCACTTACCAACTTACTTAGATTAGAAATTGACGTGTTTTGCTAAATATCATTTCCCAAAGTCACACATTTATCTACATTCATAACTTATTTTTGTTAATCGTTAAAGCCGTTTTTGAGTAAATAAAAAAAAACCGTGAAAATGATACAAAATTTATTAAGTAAAGTCCCCCCTCCCGTAGATCAATTTTGATGAAATTTTTACAGTCATATCTCGGGCATATAAATACATCAAATACCAAGTTTGATCAAAATCGTTAAAACCGTTTTTGAGTAAATAAAAAAACACGTGAAAATGATACAAAATTTATTAAGTAAAGTCCCCCCTCTGGTTAATCAATTGTGATGAAATGTTGGTTATCACATCTTTGGCATATAAATACATCAAATACCAAGTTTGATCAAAATCATTAAAACCGTTTTTGAATAAATAAAAAAACACGTGAAAATTATACAAAATTTAATAAGTAAAGTCCCCCCTCCGGTTGATCAATTGTGATGAAATGTTGGTTATCACATCTTTGGCATATAAATACATCAAATACCAAGTTTGATCAAAATCGCTAAAACTGTTTTGGAGTAAATTAAAAAAACATGTGAAAATGATACAAAGTTTATTAAGTAAAGTCCCCCCTCCGGTTGATCAATTTTGATGAAATTTTTACAGTCATATTTCAGGCATATAAATAGATCAAATACTCAGTTTAATCAAAATCGTTAGAGCCGTTTTTGAGAAAATCGAAAAAAACTTAAAAAGTTATTAAATAAAGTACCCCCTCCCTTTGAGCAAATTTGATGAAATTTTTGCTGTCACATCGCGGGCTTATACATACTCTAAATACCCAATTTCAGGTTCGCACGGTTTATAGTTTTTGAGCTAGTCTGTTCACACACAGACACACAGACACACAGACACACAGACACACAGACACACAGACACACAGACACACACACAGACCATTTCGCGGGACTTGGTTATTTTGACTCAGGGGACCCCAAAACGTGTATTTCCGTTGAAAACCGGAAGTCGAAAATTTTCACGATCGCAATACTTCCACTTACTATATATTTCATATATAGGTAAGTGAAAGTAAAATTGTTCCAGTATTTCCTGGAGCATTACTTCACCATGGGTTTCAGATTTTTTAACGAGTGATGGAAAAAATAATAACTAGAATGTAAAATGCAACTACTTAAGAGTATTCCTTAAAATATTATATTTATGGAAACTAAGTATATGTGAAGGACCAAGACCTGCTCTTTTATGCTTAGAAAAAGCATAGCGGTAAACTCTCGTCCGTGGATTTTTCCGTTGTCAAGTCCGCAACTCGTCTCCTTTTTCTAGGATATGATGCTTCAACGAAATTTGCTTGCGGCGTTGTATATTTTAAAAATGTCATCGGGGAGTTTAATATTTTTATCAATCTTTCTTTGTATTTTTTCGAATTTATTGAAAACTAGTAACATCGATCCCACTTTTTGTGAATTCTAGGCAAAAAAAAAAACGTACGATTTTTTATATTCTCCTTGATTCATCTGAACAATAAGATAAACTTATACTAAAAAGATTTATGTGAACTAGTCTATCAAATAAACTATCGTTTCCGTTGCTTGGTTCAGTAACTACTGCGCCAGACATCGTACAGTTGAGAATTGGTTTTGAAATCTAAAACCACAAAATCACCCCAAGAGGCAGCCAGAGGCAGATAAAATCAGTATCAAAATAAAGGCAAAGAAATGTACAATTTTTGGTTAAAGGATGGAAAAACCGATATTTTACGTTTTTTGAAAATCAATTCCAAAGTTTAAAAGTCAGGTGCGATACACGCAATTTTCAGTTAGGAACTTACTTAGATTAGAAATTGACGTGTTTTGATAAATATGTTAACGCCATTTCTAAATTTCACACATATTTCTCCATTCATTTACTTATTTTTGTTTCTATTTGCTCTCTAAAGTACCGAAATTATATGGTTAAAAAAAGGTTTTACTTGTGATGATTCGGCAAAGCAAGCATGATGTTGAAAACTTCATTTAGTTACCACGGAAACATATAATTTCCATTAAATATCTGCGTTACAAAACACCTTGACAACTCTTCCCTATGAACAGAACGCCTTTCCTTAAACTAAGGTGTCATTAAAGGATAACACTGCTGCACATGCGGGTGTTCAACGAGTTTTATGATTTATCGGATATTTTTTCCGTATTTCATATTTAGCCATTATTTATTTTTAGGTATAACTAGAGACAGTTAATTTCTCCATACAAACAAAATCAAAGGTACTTAAACGTCCCGGAAAAGGCCCCTTCCCCATTTAAGCCCCCTCAGGGCATTTTAATGATGATAATACTTACCTGATATTTAACAGTGCTTGAGAATGTTCTCATCAAGAGTTTGATCAAAATCGTTAGAGCCATTTTTGAGAAAATCGAAAGAGAAAGGAAAAATGAAACAAAATTTATGTTATACAGTGCCCCTTACGTTTATTTAATTTTGATGAAATTTAAACTATAATATCAACACTTGATTCTCATTAAATATGACCAGTTTTCTCAAAATGAGACAAAATTGATAAAATAAAGTGCCCCCATCAAAAGCTATATTTGAAGCCATAACAGAGCCTACAATAGTGAGAACACTTCGACCCCCGATTTTATCAACCGAAATCCCGCGGTCGCTCTTGCATTTGCGTGTGTTTTAGTTAAATAGAGAATGGAACGACTTGGATGAAATAATAACTAACTCGGGAATGAAATTCCTAAAATGTAACCATGATCAAATGTATAACGCTGACAACTTAAGATTTTATGTAGTTCGAAGGCACGTCCCATTGTCTCAATTAATGTTTCCGTACGCATCATTGATTTCATCAAAAGTAATCTATAACGTTTGAGCACCTTTAATTGGCATTTATTTTGTATTTTGTTTTAAAAATCATACCTTAAAAATATATACTTAAGTCTTATGATATTGTAATGTGCAAAAAGCCTATACAGTTGAAGAAGGACCAGATCTTAAGATAGTAACATTGGACGGGAATAATTAACTGGAGAACTAAGAGGATCTGATATTAACCAGATTCGATTTTGGAGAATTTTCACTATTCGTCCTTAATGGTAAGAAAAATAATGAAGATAGTATAATAAATAAAAAGGAATAAGTGCTTTTTTTCTATAACTTTTTTTCAGTAACTTTTTTGATTGTGTTTTTTCTGTCTCTACATAGAAGGTTAAAAGATCAGATGATTTTATATTATTTTAATAATATAAAGCCATGCCGATGCCTTCAGTTTTTAAACTTATAGATGTAAAACGAGTCATCAAGTTATGATCCTATGAAAATTTAACTGAATATTTTTTTGAAAATAAATTGCGTAACGCCCATTCTTATTAGGAACTTAATGTAACTTTATTTACAAATCAAATAGCCAGTTTTAATTAAAATTGAAAATTTGGTGCTCTTTTGAATGGTAAAAACCAAAAATTTCTATCCGATTTTTTTAAACTCTCAAAGTGATTATCAATAAAAAATCTAGTACTTGTTTAAAAATCACAATAACTGTATTAATCGAAAAGAGTTGAAAATAGAACATGTTCTGTACATATAAAATTATTAAAAATATATTGTAAATAAAAAAAATGTATACAATGGTACAAAAGGCTTAAAATTTAATAACTTACGGAACTAGCTTGAATTATTTATATATTTTGTTTAGTTATGGTAATGAGTCTTGAGTATTGTAAAAAATGTTAAGACCACTTAAGAATTATTTTAATTTTTGAAAATAATAATAAAAAGTATTTACGTACATAAATTTAATTAGCTCATTAAATTAAACAATCAGCTTATTATAGTTAATAATATTCTCACATGTCTAATATTCAACAACATTAGCTTATATAATATCTTTAAAAAAATACGTACGTACATCGAGAGAGACATGATAAATAAAATGTAATGAAATCACTTCCGTTCCAGAATATTTACGGAAAAATCGATCATGTTACATTTGGTATTATCATTTAGTCATCTCTCCATACCTTGCTTCAGTCCTGGTACTATGAGTAACAGTTTCTGAGGGAATTCATTATGTTATGGTGGCGATAGCGCGAAAATCTGATTTCTAGTTAGGAATATTTCTTCATTCGTCAGTAAATCATGGATAAAATTATATAAACATTGAGAAGAAAATACTTAGGCATTATATCAAGATGAATTATTTGGCTCCAGATGAAAAAAAAAAAATAGTAATAAAAAATGATCTACTATTTAAAGATACTACTACTAAAAATTACTAAATATAAGATATAATATTTACAAAGTAATGGACTTCAATTTCAATTCATAGCTGCTAACAAGACTGGTGTTTACAATACCCATATCGGTCTTGGTGAGATTTGTTTAATGTTTAAACTAAGGCTAGAATTACTTAATTTTAATTGTAAGCCATTCAATAGCTCTACACCCAAAACTGAAGATGAGTGAACCCTCAATAATCAGATGAGTGAACCCTAGCGTACCAATCAATAAATAAATTATGAGCTCCCCTAGGAATTTTATTTTTCAATACCACTAAAGATGTCTTTGGTATTAGAATACTGTATATTTCTAATGATTTATCTTATCTTGTCTCTGTTTTTTGGTTTTGTTGTTTCAAAATTATCATCCTTTTGTAAGTAACGACACTCCGGCAGACGGTTTTCCATGCCTACTTACCAGGTGTGTAAATATGAAACCGGAATTTTTCAAATAGCAAATAAGAGTTGATTGTGTAAAAATGATACATACTTTTTTATTCGAAGTACTGTCCTTCGCTATCTATGTATTTTCCCCATCATTGAGGCAATTTGTGGATTGCCCGCCAAAATAACGCTTCTTCTTCTGAGTCAAACCAATCACTTAACCAATTTTGTACATTTTCATAAGAAGTGAAGCGCTGCTCAGCTATTGCGTGTCCCATCGATGCAAATAGGTGGTAATCGGATGGGGCCAAATCTAGTGAATAAGCCGCATGCGGAAGAATTTACCAACCAAACACTTGGACCGTTTCCTTGGTCCGTTTAGCCGAATGTGACGGGGCATTGTCATGGAGCAAGATCACTTTGTGTGTCCTTTCTAGATATTTGGGACTTTTTGGCGCAAATCTTTATTCAAATTTATCATCTGTTCTAGGTAGCGTTCCGTATTAACAGTTTCCCCAGGTTTCAGCAGCTCATATTAGGTAACACCCATCTGATCACACCAGACACAGAGCATTTTCTTCCACCCCAAGCGATGCCCATGGTTCACCAGGAGTTACCCAAGATTTTTTACGCTTAGGATTCTCGAAGTAAATTCACTTTTCATCACCAGTCACAATTTGATGAAAAAATGACTTTTTTTCTGTACCTGGCGAGCAGCATTTGCCATGAGGTTTTTCGAGCTTCCTGCTGCCTGTCATTCAGTTGGTGAGGTACCTATTTTCCGACCTTCTGGATCTTTTCCATGCCTTTCAAACAAATGGAGACGGTGTCACATGTAATAATTGTCCAACAAACGCTTCCGAATCAGCGTTCTCAAAGTTTTTTTTTGTGGTTTTCCACGGTCTTTGTTTCTTTTATCGAAATCCATCTTTAAATTTTTTGAACCAATCGAAACATTGAGATTTGCCTAGGGCATGCTCCCCGTAAGCTTCAAAAAGCATCCTATGTGATAATGCTCCAATTTTTTTCAGAAGGAAACGGAAAATAAATGCTGTCCGCAAATCTTGATTTGTTGGCACAAAAGTCGACATGTTCAACGCCACTAAAAACACGGTTATAGAATGAAACTGATGTTGGTATCAATTGGATCTCTTTATTACATGTAGGCAAAAACAGATAACACCACTGACGGATTAGTTAGAAGATTATATTGACTGCTAACTCCTATCATTGGCGAATTCCGGTTTCATATTTACACACCTGGTAGTTTATTGTACCTATATATACTTTGTATAATTTTGTAAACTAGTTGACAAATAAACTTATTATTATTAGTACTATGACATAAATTACTATTATTTGAGGCATAAACTTCTAAATTCAGCAAAATATATACCAACTCTACGTATTGATTGTTTACTCACGACTCGATACTGATCTACATGTTCATTATTTAAAAAAAACACATTAAAAAAATACAAGCGGCTGTGCGTCTGTGTGGACTTATATTTGGTCATGAAGTTATAATATTATTGGAGGTCGTAGTTTTATTGAGAGTGGGAGAGCTCATTGGTAAGGCATCGAGTTGCTTTACTCAAAATCGAGAGTTCGTATCTGGCTTGGCAGGGTTTCTTTAATATTATTCCACAGTTCGTCTCGTGGGCCGGGAGACCCTTTTGGGGCAAACCCAGCCTCTGTAAAGAGGGTTTCGTTAATTGAAAAATTAAGGGGGCAAAGCCTGGCGGTTGAGCGTGATCACGGTCAAATCACCTCCTTCCACGACCTCTGACCAATAAACAGTACTTCCTTACACAGTTCCCATCATGGGTTGTATTGTTACTGGTTTTTTTCTCTTCTTAATTTTTTTATTGCACTAAAACTATTACTACTAATAATAATGTTGCTTTATCTCACAAACATGACGTAGGGAATTTTGGTTTCCTCATCGTTCGCCATGCTCTTCTACCCGACAATATCGTCAGCCAGTCTTATCCTATTACCTTGTTAGGTGGGGTCATCTGTGGTATAGTGGTTAGCATGGCAACCTACTATACCAGAGGTCGCGAGTTCGCGTCCCACGGTGGCCCTAGGATTTTTTAATGGGAGTAAAAAATCCTTAGCTATGCCGTCCCTCGGATAGGACGTAAAATGGAGGTCCCGAGCCTGTACGATGTCAGGTACTCGTTAAAGGTCCCTATCCAAATTATACCTGGATTGGAAAAATTTAGGACTCCAACTGTTGCATCGTCCGATTAGCCTTAGTGGCATAAAGTGACCTGAAACAAACAACCTTGTTAGGTATCTTTTGTATCGCGATATACCCGTTTTTGTCAATAATAGCCTATGTACCACAATAGTGAACACTCCACCTTCTTTTTATTACTTAAGTACAAAACCCCCTCTGATAAAATTTAGTTTTTGACCTAGTATCATAAAATTTGTCATACTTGTTTATTACTTTTCTAATATGGAACGAATAAATTCGTGATGTAGTAGCTAGTAAAATAATCTCCTTTTAAATTGGATATGCCCTAGTATAAGAATCCGTCTTCGTTTCCTGAGGTTTTAAACTAATTCCCTAAGAATCTTCTTCTGTCTAGGTCCGGGGCCTTACTTTGCAGGAGTCGTAGTCTATGGAGATAGATAACCGTGAAGGATTTGTCCGATGTCCAGAAGATTATTCAACACACGATTAGACTATTAAGAAAACCAATAAAACATATGATCGACCATTTAAATAAGTACCTTATTTTCATCCAGATAATACATAAATAATAAGAGTAATATAAAGTAAATAAAAGCTTTCTTATTTATCATTTGCAGAAGAAGAATGAACATCCTAAATAGGCTACCAACAGAATATTGATTGCAAGTACATTAATTTTCTTTCTCAAATCAACAAATTTAACAATGATCGTTTTTTTTCTCGTTATTTTTTTAATTTGTGCTAACAATGTGACATCAAATCCTTCTCCTTTTTCTTCTCCCCCTCTTAACAACATTTTTGGACGTTTCTTTTTTCGCAACTTTTTCTTCTGCGATCATTCTGTACCAGATGTTTCCAACTACAATGGATACCTCCTGTGGGGCATATGGTGTTAATCGCTTTTTAACAGCTCTTAAAAAATTTAAAAAACGATTTTTAAAAGAGACTGTATCTGTATTACCTCTATTCCTCTTTGATGGTTTCATCCTGTTTGTTAGTCTGTATACCTCAGAATGGGACTTCTTGAATGTCACCGACTTCCTTTTTTTTAGAATCCCTCTCGGTTTTCTCACTGGGCAGTATTTACAATTGCATTTGTGGGGTGATGTGACGCATACGTTTTTTTTCCGCTTGACTTTATGAACCTTTTTATCATTTTGACGACAACATTGGCTTATTTTCATAACAAGAAGACAGTTTAGATTTACTTTATAAATTTTCACATTGTAATAAAATACTTTCCCTTAAGTAACCTCAAACCAGCATGTCACTTCTGTCGCTATATTAAAATATTAACGGGTGATATTTAGGGAATTTTGTTTGAAAAATCCGAAATAAATTGATAGTACACAATACTACCTTATTTTTTCTGTTTAGAACAATCGGTATTAAAAAAAAAAAATTATGAAACAATGTATTCGACAAAATGAAACATGTGATATTATAAACAGAAAATCTCTGTAATAACAAAAAACAAGACAAAAAAAACAACAGAAGGGGGTTACTTCCGGCTATGCATACTTTTTTCCACATGGTGATGGTGTTGACCGGATGATCTCGTTATTACCAAAACTCCTAGAAATCGCTATTCTGTAATAATGCTCGGAATCAATCCCCCACCCTCCCCCCCTGGCCCGGGAGACCCCGTTTAGACTAGCGGGCGAGGAAGGGGAGGATAAAGAAAGAAAAAAAAGGTCCGTGATCATTTTACTAATGATTGGAGGTGAAATGTTAATTTCACACTAAACAGCTGTTCACAGAAACTGCCCACTTTTAATGACACGAAGGACATGGGGTTATCCACCTTAACCGCCAATGAACCGAAAAATTCATCAAATAGAATTAGGAATCATTTCAAAAAAACATATTACAGAGGAGAATATTTGTCGGTATAAAAAACTAAACGAGAAAAAACATAGGGGAGGGTGGGGCACAATGAAACAGTCGGTGCATCGGTTTGCTTCTGGCCAAACCAGAAGGTCTAGTGCAACCAAATTCAGACAAAAAAGCGGTAAGGGTGACTCCAAACAAAGTCAGCTATTGGTCCCCTTTCGACTTGTTGCGTGACAGACTTCACTTGCAAAAGTGCGGTTTTGTGTGGTATAACTAAAATTTTTCGTCGAACGGATATTCGTCTCTAGGTAAGTGTAATTATTTTATCCAACCTGCCTTTACAACATTTCATTATGCATGTGTCTAAGATTTTGCCTGACTTTGGCTTTCCTACCTCTTCACGTTCATCGTAGGAAGTGAAAGACATCAAAATGGCTCATAAAAAAAACCAAAAAAACAGCACACTTATTGATCTCTAAAGAATTGAACCTTTGTTAAATTCATATATTCAGTGAAATACGTTTAATGCAAATCTTTTACGAAGAAATATCGGTTGACATGATAAACCGGTCCGAAAACACTCCTTTGTATTATCATACATTTCCTTTCACTTGACAAGAAACAAAAATCAGTTATATTTGACAACGTGGCCCAGGAAGTCAATTTCTCCTTGAAACATGACGCACTTTGGACGGTTGAGGTGCAGGTCGAATTTTCGCAGCTGTCTGAGGCAAGCGTCCAGGTTTGCTGCACATTCTTCTTTTGATTCCCCATGGACTACTATATCATCGAAGTTGTACTCGCATTTTGGCACATCTTGGAGAAATTGATCGATTATGAGGTTGAATTCCGCAGGAGCAGTCTTGATGCCGAAAGACAGACGGTTCTTGCGGTAGGAGCTTTTATGTTTTGTCATGGTTTGAATTTCGGCTGATGGTTTGTCGCATTTAATATGAAAGTAAGCCTTGTACAAATTTAATCGGCAGAAATATCTTGGATGAGGCCGTCCTAGGGTAGGTCCCTCGCTCCTCGCCTCCCCACCGTGACTGGATGTGGTTTTTTGGCTATATCTCTTTACGGATATTTCGCCCAACCGCCTTCACCATTGAGCGAAAGCTGCAACCAAAAAAACTCACTGAATTCGCTCCTATTGGACACCACGAGGTATAGCTCTCCTAATTTCACACTCTTCGACCGCTTGCGTCCCGCAGGTACTTTTTTATTGTAACAATCTACCAGTTCAACTAGCATGCGACGCACAGTGGGAAAATTTTGTCATTTAGCGGCCAAAAATCTATAACTCCTGACTAAATGACGATAATGGAATAATTCTTTTTTCATTAACGAGCATAGGATTCCCTTTATCAGTGAGAATAAAAAAAATAAAAATAACATCGCTCAAAGTATTTCAAATTAATTTTTATATGCATCCTTTCTTCACTATAATTTAAATAAGATAGTTTATTAGGTACAGGGTTATACATGAAGAATGAAATAAGTCAGTATTATTATCTATTGAGCTTTCCGCTTATATACATGTCTTTTTCAGGCACTTGCTCCATTTGAAAGATTTTAAAATAATTATTGTCTAAATAAGAAAAAATCCAAAAAAATAAATTAAAAATACCCTATTTTTAGGAATTTTAACGAAAAAAAATATTGTCTGATAATTCAACGATAAGTATGTTTTATGATTTAGTCTAATTCAAGGCCGAATATATATTGAAAGTTGAAATATAGTGATTTAAATCTTAAAATCGATACATCGCCGATCGATCACATTTGATATTTTAAAATAATTATTGGTATTTTATTTTACTATTATGGTATTTTAGAACCCTTCACCCTTTACCAGTATGGAAAAAATCAGAACCAACTATTGCCAATAATAGAAGTTATACCAATTTAAATACTTTCTTTTCATAAATTACATACTTAACGTGGATGAAATTAAAACGCATTTTTATCCAACATTTTTACAGCCATTCTTCTTATTTATAAACTATGTTTGGTGCATTAATATAAAAAGTAAAGCTTAATAGGAAAAAAAAAATCATTTAAAGAAAAATCTATGCTCATCTCTCTAGTATAATTTTTTTTTCTATTGAGCTTAAATTTTTATATTATTGCACCAAATATATTTTATAAATAAGAAGAATAGCTGTAAAATTATTGGATGAAAATGCGTTTTAATTTCATCCACGTTGAGTATGTAATTTATGAAAAGAAAGTTTTTAAATTGATATAACTTCTATTATTGGCAATAGTTGGTTCTGATTTTTTCCATACTGGTAGAGGGTGAAGGGTTCTAAAATACCATAATAGAATTTGATCGATCAAATGCGATCGATCGGCGATGTATCGATTTTAAGATTTAACTCCCTATATTTCAACTTTCAATATATATTCGGCCTTGAATTAGACGAAATCATAACTAAATCATAATTCAACTTATCGTTGAATTATCAGACAATATTTTTTTTCCGCTAAAATTCCTGAAAATAGGGTATTTTTAATTTATTTTTTTGGATTTTTTCTTATTTAGACAATAATTATTTTAAAATCTTTCAAATGGAGCAAGTGCCTGAAAAAGACATGTATATAAGCGGAAATCTCAATAGATAATAATACTGACTCATTTCATTCTTCATGTATAACCCTGTACCTAATAAACTATCTTATTTAAATTATAGTGAAGAAAGGATGCATATAAAAATTAATTTGAAATACTTAGAGCGATGTTATTTTTATTTTTTTTATTCTCACTGATAAAGGGAATCCTATGCTCGTTAATGAAAAAAGAATTATTCCATTATCGTCATTTAGTCAGGAGTTATAGATTTTTGGCCGCTAAATGACAAAATTTTCCCACTGTGCGACGCAAGTCCATATGGAGTGGCGGGGATTCTTTCTCACGTCGCACAGTGGTTGAAAGGCGGAAAAAACCCATTTTTTGAAGGTATTAGAATTAGTTATTCTTTTTCTTTTCATTATTAATAAATAGAATAGTTACCTGACACATTCCATCAATTTATTCGGAGCTATTCCGATTTTTACACTTGTTATGACCCTTTGAAAATCGATCATTGAAAAAGTTTATTATTCAACGAAAAATGTATGACACTTTGATTATTTTTGCAACTCCCATTTTTGTTTATTGGAGGGATTTTCCTTCATAATCGTAGAAAGCGATCTCACATATTACACTACCATGAAAATGACGCTATTTTTTCCATGTTTTTACCCAGAAATAAAATCCCGAATAAATGCTATAAAAATGAGACAATTTTTTTTTTTTGGTAATCCATATTTTTCAAGCGCAGCCGAGCGCAGTTTTAAAATCCATTTTTTAAAGAAGTTAAAATATATTCTAGCTGCGTCCACCTGCGTCTGTAAATGTGAGATTTTTTTTTATTGAATTACCTAAGCTATTTCATGCAGGTTATTCGCTTGGGGCTTGTGCTTCGAATTAGGTTATAACTATTCGTTAAGTAAAATATCCTGCCTTACTTACCGGGTCTGTAGCATCATTTATAAAGTCAGTCTGAATGGTTATTAGGTCGATAATAAATCCACATTACCACCTACCGTGATTTTAGTATGTGTTTGGAAATTATTAATAAGTTTATTAACATGACCTCGGATAACTTGGTGGAAATAAACTAATTTCTCATGAAAACTTTATTGCCTCGTTTTAAAAAAAAATGTGGATGGACGCTCATAGAAGTAAAAACAAATTTATTTTAAAAAAAATGAAGAATGGCTTGCGCAGAACTAAACTGATGACTCGGTATCACTTCACTACTTTCAAGTAAAGGCTTGTTCGGCGCACGAAAAGTTTTCAAATACTTTCCCCATTACAAGTAGAATGCAATATTACAGTAGGATAAACGATTAGTAGTGAGTTTAGAATCATTTTGAGTGTGGAGAGTTTCCAAAAAAGAGGATAATAGGTTCTGTGTAAGATAGATTTATGGATGTGTCTAAGAAACAAAACAGCTTTCCAAGATAGGCAACGAAGGATAAAGGGAGTAATCAGATCATAGTTCGATGCTTTTCTGTTCGGAAATCTCTTGATTGCTTTGCGGATTTTTTTGGGTGGTGAAACACCGGAAGTGGATCATTAGATAGAGGTAGTGGAGTTCTCAAGTCGTCGTCTATTTCGGCGAGTGTATCCATAGTGCAGATTTCGTTCCAAAAACCAGGTCTAGATATTTTGTGAATTCATTTGCTTTTAAAAAATTGGTATTAAAAAAAAAGTTCAGCTGTTATTTAGTATGAATTACGGAACTGAATTTTCACAGTTATAGTTATTAAACCTATATTGAACCATCTCCTATCAAAATTATATTAAAGCCGGATAACCCCAATCTTATATTTTAATATGATAATACTCTTAATAGTTGAAAATTAAAATATAACGAAAAAAATAATTGATAGCTCCTATGTATGGGTCCTATGTATCCTATGTATCCCCTAACTTGGGTGTTTTTATGAAATAACATGATATTGCAAGTACTATCGAGGATATTAATAGCATGAAACAGCAAAAGTGTTTAAACTAGCCGATCTCGAGTCGAAAATTGATGTATAATTTTTTTTCTATTTTCCTTACACTGCCGGTTAATCCGAATATCCGGTTGAGCGGGGCTCCAACCTAAACATCTTATAGGAAATGCAATAGTGGTTATACTAATATCAACTTTATTTTTTAGGGGCTTACAGATCAGGTTTGACAAGTTTTTTTTTCCGAAAATAGTCGATTTTCAACCACTGTGCGTCGTGATGGAGTGGAACAGCCCATTGCATTTGCCTCCAGATCATTAACTCCAGCCGAACAAGGATATTCGCAACTCGGCAATGAAGCCCTAGCTATAATTTTCTGTGTAGATCATTTCTACCAGTACTTGTTCGCCCGTCCTTTCACAATAGTGACCGACAACCAGCCGCTAGTGCGAATTTTCCATAAAAATTCGAAAATACCGAAAATGACATCAGCTAGACTACAACGATACGCTGCATTCCTTTCAGGATTCAACTACTCTCTGAAATTCAAAAAGGGCGATCAAAACTCTAATGTTGACTGTCTCCCTAGAGCTCCAATTAATACCCTACAGAATCGGACCGACCCTGCTATTAACAAAGAAGTAAAGCAAATTTTTGAAGGATCAATCCAAGTCTTCCATTTACTAATTCTACTAATTTTGTAATGTCCCTCGTTGACAATGAAGTGATTTATAGAGTGTCAATTGATGTAATGATGGCCAAGAGAAAGAGGTTCAACCGGATCTAAATTAATATGGGGAAAGTCTGGAGGTTACGGGGTTGAAGGAGAAGTTGAGATACCTCCACAACTTCACTCGCTGGTACGGTAAACATGTCTTAGCTCAAAAGGTAACATCTCGGTTTAACAAGGGCCACACAAAGCGAGACCGATCAAGATATACTGTCTCCTGAATGCCCCGGTGTTCCATGTTGTGTAAAGATTTAAAGATGGAATTGCTGTGGAACAAAGGGTCTGAATCGTCCATTGGTGGCATCACAGACAAGATAGAGACTTTAATAAATTGGTGAGAGGTAAGACAATCGATGAACCATTGGCATCATAAAGCTGTGTAACCGAAGGACGCTGCTTATCCTGCCGGCTAGATGCCAGCAATGAATTGTCAGCTCTCGAATCTATAAGGAGTCTGAAGTTCATTGTTCGATCGGTGACAAAAAAGCAGATTGATAATGGACTTTCTAAAAAAATTAGGTGTTATTGCTGGAATGGTAGACCGAATAATGGAAGTGATTTCTCTATAATTCATTAATGAAGTAGTTAATGTCTGTCCAAATCGATCTTTCAACAAGATAGATGCCAAGATTGATGAGTTAGAAGAATGTGTTGCCCATCGACCTTGAGCATCCAGGAGCTCAAACTCACGCTCACCTCGCTCAAAATATTTAACCTAATTTTTGGTTCTTATAGATAAATAAATAACTATGTCACTCAATATACATGTTTGTTATAAAGATTACTAAGAAAATAAATAGGTACATATAATTAAGACAATACGAATTAAGATGGTTGGGGCACATACAAAGAATGGAAGGTGGTAGGCTCCCGAAAATGATGATGGAGGGACACCCTTGTGGTAAACGGAGTAGAGGTAGACCAAGACTGCGTTGGCTGCAGGATCTAGAGGAAGATCTTCGATCATTGGGTGTTTCTGGATGGAGAAGGGCAGCTGCGGACAGGTTGGAGTGGAAGAGGATTGCTGAGGAGGCCAGGGTCCTGCAAGGACCATAGCGCCGTTAGATTAGATTAGATTAATAAATAACTATGTCACTCAATAAACATATTTGTTATAAAGATTACTAATAAGAAAATAAATAGGTACATATAATTAAGAGAATACGAAGAAATTACTAAGAAATAAATAAACAGTTTAAAAAAACTTAATTTACAAACAATTAATGATGAAAAACCTAAAATAAATTACCTAATTTTAGAACTAATAAATTATTAACAAAATAACAATGTCCTACCTACAAGTTTCGGTGCATCTTATAAGTAATATTCTTAACAAAAAACAATATTTAAAACAACCAATCAGGGCTGTTATACTGCTGAGGTCATACAGATTTTTTACGTCCAGAATACATTCTCAAACTTTGTTATCAACTTTGCGTCACGGGTCATATGTCTTGTAGGGGTCATATGTCTTGTAGAAGTCATATGTCTTCAGCCCAAAGAGGTAAGGACTTGATTATTTCTTTGATTCTAAAGCACCGCTATATCCCCATATCCTCGCTTCCGCTCTCGCTCTAGATCCAACAATGAAAGTTTTTGTTGGTACCATCATAATTTGCAGAGGCTGCGAGGAAATGTATTAAGCCTTATTCATTTTCCAGTAGGACGCCGGAACTGTATTTCACATTAAATGTAGCTAGCTAATCGGGTCCATTATCAATCTGCTTTTTTGTCACCGATTGAACAATAACTTCAGACTCCTTGTAGATTCGAGAGCTGACAATTCATTGCTGGCATCTAGCCGGCAGGATAAGCAGCGTCCTTCGGTTACACAGCTTTATGATGCCAATGGTTCATCGATTGTCTTACCTCTCACCAATTTATTAAAGTCTCTATCTTGTCTGTGATGCCACCAATGGACGATTCAGACCCTTTGTTCCACAGCAATTCCATCACCATGTCTTTAAATCTTTACACAACATGGAACACCGGGGCATTCAGGGGACAGTATATCTTGATCGGTCTCGCTTTGTGTGGTCCTTGTTAAACCGAGATGTTACCTTTTGAGCTAAGACATGTTTACCGTACCAGCGAGTGAAGTTGTGGAGGTACCTCAACTTCTCCTTCAACCCCGTAACCTCCAGACTTTCCCCATATTAATTTAGATCCGGTTGAACCTCTTTCTCTTGGCCATCATCACATCAATTGACACTCTATAAATCACTTCATTGTCAACGAGGGACATTACAAAATTAGTAGAATTAGTAAATAGAAGACCACATGATACCACAACATAACCTATAATTTAGTTATTGACGCCAATGAACATTCGGTAGAGGCATTAAACCAAACAAGAAAAAAATATATATTTGCAGAATAATGGATTATTCAACAAAGCTAAAAGAAGTATTTTTAAAAATGGGCTGAAATTAGCAACATCAGTAAAAAAGGACTTTGATAACTAATTTAGCACATAGAAATAGAGTTGCACACAAATTACCATATTATGTGAGGGTACAGTCCTTACATATTTGATTTTAGATTGTTTAGAAATAATAAACCATTTTGAAATAATTTGCAGCATTTTATTTAAGCCTCTTAGGATTTATTATACACTTAAAACATATCATATGGTTATGAAGAGATAAATTGGATTAAAACTAGAGTGACAAATGAATCAGTATAAGCTTAGTTGTATTAAATTGATCTTTCTCCTTTCACTGTTACAATCTGGATTACTGTGGACTCATTACGAAAAAGTGAGTTTAAATTTCAATGATTATCAAAAAATGTAATTCATTCAAAATCACGATGCATTTTTAAGAAAAGGTTTAGGAAAATACCATTACAATAACTTTTAAAGTAGAATTTAAAATTAAAGAAAATGCACAGATAATGGTATAAGTAAACATAGAACTGTTTCAATAATTACTATAAATAGACATAGCAACCTAAAATATTTAAGGTCGCGGGTTCGCGTCCCTCGGTGGCCCTAGGATTTATTAAACGGAGTAAAAAATCCTTTAAAGGGAGTATGCCGAGCCTAGGATAGGACGTAAAATGGAGGTCCCGAGCATTTGACTCCCGTTAAAGATTCATATCCTGATTATACCTGCATAGGCAAAATTTAGGCCTCCCGCTGTAATATCGTCTGATTAGCCTTAGTAGCATAAAGTGACGTTAAACAAACAACAACAAATATTCCTGTTCTTTATGAACTCGCCTCCACTGGAATTCAAATAAATATGGATCCAAATATCGACCCATATATAGTAGTGGATACAGTAATGTCTTCCAGGGGGGGGGGGCGTTATTTTCTAATTCTATGAGTTACGAAGGACCTAATTTAAAATAAAAGTACATATCGGTAAAGCAAAATTAAATGTTTTAATGCAATCCATTTACATTTAAAGACATCAAATAGGATTTTTTTAAATGGTACAGAGTATGTATTTGTGTCCTTACCTATCATTGGAGAATGAGGATAACTTACCCCTCCACTGGATCCGCAAGAGCCGGTGTTCACACTAATGAGATTAATTTTGTTGCACTGTTTCAACATAAAGAAGATAAAAAAGAACCTTAAGTGATTAATCTCACTAGGTTATGAGCTTTCAGAATAGTTTCATTCCAAAAAGTCTTCTGGACTCGTGTACGAGCCCAGCGTGTTAAAAGTAACTCGCTTTGGAAATCTCGAGAAATACGGCCGCGTTTCGAATCCGACCTGGGCGTTTTGGCTTTTATTCGTGGCTGATCCAGGGAAGAAAATCTCAACATTCACACCATGGTCAGTAGTTTGGTTACCCAGAGTAGCATCGGGATGCCACACATGGCCAGGTACCAAAAAAACGACAACATAGTTTCTAGACCTAAGCAAATTTGACTTTTAAGTAAGGCGAGTAAATTTTTAATCTTAAAGTAAATGTCTGGTCAACAATATGAATTTTATAGGCCTGTCTGTTATTTTTTTTCAGAATGAGAAAAAGCTTGTCGAAAAGTATGTCTGATAATGTAAGCACAGGAAAGGAGGCCATTCAGGATACTTGCAATAATCAATTTGTTTTTTATCATTGAGCCTAATTATAATAATTTTCCTCATAAGCATGCATCATGTCCATTCATTAACCTTATTTTTTTTTTACTTCATATGGGCTAGTTCAACTTCCTTCATCATTATCTTTTGGTTCAGCATCTTTTGCAAAGTTAACACTTCTTTTTTTTTTCCCATGTTATTTTCATGACAAACAAGTTCTTATGAAATAACTCAATCAAGTATGAGATGGTCTAAAATCGGATCTCTCCTCAGTGAAAAAAAAAAGGCAACTGTTAAGATGTTCTATACCTCACAATATCCACTATCCAGTTGCTCTTTCAAGCTTGATACTTTTTAGGATGTGTCCTTCTGTTCATTTATAATCAATAGTATAAACCCTGCCTTTCAACTCCAATCTGAGGCTTGCTCCCAGATTTGCCTATAAGTTTTTGCATTCATATATAAAATTTTTATTATATGAATAATTGGTCCGAAACCAAAATGAAGCTATAATAAACATGTTTGAAAAATCTAAGTATTTCAAGGCTGAGTGATCAGCCTTTAAATTGTGCTTGGATTCTGACCAAAACACACTCTGCTATAACTCTAGCAAAATAAATAGTACATCCTAGCGAAGTACTGAGTCTGAGACCTTTCAAAAATTGCAGTTCTAAAGGCTCTTTTTTCTAAAATTTAATCATTAGAAATATATTTCTTAGCTAAGTCGTCAATGATTTAATCTTTTTAGGAATACCGTGGAAACACTGATGCTGTATGTCAATATGATGAAAATAAAAATAGAATCTGTCGAGACCTAGGAGAGCATGCGTATCGGGGCCAATTAGTGGATGGAGTACCCAAACCCCATGAATATTTCATGAATGATGCTGAACTTTTTCAAAAGTTGAAAACTTACATGAAATAATATTAAAAAAAAATGATTAAAATTATTTAATGACTAAGGAGCTAAGAATTTAGCTACTAGATTCAAGAATTCTAAAGGAGGATAGAGGTTTAATTTTATTAATATTTATTCCAATGAAAAATCTTGCTTGACCTTCAATGTAAAACTATGATTTAGAAAGAACTCTTTACTCTTTTTTTTTTTTTTTTTTTTTTTTTTTTTTTTTTTTTTTTCAATGGAATACTTTTAATATTTCTAATTTTTACAGCTTCCAAAATTTGGTGAACAATCACTATATCCATGAAATATTTAATTTAGCCATAACTGGCTGCAATGTAAATTAACTCTTTTTGATGAGATTGGTTAATATTCAATCCTTATTGTGTTGGTATAAAACCACAGTGAACCAAGCACCTAACCAATTTAATAAATTTTGTCTTTGTTTTTAAAAATTATCTTCCATTATTTCTTTTAATCATGCTTCTTTATATGTGAATAATATAAAAGACAAATATGTTTTACTTCAAAAGTTATAGAAGTAAGCACAAAGTTCAAGTTTAACTATAAATAGTAATAACAATAATAATAATAATAACACTTTATTGTTAGCTATATACAAAATTTGCAAAAGGATTAAAAAATAAAGAATACATGGCAATGGCAATAGCCATCTGCCAGAGTTCACTGAAAGTATAAAGTGTATAAGCTCAGGTAAACAATAATAAAATACAACTATGCAATTACAATAAAGAAAATAAAACATAGAAATTAATTAACTTAGAAGTTATAACTATAAATTCCTAAAAATATAAAAGGAGTTAGATGCTTAGTTCACTTTGGCGATACACCGACCACATGTAATGAGCAGGTTTGGGTAGATCAAAAATCTATCAAATCAATTTATTTCATAAAACCATTAGGATAAAATGAGCTATTTTTATAACAATCAAGACAATAGTATTCATTATTATAGTTTTACAATTATTTTCAGGAAACAGAGATCCCTACTGATTCTGAATACCTAACTGAGTAGTGAAGTCTATAGGAAATTTGTTTGTAGAAAGATATAAAATTCATAGAGAGCTCTTTGCAAGGACACCAATAGTGGAGGAGAGACTTGACATTAGAAGTGATGTCCCATCAAGGGTAGTTGGTTTTTAAAATTAATGTACGAATTTTAGAAAGAAATACTGTTGAAAATTTATTTAAATTAGTTTTACATACTATACCGGTGGAATACACTTATTTGGGAGGGGTCACCTGTGGTATAGTGGTTAGCATGGCAACCTACAATACCAAAGGTCGCGGGTTCGCGCCCAGTGGTGGCCCTAGGATTTTTTAATGGGAGTAAATGTCCCTCGGATAGGACGTAAAATGGAGGTCCCAAACCGGTACGATGTCAGGTACTCGTTAAAAATCCCTATCCTAATTATACCTGGATAGGCAAAATTTAGGAATCCCACTGTAGCATCATCCGATTAGCCTTAGTAGCATAAAAATGGACGTTAAACAAACAAACAAACATATTTGGGAGTAACGTTTTCCAGCTCTGGGCTAGGTATTAAAGCTGCGAAACTCAATGAGTCAAAAACTAGAATTGCAGTTGGAAGTGTCGTTAAAACTTGTCAAAAAGCCTTTAATTCCTAGCATGGATGGTAGGTTGAAGGTAAATGACCCCATAGCCATAGCTAAGGGGTGTGTATGGGATTTTATTATTATTTTACGACGCACCGATTCGGGAGCTAGGGTACCTTAACATAATAGATAGAGCACATATAACTTTTTTCAAAAATTTATTTTCTTTAAATCGAATTACTCGAGGATGGATCATCAGGTTCGAATTTAATGTGATTCACTCCACTAATACATTAATGAAACACACTTTAATGTTAAAATTATTAGAAATGAAGGAGAAAAGATATCCGAAACAATGCCTCATAAAATTAAAACAGCAGTATATAACTCAACCGGAAAAAAAACATAAAATAAAATGCTCGCACAAATTCACCAAATTTTACAAAATATCAGATATGCTGGTATAACTTTAATAGATGACCCAAAAGAGTTAAAAGGAAAAATACCTGTAATTTTAAGTAGTTTAAAAGCATAATAGAAGAGGATAAGGATAAATTAACCAGTTCGGCATACAGCCCATTTTATGTCAATATATGGGATCCACAAATAATACACCAAGCGTTCTTATCACTAGAACGCCACTCCGAGGGGATAGCGTCTCCGACTCCCACGCTGGCGGTGCGGGTTCGAATCCCACCCAAGCCCGCTCCATTCTGTTCGGTGATGGCCTCACTGAACAGACTCAGTGGCTTGCCATGGATTAGAAGAGGTTGGTTACCTGTAGATAACCCGTCCCGATTAGCGGACGTTTAAAAAAAAAAAAAGTTCTCTTGACACAACCTCATTTCTAACACTACATTATCTTATTGATACCAATTTTGATATTTTGAATATATATGTAAAAAAAAAAAGGTCAAACAAATGATTTAACCATTAATGAAGTATGAATACAGTTTCACGAAGTATTCAACAGAAGAAGAACTATTCAGTTTGGATGAATACTTCATTAATAAGCCAACAGTTCACTTTTATGTCCTCCAATAACCTATTAAGAAAAGTAGTTGAGGTAAGGGACTTACTGCACCTTGGTTATTATTGCTAGTCAGAAATCTCCAAGGAAATAGTAAGTACTAGGTAATATTAGTACTAGGATAATAATATAGTAATTTAGATATTAATAACAAAAGTTTATTAAAACAATTTTTTAACAGATAGTTATGTTATGTATACACCTTTTTTTGGGTATTTTACAAATATTCCAATAGAATATGTCTTAACAATAATATTATACTATCACAGATTTTAAAAATAGGCACTCATATATATAAAAATAAATAATGTTAACATCTTTAGCAATATAACGTCGTTACCATGCTAAAGTAATGAATATGCATAGGTTTTTAGTTGCACATTGGCTACTTTAGCAGGGTGACGACGATATAAGTATTTACAAATTTACAGAATAATACATTAACATAATTAAACAAGTTTAACAACAAATGCTTTTCTTTTTGATAATCTTATGTTCCACCGATCTCACTGCATTGAAGCGAAATAATTGGAGGATTCTATTGGGTAGGATCTAACTGACAAATAGTCTATATTAAATATTTTCTATTATGTATGCAATTAAGTAATAAATTTAAGCTAAAAAACTCTGGAAATTTACTGTATAATCTGCCATACTCAAAGTGTTAATAGGTCTCTCTCTTCCCCTTCTTCTTCTTCTTAGAGATGGTCCCTTCTCTTATAAGATTAATAAACTATTAATATTACTGTTTCTTCATAAAACATAATTTATTTTAATAGCTAACTACTCAAAGGTCTTAAATATCTGGTAAGTGTGCCATAAATAAACATTTGGCTTTTTGAGAAGGAAGTAGTTCCTCTAATTTCTTCTTTACAACAGCCTGTACTTCCTCTCTTATTTTTGATGAAATCAATTCATGATACTTCTTAACTTCAAGAAGTTGATCTTGACCCATCAAAGACTGTACTTCAGTTGGATCTGATTCATTAGATACTAATTTCCACAGCAATGCTGGGTCTTTTATTTTTGTAATACTATTTTTATCAAACTTAACAACTCCACTTTTGTATTTAGCCTCAACCTATAAGAATACAAAAAATATATATAATGTCATCAACAAAGGAAATTTATATAAAAAAAATATAGCCCATTTGAATTAAGTCAATTAACAATGTTGAGTTTCCTCAAACCATTGAAAAGAAATGGAAGAAGATATAGAATGTTATATATTTTTTAATGCAGTTGTTTAAAAATTGTAACTAACTAGATGAAAGGTAAAAAGGATGAAAAAACTTCTGAAACTTTAAAAAATCTGGTGTGGTGTGCACATCACACAACCTTCACTTACCACCCTCCTTTCTTTGACTAAAAATTTACCAATTCATTGCCATAGAAATTGGTTTCACTAATTGGTGGGACTATATTTCTGGGTATTCCTTTGGATTTTTAGACATATATTTTTTTATGGGATTTTAAAAATAAATCCAGTCAGCGCTCAAATGGTGTATGTATGCTTCTGAAAAAAATAGTTTCAGGAAATTTTTCGACATTAAATTGTGAACGGAAACCGATAAAGATAGTTTTTAATAATCACCTATAATAAATTAGAACTTAATTTTTGAATTTTGAAGGGTTGAGTATTTTTCAAAAAATTATGACAATATTGTATTCTACTAAAGTAGGAACAGTTGATAATTCATTAATTAAATTAATAGTTTTAGTTACAGATTGCCATAAGTTTTTCTGATCAATAAACATTCAGAGCAACATGTACTTTTCTCCTTCTATCAAAAAAAATTTTTTTTTGTTTTCTGTAGAATAATTCTGCAGCCTGGAAAATCAAATTTTAACCTTCTTCGATCTATCAAAAGTTTCATTGCTGTCGTTTTCATTGCATTTGGTCAATATAAGCCAAAACACTGTACCAGCCATCAGTCAACTCAATTTCCATAATAGACTAGGAACAAAAGTCTATTATGGGGAAATCCATCATTTATACAATTAGAATGTCTGGTAATAAGAATGTTAGTATATATTTATAATACAGTGCTGGAAAGCTAATAAATTAAGAAAGAATAATAAAATTGGGATTGTGTATAATAGTAACAAAATTGATAAATATTTAAGAATTTGAAAGATAAGATAGATGATTATGAAAAGCAAAATTTTATCTAAGAAATTGATTGCATGGATTGTGAAAAGGTATACATTGGAGAAACTTCAAAAAAACTAAAGACCAGGTTAAAGCAACATATATCAAACTGTAATAATGTAAAAAACATCAACACATCAGCACTAGTATACCATAGTATAAAATTGCAACATAAATTCAATTTCGACTAAACCAAAATATTGGACAAAGAAAGTAATGCAAAAAATAGAAGATTACTGGATATTTTGATTTCTTATTCACTCTCACCTAGTGAGTTGCCTTGGCAATTCGGTCTTCGGCCATTCCTTAGTTCCCTTCAATTTTTTTTTCTGCAGATCTCTGGTACAAGTTTCCTCTTATGGTTGAATTTCTTATAGGACCCCGTCTGGTTTTCCCCTCCATTTTTCTTAGATTTGGCTCTTGTGCTTGGATATGAGGGTTCAATACTCCCTTGCACAGTTAATAATCAGGAGGAATGTGTTCTTTGAGACAGTTGGGGACACATCAATATCATCTGCTTTATTATCATTACCCATTGCATTGAAAGTTTTTTAAAGTCATTAATCTTTATTGGGTAAATAAATTAATTTTAAATGCTTGAGCATCACTTTTATTTAAAAAACTAAAAGGAAAATCATCATCAACCTCATGTCACAATCACAGCTCATAGAAGCTCAGATTAACCTTTTCATAATCAGAAATCAAAAATTGTATTTGTGCAAGAACCGGTGGTTTTAGTAACTGTGATTATATAACAATATTTTTAATGCAAGTACAGTCTTTCATACATTTAGCTTCTATATATATATATATATATATATATATATATATATATATATATAGAATTTTTATATATATAATATATCTATATTTATCTGCAATCATCGGTACATAGCACACGAGGATCTTCTTTTTTGCGGACATAAATGAGGTTATGTATTCTTACTGTAGGATTTTCAACGAGGTTCATGTATGATGATTTGTTTTTCATCTATTCTTGTTCTGGGAAGAAGAACAAGACGACGATTTGCATTACCTCACCGTTGAGAGATTACACGGTCTTTGGACAAGGCTTTGGCAAACTGAGAATACGGCTGAATTGTTTTGGTGCTGATAAATTATTAGAGTTTATAGGCCAAAAGGCTGAATATGAACAGCAGCTTCTACCGTCTTGTCCTTGAAAGGGCTTCGTTTTTAGGTAATTTTGCAGGATTTTTGGTTTTATTAGGATCAATTTATTGGTGGTGCTTTGTGCCCGGAAGTTACTTAGTTCTTCAGGAGATTCAGTTGAGTCCAATGTAAATGTTCACCTATAAATGGATGATGCTTGGAGTGCTATGTTGGCAGAACATAGAACTCCATCAATTCAGTGTCAATGAACTCTCCTCGCGGTTCATTCAAAATCTCTTATCTAGCAGGCTCCATGAAGCAACTTCCTATCTTTTTTGTACCTCGATTAATGAGTGAGAATGATCTTAGAACTGCGCCCTTGGAAGGTGGCTGTGTTCCAGTAGAGTTCGAAGGAACACCGCCGTGGTTCTCATGTTCCATGATATAAGTCCGCATCTTCTGAAGACATTCTTAACTATTACTGGACAGCTTCCTCTTATGACCTAATCCAGTAAGAGGAATCCTTCAAGTCCTTTTTCAGCATCACATTTGGTAGGTTTTGAATTGCACTCCTTTTAGGGATTGCAACGTAGTCTTCCAGTGGTCTGTTTCTTGTGTACCTACTTCTCTGCATATTTCTTCGACCGAAAGAGACGTACAGTGGTTGTATAGAGTGGGTATCTACTATTTGGGAGCAATGCTTAGATGTCTTTGAGATGTGCTTATCTGATAAGGAAATCCGCAAATTCAAGATTGCTTCTTATAAAGAGAGCGCGAAAATGAGTCAGCTACTGGATATGCTCACTGTCAGTATCTGGTTTGTGAGCATTCCAATTACTAACACCCTTAAAACCAGTTACTAACACCCCCTGTCAGGAATTGGATCCATTCCTTTTTTTTAAAAACGGAAAGCACCATTGTTTTCAACGTTGAAAAACTACCTAACTAGGCATTGTAACTAAATTTCTTCATAATACCCAATTACTGACACTTGTAAAGGAACGTTTTTGGATACCCATATCCTGACATCCCCAAAATATATATTATTATTGGAAATCCACATTAGAAAAAAGTATTTTTATTATCTAACATCATTATTAGAGTGGTACAAATAGAATTCAGGAGAAAAAACGAAGAAGAAATGGTTATAGCAGCCAAAATAGCTACTCACCTCCTTAGCAAAAACCTTAACGATCTGGCAGCTGGATATGGTGAGCATAAAGCTTTATTCCCGCACCCCTTATTAGTCCATTCTGACTCGATTTTGGTGGAAATCTTTGGCAGATTAATGTCACTTTGATTGACCAAAATTTCAATTTCCTAGGTGGCCTTAAATGCTTGTTTTTCAAGGAAGAAGGAGCAAGTGTCAGTAATTGGGGCAGTGTCAGCAATTGGTGCATTTACCCTACCTAATATAAATAACGATAGGTTAAATGATGGTCAGGATTTTCAGTTATACAATGATTTTATTGTGGTAAGACAACGTTTCGATCCAACTTCTGGATCTTCATCAGGGCTAAAAGAAAACAAATATATGAGTAACTATGCTAGAGGGTGACAATAAATGGATACATTACAGAACTGATAATAATATGAAAGATGATGTAACATGAATATTAAAATAAGTGGCTGGTTAACAAGATAAAATAGAATCTGATATTTACCTACTGAGTCTAGGTGGATACTAAGACTAAAGGTAAAAATAAGGTGAGAGGTAGTGGTAGAGGGTTAGTTTGCCGACTTCAAAGGTTTATGACGGGGAAATCCAACGCTTTTGAAGTGAAGGCACATGACAACTGAGTGAACAAAAATATTTTTAAAACTAACAAAATAGATGGTACTGTATAAAAATAGTTGTGTGTGGACTCAATAATAACATAAAAGTGAGATAATACATAATGTAACAATGCATAAAAAATAGGAAAATATACAGAAAGAAGTACATACAAAAAAAAAAAAAAAAAAAAATAATAGTACAAGAGGTACAGTTCGAAACGTTGGCTTACCACAATAAAATCATTGTATAACTGAAAATCCTGACCATCATTTAACCTATCGTAATTGAAGAACAGTTGACTATCTCTCACCTCTACTAATATAAATAATTATATGCATAAAATTCTAATATATTGAGGAATCATTCTGTATCATCTGACGAGGATCTATCCTGAGAACCATCTTTCTCCTCGACATCTGTGGGTAGCAATAAAAGTTGCCTTATATCTTCTATCACTCCCGTAACTAATCTCCTTTGGATTATCCTTGGAAAAGGACGTGCGCTACTGACAACAGGGTCTGATGAAATAAGTAGTCTTTTAAACAGGTCTTCAATATTCATTCTTCTACTCGCCTTCATGCAGAAAAATTGCCTGAAATTCTTCAGACAATTGGCCCAGTGGCAGTACTGAATTTTTTATAATTAACGGGCTGTGGGCCAAAACTTTATGCACTGTTGATCTGTTACCTGGGAACCGGGTTTTTCCTGGAATTTCCTCTCTCAAGACTCAGGATGCAAGTTGCTGCAGCAAAACTTTACATGGTTAGTTTTGTACTCAAATATGCTATGTCATGGTATAAATGCTTACATTAAACTCGTTTGAACTTATATTTGAAAACCTTCATGAAGTTTTAGGTTTTAAGAAAAAAACATGGCGAGTTTTAAAAACTCCACGTCTACTAAGAAAAATAGTTCGGTATTCTTTGATATGCCGTTTTATAGAGAATGTATTGTAGTTTAAGGGAAATAAAATTATTTAAAAAAAAAATTCTTCATATTGAAAATAACATACATAAGCATACTACAATTTCCAATTGAAACAGCTTACTTAAGATTGGCAATGTTTGAAAAATTACTGCGGCCAAACGAATCAAAATTATTCAAAAACCAATATTACCTATAAGTATTCTGTAGATATATAGATTAAATTATCAATTTCTTAAAAAAAAGTTGATTTTTCGAATTTTTGCACCATGATTGCTGGATTGGGACCACTGTGTGATGTCGGGAATGTGTGACCGGTTACTATCTATCCTTCGTAAATAAATCAGATCCGATACACGCCCGTGCTGCGGTGCGGTTATGTGTGACCAGACATTTATTCATTTATTAAGTGGGCTAGGGGATAGAAGATGTACTGGTAAAACAGTAGTTAGGTTATAGCATCGAATCCCGGCCCCGACTTCCTTATACGGTTGGTTCCCGTGGGATGTTAGACCATACCCCCTTAACTAGTATAGCCCTAAAATTTGAAATAATCTTCAAAGAACAGGCTGATAATAATAAAAATTCATATTATCATTCCATACAAGAAACAAGAACAAAACCCCCTACCACCACTTGATGCAACTTGAGCCCCCTTTTAACAAAAACGTTACTGAATAAAATATTTTTTTCTCTTTTGATTTGAGTCTGTGGACATGTCGGGTTTCTCCGACGACTAATTTAAGTTTAAGTAACTAGAATATATATTCTTATTTAATGTTAATCTTATTTTTTTAGAAATTAGGAGATAACTAACAGCATAGGAGATAAGTAAGGAGATAATAGAAAACATAAAAAGGTTCTTAATGCTCAAGGTGAAGAATAAATATTATTCTTTACGTTCAACGTAACTAATTCTGCATGAAAAGAATGAGTAATATTTTTGTATTCTTTTAATGATTTAATTTTATCACCTGTTTTTTTTGCATATATGTTAATGTGATAAGGAAGTTGTGAGTCAGTTTTATATAATGTAATGATGCAATAAAAGGAGTTTTTGTTATAAAGTATCAAGTCCTTGATTAAATACATTATATTTGGCGACGAGGTGTTTGGAGACGTGTTCGCATGAAGATAAGTACTCACTTTTTATTTCTGTATTGTAGTATATTTTTGCAATGGCTTCCAGTTATGTGGGTCAATTGCGGGAATTCAAACTTGATAATGATTGGCCTATATTTAAAGGAAGACTAAGCAGCTACTTTACTATAAATTCGATAGAAGATGAGGATATTAAACGAGCCCTATTTCTTAATACTTGTGACGAAGCCGCATATAAATAAATTTTGAGTTTGTGTGTACCAAAAAAACCGGATGATTTAACATACTCGGAGCTTATCTCAAAGGTTGATAGACATTTTAAGAAATCAGATGCTGGATTTAGTGCGCGATATCGATTTTATAATTCACACCGAGAAAATCCCGAATCGATTCCGGATTGGTTGGCTAGGGTTCAAAGTTTAGCGAGTCATTGTTTTTTTGAAGATCAAGAATTTAAAACTATGGTTAGGGATAGGTTCATTATGGGAATGGGAACAAACAAAATAATGGACAGGTTATTTGAAGAAGAGGTTACCTCACTAACCCTTGAAAAGGCTTTCGAAATTGCATTAAACAAAGAAGCTACCTCTCACTCGTACGATTTGGAAGAGGTTAGCTTGACAGCTCGGGAAGATTGTCGTGCACAGCGAGTTAGAGGTACACCTTGTCAATGTTGTGGCTATAAAAATCATATAACACTAAATTGTAAGTTTAAAAATGCAATTTGCTTTGCGTGTGGCAAACAAGGACACCTCAGAAGAGTTTGTTTGAGGAAAGGAAAACCATTAAAGGTTAATAGATCAACAAATTTCCTGGAAAATAAATCAAAGAAAAATGATTATGATAGCGAGGATGGAGATACCAACTTTGTTTCAGAAAGGTCTTCCATGAATGTTGCTGTTGGCTCGACCAACGGCAAGGGTTACTCGAAGGACCAGAAGCCACAAAATGAAGACCCGCTCTACAATGTTCATGCAGGTAAAGGGATTTCTTCTTTTGATATTCGAGTGTAAGTAGAAGGGGTATCAGTAATCTTTTCGGTAGATACGGGTTCTTATTTAACTTTGATGCCTCTAGAGTTATTTCGAAAAAAGTTTAACTACATAAAATTGCAGGAGACAAATAAATGTCTGGTCACGTACTGTGGTTCAACGTTTTATCCAATAGGTAGATGTGAAGTAAGTGTTAAACATAACGAAAAAGTTCTTGTGGATCAACCTTTATACATTGTAGATACTAAGGGTCCCCCACTCCTTGGTAGGGATTGGTTTTCGAGCTTAAACTTGAAAATTGACAATGGTAAAGTTTTTAGTAATTTTCAGGTACAGACGATAGATTCAGCGAGATGCATAGAAGACTTAAAATCTAAGTACCCCACAGTTTTTACCGAGGAAATAGGCAGGTTTAATAGGGGTCGAATCAGTATTAATTTGAAGCCAGATGCAAAACCGAAATTTGTTAGAGCGAGACCATTACCTCATGCAATGAAACAATTGGTAGAAGCGGAGTTGGACCGATTAATGCAACAAGATATTATTGAACCTGTAGACTATAGCCCATGGGGGTCACCTATTGTCCCAATATTAAAAAAAGGGGGAAAAAAAGCAGTCCGGATTTGTGGGGATTATAAAACAACTATAAACCCATGTATTGAAATAGATCAACATCCATTACCACGCATTGATTCCTTATTCGAAAATTTTCAGGGATGTGTCGTTTTTTGTAAATTAGATTTACGAAGTGCTTATCAACAGTTTGCGTTGGATAAAAAAAGTCAGGAACTGCTTACTATTACCACTCACAAAGGTTTGTTCCGTTGCAAAAGGTTGTGGTTTGGCGTAGCCAGTGCACCTGCAAAATTTCAGAAATGCATGGATAGTGTCTTGCAGGGGCTAGCGGGAACAGGCTGGTTTTTAGATGATATATTGGTAGGTGCGGCTGACAATGAGACGCTGCTTATACGGCTAGAAGAAGTCCTTAAACGATTACGAGATGTAGGGCTAACTTTAGCAGAAGAAAAATGTGAGTTTTTCAAATCATCGGTAATATATTTAGGGTTCCGAATCGACAAAGAAGGGCTACATTTAGCTGAAGATAAAATAAAGGCGATTGTCGATGCTCCACGTCCCACTTCTGTCTGTGAACTACAATCGTTTTTGGGATTTATCAACTATGTTATTCGGTTTATCCCCCATGCAACTGATTTATTACATCTGTTGTACCAGCAGCTGCATAAAAATTGCGTTTGGAATTGGAACAATGACTGTGAGGAATCCTTTAAGCGGTTGAAGCAGATTGTAACGTCTCCTATAGTTTTAGCTCATTATAACCCTGACTTGCCCCTCAGGCTTACGGTAGACGCTTCTGAATGCGGTATTTCTGCAGTATTATCCCAAGTATTTCCGGAGGGCGAGAGGCCTTTGGCTTTTTCCGGTCGAACTTTGACGCGTCATGAGAGAAATTATTCACAATTGGATAAAGAGGCACTTTCAATCATATTCGGTTTAAAAAAATACCACGTTTATCTATTTGGAAGACATTTTTCTTTGATTTGTGACAATCAACCCTTAGTTCACATCTTGAGCAGAAAGAAACCGATTCCCACAATGGCCGCCAGTCGATTGCAGAGGTGGGCTCTGTTCTTGGCTGGGTATGATTACAAAATTTGTCACATAAGTTCAAAAAAAAACTTTGCTGATTGGTTATCAAGAGCACCTCTACCTGCTGCTGAAGGAGAGAATACCCTCGAGGAGGCAAATGATGAAGTATTTTTAAATTATGCAGGCAACAATGAAGACTTGCCACTTCTTTATCATGATGTTTTAAATGCCACCAAAAAAGATAAAGAGTTGGTTAAAGTGATAAATTTTCTGAAGAACTCCTGGCCGCAGAGCATTGATGAGACCTTAAGTGCTTATTTCAAGAAACGCCACGAATTGCATCTGGAAGGAGGCTTATTGATGTGGGGATATAGGGTGGTCGTACCCAAACAGCTGAGACAGAGGGTTCTGGAAGAGCTCCACCGATCGCATCTAGGTATAGTAAAGGTTAAGTCTTTGGCGAGATCTTATGTGTGGTGGCCTAAATTGGATAAGGATATTGAAGATTATATACGGAATTGCCAAGTATGTTTAGATAGCAAAGGCGATCCACCAAAGTCTCCAATGATCCCGTGGGCATGGCCTGGCGGCCCATGGGAGAGATTACATATCGATTATGCGGCGCCAGTTGGAGGTAAATATTACCTGATTGTTTTGGACGCTTATTCTAAATGGGTTGAGGCCATCCCTTCCAGCAGTATGACAGCCGTTGCTACGATGAAGATTTTAAGAGATTTATTCGCACGATTCGGTGTACCTAGACAGCTTGTTTGTGATAATTATTCTTCTTTCTACTCCAAAGAATTTGTTTTATTTCTTAAGGGGAATGGCATTGAGCAAAAATCAGGCGCCCCTTATCATCCGGAAACCAATGGAGCAGCAGAGAACGCTGTCAAAACAGTAAAGCGTGCTATCCGAAGTTTAATATTATCGTCACCATCAAAAGAAAAAGATTTATCATTTTTTTTGATGGACTACCGTAATTCCGTTCATTGTACAACAGGTAAAGCACCAGCTGAGCTCCTTCTCGGAAAACTATTGAGGACTCGATTGGATTTACTTCGCCCCGATCCGGTAAGTAATACTGTTCACAAAAACCAAGGCAAACAGGTTGAGTATGCCAGAGGAACAAGAAAGGTTAATTTTAGATTGAAGGACAAAGTGTGGGTAATGGACTTTAGGTGTCCTAGAAGAACTTGGAAGAAGGCGATAATTCAAGTGCTCGGACAGAGACGATTTCGCGTGTATGTGCCAGAATTGGACGGATTTTGGATTAGGCACGCAGATCAACTACGCGAGAGGAAGGAAGAGGAAGAGAATACAGATACAGATGTTATTGAAGACAAGATCAACTCGAGAAGACTACCAACCCCAAGGGACATAGGACATGCGAGTGAAAATGTTAGAGCTGATCCAGAGCCTCTAAGGTCGCCTCGGCCTGTTAGAAACTGTCGTCCACCTAGACGTTTAATTGAAGAAATTTGAATTAATATTTTCTTTTATATCTTATTTCCTTTTTTTTTTTGAGGGGGAAAATTGTAATATTTTTGTATTCTTTTAATGATTTAATTTTATCACCTGTTTTTTTTGCATATATGTTAATGTGATAAGGAAGTTGTGAGTCAGTTTTATATAATGTAATGATGCAATAAAAGGAGTTTTTGTTATAAAGTATCAAGTCCTTGATTAAATACATTATAGAATGCTTTCATAATATGTTGACTTGATGTAATTTGCGAGGCATATTTCTGTTTGTCACTATCAGATTTTTGTCTCCACATCCAACTTAAAGTTTTCGATCAATTAAAGATACGAAACGAATGAGAAAAATCTATGTTTTATCGAAATAAAATACAAGTGTTATTAATTAAAATAACAGATACTTTGCAACATTAAATCCAAGGTCTTATGCAACATTAAGCAACATCATGCAACATTAAATCCAAGGGTCTTAAAGGCCATGAAAGGGATCGAGCTTAAAAGCTGAAATCGTGTAGTACTACTTCCTTCTCGGAGATATAAGACACAAAAGCTAGTTTCGGCTAGGCCGAAGATTCGGTCGATTTTTCGCTGAAACCCAAACTGCGGCCGAAACCAGGTTTTTCGGCCGAAAATGCCCGAAACTTCGGTCACTCACTAATTTATAGAGACAACACTTTATTTTCTTTCGATATTTAGGGTGGGTAAGCATACATCAGCCAAATCTATTTTTTCCGGGTTGGACTAGGAAAATCCGTGTTTTTACCATGGGCTATTATGTGTCGCCTTTTCACGTGTGGGGAAGACATCGAATCTATTTTTTTTAGCTAATGACAGCTTAAACAAAATCATTGTGTATCTAAAATTGAAATTGTAAATTCTATTAATAAAAAAAAAAATGTAAATTATTATTATAAAAAGTCATAAATTAACGTTATCTATCTCATTCATTAAATTAAATTTGTTTTGATAAGTTTGTTGTTTGTTGATGTTTTGATAAGTAGTACTGTAAGAACATGCAGCATGGCTTGAGCTTCCTCATGCTAGCGTTTCATAACCTGTTTCAGGTAGAACTTGCTGATACGATATCTCATATCATCATATGTTATATTCTGAATTAAATGAATATATATTAGGCAAAAGATCAATTTGGTACATTTTTACTGTCAATTGTGATTGTAATAAACCCTATTCCAATTATGCTTTTACATTTGTGTTATCTATATTTAATCTCGCCTCTGCTGAAATAATCCAGGAAATGCTATATGAATGGATCATTAATACATACTATATGGTATACAGTATGGTCAAATATGAGCTTGGTAAAACTGGGTATTCGATATAGGCATATGCCCACTATACTCGTATGACAGCAAAAATTTCATCAAAACTGATCAAACGGAGGGGGCACTTTATTCCATAACTTTTCCAATTTTTACGTTTTTTTTTTCGATTTTCTCAAAAACGGCTTTAAAGATTTTGATCAAATTCGCCATGTTCAATGAAAATCAAGTCTACTTTAATATCAGGCAAGCCTTATCATTATTAAAATTTTCTGAGGAGGCTTTAATAAGGAAGGCGCCTTTTTTGTTTTCCTTGATTAACTGTCTCTTTTTACGCCTAAAAAATAGGAAATGGCTAAATAAGAAATATGAAAAAAATCAAGTAAACATGTATAAGAGAAAAAAAGAAAAATATTCCATCAACTCATAAAACACGCCTTATGAGCCCACGCATGCGCAGTTCGCCTTTAATGACAGACCATTGTTTATAATTAAAGCCGTTCTGTTCATTTAATGGAAATTATTTGTTTCATGGTAACGAAGTGAAGTTTTCAACAACTACATAGAGTATTATAAAATCAGATGACTTGGAGTATTATGCTAGCATTGCCGATTATCACAAGTAAAAGTTTTTATTTAAGAATAGAAAAAATTAGTGTACTTTAAAGAGCAAATACCAACAAAAATAAGTAAACGAATGCGGGAAAATGTATGACTTTGAGAAATGACATTTAACAAAACACGGAAATTTCTAATCTAAGTAATTTGGTAAGTAAAAGTTGTGTGTTGCGCGCACGCACCAGATTTTTTTATTGTTAAATAAAAAATTTTATTTCCATCAGTGATAATACGGTATATGAAATTTTGGCTGTCACATCGCGGACATATACACACATCAAATAGCTAGTTTGATTAAAATCGTTTAAGCCGTTTTTGAGTAAATAAAAAAAAACACTAGAAAATGATCTGCAATATATTACAATATATATTAAGTAAAGTGCCTAGTGGGACCCCAAAAAGTGTATTTCCGTTGAAAACCGGAAGTAGAAATTTTTCACGATCGCAATGCTTTCCCTAACTATATATTTCATATTTATTATAATATTTTATATTATAATTATTATTTTATATTATAATTATTATTTTATATTATAATTATTATTTTATATTATAATTATTATTTTATATTATTATTATATTTATTTTATAGGATTTGGTCTCACGTCGAGAGTGGTGGCCCTAAGTAGCGGTGAGAGGAAGCCTAGGGCGGCTATAGTTATCAACCATCCTAATCTTGACGTAGTGTGTCTTGAGCAGTTCACCTTGGCGGATCTGGCGTGTTACGTATTATATCTGCCATTGTTACGTATCATATCTGCTATGGAAGCTATCACTGGAAACATGAGGAATGTGATTCTCTGTTCGGACACCAATTCCTGGAGCACGGTCTGGGGATCTAATCGAACAAATCTGAGAGGTGTTAAACTGAGCAAGTTCATTGCGAGGAGCCAGTTGGTAGTTGTCACTGATCCCTCTGCAACATCTACATTGTCGGGTGCACGTGGGCAGAGCTGGATTGACGTGACCATGATTTCTCCAACACTGATCAGATACATTGTCGATTGGACCCTCAGGTCTGAGACGAGCTCCGACCACAATGCGATTTCGCAGAATGTGGATTGTTCCCACGACATGGGTTACGTTACTAGCAGAGGTGAATGGAATGCCTTTCGAGCAACGCTAGAGGGGAAACTTATTGATGAAGATTGGGATGCGGCGGAGACGGACTGTACGGATGACCTGGACTGCCGGGTTTCCAGGCTTACTGATATAATCTGTAACGCTGCTGAAGAATCCCTCCAGCACCGAAAGGCGAGGGCTCGACCTGTCCCAACAGACGCCGGCTTTAACAGTGATGAAAAGAGATCTCTATAAGGCCCGGCGTTCGTACCAGAGGTGCAGATGCGACGAGTGGCGTACTGCACTTCGAAACGAGTGCAGCGTAGATCTTGGAACAACTTCAATGAGGAGGAGTCGGCAAAGAACCCCTGGGGTATCCCAGATAGGGTGGCACTGGGCAAGCTAACTGGCTTACAGATGGTAGCTGCTCTTAAATATGGTAATACTCAGGCAACCAACCCAGAAGAATCGGCAAAGGTTTTCTTTCAGGTAACATACCCCAGGGATAACCCATCCCTGGGCTACCAAAACAATGAAGCTGATGCATTCCTTAGACGCACCACAATGTATCCTCCTGGAACAGACCTTTGCCCACCATGGGACATATGGGGTCTACGAACTGCCGTGGTCAGGCAGAAGCTAGGACGTGCCAAGCTAGGTTTAGATGCCATTGACGCGGCAATTCTTAAAAATATTGAAGATATGCTTTTGTCTATCTTCAATGACTGTTTAGATAGGGGATATTTTCAGAAACAATGGAAAACAGCCGATGTTAGACTTAATTACAAAGGAGGAGGCAAGGACAAGCAAATTGCTAAGTCTTATCGGCCCATTTGTCTCCTACCAGTCATGAGTAAGTTATTGGAAAACCAGGTACTGAAGAGCCTAAAGCTTGTGCTAAGGAGAGCTAGCCAATAGCAGAGCTATGCTGAAACACGAAGACGAATGTTGCGCCAGTCTTGTTGGAGAATGGTGTGAGAGGAAGAAGATGAGGATGTCTGCAGCAAAGACCCAGGCTATCCTTCTGCGTGGTAAGATGAGTACGGCGAACCCTATTCTCTTAAACGTACAAGATGAAAGAATCCATCTGAGTGAGGTGGTCACTTATCTACGATAGGAGTGAAGATACGAAGAAACTTCGACGTGACACCTCATTTGGATAATTTGAGAAATAGGGTAACCCTAACGTTAAATGGACATAACCGCGTAGCAGGTGCTTTATGGGTTCTCAGATACCCAGCTACCATGACAATTTATCGGGGCGCCATGTTAGGTATTCTGAGATATGCCTCTCCTGTTTGGTATAGGAATCTCTCACACCGACAGAAGAACAAGCTGGCGATAATTCGGCGCTTAGCTATGCTTAGAGTCACCAGGGCCTACAAATCAGTGTCCCATGAGGCGGCGCAAGTATTAGTAAAAATAAATATTTCATATTTAAGTAAGTGAAAGTAAAAATAAAACCCTAACCTTTCTAAATTCTTTACCAAACACTTCTAAATTTTGCGTAAAGTTCTATTTTAAACCCCGTTGGTACTTAGATTAGCTGAAACGTTTTTATCTTTATCAGTGACTTATGATTTGACTGTATTAAAAATAATACGAATATAGCTACTGAGCCACTTAAACGCGTGGCCGGGTCTGCTCGTTGTATATATGAATTAGAAGTTGGTGTGATTAATCTAATATACAATGCCCAAACAAAGTTCAAAAAAGTTGTACATATATACCACAACGAACAAAAGTTGTTTAGAAACAAATACTGCAAATTGTTAAAATACGTTTTCAATAAGATTTTTGTACTTTTCACAGCAAAGGAAAATTAAAAGAAATATGGTGCAACATTTGTTCCTTCATGAAACTTCAGTTTTGTCTATGTATTACTAGTAAGATTCGAAATCTACAGAGTCCGCCGAAAGATCGGGGAAACCACCCTTTCTGGAGGTTGAAATGGGAGGGAGGTTATATCTGAATTCACATTTCTTTATTTTAATATCATATCTCTAAAATAATTTTCTCATAAGTGCTTATATAAAATTAATTTTTTTAATTATATATTGGTTGTTGGTATAATTTTGCATGTTAACATACCTAATATTATTATTTTCAAAGCTATTAAAATTTTATATTAATAATTGATCAAATTTTTAAGCAATATGTTTGAAATGCTAACATTATTTTCCAATATTTTATTTTTATACTTGTAAAGATTGAGTCTAGAAGAGTATGGCGAACAATGAGCATAAATACTGCAGTTAAAATCAAATAAACTAGAATAAAAGAATATAAAAATGAAATAAAATCAGTGAGATCAATAGAACTCATGATTCAAGAAACGACAAATGTTTATTTATTATTATTTATTATTTATTAAAGTTATTTGTAGAAGACCTTTCATGTTCAGTACAATATTATATAAAAATTCAAAAACAATCATTAAATATTACAATATACGCCCAATTATTTCATGCACGTTTTATTACAATAAACCAACAGTTTAATAGGATTGCGATTGAATCAAGGGCGGATCCAGGGGAAGGTCAAAAGGGTCATGCCCCCCCCCCAAATATTTTGGTTTTTCAATTTTTTATATGTTTAAGCAAATAATGCAATTGGGGAGATACTTTGCCATAACGTGACGCTTTAGGTTGTTTTTGATCGCAGACCTTCTTAATACAAGGTAATAATCTAATTAAATAATGGTGCTGTTATGTATGTTAAATACTACTGCTTAAATATGAGCCATCAAAAGAAAGCTTTCTTCCGTGTGTATTGAATGAATAAAGACTTTATTACAAAATTAACAGTTTTACAAGGCATTTTTTTCACAGAATTTTTGGATACGGTGTGTATTAGTGAATATTAAAATTACACCAAAATTAAGATTTTTATTCTTTTTAAACTGAAATTTAAAGAGCGCTAAATGCTATATTTTTTTACTTTCACTTACCTATATATGAAATATATATTAAGGGAAAGTATAGCGAACGTGAAAAATTTCGACTTCCGATTTTCAATGGAAATACGGGATTGGGGTCCTCTGAATCCAATTAACCAAGTCCCGCGAAATGGTCTGTATGTGTGTGAACAGACTAGCTCAAAAACTATAGGCCGTACAAAACTGAAATTGGGTATTTGGTGTATGTATGTCCCGCGATTTGATAGCAAAAATTTCATCATAATTGGTAAAACGGTGGGGGTACTTTAAAGAATTTTTTTCTAATTTTTACGTTTTTTTTCTCCGATTTTCTCAAAAAAAATTTGATTAAACTTGGTATTTGATGTACGTATATGCCCGCAATGTGACGGTTTAACTTTCTTTCTTCAGGGGTACTATCTTTTACTACTCTTTTTTCACATTTTTACGCTTTTTTCGATTTTCTCAAAAACTGTTAAAACGATTTTGATCAAACTGGATATTTGATGTCTGTATATGGCCCCGATAACACAGCAAAAATATCATGAAAATTGTTCAAACAGAGAGGGCACTTTATTTAATAAATGTTTTTCCCACATTTACGTTTTTCTCAAAAACGGCTTTTATTATTTAGATCAAACTCGTCATGTTTAATGAGAATCAAGTATTCTTTAATATTGGGTAAGCTTTATCATTATTAAAATGTTCTGAGGGGGCTTAAATAGGGAAGAGGCCTTTTTGGTTTTCCTATAATGTAACTTTGTTTTTTGTTTTTATGGAGAAATTAACTGCCTTGAGCCACTCTCTTACGCCTAAAAATAAGGGATGGCTAAATATGAAATATGAAAAAAGTCAAGTAAACATATAAAGGAGAAAATAAGAAAAATTGAACTCATAAAACACTTTTATCCCACACATGCGCAGTACGACTTTAATGACGCGATTGTTTATGAATAAAGATGTTCTGGTTATTTAAAGGAAATTATTTGTTTCATAAGAACTAAATGAAGTTTTCAACAACTACATAGAGAATTATAAAATCAGACGACTTGGAGTAATATGCTTTCATTGCCGAATTATCATAAGTAAAATCTTTTATTTAACAAAAACAAAATTTAGTGTAATTTAGAGAGAAAATACAAGCAAAAATCACTTTACACTTTACTGAATAAATGCTGTCACGTGTTTTTTTTTATTTCCTCAAAAACGGCTTTAACGATTTTTATCAAACTGGGAATTTGATGTATTTATATGCCCTGGATGAGATAGCTAAAATTTCATCAAAATTGGTAAAACGGTGAGGGCCCTTTATTTAATAAATTTTGTATCATTTTTACGTTTGTTTTCTCAAAAGCGGCAGTAACTATTTTGATCAAACTGGGTATTTGATTAACGTATATTCCCGCTATGTGACAGCCAAAATGCCATTTACTGTATTATGAAAATAAAAACTTTTATTGGATAATAGAAAATTTTACTTTAGAGAGTAAATACGTGATGCTCAAAATTTTTAAAGTATTATAGGTGTGAAAAAATGTGGTATAAGATAATTAATTATATTTTAGTTTAGAAATTTTAGTTCAATAATAAACTCTGAAGGCAGTTTTAAGTGATATGAATGAGTATGAACAGTAATCGTTCTCGATTTCCAGTTTGTCTCTTATAACTTTACAATGAGATGTAAATACACCTTCTATCGATTCACCTCATGATATATTTACAAAGCATCAACTCATGATATATTACAAAGCATCAACCAGTAAACAAATCTCGAATGTTGTCAAAATTTAGGGACCTTGAGAATGAAATAAGCTATAATAAATCGAAAAGTACTGAGAACTTTCATGTTTTGCAATACAGATACTCTCAACCAAAGGAGATATACAAATATAAACATATAATTGTGAATATAATAACATATAATTGGAAAAATGTGTGAAGTTGAGGAATGGCGTTTACATATTATCAAAACACTTCGATTTCTAATCTAAGTAAGGTCGTAAGTGAAAGTTGTGTGGGGCGCGCATCGTACCAGATTTTTTTTTTTACATTGCATTATTTTGCTTTCATTCATAGCATTTCCCTGTGTGTATTTTAAATTTTATTATAATGATATTAAAAACATTAAAGGATGATTAAAATTTTATTCAATTTAAAGGAAGTAAAACATAGGAAGGGAGAGAGAAGGAAATAAAACCTTACAACCTTACAACCGCAACTACAGCACTATGTATCAGGCTGTTACACTGTTCGGGCCGACCGCACTCTTCCCAGCACCAATCTTTACACGCGAATTCTCCAAATTATTCTTTTTGTATATATTCAAAGCTTTTCAAATATTCAATTTATGCGATCAAATTGAAAAGAAATGAAGCGAAGTCTACTTTGGCAAGGACTTAAAAACTCGTTATAAATATTCCTTCTTGTGTACGTTTGTAGTCCGTATTTTTTATTTTGAAAAGTGTTCATGATTCTTAAAAAAAATTGATCAGAGGGGTATGTTAATTGAAATTTACACAATAAAGAACATTTTTTAAAAAATAATAAGGTGAGTATATATATGTTTTTTATTATTCAAATCAGAAAACTTAACTTTTTCAGATTGAGTGGGATGTTTTCATTGACCACCAGCGCGTTCTTGATAATACTTTATGCCACTTACGTTAGTTCTAATAAAAATCAGGATCCACGTACTGTTAATGGTATGTATTTTAATTTTTTTGTCAAATTCATTATGTTTTATTTATTAATCTATGATAATAATGAATAATGTGACTGTTTTTGATGTATGGATTAAGTATTACCCCAGGTATTTACGTTAAATCATTAGGGGCAACACACATCTTTTATTGTCAAACTTGAGTGAAAATCGACGGTTTTACTTTCACTTACCTATACATGGAATTACACAGTAATAGTCCGGGAGCTGAGGGCCAAAAAGGTGCCTGATTTAAAGAAAGTTTTTGATCACATAGTGTTCGCATTTCATAGACGCCTGTCACCTTAGATCGGTTGCCATCGAATTTTATAGGCGAACGAAATCGACATTTTCGTTTCGAAGAAATTGTGTTCTGTTCAAAAACCGAAGTCTTAGCAGGTTTTTATTTGTATTTCCAGGCAGGGTTTAGCTAATGTTGTGTGTAAGGAGCTTGTTTCATGCTAAATTTGATGCTCTGCAACTTTTGTCTAAAACATTTTTCATTTAAACTAGATTGAATAATAGGCGTTGGAAAACGGTTTCCACCAAAATCGTAAAAATTTCAGATTTTTGATGTTCGTGACCCGGACCATTAAACCGATTTAAACTTCAAATGTATCATTCTATTTGCAATAGTTTAGCCTCTTATAGTAAGAAGAAATCAATACTTTGTGATCTGTATTTGCCGAAATAAATGCGAGAAACAGAAAAAAAAAACTCTAACATGGATGTTAGACCACAAGGCGCTAAATACGTCCACATTTTAATTACTTTATCCCCACAGGAGTGGGCTAATTTTAAAATTAATGAGCTATTTATACACAGAATTTTATATTCTACATCCAATATAGGTAAAAATTTTTATTTGGAGTACTCTCTTTACATTGCATGCTTCATTAAATGAGCAAATTCATTTTTCCGCGAAAGTGGCTGAATTAACAATCGGTTTTGGCAAAAAGACTTGACCGATTTGCACTGTGAGGACCTCAGTCGACGCCAAATTTAATGTCCTTTTATTTTGAAAAAGAACAAAATTTCCTCTGCGATAAATCGTTTTTGAGTTATTAGCGAAAAATTAAAAACAGTTCGAAAATGTAGATTTCGTTCGCCTATAAAATTTGATGGGAACCGATCTGAGGTGGCGGACGTTCACATTTGTTGTATATGAAAAGTGTACTTTCAGCCTCTATTATCAAACATTTTCTTCAAATCGGGCACCTTTGTGGCCCTCAGCTCCCGGACTTTAAGTGAAATATCCCGAATACGAACAATTTTAAGTTCTGGTTTCATTCATAAATACGCGTTTTGGGATTCCATGGTTCATAATAAACAATTTTCAATGTTAATGTGTTGTGTGTGAGAGAGAGTGTTCACATATCTTCACCCACAAACAATCTGGCGCTATGCGCGCAAAACACAACTTTCACTTACCAACTTGGTTATATTAGAAATTGACAAGATTTTTTAAACAGCATTCCTCACACTTATTTCTACATTCATTTACTTATTTTTGTTTGTATTTTCTTTCTAAAGGACACTAAATTTTGTTATTATTAAATAAAAGCTTTTACTTGTGATAGATAAGTCGGCATTGCAAGTAATTTTTCTATTACCCGATAAAAAATTTTATATTCATAATACAGTACATGGCATTTTTTCTATCACATAGCGGGCATATACATACATCAAATTGTTATTGTTAAATAATAGATTTTACTTGTGATAATTCGGCAATGGTAGCATATTACTCCAAGTCGTTTCGATAATATGTGAACGCCATTCCTCAACTTCACACATTTTTCCACGTTTATATGTTTATATTTGTATATCTCCTTTGGTTGTAGAGTATCTGTGTTGCAAAATATGAAAGTTCTCGGTACTTTTCGATTTATTATAGCTAATTTCATTCTTAAGGTCCCTTAATTACGACAACAGTCGAGATTGTTGTTTGTTGAACTGGTTGTTTGTTTTTTACTGCTAAAAAAACAAAAATCACTTAATACTGCCTACAGAAAGTTATTATGGAACTAAAATTTCTAAACTGAAATATAATTGATTATCTTATACCATATTTGTTCACACCTTCAATGCTTTAAAAATTTTGAGCATCTATACAATCTAGGGCGCTTATCTAATCAAGGGATGCTGAATAAAAGGACAGCAGGTGTAAGATGTAAGGAATGAAGGAATATCCTTGCCAGAGCGACGCTAACCTCTTACCTCGAGAGGTAAAACTGGCCAAAGCAAGTTCTATGAGAGAAACGTGGGCCTTGAGAGCTCTAGGGCTCTTATCTAAGCAAGGAAACAGAGTGTCAACCAATGTTACAGGCCTTGGGAGGACAACCCCCAGGATGTTATAGGTAGGGTAAAGTTGGGGTGAGGAAGTAGATAATAAATAAAAGAAGACAACTACATTTAAACATCCCAGAGACGCCAGGAGATCTTGGGAAGATTTTTGAGCCATGGTCCAAAAGAATTTTGAACAGAATATAAGGGAATTCAAAAATATAGGTAAAAGCAATAGAGGTTAGAAAGGCTTGCAGGTGCGATCCATAAAGAATATAAATGGTCAGATGTTAAGCAGCAATAAAGAAGTGTTGGAAGTTTGGAGAAAACATTACCAGTCCACGTTCTTTTGCGAGGAACCAGAAGACATTAGTGATGATATCAGTAGGCCTAGAGCCGAGGATACCAAACATAGAAGATGCTGAGGAAAAGGTCGAAATAACTATCGAAAGCATTAAGTTAGGGAAGGCTGCTGGAATTGATGGAATTCCACCTGAACTGATCAAGTATGGAGGTATGGACCTAATTAAGGGCCTACAGAACCTTTTTCAGACGTGTGGAATGAGAAGAAGATCCCGGCTGAGCGGGAAGAAAACATAATAATACAAGAATGGAACACAGACCTCAGGCGAGAATTATAGGCGGATATGCCTCTCTTCCGTAGTGTACAAGGTACAACGTTTAAGAACCTAAGTTGATAAGGATTTAGAGGAAGAACAGGCGGCTTTTCAGCCAGGTAGACAAACGAAAGACCACATCTTCTCCCTAAAAATGGTTGTAGAGAAAAAGTGGGATCGGAATCGCAATGTGTATCTCGGATTTCTGGATCTGAAAGCAGCATTTGATACAATTCCTCGCCAGGAAATATGGAGGGTGTTTAAGTAAAAGCGGATACATCAAACTTAATAAATGTCATCAAAGCTGCAAATAAGGATCCTAAAGGCATTGTTCGCCTGAATGAAATGAAATCACCTCCCTTTAAAATGTGTAGGGGTGTCAAGCAGGGGATAACCTGAACCCATTTCTTTTCAATATAGTAATGGATGAGGTCTGGAAGGTTTGTGAAAAGAGACCTCCATGGACCACAGTAGGATCTCATCCCTGTTCTCGTCCAGAGCTTCATTTATGCGTACGAAATTGTGGTAGTAGCTGATAGCCCTGATCGGTTGCAAACAGTTACAGAAGAGTGGTATGAGGAGCTGAGAAGGAAAGGTCAACAGATCGACCCAGCCAAGAGCACAAGGTGCACGTAGGAAGAGATGTACAGGAGCTAAATATCTGTTATGCAGCGGTGGAAAATTAGAGACGGTAGAATGCTAAGAATACCTAGGGACGATCATTAGCAATAATGGGAGAATCGACGAGGAGGTGCTGAAACGGATAAAAAAAGCCAATGGCATTTCTACCAGATATGCGACATTCCAATTAGGAAGCAAAATGAGACTCTTCAAGAAAGTGTTCCTCCCAGTGTTACTTTACGGGTCAGAAAGTTAGACAACACAAGCATTTTGGCAAGATCACGGCGGCAGAAATTAGGTTCCTGGGAAGAGCGACTGGTAAAACTAAACGTGACCGAGTGAGAAATAAACCCATCATTGTAATAAAATAAAATTTATTCCTTCAACTTTTCCGTCCGAAAATATCACAACCTATACAACAATGGCTCCCCCCCCCCCCCTATCGCCCCATCGGACCGTGGCTCGCCCCATCATTTCTCTTCAATTATGATTCCACCTTCAGAAAGTTTTAAATTTCCTTTCGGATGATGAAGTTTGCTCTCTTCAATTATATTGAAATTGTCTGATTTAGTCTCCTAATTGCAATCTTAGAAAGTTCCAATATTATCGGTCAATCCTTTAATCTGAAGAAGTACATAACACCAAACTAATGTGATACTCATTTATATGGTGTAAACAGATTTTTTTTTTCGCCTTAGTATGTCAAGAATTATTAGCGGGCTTATAGCAAAGGATAGTCAAAAGTTAGAAAAACACAAAATGTGAAATATCTAATAAGTCATTATAAGCAAACAATTCAAACTCTAACTAGTAACAATGTTGCAAAACAGTTACTAGGTACCAGTGAATAATGACAGTGAATCAAAAGTAAGTTACTATAGACTACGATGTTCAAGGCAAGACTAAGCATCCAGTCCAGTATATTATATATTATATAGCAGTATATTTAGTCTGAAATGGAACAACTAAGAATTACCTCGATCATTCCAATATGGGATTACGGACTAATACATTAATGTAACGGTTCCAGAAAAGTCTAGAACTCTTTTCAACGTAATAGAAATAATCATCTGCATTTCTTCCACGACACATAACACAGACATAAGACAACGACTTTACCCCTGGAAATGCGATTTCTACCAATGAAAGGTAGATTTTTTAATGACCAAGTAAATATTTTATTATTATAGCATATATATTATCTTTTGAAAATTTTGTTTTAGTAATCAAATTAGATTTAAAAGCTTACTTCAACGAACCTGTTGCTTGTGGTGGATATGAATGTATGGTCTGTAAAGAACTGTCAGCAGCATTGATTTCATTGAAAGGTAATTTGAGATAACATAGATTTTAAAAGTCGATACATATTTAAATTCTCATATTACTGTTTACCTAATTTTAGTTTAATGGGAACATCTGCGTCAAAAAATTTTACGGGCTCCAATTACTCGTTTTTAAAGATATTTAAATAATCTTGTTGCATAATTTCCAGTTACATTTACTTAAAATTAGTTCCGTATCTATTTGATTATCATTTAAAAATCCTACACGAAGATAATATATATATTATAAATGAGATAAATAACTATATATTAATGCAGTCTTTCTATTAGGAAATGTGTATTTTGTAATCAATTAATACTACTTAATGATTTTAGTGTGCATTAGATTTATAATGAACCCTATCAAAAAATCTCTGACTCTTGGGATAGAATTTCAGGGTATGAGGATCATCTCATTTCCTATTTCAGGTAAGATTCAAGCATTACTGGTATTATTAGAATGAATATAATATAGAATAAACTATTAACTATAAACTAGCTGTATATACCGGTTTCACCGGAATTTCATTTTTTAAATCTATAAAATGAGACTTTTATCGACTCAAACTGTCCATTTCGTAAAAACCAATGTTAAGCACGATCAAAACGATTTTTATAACAATAAAGAATATACGCAGAGATTGGCTGAACTTATGCAATTTGAATATGGACAGGTGTTCGCAACTGGTATGAAAGAACCACTGAGCGAAATTTGCAGAATTTAGGATAAACGGTATAGATTTTTATACAGAAAAAATAGTATTTCATCTTTACTTACATAGATTATAGCTGTATATTCACCCGGGGAATTTCAGTTTTCTAATGAAACGGTCGATTTCGTAAAAAACCATCGTAAAGCGAGATCATTACGATGTTTATAACAATAAAGAATATCAGCTGGAGTTATGCAATTTTAATATAGACAGGTGTTCGCACCTGGTATGAAAGAATCACTGAGCGAAATTTGGAGAATTAAGGACAAACGGTATGGATTTCTATAAAGAACAAACAAACAAACAGAATTTCGTCTTTATTTATATAGATAAGGCAAATACTTAGTTTAAAGAAGAAAAAGTATTGATATTGTAACGAAAGAAACTAAAGCAGATGTTTATGAAAAGTTCTAGAATGGCCTAGAACAGTTACAGTCATTAGTGCATGATCACATTCTTTGATCGTTCTAGGCCTCTCTGGGTGGTTCCATAGCATACCATAAATAAGAAGGCGATCGACAGCAGGTTAGATTAATGTTGAAAAGTGAAGCATACAGTTACTTTTCAGTAAATGTTCTACCCCTGCTAGTTACCGTTTTGTAACGTTGTTGTTTGAGTTCTAATCATTTGTGTTTAACTGTTAATGTATTTAACTTGAAAAAAAGAAAGGAGAATAAAGAAAAAGATTGATAAATAAACAACGAGTGCTGGCATAACAAATTAGGTTTATTGTGAAGAACAACCTAATAATAAAATCATGAACACAAATACACATGAAATGCAATAGCCCACGCTTCAGTCAGTTAGAATGGCGAGGAGTCCGGGGGAAGTGGCCGTTGGCTCTGCCGATTTGAAAGTATATATTGAGACTGAATATCCCCTCCCCCATGCCGCCGAAACGGTATTATTGAGTAGGTAAGAGGCACAGTCGATTGACAGGACGTTTGAATATTCCTGACGGAGTCTGGATGCTGGCGACTCGGGCGACGTTGTCAGTTCCCGAGAATAATTCGAGAACGCGGGCAAGAGGCCATTTTAAAGGAGGTTGGTTTTCAGGTCTAACTAGGACGAGAGACCCCGGAGCTAACTCAGGAGAAGAATCTATCCAGCGGGAGCGCTGTTGAAGGGTATGGAGATATTCCACCGTCCACCGTTTCCAAAAAGATTGATAAATTGGGTGTCGGAAACATCTCGGTTGGGTGGCGCGTAGAGGTGTCGAGAATTCTTCGAAGAAGAGAATCAGGGATCCGATAACGGTGCAGAGGTATCGTTTAGTGGATTTGACCGCGGCCTCCCGAAGACCCCTAACTGCGAGACCAGGCGGAATGAAATGCCATTGGATTCAGAAGGCTGCTGAGCGTTGAGATATTGCTTCGCGAGTGTCAACTTGTCGTACAAAGCGTCCGATCTCATTAACATGGCACAGCCCTGTCAACGCTGTTTCATTGAAGGCGACTAGCCCCTTCAAAATTGGTTCCGTTATCACTGTAGATATCGGAAGGAACCGCGGCGACTGCAAACCACACAAAAGAGGCGAGGAATGCGGGGATGGAGAGTTCTAGGTGAACAGTTTTGGTGGAAAAGCAGACAAAGGCACAGATAAAGGCTTTAGTAAAGCGCCATCCCCGCGCATAGTTAACTCCTATCTTAAGAAAGGCGTATGTGGAAGAAACGCGATCTATTGGGAGTGATCCTGGGGGTGGTATATGGGAGTGATGATGGGAATAAGTGGTTGGGGATTAAACTGAAAGAACCGGTTGCATTTCGCGAGGCGATGGCGAACAACATTCTTTCCGTCCAAAATCTCTGGCAAATCAATGAATGATTAGCAGATGGACCGGCGTGTTGATTGCTAATGTGGGCTTTGCCAATTATTAGGTGAGTGAGGGGATGATCCTTCGGGAGTAATTTTGATGTTTAGCATCAAAAGGTCGGGGAGCAAGGTGAAGGCGACCGCCCACGCGCAGGAGGCCAAGTGAATCATTGAACAATTGTAATGTGCGTTCAAGGCGCAACTTGGAGGCAGGCTCTGAGGCGGTTTGATATTCTTCTGCTAACGCGACTTATTGGACCCCCCCCCCCCCCCCCGACCAAGGTATTATGTGCTATGTTTCATTCGGCGGAGAATAGAAACCCGGTATATCGGCGATCAGGTTTCTCACAATTGTGAGCAAAAACGCTTATTCAATTTCAAATCGAATAACATATTTGAATTTTTTTCTTTTCTTTCTTTCCATCGCACAGCATTAACCTTGTATGAGAGCTGTGTATTTCTTGATTTTTACATGCTTTTTGAATATTTGAAGAAATGAAGTCAATAATAAATTGAATATATTGAACACATTGGAAGTTAAAATCGGTTTAGTCAAAATCGAACATCGAAGATCATGTTTACCTTTTGGTAGATGCTCGTGTTAAAACGACTGTAATCGTAAATGAAAAATGTTATGAATAAAAGTAATAGAGCACAAAATTTTTCATTAAACAGACTCCAAAAGCATAAAATTAGCTTTCTTTTCAGTTTAGAGAAAAAAAGTGTTCATAGGGCGTATTTCTTGCTAAGACTTCTTTATGTGAAGTATCAGGGTATTTGATAAAATATAAAATGGAACCAACTATTTCGGAAGGTATATGCTTAGCTTAATTATTGATCTATTATTATCTATATTTAAATAAATAGTAGTAGGTGATATTTAACCTCAAATGAGTTTAAACAGTTAGTTATTGGTTGTTAACATTGTTGACAAAGCAGAACTACAGGAGATCACAGTATTTCACTATTCTGATGAGCTCCTTCACTTAAATAGACCTAGCAATACTAAATTTAAGACAAGGATATCTCAACTTGTATTGGTATTGGAAAAGGAAATATTTTTACAGCACATGAATTAATTTCTATTATATTTACTAACAAGTTATTTATTAACTAACTTGTTTTCCCTTTTCAGTGAATATCCCACCAATGTGCCTGTCAACTGATGCCTTAACACGCCATGGTCAAAGTGGTCTTTGTTTCGCCTCACCAATGTTCACTACCAATCGGAGCTCAATGTTTTACACTTTTAAAGTATGTCCAACTGTTTACATACTGATCGATTCTGAGAGATTTGCGGGAATAGACTTTACCTGTTGGGAGTATGTGGGAGATTTAATGTTTGTGAACGAAAACCCATTTAAATTTGTTACAACAATAAATAGGTTAAGATTATTGAGCTAAATTTTCAAATAAAAATTATAAATCACTGAATAGGGCATATTGATCAATAAATGATCTCGAAATGTATTTTTTAAGTTTGTATCGAAGAATTAAGCACTGTAATATGTTAAAACTTCTTAACATAATATTCTTATTGTGTTTGAGTAATGTGCAGAATCAAAAACGGAGAGCGGATAAAGCCGCTGCTACTATAAAAGTATGTGTGTATTTGTCAATTCATTTCCCTTGCTATTTTCCCCGAAAAAGAACATTTTTTTACAAACTGTAAATTAATTTCCGGTAATTACCTATAAATCCTTCCCTTGTATTTTTCGATTTATTTCACATGTCTTTATTACTATATACTTTTAGTTTACCTATTTATATTTTCCCTATTTTTGTTTGTTATACCCCTATATAAATGAATATGATGTACCACATAAAAATTCTCCTACTGATAAGTTTTCTTTCATTCCAATATATTCAAATTACTATTTATACTATATCGGTCATTCCCCCATTTCTTAAAATTTCATTATAACTGATTTTACGATTTTGCGAATAAATTACATTTTACTATGATTTTTTTCCACAAAGTGCTAAAAGCTAGGCTGCTAATGGTGTTTACAAAAAAAAAAAACCTTCTAAATTTTTTTTTTTAAAGAAACCATAGGATAATGATTTATATCAAAAGATAAGGGAGATAAAAAATATACAAATGCTAATTGTTATTTTATTTATTTGAACCAAGGTGTGAAATTAACTCTTATTTTCTCGGAAAGAGAATAAAAGTCAAGTCCGGACTTTTATAGTTCTAATAAATAAATAAAAATCACAAGTCCTGATATGATCTTATCACAATGATATCCAATATAAGAGTCAAAGCTTGATTCTAATTATTTAAGGATGAATTTATTGGCTTTTTTTTGTGTTTCTCCATATTGGTGTACATTATTGGGTTAACTGTTTTTATGGAAATCTTATAGGGTATAATAAATTACCTTATATCGATCTTAAGATCGATTATTAGATTATCAAGGCTTCTGATAATGAAAACAATATCTAAAATATAATATATTTTATAAAACCTCAGGCTCGCTCAGTTATCGACTGTAAATTATCCGATGTTTACAATATTAAGGTCGACTTCAAGGTTATTTAGGGCGCTGATTGTGAAAATAATATAGATTTTTGGATTACACACTCAGGTATCGATTTATTACAACTTACGCGATATAAACGATATTGGAGTCCGCTCTAAAGTTATTAAGGTGCTGAATTCGGAAATGATATCGATTTTCGGATTACGCGCTCAGGTATCGATTTATTACAACTTACACGATAAATACGACATTGTGGTCCGCTCTTAGGTTAATTGAGTCGCTCAATTTAAAAATGATATCGATTTTCGGATTACACACTCAGGTATCGATTTATTACAACTTACGCGATATAAACGATATTGGGGTCCGCTCGAAGGTTAATTAAGGTGCGGAATTCGGAAATGATATCGATTTTTCGATTACGCGCTCAAGTATCGATTTATTAAAACTTACGCGATATAAACGATATTGTGGTTATAAGTTGCACATACTTTGAATATTATCATGAAATTAGTCATCTGTAAATAGTTTATTGTAATCTGTATCCTTAAATTTTTACTATTATTTAACACGTTAGGTGCGGCATCGGTCTCCGGGGTTCGATGTCTTACATTCCCTTCTTAACAGCCGATTATCACATGAAAATGTCCGAACACTTCTAACACTCAATGTAGTCGATTTATAATGAGATTATTGCATTTTAGTGCAAAAAATGTTGCTAACAGCTGAAATTCTGTTCTTCTTAGAATCGGATTCCGATGTCCGATTTTCGATAAAAAATGACGTAAATCCTGTACCGGCCTCCCCTGCGTCTATTATGTCGAAAAATAGATATCATTTTCAAATTCAGCACCTTCATTAACCTATAAGCCGACCAGAATATCGTATTTATCGTGTTAGTTTTAATAAATCGATACCTGAGTGCATAATCAAATAATCAATATAATTTTCAAATTCAGCATCTTCATTAAATATTAGCCGACCACAATGTCGTATTTATCGTGTAAGTTGTAATAAATCGATACCTGAGAGTGTAATCGAAAAATTGATATCATTTCCAAATTCAGCGCCTCAATTAGCCTTAGAGCGGACCCTAATATCGTTTATATCGCGTAAGTTGTAATAAATCGATACCTCAGCGCGTAATCGAAATATCTATATCATTTCCGAATTCAGCACCTTAATTAACATATGAGCCAACCACAATATCGTTTTTATCGTGTAAGTTGTAATAAATCGATACCTGAGTGTGTAATCCAAAAATCGATATTATTTTCAAGTTCAGCGCCTCAATTAACCTTAGAGCGGATCCCAATATCGTTTATATCGCGTAAGTTGTAATAAATCGATACCTGAGCGCGTAATCGAAAAAACGATATCATTCAATCAATCAATCAGCACCCTAAATAACCTTGACGTCGACCTCAATATTGTAAATATCGGATAAGTTATAATCGATACTTGAGCGAGCCTAAGGTTTTATATCGATATTATTTTCATTATCATCAGCCTAGATCTAATCTATCTAATAATCGATATTAAGATCGATATAAGGTAATTTATTATACCCTATAAGATTTCCATAAAAACGGTTAACCCAATTATGTACATCAATATGGAGAAATCCAAAAAAAAAGCTAATAAATTCGTCCTTAAATAGTTAAAATCAAGCTTTGATTTTTATTATATTAGGAATCGTTGCGATAAAGATCATAACAGGACTTTTATTTTCTGGCCCGAAATATAAAAGTCATGATGTGATTTTTATTAATTAATTAGAACTTTAAAAGTCCGGATTTGACTTTTATTCTCTTTCCGAGAAAATAAGAGTTATTTCAATAAAGAGTAATTTCAAATCCTGATTTGTACAGAAATCTCCTGTCTTTAATGCAACAAAACAGAATTAGGAATTCGAATTCGTTCTACACCAACTCCGAAAATATTAACTGACAGGAATTTTATTTTGCAACATTTTGCATTTTGCAATACCAAACCTCTTCAATATGGTTTTTATAAAAATTGTTAGAAGTTTGACTGTTATAGTGATTTGGTTTAATGTTTTGAATTTTTTAAAATCTAAATGCTATCTTATTCCAATGATTACAATCTTGTTCCAATGTATAATAAAGTCAAACATCACCTTGTTCCTATTTCCATTACTCTAATTCTATCTCCCTCATTCCCTAACCAGTGAGGGAGATAGGTTTTTGAGGTTAGAATAAGGATAAAGGATAAGTAGACCATACCATGTGAATCTGTTATCAACAACATTTATGGGTTATTGAAACTCACCTTTTGGGAACTATCACTGTGTGAGGGAGATAGGTGCGAAACGACACTTACTGATTTCGCTGAAAAAACACCCTCACAAGGAAACTGGAGCAGAATTTCTGTGAATAGGTTATCCTTTTTGAGGCGGAAATCTGTTACAGTGTTGCCAGCAATGAATTATAATGAAACAAAGGTTTCCAAAGTTGGGACAGGTAGATTATAGATCATAACTTTTTTCTATAATACAAAAGGAGAAATATATCTTAAAAACAAAAAAATAAAAAAATACTTAACTAGTAGGGAATAAAATTAGGTTAAAAATAAAAAAAAAGACATATTTTTTTTTCTGCCATCAAAGTCAGCAACTTGAAGCAAAAATGAAATAAAATAAATGACATTTGTTATGTTATGTTCATGGTTTTAAATTAATGGTAATCGTTGCTGTAAATGTCCGTGGATCTAAATTATATCAAATAATTAATATTGCAACATAACAAAAAACACAGAATTGCGCAGTGGAAGAAAATTTAGTGTTTTATTATTTAGTAAAAATATATACATATACTGAAATAAAACTATACAGGCCTGAATAAGGAAGTGGGGTGGCCAGGAGCATAGGCGGCAAATACATCTGTATAGATCAAGATCAGAACTCGTTTTCTTTCAGTCTGTGGCAATGGGGTCTTCTTAGATTTAGGGCCGAGGATTAGGATTAAGATCAGGTTATGGTGTGATCAACTGCCGAGGTTATTACGCTCTAAGTAATATTCTTAGTTACTTCTATAATATAATTGTTGGTGCGTCTTTATTTATATTATTTTTTTTTAATTTCTATTTTCTCTTTCTATTTTTTTCTTCTTTGTTTCCCTTTTCCTCTTTTTCTCTCTCACTTTTTTTTTCCTCCTTTTTTTTTCTCTCCTGATACAACTAAATACATTTTACTAAATAATACAAATTACTATACTATTTGTACATTATTACAATAAATTATATAAACATTCACATCTACATTCATATATACACATAGAAAAACGGCGTCTATACACATGCTCTGTACATAGGAATTAAATTTTACCGTATAAGATGCTTTCTTTTAGAATGGAAAGGATTTTCTCTGCATTCGTCGGGTCGTTTCCAAGGGATTGGTTCAATCTTCTTGTTAGATTTTTGGAATTAAAATAGGTATCGTAGGCTGGGCAATCCTCTACCATATGCTTCACTGTGATTTGGGTTTTACATCTTTAGCAGATAGGTGGCGGTTCCTTATTTATTAGATATGCGTGCGTTAGGTTGGTGTGTCCTATCACCTCTTCTTTTCTATTCTTGCGGCAGGAATTGCTCCATTGCTTGGTGGTGTCCTTGATGGCTCTTAGCTCATTGATCGACTCGGACTTCCACATGTCTTCCTAATCTGAACTGACTTTTTCTCTTAGCCATGGTTTAATGTCCTGCGGCTCTATTATGTTCTCCGGGGTCAGATTACTAATCGCAGCTTCCTTAGCAGCCTTTACGGCCTTTTCATTTCCCGAGATTCCCATGTGAGATGGGACTCAGAAGAATGTAATTTGTGAATGGGAGGTAGTAAAATATTTGAGAATTTGTCACAAAATTTGGGTAACAGTTTAAATATAAAAAATAAATATTCATGACAAAGGCAGAAATAAAATATAACTATGTGTTTGGATTAACAACTAAATATATATAAGTAGATAATGGGGAGGCAAGTTCAAATAAATAAATAGAAATGATGCATACAGATAAATGAAGAATTGAATAAAAATAAATAAATAAGTAGAAGTATATCATATGATTTAGGGGAATAGAGATGCATAACATTTTTATCATAAAAGAATTATATTATAATAAATAATTAAATAAAGATATTTGGTACTATTTAGAGAAATATAAGTGCAATAGTTACTTATTACTAGATAAAAGGAAAAGTAATAATGAGATTCTACATAAAACACAGGCAGTGATCTTACATAAATGGGTACAGTACATATTATGAAAAGGAGGGGAAGGCAGCTAAAAATTTGTTCGTTAATCGAAGCTAGCGGTACATTATGAATGTATAAAATATATGAGGTGAGAAAAAAGGAAAGATATAACATAAAATATATACTATGAGGTGTATATATATAAAGGTATGTATATAAAGGGAAATGTAATATAGAATATATTCATAGGACGAAAATAGCAGTGTTTAAATAATGTCATTTAAATTATTAGGAGTGAATGGCTTGCTAATATTTATAGTAAGTGAAGACAGAGGTAAATACATATAGAAGATAAGAAATACGTAAGCAGGCATCTTGTTATTGTTATTGTCGTTGAATTCATTGATGTGGTATTTGTTTTTGATTATGAGAAAGTAAGTTATTTTATAAATAATTGCATGTGAATTAGGACATCGATTGAAGATATAAATTTTGTGATTATACTTTAGATAAAATTTATTAAGTAGGTATGTAAATGATATCTTGCGAATCATGTTTTTTTAGGTTTCCGATTGCCCTGTTTTTTATAACTCACAAGAGTAAACTCTCCTTCCGGGTCGATCTGTGAGCTGTGGCCAGTATCCGGCACAGGAGGATCGACGCGTTCGGTTCTACTAGGCCCCGCATCGTCAAAGGATAGGAGTCTGCGCCTTGCATCAACCGAGACCTCGATCGCGGCGCGAATTTGGAGGAAGGGGGCAGTAAAGGAAAGGGAGGGGGAAAGGTTCGTGGGGGGATGGGGGATGAAAGGATTTATGGGAGTCATTGGTTGTTTGAATTTTTTATTTCAACCTTTTTATTGTTTATGTTTTCTACAAAAATGAATACTGTTTTTGTTTGGGTATTCATATCTTTTTTATCATTATTTGCTGATTTTTGTTTGATTATTTCGGCGAGTGTTTTACTGAAGTGTGTTGGGTTTTTTCTTTGTATATTTTCCTAGACTCGTTTTGGGATATTTTAATGGTTATTTGAATATATTTTATCTCCTTATTGATTTTAAATATTGGTCAGGAGCGGTCAATAGCATTGTGTGGGCCCCCACAGTTCGCACATTTGGCCGGTAAATTGCACCGAGTGTTGTTCTCGTGCTTTGCCTCACCACATTGAATACATTTAGCTTGCTGTTTACAAATATTGGTTGGGTGGGCAAATCCTAGGCAATTGAAACACCGCATGGTATTTGGGATGTATTGCTGGACTTCGACTGTGTGATAACCAATTTTTATTGACTCTGGAATTTTCGGAGTAGGAAATGTTATACAATACCTACAATATATAATAAATATATATATACATATTGTATAAATATGTTTACAATTGTATAATACCTCTTACAATGATAAAAATTAACAATTAATAAGTATACATTTAATTATTGTGGTCACCACACATTAAAAAATTCATATTGTGCAATAGGCGGGCGCAATCGAATATAGGGTGCGCTAGTAGTTTTGCAAAATGTCGGAAAGAACGGTGTTAGACCTAGTTGATGTGATAGAGATAATTGGTAATTTTAAAAGACCATTAATTGATGGGCAGGCTATTCTTGATGCAAACCACATATTTACATGTGGAATAACATCTAATAATAAAAAAACAGTTATTTTACAAGCCTCGTGCTTTTAAACTAGTAATCTTAAAGGACTGCCCCATCAAATAAAAGTGGAAATCAAATTTATTAAAGTAAGCTGTAAGTGTAAAGCTGGTAGTTCTGGTAAATGCAAACACATCATTGTAACTTTACTCGACGTTTTTCGGTTAGTAATAACATTAATTACCTATTCACACAATCATTGTTATGACAGCTTAGATTCTTTGTCATATTATTTATTTATTTCTCAAAACTTTCAGGCTTCGCATTGAAAACATGGAACAATTAAGCACAACGGATGTAATAGAAAAATGGGGAAAATTAAAAAAGAAAAACAAATCTATGACACTATGGTCTCAATGTTATTTGCATAAAACTAGCATTTTGGAATAATAAAATGTCAAATACTAATATTTACCTGGATAAATATAGTCTCTTTCTTTAAAATAAAGACTACATATCGTCATATGTTTCGAAACAGGCTTATCTATTCTTAATTTTACAATCCACTCTTTAAGATGCTTTTTATTTTTTGGAAATGAAAGGGAATGACACGTCTTTTGATTTTCTAATTGAACACTGAGGGACCGAGCAATACCTATTAGATATTTTTCAAATGATTTTTTGCTCAATCGGGTTTTAATTATGGAAAAATAAATTAAAAACGCCAAAAAACCCTATGAATCCCAGGTAATGGCCCCGCTTTCATCCCCGTTTCTCTAGTTCCTGCAGCGCCGTCGCAGAAGCAGCACCGTCGCTTGCGCCCGCCTATCCCATTTGGATTTCTTCCCTAACAACCGGGGAGCAGTTTCAGATGAACTCAGACTAAGTAAGAGATAGCGGTAAATGCAATGAGAAGATGCTTTCAGACTACTGTTAGACACGTGATGAGAGTACAAAAGGAAAAAATATATTCAATAATTATTTTCTGCGTTAGTTATTATTATTTTATATATTACTGTTTTTTACCAAAAAAGTGTTAGGTAAATATGAAAGAAGTGCTATTTCTGTTGTTTTTTTTTCAAAAACAACCTGCGATCTCTTTAGAAATTTGTTTAATGTTGATTAGAATTCAGCACACATGAAATTATAAAAATCAGGAAAAATGCCACAAGGGCGTAAAAAATAAAATAAAATTAATTTAAAAAATACAATATTTCAAGTTTTTGTAAAACTATAAAGTATAATTTCGAATTAAATGAGGGTATAATTTCGAAGGTGTAGAAACATTTAAATATCTTGGCACAATCGTGACACGTACCAATAAAATAGAGGAAGAGATCAAAGCGAGGATCCAAATTGGAAACAGGTGCTACTGGTCTTTAAATAAAATCTTTCAAAACCGAGAAATATCCCGGAACATCAAAAAAAAGAGTCTACAAGACGGTACTCCGGACAATTGTTGATGTCCGGAAGGGAGGCTTAGACCCGTACAAAACAGAGGGTGAGACTTCTAAACACATGGGAAAGAAAGATAAAAAAAAAATACTTTTGGATTGATTTGAAAAAAAATATGTAAAAACCAATACCTTTCAAATTCTATTTTAGAATTTTTAGAAAAAAATAATAAATACAATCAAAATTGAAAATTTCGTTTTTTACAATATAAATGCTTAAACATTTTTTTGTCAACACTTTTCTCCACATTACACGCCTACAATTGATAAACGATTAGATGGGTAATTTCTTATTATCGAGCCATTTAAAAGTTAGGAAGATATTGTTAAAAAAACATAACAAGCAATAATTTATATTCTCCTATACAGAAGCACCATTGCAATAACTTCATATCTTTCTATTTTAAAAATCGCTATTGATGATCATTAAGAGAACCTTATACATGTCACAGTGCTTCGAGTATAAGTTCTTAGGTAAAAATCTTTTTACTATGGAATATTATAGTAAATGCTGTGCTGATTACGAATAAACCTCATTTGTGGGGTTTGAAATAATATTTGGCAGAATTAGAGCCAAAAAAAATGAAAATCACGGTTTTGGCAAAATAGGTTAGCATATACAAAAAATACAAAAGATATTTTCGTGATTGCCCAAATAATAATACTTAATGCAGAACAATCCCCTTTTGATTGAAAGAGGATTACTAAATAAAGACATCAATGGGAAAAAAATATACTATAAAAAGTTATTATAGTATTTTTAAGTAATTATATCATTTTAACTGAAATATCATTTTAAATGGATACTACAATATTTATCAAATATAAAAATTTAAATAAATTTATATAAAATATAGTTGCAGATAAGACCCATTACCAAATTTAGCAAAAATCTAACCATTACTTTTACGTCTATCAAGTTTATTTTAACGCATATATTTTACTTAGCTAGCAAATTGGGCCACTACGCAGCACTGTCCTATATCCTAAGCTAGCCGCTCATAATGTGTTAAGTGATATTAGAGGATCACAAATCGTTCTAGATTTCCAGAAATGCGTAGAGACATTAAAGAATACTACGAGTCGTAACACAGGTCGAAACACCTATCGATTCATCTTCACGATATATTTACTGAAATCGCTGTAAAAACAACCATGCAGTAAAAAAAACTCGACTGTTGATGAAATTTGGTCCCTTAAAAAAAATTCTTCATATAAACAAAGGTACTTTATAGGAAAACAAAAAAGGCCCCTTCCCTATTTAAGCCCCCTCAGAATATTTTAATAATGATAAAGCTTACCTGATACTAAAGAATACTTGTTTCTCATTAACCATGACCAGTTTGATCAAAATCGTTAGAGCCGTTTTTGAGAGAATCGAAAAAAAACAACCGTAAAAATGAGACAAAATTGATTAAATTAAGTGCCCCCTCCATAAGCTATATTTGAAGCCGCAACAGAGCCTTAAATAGTGAGAACACTTCGACCCCCTTCCCCGATTTTATCAAACGAAATCCCGCGCACGCTATTGCATTTGCGTGTGTTTTAGTTAAATTAGAGAATGGAACGACTTGGTTAAAATAATAACTAACTCATGAAATTCCTAAAATGTAACTATGATCAAATGTATAAAGCTAACAACTTTTTATGTAACAGGATTTTATGTAGTTCGAAGGCACGTCCCATTGTTTCAATTAATGTTTCCGTACGCATCATTAATTACATCTAAAGTAATCTATAACGTTTGAGCACCTTTCAATGGCATTTATTTTGTATTTTTCTAAAAAAATCATACCCTAAAAATATATACTTAAGTCCTATGATATTGTTATGTGCATAAAAGCTTACAAGTTTAAGAAGGATCAGATCTTAAGATGATAACTGTTCAGACAAGTTAGGTTTTAATAATAAAAACCTTTCGCTTCCCTGATGAAGATAGTATGGCCGGTGGTTAATGTTCCTAATTTTGTTGATTAATGTACTAAAGAGGTATAAACAAGGAACATAAAGTTTACTTTTGAAATTTAGAAAATATTAGCATAATTAATAAGATGAACAAAATAATATGAATGAAAGGAAATAAAGAAAATTCTCTGATATTTTAGAGCTTAAACAATAATTTATTACATACAAATAATTTATTAAATACCAATGATCTTTAAATGAATAAAGGAAAATTAAATACACTATTATATAAACTACAATACAAAAAAAATATGCTTCAATCGAATGGCCATTGTTAAACTATAGAATAAAATAATAAACAAAGTGTTAATAACTATAATACATAGATAGATAACTGAATTCAGCAATTTAATTTTAAAGTTAAAAGGTAAAGTCCAACTTTTAGAGAATGTTATTTAAATTTGAAGATTAAACAAAATTTAAAGTTCAGACATAAATAAAAAAAATAATACTGGAATTATTTTACTTTAAATGTCCATCCAGCAGGGAACTTAATCTTCCTCTTCGACCCGTCTTCTAAAATAATGTCTGCAAATGTGCACAATACACAAATGAACATCCTGGGTGAGAACGAGAATATCGTAAATGTTTTTAAAGAATGTTGAAGCGTGAGAGAGCAATGGGTGCGCGGCTGGCGATAATCAACAGCTGACTGACTGATGTGCGTCTTTTGTTTTTCTCCGAGCTTTGTTTCCAAGCGTCTTTAACCAATCACAAACGCCCACGCACATGACACTAAATGAGTGTTGATTGGATGCTTGATATCGATTAGCATGATATTCAATTTTAATAAAATTGATAAATTAATTATACATTAACGACAATATATTAATTACTGAACTTAGAACGTATTAATTATTGAATTTAGAATTGATTAGCTAAAAATTAAACTAAACAATTATATAAAATAACAAATGGGCTCCCTGAACAGTAAACATTGGACGTGAATAATTAACTGGAGGACTGAGAGGATCTGGTATTAACCAAATTCGATTTTGCACAATTTTCACTATTCATCCTTAATGCTAAGAAAAATAATGAAGGTAGTATAATAAATAAAAAGTGCTATTTCTCAATATCACTTTTTTTATACAGATGTTCAGATACACTGATTTCATTCACAGATTCACAGTAGTAAACAGATTTTCATTCCAATCTTAAACAGGTAGTTGGACCAGGGTAGCAGGTACCTTTATATTTTAACTATTTAAGACAAACCACAGATGGTGGATTTTTAGAAAACAATTTTTACCATCAATCACATTTACCACTGATGATGGCCGAACTGGCCGAAACGTATGCAGAAATAAACTTCTAACCAGAAAATATAGTGTTTAGACTTAATTGGTAGCCCTAATCCACATTTTTATGGTAAATAAAATGTAATGAAATTTGGTGTCATCATTTAGTCATCTCTCTATACCTTGCCTCAGTCCTGATCATGAGAGGATCCAGCCGATTGCAAAGGGGGGCTGCAGTCCTAACGGGGGAAGGGACTGCAGCCCTACAGACTTTCAATTGGATCTGCCAATCAGCCTTTTCACCTTTATGTTCCTTTCCCACAAACTACTAAAATTCTAAAATACTTGTACTGCACATTATTTGTTCTTTAACTTGCTTCCTTATTTTAAGGAAAGTCAAATTCCATATTTAAATGAAGAAAAACTTTCCAAAGCGAGGGGCTGCAGCCCCCACAGCCAACTCCCTCCCCCCCTCCCCCCCCCCCTGGATCCGCCAGTGGTCCTGATATTATGTGTAACAGTTTCTAAGGGAATTCATTATGTTCAACCTACAATACTAAAGGTCGCGGGTTCGCGTCCCACGGTGGCCCTAGGATTTCTTAATGGGAGTAAAAAATCCTTAGCTATGCCGTCCCTCGGATAGGACTTAAAATGGAGGTCCCGAGCCTGTACGATGTCAGGTACTCGTTAAAGATCCCTATACAAATTATACCTGGATAGGAAAAATTTAGGACTCCCACTATAGCATCGTCCGATTAGCCTTAGTGGCATAAAGTGACGTTAAGCAAACAACCTTGTTAGGTGTCTTTTGTATCTTCTTTTTTGTTCGGTACCCCTACCTGGCCATGTGTGGCATACGGGGGGTTACTCTACAGGTGTAACCAACCTATTCTAACCATGGTGGGAGGGTCGAGATTTATTCGGTGGGGCCTCCACGAAATAAAAGTATCTTTTGTATCGCGATATAACCGTTTTAGTCAATAATAGCTCATGTACCGCAATAGTAAACACTCCACCTTCTTTTTATTACTTAAGTACAAAACCCCCGCTGATATAATTTAGTTTTTGACCTGGTATCATAAAATTTGTCTTACTTGTTTATTATTTTCTTATATGAGCGAATAAATTCGTGACATAGTAGATAGTAAAATAATCTCCTTTTGAATTAAATTGCATCTGCCGACTTTCATTCCCTGAGGTTGTAGACTAATTCCCCAAGAATCTTCTTCTGTCTAGATCCGGGGCCTTACTTTGCAGGAGTCATAGTCTATGGAGATAGATAACCGTGAAGTATTGGGCCAATGTCCAGAAGATTATTTAACACACGCTTATGTTATAAAGAAAACCAATAAAACATATGATCGACCATTTAACATAAGTACGTTATAATCATCCGGATAATACACTTATAATATGAGTAATATAAAGTAAAAAAAAGCTTTCTTATTTATCATTAGCAGACGAAGATTGAACATCGCTAAATAAGCTACAAACAAAATATTGATTGCAAGTACATTCATTTTCTTTCTTAAATCAACAAATTTAACAATGATCGTTTTTTTTTTCGTTATTTTTTTTAATTTGTGCTAATAATGTGACATCAAATCCTTCTCCTTTTTCTTCTCCCCCTCTTAACAACATTTTTGGACGGTTTTTTTCTTGCACCCTTTTCTTCTGCGATCATTCTGTACCAGATGTTCCCAACTACAATGGATACCTCCTGTGGGGCATATGGTGTTAATCGCTTTTTAACAGCTCTTAAAAAATTTAAAAAACGATTTTTAAATGAGATTGTATCAGTATTACCTCTTTTCCTCTTTGGTGGTTTCATCCTGTTTGCTTGTCTGTGTACCTCAGAATGGGACTTCTTGAATGTCACCGACTTCCTTTTTTTTAGAATTCCTTTCGGTTTTCCCACTGGGCAGTACTTACAATTGCATTTGTGGGGTGATGTGACGCGTACTTTCTTTTTCCGCTTGACTTTATGAACCTTTTTATCATGTTGACGACAACATTGGCTTATTTTCATAACAAGAAGACACTTTAGATTTACTTTATAAATTTTCACATTTTAATAAAATACTTTCCCCTAGGTAACCTCAAACCAGCATGTCACTTCGGTCGCTGTATTAAAATATTAACGGATGATATTTAGAGAATTTTATTCGAAAAATACGAAATAAATTTACTAGTATATAATACTACCTTATTTTTCTGTTTAGAACAACCTGTATAAAAAATTTTTTTTTAGGGAAAAACGTATATGAAAATGAAACATGTGATATTATAAACAGAAAATCTTTGTAATAACTAATTAAAATTATCATTGGGGATGCTTATTAATACCAAAAAAAGTAAGATCATACAAGTGGGAAGACAGCCAAGCAGATAACTAAACAAAAAAAAAAAAGAAAAAGATAGGGGGGCTTACTTCCTACTATACATAATTTTTTTTATGTATGTATGTATATCCTTGGAAATTTCGAAGGAAAGAATTTTCTTTCATTTTTACCATTTGTTCCAACAAGCAGTCCTGGACTAACTTTCTTCCCCCACCCCTTCTTTTCATCTAGGTTTGATTGATTGGTTTTCTGGTTTTATTGGCTGCTGTTCGAATACGAACAAAAAACAACTTAAAATAAAAGATTGGGGTGAAGGGCATGATAGTAGTCCAGGAGTGCTTGTAGGAGCACATTTGGCTATCCACCTGGAGCTCCAAATTACTTTACTTTTTTTTTTTTTCTTTTAACTGGTAATTCAAACAGAGAATTCATCCAACAAGCAGTTCAGAGTATATTGAGTCATTGATCAGAATTTAGTCCAACGAAAAGTTGGCATAGGAAATCCAAAGATGATCTCGATATTACCATAACTCCCAGAAATCGCTATTAACATCCGTCATATCGTATCAAAATGGAATGAGGCACGGAGATGAACTAGACATACATTTCCTTTCGCTTAAGGAGAAGCAAAAAGATTACAGTTCTGTGAATAAACAAAATACGGTAACCACCTGCCCCAATTTTCATTTAAATTTTTTGCTGATGACCCGAAGAATGCATGCATAAAAAATCTTATTATCTTTTTAATTTAAAAGTTTTAATACGCGTTGAATGACATACTTCAAATTACATTAGGTTAAGTGGATTTGAAAAAATCTATTACCATTTTGGCGGGAATTTTTAATTAATGTTTCAATGCCTCCAACTCAAAAAGGGGTATTGCAAATGGAAAAATTAAAAACTAAAAATTGTAGAGCACAGTATGCTGCGTAACACGACTCCTTTATCATTAAGTTTGTAATTAACTTAGATCACTCCGTTGTAGAAACACAAATATAAACTTGGAATTATTCCTATCCCTTACTTCCTTAGTTGGCAGCGATCTCATCAAGTGACGTCACTGTGTATTTATATGTTAATTATTATTATTATTATGCCCAAGTAAAATTTCGACTCCTCGGCAAGTTCGAGGAAACCCAGGGCCAGAAGACTAAAAAGCTTCTTAGTAATCTGATATTAGGGGGTAAAAATCCTCTGCCATGTTAAAGGAAATGAGGTTCTTAGCAGACACTAATCTAAGGGATGCCTTCTTACGCACTTTATATCTTGACCGTCTTCCCCTTACTATTAAATCTATTTTGGTAGCCTCCTCTCAGGAAAATTTAGATGTTATTGCAGGAATGGCAGACCGAATAATTAAGGTGGCTTCTCCATACTTCATTAATGAAGTAGTTGATGTCTCTCCGACCCAATCTTTCAAGAAGGTAGACGTCAAGATTGATGCATTAGAAAAATGTGTTGCCCAATAGATCTTGAGCATCCAGAAGCGCAAACTCACGCTCAACTCGTTCGAAATCCCCATATCCTCGCTTCCCCTCTCGCTCTAGATCCAACAATGAAGGCTTTTGTTGGTACCATCATAAATTTGCAGAGACTGCGAGGAAATTTATTAAGCCTTATTCATTTTCCTGTAGGACGCCGGAACAGTAATTCGCACAAAGTGTAGCTAGCTGCTCGGGTCCATTCTCAATCCGCTTTTTGTCAATGAACTTCAGACTCCTTGTAGATTCAAGAGCTGACATTTCATTGCTGGCAGCTAGCCGGGAGGATAAGCAGCGTCCTTCGGTTATACACTTTATGGAGCCAATGGTTCACCGATTTTCTTACCTCTTACCGATTTAATAAAGACTCTATGGAAGCGCTGGATCTTGTCTGTGATGCCACAAATGGACGATTCAGACCCTTTGTTCCACAGCAGTTCCGTCACTTGTCTTTGAATCTTTACACAACATGGTACACCGGGGCATTAAGGGGACAGTAGATCTTGATCAGCTCCCTATATGTGGCCATTGTTGAAGCGAGATATTACCTTTTGAGCTAAGACATGTGTTCACATCAAAATCGTTAAAAGGTAAGCTCGTGTCCCTGGAATTATGTTCAAAAAATTTTAGGTATCAAAATGCACCACCACCACAAAAGGTATACAAAAACTCACCAATGGTGAAGAAATACTATATGGACTGTATATTATTAGATAAGGTAATAGTGTGCCAATATGCAACTCTTTTGGGTTCGCACAGACAGAAAGTAAAGTTGATGTTGCTCGAGCCGGCATTCGAGTACTACTACCTTCTTCCAGCCTTTTCATTAAGGTGTACAAAGTCCAAAAAAATACCTAATGAGTGCTGGAGAACAAATTGGCAAACCCACGCCATCTTTTGGGAACTGCCGGTACTAATTATGTGTAATTAATATATTGACATGTATTATATTATATTTTTTCAACTCAATTATTTTTTATTGGAATTATTGAAATGGCGTAAACATAACCCAACCACCAATTTTAATAAACTTAAAATTACAAAATGAAAATGATAATCTTAAACCTAAATAACTTAACTATTTACAATATATACACTCTTACAACTAGGCGTTAAAAAAAAAGCAGAAGCTGGAAAGGGCACAAGCGCGGAGACAGGTCGCTTGTGGGAAATCCTCACAGTGACTACAAGGACAACTCCATCACGTCCTTCATGAGTGTTCACTACTGTAGCTGTAGGCCAATGTAAGGCAGCCATATTCGGCGTTTCTGACACAAGATCTCCTCTCTTGATATATCGTGCAGGCATATTCCACTTATAACGCAGTTGTAATGTGTTTAAAAATTCGATGGACCATCGACGCCAAAGTTGTTGAGCATCTCTTTGAACTAATTTTCCATCTAGAAAGGCGATTATGAGACAAATCTTCTAGAGGCACCTCAGGCAATGCTATTAACGGACCGCCAACCAAAAAATGTCCAGGAGACAATTAATCAAAATCGTGAGGGTCGTTAGATATTGGACACAGAGGTCTTAGGTTTAAGATTGCTTCTATCTTGGATAGTATTGTAGTTAAGTAAGTAAAAGCTTGAGAATTGGTGAGGCCAAACAAATGGGTCTTTACACTCTTGACTCCAGCTTCCCACAGTCCACCAAAATTCGGACTAAAAGGTGGATTGATTTGCCACATTATATTTCGCTTATTTAGGTGCTCATCCATTAACGGTTTTTTTAGAGAAAACAAAAGCTCCCCAATTTCCTTTCATTGTCCACCTGCACCAACAAAGTTTGTGCCTTGATCGCTATAAAGGTAATAGTCGGCACCACGACGAGAAATGAATCGGTCAAGGCTAGCCAATCAAGGCTAAACGCGTCTGTAATCAAAGATGAGACTAATTCAATATGTATAGCCTTAGTGGCCTTGCCTATAAAAACACATATATAGGCCTTCGATATTGCAGCATTACGCAAATTGGAGGAACGTATAGATAGAGGACCCGCGAAATCTAGGCCAACGTGTGTAAAAGGTCGCCCAGGAAAAGTTACTGTTGAGCTTGGTAAATCACCCATGACAGGAATTTGAGTTTTTGAATGAAATCTAAAACAAGTGGAACATTCATGTACCAATTTACGAACTAAAGAACGTCCAATAATCCAGAGAATGATCCAAGCATCCAATAATCCAATAATGACGATTATTGGATTGTTTGGATATATAAACAACATGTATACCACATAAGCCAGGGAAGGTGTGGAGGCATACTTTCTCAAAGTACGGCTTCTTCAACCCTGTAACCTCCAGACTTTCCCCATATTAATTTAGATCTGGTTGAACCTCTTTCTCTTTCTAAAGAATTTTGTTATATCCTTGCAATTGTTGGTCGATACACAAGATGGACCGAGGCTATTCCATTGTCTGATATCACTGCTGATCCTGAAGCATCTGCTACCCTTTTCCACTGGATCAGCCCCTTTGTTCCCTCATCTCGCATTGATACAGACAGAGACAAACAGCTTAACTGCCAACTCTTCTCTCAAATAACAGTAGCCCATGGTATTCAGCTTATCAAAACTACTGTACATCACCATCAGTCAAATGGGGGCTTCCTGCAGACGTTTTTGAGTATACTAATACCTCAAAGGAATCTCACACCTTCATCACACAACTTCGAGAACACATGGTACAACTTCAACCAGTTCCGTCTAGAAACCATTCGTCAACCAATCTGAGATATTTAAATCCAGAATTAGAATAAAATTCCAACTGCCTATCACGTTTTCGTACTCCATGTCGCTTTGAATAAACTGCTTCAGCCTACTTCCGATAGACCTCTCCGCGTTTTTCAGCGCTCCAAGCTTGGCATACCTCAGGCAGAAAAAAATATCAGTCTCAAGCCATCTTTCATACTAAGAAACCCCGAAATGCCACCAGATCTTCACGCTTCATCCTCTTCTGAGATTCCTCCTTTCGGTCAACCTGATGGCATGTCTTCTGATGACGACAACCCAACTGCGGAAAACCAACCTCCAAATGATGTCAAGAACTACAGACCCCCTCACCGCACCACTCGCACAGTTCATTTTCCGCCTAAATATCTTACCACGGTATCTAAGGGGTAGTATGTGGCCACCATCACATCAAGTGACAATGTATAAATCACTTCATTGTCAACGAGGGACATTACAGAGTTAGTAGAATTAGTAAATAGAAGCCCGAAACAGATTCTACAATTTACTTATTGACGCCAAAGAACATTCGGAAGAGGAATTAAACCTTAAAAAATTAAAGAAGAAAAAAATATATATATTTGCAGAATAATGGATTATTCTAAAACCTAAAAGAAGTATTTTTAAAAATGGGCTGAAATTAGCAACATCAGTAGAAAACACTTTGATAACTAATGTAGCATATAGAGTTAATGTTGTTGCACACAAGTTGTTATGTGAGGGTACAGTCCTTACATATTTGATTTTGGATTGTTTAGAAATAATAAACCATTTTGAAATAATTTGAATCATTTTATTTAAGCCTTTTTAGATTTATTATATACTTACAATATATCATATGGTTATGAAGGAATTGTTGTTTGTCTAACATCCATTTTTATGCTACTAAGGCTAATCGGACTATGCTACTGTGGGAGTCCTAAATTTTGCCTATCCAGGTATAATTAGGATAGGAATCTTTAACTATTACCTGACAACGTACAGGCTCGGGACCTCCATTTTACGTCCTATCCGAGGTACGGCATAGCTAAGGATTTTTTTCTCCCTTAAAAAAATCCTAGGGCCACCACGGGGCGTGAACCCGCGACCTTTAGTATTGTAGGTTGCTATGCTAACCACTACACCACAGGTGACCCCGTTAAGGTCAGGCCACACATGTCCGCACCGCATCCGCATCCGCAGCACGGATCTGATTCCTTTACGAAGGATAGGTAGTAACCGTTCACACACGCGGATGCGGATGCGGTGCGAACATGAGTGGCCTGACCTATAGGCACCTTTTGTGCTGCGGTGCGGACATGTGTGGCCTGTATGAAGAGATAAATTGGATTAAAATTAGACTGACAAATGAATCATTATAAGCTTAGCTGTATTAAATTAATCTTTCTCCTTTCATTATTACAATCAGGATTACTGTGGACTCATTAACAAAAAGTGAGTTTGAATTTCTATTATTACCAAAAAATGTAATTCATTCAAAATCAAGATGCACTTTTTCAACATAAAGAAGATCAAAAAGAATCTGAAGTGATTAACCTCACTAGGTTATTAGCTTTTAGAATAGCTTCATTTATAAAAGTCTCCTGGACTGGTGTGCGAGCCCAGCCTGTTAAAGCACGACTCACTTTAGCAATCTCGAGATATAGGGCCTGGTTTGGCTTTTATTCGCGACTGATCCAGGGAATAATATCACAACATTCACACCATGGTCAGAAAATGGTTACCCAGAGTAGCACTGGGATGCCACACATGGCCAGGTACCAAAAAAACAACAACAAAGTTTCTAGATCTAAGCGAATATGACTTTTAAGTAGATAAGGCCGGTAAATCTTTAATCTTAAAGTAAATGTCTGGTCAACAATATGAATTTTATAGACCTGTCTGTTATTTTTTTCAGAATGAGAAAAAGTTTTTCGAAAAGGGTGTCTGATAATGTAAGCACAGCACAGGAAAGGAGGTCAGATTCGGGATACTTGCAATAATCAATTTGTTTTTTCTCATTCATAAAAATATAATAATAATAATAATAATAATAAACTCTTAAATAAAGATTTTATTATTATTATGTATAATAATTTCCCCCATAAGCATGCATCATGTCCAACCATTACCTTATTATTTCTCAACTTCATATGGGCTAGTTCAACTTCCTTCATCATTAACTTCTGGTTCAGCATCATTTGCAAAGTTAACACTTCTTTTTTTTCCCATAATACTTTCATGACAAACAGATCCTTATTAAATAACTCACTATGAGATGGTCTAATATCAGATCTCTCCTCAGTGAAAAAAAAACGGCAACTGTTAAGATGTTCTATACCTCACAATATCCACTATCCAGTTGCTCTTTCAAGCTTGATTCTTTTTAGGATGTGTCCTTCTGTTCATTTATAATAAATAGTATAAACCCTGCCTTTCAACTCCACTCTGAGGCTCCCTCCCAGATTTGTCTATATGTTTTTGCATTCTTATATAAAATTTTTATTATATAAATAATTGGTCCAAAACCAAAATGAAGCTAAAATAACTATGTTTAAAAAATCTAACTATAGGATGATAGTCTTGAGAAGGTATTGTTGAGGGTTCAGCCTTTAAATTGTGCTTGGATTCTGACCAAAACACATTCAGCTATAACTCTAGCAAAATAAATAGTACATCCTAGCGAAGTACTGAGTCTGAGACCTTTCAAATATTACAGTTCTAAAGGCTCTTTTTTCTAAAATTTAATCATTAGAAATATATTTCTTGGCTAAGTCGTTGACGATTAATCTTTTTAGGAATGCCGTGAAAACACTGATGCTGTATGTCACTATGAAAATGAATATGGAATCTGTAGAGACCTCGGAGAGCATGCCTATCGGGGCCAATTAGTAAATGGAGTACCCAAACCACATGAATATTTCATGAATGATGCCGAACTTTTTCAAGAGCTGAAAACTTACATGAAATAATGTAAAAAAAAAAATGATTAAAATTATTTAATGACTATGAAGCCAAGATTTTTGCTACTAGATTCAAGAATTCTAAAGGAGGATAGAGGTTTAATTGTATTAATATTTATTCCAATGAATAATTTTGCTTTAATGTAAAACTATGATTTAGAAAGAACTCCTCTTCATTCTTTTTTTATCATATGAATTCTTTTAATAGATATTCCTAATTTTAACAGCTTCCAAAATTTGGTGAACAATCACTATATCCATGAATTATTTAAAAATAATGTAAAAAAAAAAAATGATTAAAATTATTTAATGACTATGAAGCCAAGATTTTTGCTACTAGATTCAAGAATTCTAAAGGAGGATAGAGGTTTAATTGTATTAATATTTATTCCAATGAATAATTTTGCTTTAATGTAAAACTATGATTTAGAAAGAACTCCTCTTCACTCTTTTTTTATCATATGAATTCTTTTAATAGATATTCCTAATTTTAACAGCTTCCAAAATTTGGTGAACAATCACTATATCCATGAATTATTTAGTTTAGCCATAACAGGCTGCAATGAACATTAACTCTTTTTATGAGATTGGTTATTATTCAATCCTAATCTGGTTGGTATAAAACCATAGCGAACAAAGCACCTAACCAATTTAACAAATTTTGTCATTGTTTTTAAAAATTATGTACCATGACTTCTTATAATCATTCTTCTTTATATTTGAATAATATAAAAGACAAATATGTTTTACTTCAAAAGAGATTAAAGTAAGCACAAAATTCAATTTTAACTGCAAATTTCTAAAAATATAAAAGGAGTTAGATGCTTAGTTCACTAGATACACTGACCATAGTGTGTGTCAACAGACTAATTCAAAAACTATAATTTAATAAATAATTTATTTTTTGAAGAGAAAAGATTTGGCTCCGCCGGGAGTCGAACCCGGGTCTCCTGCGTTACATGCGAGGATGCTAACCGCTACACCACAGAGCTCGGCTCAAGGCAGAGCAAATCCTTCCTCTTCACTGATACCTACTCCCCCTATCTCACAAGTTTTGTGAGTAGTAGCGGGAGGTGGACAATTTTTGTCCAATTTATGATATTTTATTGACGTAAGTCAAGTCAATTTTTTAAATTATTTTAATTAATCCAATCTTAAATTGTGGCTCACCACCGTTTTTAAATTATTTTTAAATAATTTATTTTTTGAAGAGAAAAGATTTGGCTCCGCCGGGAGTCGAACCCGGGTCTCCTGCGTTACATGCGAGGATGCTAACCGCTACACCACAGAGCTCGGCTCAAGGCAGAGCAAATCCTTCCTCTTCACTGATACCTACTCCCCCTATCTCACAAGTTTTGTGAGTAGTAGCGGGAGGTGGACAATTTTTGTCCAATTTATGATATTTTATTGACGTAAGTCAAGTCAATTTTTTAAATTATTTTAATTAATCCAATCTTAAATTGTGGCTCACCACCGTTTTTAAATTATTTTTAAATAATTTATTTTTTGAAGAGAAAAGATTTGGCTCCGCCGGGAGTCGAACCCGGGTCTCCTGCGTTACATGCGAGGATGCTAACCGCTACACCACAGAGCTCGGCTCAAGGCAGAGCAAATCCTTCCTCTTCACTGATACCTACTCCCCCTATCTCACAAGTTTTGTGAGTAGTAGCGGGAGGTGGACAATTTTTGTCCAATTTATGATATTTTATTGACGTAAGTCAAGTCAATTTTTTAAATTATTTTAATTAATCCAATCTTAAATTGTGGCTCACCACCGTTTTTAAATTATTTTTAAATAATTTAAAAACGGTGGTGAGCCACAATTTAAGATTGGATTAATTAAAATAATTTAAAAAATTGACTTGACTTACGTCAATAAAATATCATAAATTGGACAAAAATTGTCCACCTCCCGCTACTACTCACAAAACTTGTGAGATAGGGGGAGTAGGTATCAGTGAAGAGGAAGGATTTGCTCTGCCTTGAGCCGAGCTCTGTGGTGTAGCGGTTAGCATCCTCGCATGTAACGCAGGAGACCCGGGTTCGACTCCCGGCGGAGCCAAATCTTTTCTCTTCAAAAAATAAATTATTTAAAAATAATTTAAAAACGGTGGTGAGCCACAATTTAAGATTGGATTAATTAAAATAATTTAAAAAATTGACTTGACTTACGTCAATAAAATATCATAAATTGGACAAAAATTGTCCACCTCCCGCTACTACTCACAAAACTTGTGAGATAGGGGGAGTAGGTATCAGTGAAGAGGAAGGATTTGCTCTGCCTTGAGCCGAGCTCTGTGGTGTAGCGGTTAGCATCCTCGCATGTAACGCAGGAGACCCGGGTTCGACTCCCGGCGGAGCCAAATCTTTTCTCTTCAAAAAATAAATTATTTAAAAACGGTGGTGAGCCACAATTTAAGATTGGATTAATTAAAATAATTTAAAAAATTGACTTGACTTACGTCAATAAAATATCATAAATTGGACAAAAATTGTCCACCTCCCGCTACTACTCACAAAACTTGTGAGATAGGGGGAGTAGGTATCAGTGAAGAGGAAGGATTTGCTCTGCCTTGAGCCGAGCTCTGTGGTGTAGCGGTTAGCATCCTCGCATGTAACGCAGGAGACCCGGGTTCGACTCCCGGCGGAGCCAAATCTTTTCTCTTCAAAAAATAAATTATTTAAAAATAATTTAAAAACGGTGGTGAGCCACAATTTAAGATTGGATTAATTAAAATAATTTAAAAAATTGACTTGACTTACGTCAATAAAATATCATAAATTGGACAAAAATTGTCCACCTCCCGCTACTACTCACAAAACTTGTGAGATAGGGGGAGTAGGTATCAGTGAAGAGGAAGGATTTGCTCTGCCTTGAGCCGAGCTCTGTGGTGTAGCGGTTAGCATCCTCGCATGTAACGCAGGAGACCCGGGTTCGACTCCCGGCGGAGCCAAATCTTTTCTCTTCAAAAAATAAATTATTTAAAAATAATTTAAAAACGGTGGTGAGCCACAATTTAAGATTGGATTAATTAAAATAATTTAAAAAATTGACTTGACTTACGTCAATAAAATATCATAAATTGGACAAAAATTGTCCACCTCCCGCTACTACTCACAAAACTTGTGAGATAGGGGGAGTAGGTATCAGTGAAGAGGAAGGATTTGCTCTGCCTTGAGCCGAGCTCTGTGGTGTAGCGGTTAGCATCCTCGCATGTAACGCAGGAGACCCGGGTTCGACTCCCGGCGGAGCCAAATCTTTTCTCTTCAAAAAATAAATTATTTAAAAATAATTTAAAAACGGTGGTGAGCCACAATTTAAGATTGGATTAATTAAAATAATTTAAAAAATTGACTTGACTTACGTCAATAAAATATTATAAATTGGACAAAAATTGTCCACCTCCCGCTACTACTCACAAAACTTGTGAGATAGGGGGAGTAGGTATCAGTGAAGAGGAAGGATTTGCTCTGCCTTGAGCCGAGCTCTGTGGTGTAGCGGTTAGCATCCTCGCATGTAACGCAGGAGACCCGGGTTCGACTCCCGGCGGAGCCAAATCTTTTCTCTTCAAAAAATAAATTATTTAAAAATAATTTAAAAACGGTGGTGAGCCACAATTTAAGATTGGATTAATTAAAATAATTTAAAAAATTGACTTGACTTACGTCAATAAAATATCATAAATTGGACAAAAATTGTCCACCTCCCGCTACTACTCACAAAACTTGTGAGATAGGGGGAGTAGGTATCAGTGAAGAGGAAGGATTTGCTCTGCCTTGAGCCGAGCTCTGTGGTGTAGCGGTTAGCATCCTCGCATGTAACGCAGGAGACCCGGGTTCGCCTCCCGGCGGAGCCAAATCTTTTCTCTTCAAAAAATAAATTATTTAAAAACGGTGGTGAGCCACAATTTAAGATTGGATTAATTAAAATAATTTAAAAAATTGACTTGACTTACGTCAATAAAATATTATAAATTGGACAAAAATTGTCCACCTCCCGCTACTACTCACAAAACTTGTGAGATAGGGGGAGTAGGTATCAGTGAAGAGGAAGGATTTGCTCTGCCTTGAGCCGAGCTCTGTGGTGTAGCGGTTAGCATCCTCGCATGTAACGCAGGAGACCCGGGTTCGACTCCCGGCGGAGCCAAATCTTTTCTCTTCAAAAAATAAATTATTTAAAAATAATTTAAAAACGGTGGTGAGCCACAATTTAAGATTGGATTAATTAAAATAATTTAAAAAATTGACTTGACTTACGTCAATAAAATATCATAAATTGGACAAAAATTGTCCACCTCCCGCTACTACTCACAAAACTTGTGAGATAGGGGGAGTAGGTATCAGTGAAGAGGAAGGATTTGCTCTGCCTTGAGCCGAGCTCTGTGGTGTAGCGGTTAGCATCCTCGCATGTAACGCAGGAGACCCGGGTTCGACTCCCGGCGGAGCCAAATCTTTTCTCTTCAAAAAATAAATTATTTAAAAATAATTTAAAAACGGTGGTGAGCCACAATTTAAGATTGGATTAATTAAAATAATTTAAAAAATTGACTTGACTTACGTCAATAAAATATCATAAATTGGACAAAAATTGTCCACCTCCCGCTACTACTCACAAAACTTGTGAGATAGGGGGAGTAGGTATCAGTGAAGAGGAAGGATTTGCTCTGCCTTGAGCCGAGCTCTGTGGTGTAGCGGTTAGCATCCTCGCATGTAACGCAGGAGACCCGGGTTCGACTCCCGGCGGAGCCAAATCTTTTCTCTTCAAAAAATAAATTATTTAAAAATAATTTAAAAACGGTGGTGAGCCACAATTTAAGATTGGATTAATTAAAATAATTTAAAAAATTGACTTGACTTACGTCAATAAAATATCATAAATTGGACAAAAATTGTCCACCTCCCGCTACTACTCACAAAACTTGTGAGATAGGGGGAGTAGGTATCAGTGAAGAGGAAGGATTTGCTCTGCCTTGAGCCGAGCTCTGTGGTGTAGCGGTTAGCATCCTCGCATGTAACGCAGGAGACCCGGGTTCGACTCCCGGCGGAGCCAAATCTTTTCTCTTCAAAAAATAAATTATTTAAAAACGGTGGTGAGCCACAATTTAAGATTGGATTAATTAAAATAATTTAAAAAATTGACTTGACTTACGTCAATAAAATATTATAAATTGGACAAAAATTGTCCACCTCCCGCTACTACTCACAAAACTTGTGAGATAGGGGGAGTAGGTATCAGTGAAGAGGAAGGATTTGCTCTGCCTTGAGCCGAGCTCTGTGGTGTAGCGGTTAGCATCCTCGCATGTAACGCAGGAGACCCGGGTTCGACTCCCGGCGGAGCCAAATCTTTTCTCTTCAAAAAATAAATTATTTAAAAATAATTTAAAAACGGTGGTGAGCCACAATTTAAGATTGGATTAATTAAAATAATTTAAAAAATTGACTTGACTTACGTCAATAAAATATCATAAATTGGACAAAAATTGTCCACCTCCCGCTACTACTCACAAAACTTGTGAGATAGGGGGAGTAGGTATCAGTGAAGAGGAAGGATTTGCTCTGCCTTGAGCCGAGCTCTGTGGTGTAGCGGTTAGCATCCTCGCATGTAACGCAGGAGACCCGGGTTCGACTCCCGGCGGAGCCAAATCTTTTCTCTTCAAAAAATAAATTATTTAAAAATAATTTAAAAACGGTGGTGAGCCACAATTTAAGATTGGATTAATTAAAATAATTTAAAAAATTGACTTGACTTACGTCAATAAAATATCATAAATTGGACAAAAATTGTCCACCTCCCGCTACTACTCACAAAACTTGTGAGATAGGGGGAGTAGGTATCAGTGAAGAGGAAGGATTTGCTCTGCCTTGAGCCGAGCTCTGTGGTGTAGCGGTTAGCATCCTCGCATGTAACGCAGGAGACCCGGGTTCGACTCCCGGCGGAGCCAAATCTTTTCTCTTCAAAAAATAAATTATTTAAAAACGGTGGTGAGCCACAATTTAAGATTGGATTAATTAAAATAATTTAAAAAATTGACTTGACTTACGTCAATAAAATATTATAAATTGGACAAAAATTGTCCACCTCCCGCTACTACTCACAAAACTTGTGAGATAGGGGGAGTAGGTATCAGTGAAGAGGAAGGATTTGCTCTGCCTTGAGCCGAGCTCTGTGGTGTAGCGGTTAGCATCCTCGCATGTAACGCAGGAGACCCGGGTTCGACTCCCGGCGGAGCCAAATCTTTTCTCTTCAAAAAATAAATTATTTAAAAATAATTTAAAAACGGTGGTGAGCCACAATTTAAGATTGGATTAATTAAAATAATTTAAAAAATTGACTTGACTTACGTCAATAAAATATCATAAATTGGACAAAAATTGTCCACCTCCCGCTACTACTCACAAAACTTGTGAGATAGGGGGAGTAGGTATCAGTGAAGAGGAAGGATTTGCTCTGCCTTGAGCCGAGCTCTGTGGTGTAGCGGTTAGCATCCTCGCATGTAACGCAGGAGACCCGGGTTCGACTCCCGGCGGAGCCAAATCTTTTCTCTTCAAAAAATAAATTATTTAAAAATAATTTAAAAACGGTGGTGAGCCACAATTTAAGATTGGATTAATTAAAATAATTTAAAAAATTGACTTGACTTACGTCAATAAAATATCATAAATTGGACAAAAATTGTCCACCTCCCGCTACTACTCACAAAACTTGTGAGATAGGGGGAGTAGGTATCAGTGAAGAGGAAGGATTTGCTCTGCCTTGAGCCGAGCTCTGTGGTGTAGCGGTTAGCATCCTCGCATGTAACGCAGGAGACCCGGGTTCGACTCCCGGCGGAGCCAAATCTTTTCTCTTCAAAAAATAAATTATTTAAAAATAATTTAAAAACGGTGGTGAGCCACAATTTAAGATTGGATTAATTAAAATAATTTAAAAAATTGACTTGACTTACGTCAATAAAATATCATAAATTGGACAAAAATTGTCCACCTCCCGCTACTACTCACAAAACTTGTGAGATAGGGGGAGTAGGTATCAGTGAAGAGGAAGGATTTGCTCTGCCTTGAGCCGAGCTCTGTGGTGTAGCGGTTAGCATCCTCGCATGTAACGCAGGAGACCCGGGTTCGACTCCCGGCGGAGCCAAATCTTTTCTCTTCAAAAAATAAATTATTTAAAAATAATTTAAAAACGGTGGTGAGCCACAATTTAAGATTGGATTAATTAAAATAATTTAAAAAATTGACTTGACTTACGTCAATAAAATATCATAAATTGGACAAAAATTGTCCACCTCCCGCTACTACTCACAAAACTTGTGAGATAGGGGGAGTAGGTATCAGTGAAGAGGAAGGATTTGCTCTGCCTTGAGCCGAGCTCTGTGGTGTAGCGGTTAGCATCCTCGCATGTAACGCAGGAGACCCGGGTTCGACTCCCGGCGGAGCCAAATCTTTTCTCTTCAAAAAATAAATTATTTAAAAATAATTTAAAAACGGTGGTGAGCCACAATTTAAGATTGGATTAATTAAAATAATTTAAAAAATTGACTTGACTTACGTCAATAAAATATTATAAATTGGACAAAAATTGTCCACCTCCCGCTACTACTCACAAAACTTGTGAGATAGGGGGAGTAGGTATCAGTGAAGAGGAAGGATTTGCTCTGCCTTGAGCCGAGCTCTGTGGTGTAGCGGTTAGCATCCTCGCATGTAACGCAGGAGACCCGGGTTCGACTCCCGGCGGAGCCAAATCTTTTCTCTTCAAAAAATAAATTATTTAAAAATAATTTAAAAACGGTGGTGAGCCACAATTTAAGATTGGATTAATTAAAATAATTTAAAAAATTGACTTGACTTACGTCAATAAAATATCATAAATTGGACAAAAATTGTCCACCTCCCGCTACTACTCACAAAACTTGTGAGATAGGGGGAGTAGGTATCAGTGAAGAGGAAGGATTTGCTCTGCCTTGAGCCGAGCTCTGTGGTGTAGCGGTTAGCATCCTCGCATGTAACGCAGGAGACCCGGGTTCGACTCCCGGCGGAGCCAAATCTTTTCTCTTCAAAAAATAAATTATTTAAAAATAATTTAAAAACGGTGGTGAGCCACAATTTAAGATTGGATTAATTAAAATAATTTAAAAAATTGACTTGACTTACGTCAATAAAATATCATAAATTGGACAAAAATTGTCCACCTCCCGCTACTACTCACAAAACTTGTGAGATAGGGGGAGTAGGTATCAGTGAAGAGGAAGGATTTGCTCTGCCTTGAGCCGAGCTCTGTGGTGTAGCGGTTAGCATCCTCGCATGTAACGCAGGAGACCCGGGTTCGACTCCCGGCGGAGCCAAATCTTTTCTCTTCAAAAAATAAATTATTTAAAAACGGTGGTGAGCCACAATTTAAGATTGGATTAATTAAAATAATTTAAAAAATTGACTTGACTTATGTCAATAAAATATCATAAATTGGACAAAAATTGTCCACCTCCCGCTACTACTCACAAAACTTGTGAGATAGGGGGAGTAGGTATCAGTGAAGAGGAAGGATTTGCTCTGCCTTGAGCCGAGCTCTGTGGTGTAGCGGTTAGCATCCTCGCATGTAACGCAGGAGACCCGGGTTCGACTCCCGGCGGAGCCAAATCTTTTCTCTTCAAAAAATAAATTATTTAAAAATAATTTAAAAACGGTGGTGAGCCACAATTTAAGATTGGATTAATTAAAATAATTTAAAAAATTGACTTGACTTACGTCAATAAAATATCATAAATTGGACAAAAATTGTCCACCTCCCGCTACTACTCACAAAACTTGTGAGATAGGGGGAGTAGGTATCAGTGAAGAGGAAGGATTTGCTCTGCCTTGAGCCGAGCTCTGTGGTGTAGCGGTTAGCATCCTCGCATGTAACGCAGGAGACCCGGGTTCGACTCCCGGCGGAGCCAAATCTTTTCTCTTCAAAAAATAAATTATTTAAAAATAATTTAAAAACGGTGGTGAGCCACAATTTAAGATTGGATTAATTAAAATAATTTAAAAAATTGACTTGACTTACGTCAATAAAATATCATAAATTGGACAAAAATTGTCCACCTCCCGCTACTACTCACAAAACTTGTGAGATAGGGGGAGTAGGTATCAGTGAAGAGGAAGGATTTGCTCTGCCTTGAGCCGAGCTCTGTGGTGTAGCGGTTAGCATCCTCGCATGTAACGCAGGAGACCCGGGTTCGACTCCCGGCGGAGCCAAATCTTTTCTCTTCAAAAAATAAATTATTTAAAAATAATTTAAAAACGGTGGTGAGCCACAATTTAAGATTGGATTAATTAAAATAATTTAAAAAATTGACTTGACTTACGTCAATAAAATATCATAAATTGGACAAAAATTGTCCACCTCCCGCTACTACTCACAAAACTTGTGAGATAGGGGGAGTAGGTATCAGTGAAGAGGAAGGATTTGCTCTGCCTTGAGCCGAGCTCTGTGGTGTAGCGGTTAGCATCCTCGCATGTAACGCAGGAGACCCGGGTTCGACTCCCGGCGGAGCCAAATCTTTTCTCTTCAAAAAATAAATTATTTAAAAATAATTTAAAAACGGTGGTGAGCCACAATTTAAGATTGGATTAATTAAAATAATTTAAAAAATTGACTTGACTTACGTCAATAAAATATCATAAATTGGACAAAAATTGTCCACCTCCCGCTACTACTCACAAAACTTGTGAGATAGGGGGAGTAGGTATCAGTGAAGAGGAAGGATTTGCTCTGCCTTGAGCCGAGCTCTGTGGTGTAGCGGTTAGCATCCTCGCATGTAACGCAGGAGACCCGGGTTCGACTCCCGGCGGAGCCAAATCTTTTCTCTTCAAAAAATAAATTATTTAAAAATAATTTAAAAACGGTGGTGAGCCACAATTTAAGATTGGATTAATTAAAATAATTTAAAAAATTGACTTGACTTACGTCAATAAAATATCATAAATTGGACAAAAATTGTCCACCTCCCGCTACTACTCACAAAACTTGTGAGATAGGGGGAGTAGGTATCAGTGAAGAGGAAGGATTTGCTCTGCCTTGAGCCGAGCTCTGTGGTGTAGCGGTTAGCATCCTCGCATGTAACGCAGGAGACCCGGGTTCGACTCCCGGCGGAGCCAAATCTTTTCTCTTCAAAAAATAAATTATTTAAAAATAATTTAAAAACGGTGGTGAGCCACAATTTAAGATTGGATTAATTAAAATAATTTAAAAAATTGACTTGACTTACGTCAATAAAATATCATAAATTGGACAAAAATTGTCCACCTCCCGCTACTACTCACAAAACTTGTGAGATAGGGGGAGTAGGTATCAGTGAAGAGGAAGGATTTGCTCTGCCTTGAGCCGAGCTCTGTGGTGTAGCGGTTAGCATCCTCGCATGTAACGCAGGAGACCCGGGTTCGACTCCTGGCGGAGCCAAATCTTTTCTCTTCAAAAAATAAATTATTTAAAAATAATTTAAAAACGGTGGTGAGCCACAATTTAAGATTGGATTAATTAATATAATTTAATAATTTTTTTAATTTTGTTCCGTTTTCTCAAAAATGGCTCTTAATGATTTTTATTTAACTGGGTATTCAATGTATGTATATGCCCGCGATATGGCATTAAAAATTTCATCAAAATTGATCAAACGGAGGGGGGACTTTATATAATAAATTTTGTCTCATTTTCACGTGTTTTTTATTTACTCAAAAGCGGCTGTAACTATTTTGACCAAACTAGTCATGTTTAATGAGAATCAAGTACTCTTTAATATCAGGTAAGCTTAATCATCATTAAAATTTTCTGAGGGGGCTTAAATGGGAAAGGGGCCTTTTTTGTTTTCCTATAATGTACCTTTGTTTTTGTTTATATGGAGAAATTATCTGTCTCTGGTTTCACCTAAAAATTAGAAATGGTTAGATATGAAATATGAAAAAAAATGAAGTTAACATAAACAGGAGAAAAAAATGAAAAATATTCCGTCAACTCATAAAACACTTAGAGCTCATGTGTGCACAGTACACCTTTAATGACAGACCAATGCTTTATAATTAAAGATGTTCATTTAATGGATATTATTTGTTTCTGGGGCACTATATGAGCTTTTCAACAACTACATAGAGAATTATAAAATCTGACGACTTGGAGTATTATGCTTGCATTGCCGAATTATCACAAGTCAAAACTGTTATTTAATAATAAAAAAATTAATATAATTTAAACAGCAAATACAAACAAAAATAAGTAAATGAATTCGGAAAGTTGTGTGACTTTAAGAAATGGCATTTAGCAAAACACGTCAATTTCTAATCAAAGTAAGTTGGTAAGTGAAAGTTGGGTGTTGCGCGCATCGCACCAGATTTTTTTAATTTTGAATTTGCAATTAGTTTGAAGTGATCGATACTACAATAAGACCTCTAATGCTTGCTAATTCAACCCACTAATCAACAATACAGCTGCCCAGAAAATTCATTCCGGTTTCTTATAAAATCATGTTGTTCGATTTTTAATTTTTTACTCTCCTCAACTTTCGAAAATTGGAACTCATTTCAATTGTTTCAAGCTTCTCTAAGTAATTTTGGGTAAGAAAAATATTAGTCAGACATGCCTTTTACTTTCCTTTTTTTTTTTTATAAGTTTAAAGTTCTATTGACATAATCTCATTTCTAACACTACATTCTCTTATTGATATCAATTTTGATATCTTGATTATATAGAAAAGGATATGGGTTTTAGGGCGATAAATATCTCAATTATTACGCCCGTCTTGATTATATATTAAAAAAAAAGTCAAACAAACGATTTACTATGATAACCATGAATACAGTTTCATGAAGTATTCAACGAAAGAAGAAGTTTGGAATGAATACTTCATTAATAAGCCAACAGTTCACCTGTATATCCTCCAATAACCTATTAAGAAAAATAGTTGAGGTAAGGAACTTACTGCACCTTGGGTATTATTGCTAGTCCGGAATCTCCATGAAAATAGTAAGTACAAGGTAATATTAGATAAATAATGTAATTTGGGTATTAATAACAAAAGTTTATTAAAATAAGATATACTTTTATACAAGATATAGACTTTTTAACAGATAGTTATGTTATGTACAGACCTTTTTTGAGTATTTTACAAATATTCCAATAAAATATGTCTTAACAATAACATTAAATTATTATCACAGATTTCAACAATAGGCACTTATATATATGAAAATAAATTTTGTTAACATCTTTAGCAATACAAGTATTTACAAATTTACAGAATAATACGTTAACATAATTAAACAAGTTTAACAACAAATGTATAAATTAGCATCTCTAGAAGTATCATGAACCTCCAGATTTAGGCGATCTGAATTTCCTGTGTATGTCAGGGCTAGACAGAAGGGAAAGTTTGGGAAGAGGAGAGGCTTCTCCATATTTCTTAAGATTTTCTAACCTCTTTAAAACTTTCGGTGTCTCGACTCTTGAAATAGGGGTTTTGCTATTATATTCCCTTTCTTTTAAAATTGTAAACAATATTCTTCTTCTCTCCATGATGAAATGCTCAAGATTCTGAAAAAAAAAAAAAAAAGCATGATGCAACTAAAAGTATTTATGGAGAATCTGGCCAGATAAATATTTAGATGGTAGGGATAGATGGTATCCAAGCTGAACTCCTCAAGTATGGTGGCGAGGAAGTATGGGACTAAATGTACCAGCTCATCTTGGCCATCTGGATGGAGGAACGGATCTCAGAAGATTGGAAGGTTGCGGTATTGTGTCCTATTTACAAGAAGGGCGACAAGCTTAGCTGCTCCAATTACCGAGGGATTTCTCTATTGCATATTAAAATATAGTCCGCGACAAATAATAAAAGACTTTTGGCCCACATGGAGAGGGAAGTTGGAGAGTATCAATATGGGTTCAGGAGGGTAAGGTCTACTATAGACTAGATATTTACAATCCGCAAAGTTTTAGAGAAGTCTTGGGAATTTAATGTCGATCTGCACCACCTATTTATAGATTTCCAGCAGGCATAAGACTCGGTGGATCGGCAGACTTTGATGGGAGACCTTCTCTTCCTTGGAGTGTCGAGGAAGTTAATCCGACTTATTAGAATGAACATGCGGAATACGAGATGTTGGGTAAAATTGCAAGGGAATTCCCGTTTGAATCTTTTTATTGGAATAATGCAGGGAGATACCAATGCTACCACCCTCTTCAACCTATGCATGGAGAAAGCAGCTAGAGCCATCAGAACTAATCCGGGAGGCACTATATTTGATTGCTTAACACACCACTTGGCATATGCGGATGATGTGGAAATTGTTGTCAGAACCTTGCCAGTGCTGCAGGGAGCTCTGGAGGAATTGGAAACGGAGATTTGTCAAGAAAAGCCCATGAAATGATCTATAAGACCATAATCCGTACAGTCATCACGAAATTTATGTTTATCAAAATTAAAATAACAAATGAAATAGGGGGCATATTTCATTGGTTTTTCCCAACAACTAGTCAGAGATTATATGTCCATTCAGACACTCTTACGATCGTAAGATTGAGTTGGTTGGTTCTCTTTTGATTGTAAGTTTTATTGGTAGATTTCACTGTTCGAAAAGTGCTTTAGCTTGCTGGAAACTGGGTTGTTAGTCAAGGCACACTGCAAAAACGAAATAGTGATAAAGTTTGTTTAACAGCTTGTTGGAACAAACTTTGTATAATAAGTTAAATAAACAAAAAAGGAATAATAACTAACACTTATTAATTTTTGTTTCATTAACTTGATAATGTAGGTTAAGGTTGTTCAGTAAATTTTTTTTCCTTCTTGTCCTCCATGTCCTCACCGTTTAGGCTATACAGGGTTTTTTCTGGGTTAGGAGAGAGTGTAGGAGATCAATGCCAAGTATTATTAAATGTCCCCTGGCTCCGGGATTTGAGCTGGCTATTTTCGGGTTATCATAGCCCACTCAGCCACCCATGATGTTCAATACAGCGATAAAATAATCCTGTTTTTTATGAACTCGCCTCCTCAGGAATTCACATAAATATGGATCCAAATATCACCCAGCAGTTCCCATACCTACATTATTTTTTGACACATTGGAAACAAAATGAATTTACAATAGTAACAAAGAACAGTAAGGAAACAAAAAAAATTGAAAATAAGCAAGCTCGATAGAAGGGATAAGAATGCAAGAGGGTAAGTAACAGGAAAGGGCATGAATAAGGTTGCATTGAGGTCAGATTTCCCATAATTACATTATTAAAAATCTGGTGCGATGCGCACAACACACAACTTTCACTTACCAACTTACTTAGATTAGAAATTGACGTGTTTTTTTAATTGCTATTTCTCAAAGTCACATATTTTTCGATTTTCGTTTCACATTTGTTTTTATTTGCTCTTTGTTACATTATCTTATTCTATTATTAAATAAAAGTTCTTACTTGCGATAATTCGGCAATGTAAGCATAATACTCCGAGTAGTCTGATTTTATAATTCTCTATGTAATTGTTGAAAATTAGTTACCATGAAACAAATCATTTCCATTAAATGAACAGAACGTAATTGAGCTTAATATATTGATAAAAACTGTGTACCTTGATAACCTATTACATTCTTTTTTTTTCTACATGATGACCCACAAAGCTTAACAGATAATAAAGGAAATCTTAGGGCCGTAAATGAAAACGCTTTTACTCATTTAACGTCATTTCAGCAAGAGTTACAGAATTTTAGCCTTTAAAGCGCATTTTTTCTACCTAAAAGTGTCGAGAAGAAGATAACATTGTACCTTGATTTGTCAAAGTTCTAACTGAAAAAATGTGATTTTTATTAGTGCTTCTGACTATCTCTTAAGACAACTTGTTTTTAATATTAAACAAGTTGTAACTTCATTTACATCTCTGACTGACTGATTCAATTTAGTGATTAAACAGTACTGTTTATTTATTTTTCTTTTAATTTAAGGTTAGAGGAGTTGGGATCTTGTCAAACCAAACCTACTGATCAGCCATAAAATGTAACCATGAAAACAGGTTTACTTATTTAATTGTGATCACCCCTGGAGTATTTCCATGCATATCTGCAATGTTTTGTTTCAAACTTCGATGATACATTAGATTGGAAAACATTTGAGGAAAAGTCAAAGAAAAGGAATATCTATATGATAAGCACACCTATTTAAGGGTTTAATACAAATTCATATATGTATTACCTTTGAGCTAATGGATGACTTGATTTCTTGAAATGCTTTAATTAGATATTCTTGATTGGGGTTAGTAGAAAAGTAAGTCATTTCATTGGCATAAGTTGAAGGTATAACATATGATCCGGAACCCTGTCTCCATTGAAGATTAATACAAGCAACTGTAGATCCAGGTTTTAAAGTATCATCACACCCAAAGGTCTAAAAGGAAAAGAATGAAAAAATGTAGAAATAAAAAATGCAAAATTAAAAATGTTCAATGGAAGATAATAAATCAAATGAAGGTAGATGGCTGACTGCAGGAGTGTGTGTATGAGCAGGTGCTATTTTGCTTAGCATCGGGTTCTGAAAAAATGTGTTTCTTTTTGTTTTTTTAAGATAACCACAGCTTCCAAGAAGCCCATAAAAATGAATTAACATTTTTAAATGGTTAACGAAGGACAACTGTCGTGAGATCCCTTGGGCATTTCAGATAAAATAGAAACTTTTGCAGAAAAATAAAAATTTGACTGGACATATTAAAGTAGGATTGCACGAATGAGCGGTGTTACAAATAAGAAACAAATAAAGATTTGTAGAAAATTCAGCACACCACTCATTAAAATAAAAACTGAGAAACTAAAAAGTAACTGTAAAATAGAAATGACAAGAAATAGTAATACAATTTTACACAATTTTACAATTGCAGCAGTAAAATTATTTTATGTTTAGGTTACTCCTTACTTTGAAAAAATGGTACAACTTCAGAATAATATCCATGATTAACACCACTGTTAACGAAAGAAGCCAAATGCAATGATTAGATCCTTTATGACCTTTTAATTCAAATAAGCACTCATCTAAAGAAATCTTACCTTTAGGGATGTCCAGAAAGTTATCATTAAGAAACTTTCTTTACTGTCAGAAAGGTAGACGTTTGTGACGCCCCAGGGCTTCTCTGGTTCTTTGATGAAGATAACAATGCCGACAACGTCCATCTCTCCAAACTGCGCTGATACAGAATTAGCAACAATATCATGAATAGTGGTAACTTTTCTTTCATATTCTTTAATTGGTTTTGACAAATTTTTCTCCTTATAAATTGTTCTACTAGTACTTGACAGATGAAGAACTTTATCCCTGGTAAAGTAAAAAAAAAATAATAATACTAATCGAGATGTAGGAATAATAAAATGACAAAGTTTAATGAAATATACGTATTTTTTTTACCTTGTACCGGAGGCATTTAAAGCATAAAAATCAAAATACTTTTTCTCAACTAAAATTTGAAGAAGATCTTCAGAAGGGTTCCAAACTGTCAAAAGTGCATTAGAGCCACTAATCGTGTCAAGAAGTCTAAGCTAAAAATATTTTACATTCTGAAATTATTATTCAAATTTAAATAAAATACATAATTCAACATATTCAGGTAATAAAAAATACATTTCAATAAAAATTATTAGCCTTTTTACTAATTAATATAACTTGGTTAGTTTATGGTCCAGGAATCAATTGAAGCAAAAAAAAAAAGGAAATCATTAATCAGTTTCCTATCAGATATGCAACATGCCAAAATCGTAAGTTAGGCTAAGATTTTGCATTGGTGAGTCAAGTTTTTACTAAAAGGGAGATGGGAGAGCATATATTATTTTGAAATTCTTTCAATATTTTTATGCGAAGAGAAAATATTAACTATGGCCGGGATTAGAAGCTAGGTCTCCTGAATTACTAGTACAGCACTAACCAACTGCGGCGGTAGAGTTATATCCCAATGTCAACCTTTTCTTTTCAATGATCTTATGTTCCACCGATCTCACTGCATAGAAGCGAAATAATTGGAGGATCTAATTGGGTAGGATCTAACTTACAAATTGTCTATATTAAATATTTTCTATTATATATGCAATTAAGAAATCAATTTAAGCCAAAAAGCCCTGGCAATTTACTCTATATAATCTGCCATAGTCAAAGTGTTAATAGGTCTCTCTCTTCCCCTCCTGGTCTTAGAGATGTTCCCTTCTCTTATAAGATTAAAAACTATTTATATTACTGTTTCTTCATAAAATATAATTTATTTTAATAGCTAACTACTCAAAGGTCTTAAATATCTGGCAAGTGTACCTTCAATAAACATTTTGCTTTTTGAGAAGGAAGAAGTTCCTCTAATTTCTTCTTTACAACAGCCTGTACTTCCTCTCTTATTTTTGATGAAATCAATTCATGGTACTTCCTAACTTCAAGAAGTTGATCTTGAGCCATCAAAGATTGTACTTCAGTTGGATCTGATTCATTAGATACTATTTTCCAGAGTAATGATGGGTCTTTTATTTTTGTAATACTATTTTTATCAAACTTAACAACTCCACTTTTGTATTTAGCCTCAACCTATAAGAATATAAAAAATATATATAATGTCATCAACAAAGGTAATCTTATATAAAAAAAAATATAGCCCATGTGAATTAAGTCAATTAACAATGTTGAGTTTCCTCGAACCATTGAAAAGAAATGGAAGAAGATAAGAAAAGAATTTTTTCATATTAATTCAATCTTTATTCGTGGGTAACCCACATTTTTTAAAATAATTTTTTAATATTTTATTTTTGAAGAGAAAAGATTGGGCTCCACTGGGAGTCGAACCCACGAATAAAGATTGAAATAATATAAAATAATTTAAAATTGACGTCTGTCAAGAGGTACTAAAAATTGGACTAAAATTGTCCGCCTCCCGTTACTACTCGCAAAAATTAAGAGATCGGGGGAGAGGTATTAGTGAAGAGGAAGGATTGACTCCGCTTGGAAGCGAGCTCTGTCGTGTAGTGTTTAACATACCGTGCATGTCACGCGGGAGACCAGAGTTCAACTCCTGGCGGAGCCAAATCTTTCTCTTCAAAAATAAAATGTTTAAAAATTGTGACTAACTAGATGAAAGGTAAAAAGGATGAAAAAACTTCCAACACTTTCTAAAAGGAACAAGCAGTCAAATGATTAAAAAAAAAAAAAAAAAGAACGTGATACTATGTGAAAAATCAAATCTATATGAAATTAAATATTACATATATAAAATGCTTATTAAAAAACAAGAGGGTACCCAGGTCCCCCTAATGGCATATTAAACCCGCCAAGGTTAGACTTATCACTATCGACTTTTTAATAGAATAGTGATAAGTGATTTTTGTCATATTAAACATGGGTTATATAATTGATATAACAAGTAAATGGGCGTTATAAATATTGTTACCTCAGGAAACAATTTTTCAAACAACTCTTCGGACTTTATGGTGAGGTCATTTTCTTTTAAATTAGAAGCATGGTGTTCAGCATGTGCATTCCTTAAAACTAGAAAAAATATCAACATTTAAAAAATCTAAATTATAATAAATAAAAAATACAATACTCGAAATAGATTGCTAGCATCAAGATGCAATTATTTCAAGTTATTAGAAATACGAGAAAGGAAGTCAATTTTTTTTTTCTCCAAATCTATGAAATTGGAATGCTTGGGCCATCAAGAGATCACCAAGAGAACACAAAAGTGGTAAAATTACACTTTAGACCATCATGGCATTATACCATTAAAATAAAAGTTAGTTCTGTTAGTGATATTTCCTCTAAAAATATAAACGAAAAGTTACTTTTTATTTTCCTCTTAGATTCAACAGGGAATGTCCTCTTTTGGCTAGTTTGAAGAGAGAAAAATTAAAATAATATGCTCAATAATTTTCCTGCATTTACAGTCCCCATTTTGAATCATCGGATTAGTATTGAGAATGCAAAAATTTAATGGTAATCTTCCTAAACTGTTTGCTAATCTCCTAAGGCAAGAGCCAGACAAATCTGATATCAAATATTATTTAAAAAATCTGGTGCGATGCGCGCAACACACAACTTTCACTTACCAACTTACTTAGATTAAAAATTGACGTGTTTTTTTAATTGCCATTTCTCAAAGTCACATATTTTTCCACATTCGTTTCTTAATTTTGTTGTTATTTGCTCTTTAAAATACATTAATTTTTTCTATTATCAAATAAAAGTTCTTACATGCGATAATTCAGCATTGCAAGCATAATACTCCAAGTCATCTGATTTTATAATTCTCCATGTAATTGTTGAAAATTTCATTTAGTTACTATGAAACAAATCATTTCCATTAAATGAACAGAATAACTTTAATTATAAACAATGGTCTGTCATTAAAGGCGTACCCCGCATGTGTGGGATAACCTGTTTTATGAGTTGACAAAATATTTTTCATTTTTTCTCCTGTGTATATTTAACTGATTTTTTTTCATAATTCATATTTATCCATTTCTAATTTTTAGGCGAAACGGGAGACAGATATTTCTCCATATAAACAAATACAAAGGTACTTTACCGGAAAACAAAAAAAGCTCTTTCCCCATTTAAGCCCCCTTACAATATTTTAATAATGATAAAGCTTACCTGATATTAAAGAAGACTTGATTTTCATTAAACATGACGAATTTGATCGAAATCATTAAAGCCGTTTTTGAGATAATCGAAAAAAAAAAGGTAAAAATTTGAAAATACGTTATGAAATAAAGTGCCCCCTCCGTTTGACCGATTTTGATGAAATTTTGGCAGTCATATTGTTGGCATATACATAAATCAAGTACTCAGTTTGATCAAAATCGTTATGAGCCGTTTTTGAGTAAATAAAAAAAAACACGTGAACATAAGACAAAGTTTATTAAATAAAGTACCCCCTCTGTTTCACCAATTTTGATAAAATTTCGGCTGTCGCATCGCGGGCATATATGTTACATGTATAGTAATATTTTATTTTTATATTAAAAAAAAATATGTAATAATGCAATAATTGTATCAATATTTTATGTTTATGATTTTTAAGTGTGTACCTACTCAAATACATTTTTAAAAAAGTTACAAGTTGTTTGAAATCCTTTTTTAGTGGAATATGCCCTCTTAATAAGATACTTGCACCCTAAGTTTAAGTGGAATGAAAATCCTGTCACTAAGAGATTCCAGTTATCCAGGTTTGACTGTATTATTAAAAAGATAATAAAAATATTATAATTAATTACCTGTTTTTCCATCAGCATCTTTTGACATATATAATAGTGGATAAACTCTTGCAATGATGGCAGAGGTCAGACCAACAAATCCTCCATTATGAAGAATAGAATTAAGAGGGACTCGTATTGGTCCAGGATTTCGGGTAAATCCCATTTTAGTATGCCACTTGACACGCCTGATACAGTTGGTATGCAATTTCAGACGGACTGAGCTAGCAATCTAAAAAATAAAATAGATGGTCATTGAGTTACAAGATCCTCACTTAAGGGCACTGAGTAATAATTCTAAATATTTTCACTCATGAAAAGTATGCAAAAGAAGAAAATGAAAAATAATGTTTTTTTTAAATAGAAGTGACTACATATCTTTGGTAAGAGATACATGGTAAGTGGTACTATACAAACAAGTTAGACATCCCTACATAGAGTAGGAAAGATTGAATCTGTGAGTTTTTGTTTAAACAAAACTTCAACGATAACATTAATAAATAACCAGCAACACTAGACACAAGAATCCTATAGAGAGCAAAGTTCTCAGCCATCATAACCCATAAATTTGAGGGCTTTGAAATTTATTTCATGGTGAACCCACTCAGGAATTAAAGTAGGATAACACTCCTGTATAGACTGATGAAAAAAGACAAAATTAATGTATCGCTAAAAGAAATTTTAATAGTTGGATAATTTAACTATACCTCTAATGGATCACATCCTTCAGTACAATTTAATAATTCTGCAGCCTGAAAAATCAATTTTGTTCCGATTTTAACCTTCTTCCGATCTATCAAAATTTTCATAGCTGGGTCAATACAAGCCAAAACACTGTACCAGCCATCAGTCAACTCAATTTCATAATTTGATTCAGCATCACTTGAATCAACCTAAAAAAAAAAGAAAAAAATATATATAGAGAGTAAAAATTCTGCTAATTAACAACTCTCTACAGCAGACAACACTGTCTAAGTGCTGATCAATGAGGTACTCAGAACATAGACACGAGTTTTATTTCCCAACTTTTCTTTTCTGTAGAAAAGAAAATATTGATAGATTATTATATTTTATAATGTATCCCGAGCTATCCACTTCATATATTTTTCAAATCATCATAATAAATATTTCTGATCATTTGCCCCTTCATAGTTCTTGATAGAACAATTCAAATTTATGATAAACTAGTTTTATATCTCGGTTTCAGCTGGGGAATATCGACTCGTCCCCAATGTAAAGCAAGATCATAACGATTTTTATAACAATAAAGAATGTACCCAAATTGGCTGAAGTTATTCAATTCTAATTTGGACAGGTGTTCGCACCTGGTATTAAAGAACCACCCAGCAAAATTTGGAGAATATAGGACAAACGGTATGGATTTCTATAAAGAACAAACAAACAAACAAATAGAATTTCATCTTTATTTATATAGATAACAGATGCATATGTCTTCATTATGTTTGTATGTATTCATTCTAATTGGCAAACGTATATGTTATAAGAATATGTTTTATACTTAAAGCGAAAAGGAATTGAACCTTATCCTTAATATTAAAACATAAATATAGCAGGATAATCATCATTCTGAGAATTTAGTAAAAAAAATTCAGTGAAATTTTTAGACTAATAGATTTGTTTTTATCTTTTTCATAGAGAATGTCTCCCATCATCGACCAAACTAAATAATAGCCTTTTTCTTCATTAATTTTATTAAATCAATTTCTGTTCAAAGGTAACTGTGGCAATGACCTTCTTTGAAAACAAGAAAGTCATTAATTCTAATTTAATATTAACATATTTTTTTTTATGTTAGTGGATTTATTTTGAAAAAAAAAGTATCCAACATTTTTCTCTTTATTTATTCCCCTTCATTTCCATGTTTCGGACCTTCATGCCCATTTCCTAGATTTCTAAAATTGTTAACCTTACTCAATATAGATATCTATCAGAAAAGTTGTAACAAAAATTATTTTAAAAAATAGCCAACTATTACTGTAAAAATTCAAATGTATCATTGATACATACTCCCAAAAAAATTGTATTTGAAACATATAAAATATTCTGTCCCTCATTATATACTGCATTGCAACTACTTGTCAAAACATTCATTACCACCCACTGGCTTCCTGAAGACTATTCTTATTTTTGCCTTTCCCTTAAACCTTTATCCCCTCATAATTCCCTATTTTTTAAATTTTACACGTCTTTTATTTTGTTCAACTTTTTATTTTTATTTTTTTTGTGTTTATTGTTTTATTATATTAATAATAATTATAATTATAAAAAATAAATTTTTTTTTCTAACGATTTCTGCGAAATGTGCTCCTATTCCTTATATTTCACTTTAATAATTTACTGTTTTGTTATTGCCTCTTTGAATTTTTTATATTATTATTTAGTTCCCTGTCTATTATTTCTATTGTGTTAAATATAAAATTAATAGGTTTTTTTTTGTTTTTTTATACTATGTTTGGCTAGGACTGATTTGTTGATGCTTTTTGGTTTATTGGTCTTATTTTTTACTTTCACTTACCCATATATGAAATATATAGTAAGTGGAAGTATTGCGATCGTGAAAATTTTCGACTTCCGGTTTTCAACGGAAATACACGTTTTGGGGTCCCCTGAGTCAAAATAACCAAGTCCCGCGAAATGGTCTGTGTGTGTGTGTGTCTGTGTGTGTGTCTGTGTGTGTGTGTGTGTGTGTGTGTGAACAGACTAGCTCAAAAACTATAAACCGTGCGAACCTGAAATTGGGTATTTAGAGTATGTATAAGCCCGCGATGTGACAGCAAAAATTTCATCAAATTTGCTCAAAGGGAGGGGGTACTTTATTTAATAACTTTTTAAGTTTTTTTCGATTTTCTCAAAAACGGCTCTAACGATTTTGATTAAACTGAGTATTTTATCTATTTATATGCCTGAAATATGACTGTAAAAATTTCATCAAAATTGATCAACCAGAGGGGGGACTTTACTTAATAAATTTTGTATCATTTTCACATGTTTTTTTTATTTACTCAAAAACGGTTTTAACGATTTTGATCAAACTTGGTATTTGATGTATTTATATGCCAAAGATGTGATAACCAACATTTCATCACAATTGATCAACCGGAGGGGGGACTTTACTTAATAAATTTTGTATCATTTTCACGTGTTTTTTTTATTTACTCAAAAACTGTTTTAACGATTTTGATCAAACTTGGTATTTGATGTATTTATATGCCCGAGATATGAGTGTAAAAATTTCATCACAATTGATCAACCGGAGGGGGGACTTTACTTAATAAATTTTGTATCATTTTCACAGGTTTTTTTATTTACTCAAAAACGGCTTTAACGATTAACAAAAATAAGATATGAATGTAGAAAAATGTGTGACTTTGGGAAATGATTATTAGCAAAACACGTCAATTTCTAATCTAAGTATGTTGGTAAGTGAAAGTTGTGTGTTGCGCGCACGCACCAGATTTTTTATATAGTGGTTATCATATTTTTAGATTTCGTGCTGTTTCACCGATGTAGCATTTATCTTCGAATTTTATTTTATATTATTATTATTATTTTATATTCTTTATTTAGTTTATCTTAGTTTTTTATTTTATCTTTTTTGTTTGTTAGGTATTTTTTTATTTTGTTTTATATGGTTGGTTAACACGCCGGCACCGGAGGCTCACACTAGACTGCTGCATCGGACACTTTATTCAAACACAAAACTTTCCACAACGATGTAGGAATGCATTGTTTATTTTATTAATGTTAGATTGTCAATACTGCATAATGCCCTTGGATAACTTCCATCCGATAGAGCGAAAATCATTAAGGTAAGCCGCCAATGGGCGAGGTGCATGAATTACAGCCCCGGCGTAAACGTGTTAACCTGGGAATGTATTTTAATTTTTGAAAATCATAAAAGTTTGTTATTTTATTTCAACTACTTCTCTACATTGCAATTTGTTTCTTTATTAGATATTTCGAAAAAATCTATTTTTATGTTCATTTACAATTATTATTGCATGCTTGAATTTGCATTAAAAAATAAATATAATATTAATATGTCAAATTGAACTACAAAAAAGAATTAGAATGAATAAAATTACATTTCGAATATCAGCAACACAAGCAATTAATCTCCTTGTGGATGGCTCATCACATTCTAAAATTTTTTTTATGGCAGGTCTCTGAGCAAGATCTATTTCTCTATCGTATCGATACTTCAACTGGTGCAGTACATTGTCTGGGGTTAGGGATCTAAAATACAAAATTATTTAATAAAAAATCCTAAAATTATATTACTTTAACCGGAATTTCCTCTAAAAAAAAATAGAAAATCATTTATTGATAAAAAATAAATACATAAAATTACCTGTTTGCAAGATGTTTAGGAAATAATCTTTCATAGCATGCTAATTTCCAAACAATCCACTTGAAATGATTCTTTATCCAAGCTGATGAAACCAAAGAGGGGTCAACATTAGGATTTGACAAGAAACATCTTGATAATTCAATCAAACCAACTTTGTTGTCATCAGATAAGATTAATGAAAAACCATACCCGATATCAATAATTCCTTTGGTGGAGAAGCACTCCTCGTAACTAAAATAGATTTATATGATTATTTTTATTACACTTCTAAATTTAAAAAAAAAAAAAAAAGATATTATCAAATAAGGATTTCTTGTTTGAGTTAGGAAGAAATACTTCAAAATTACTAAATATAAAACTTACCTGAAAAATGATTCAGCACAGAATTCAAACTTTTCGGCATTAATTGAGTTGATGCATAATATTTCTTCTTTTATCCCCAGCTGACACAACTATTGAAATTATTTTAAAAAGTGGATATTAATAATCAAATAACAAAAAAACAATAACTATTCATGTTGAGATACTAACCTGTTCTTGATCAAGAAATGGCTGTAGATTTTCACTAATCCTTTTAAGGCTGCCACCATTTCTTAATGCCATGTACAATCCAGGTGAAGATAGAGGTCGCTGTTTCAGTTTTTGGTTAATTATTTCATCTATTCTCTTTCGCTGATCATTACGGATTGAGAGAAGCTCAATTGAACAAGATCTAAAATTGATACTATCTAGTGTCGCATTAGTAGAAACTTTATTAAATGGATTTTTCATAATTTGCTCGGGTATTATTTTTAATTCAGCTGCAACCATGATTTCATCATCAACATCATCAAATTCCATTTCCAATAGTTTCATAGGTTTCATTGATTTCCTGTTGAAAAATGATGAAGGACTTGATAACATAGATCTATCAGGGGTGCAATCAGCCATGAACGCTGCAGCACTGTCAGATACTTCGTAGATCATGGTCATATCACCTTCCTCAGATTTACTTTGAGTATTACGCTTATCTGATACTAAATATTTATTTTCTAAACATTCGTCAGGCTTAGAATTTGACTCATTATCGTTAAGATTAAAAAGTTTTCTTGGACATTTTTTCCCCTCAATTATGTCAATTTCCTTATCTAAAACCGATTGTGAAATACTTTGAGTAAATGTGAAGCCTTGCATTTTTGATTCTTCTAAAATGGTTTGCTCACTTTTATCAGTTACATTTACTATTCCAGGTTGAAAGCAAACTTTTTTGGCTAAAGGTTGATCTGAGACAGAGTGTCCTGAGTGAGAAGATTTGCTTTTCTTATCATTTTGGTTTAAACTGTTGGATATCTTCTCATTCATACATTCTTTTGAGAACAGGTGAGAATTCTTAGGCGTTTGAGCTAAACAACCTTCAATTTCATTTAAGACTGGATCGAAACACACCTCATCAGAAAAAATTTTATTTGGAGAATTTGCATGTCGAAAAAAGTTATCATCACTATTTCCAGCATTCGAAAGATGCATGGATTTGCTATCCATTAATTCACTAAATTTAGATCTTACTTTAAGCAAAGCATCTTCAGAAACACCAATGTCTTTCCCTCTAGCTGTAGAGAACTTTACTTCCGAAAATGTATAAGGAATATTTTGAGATTCAATTTCATTATTTTTTGGGATGCAGATAAAATTTTCAGGCTTATTTCTATGTGGTAATGTTTCATCAACAACATTATTATTACTGTTAAAATCTGGTGGAAATGGAAAAGAACTGTCATTTTTATTAATTATAGGAATGGGATAATTAATTAGCTTATCCAATACATTTCTAGATTGGTTCAACACAATCTGAGTTGCATTGTCTTTTAAATGTTTATTCAATTCCTTTTCATCTAAAATCACATCAGGAATTTCAGCAGTTTTGGTTTCATCAATTGATAAACTGAAAGGATCACTTTTATCAAAACATGATAAAGTAGTCTCAAGTAATTGGCGATCATTCATTTCAATGTTATCACTCTCTCCTTCAATTAAATTGTTTCCAGATAAATCATACAATTTAGGCTTTGATTCAGCTGAGGCTATGTTAGAAACATTAGTACTATTGCCAATGGTCGATTTTAAGTTGTCAGCTTTTTCTGAACCAGTCAAAAAAGATTCAGGAATTAGTTTAACACCTGCTTCAGTTTCTGTGCCCTTTACTTCATTCAAACTGCTGTTTAAAATTTCATTGAATTTTGATTTAACTTTAGCTAATGCATCATCAGAAACAGTAATATTTTTGCCACTAGCACTTGAAAACATAAAATTAACAGCAATGCCAGAACTAGAAAACGATGCTTTGGGTGTTTGTCCAATATTTGATTTAGCTTTATCTTTGGATGCGGAATCATCTGAAACTTTAACATTTTCTCCAATTGATAGCATAAAATCATTAGTTTTACTTGAATAAGGTAAATATTTTTTTGATGCCTCTTTACTATCTGTTTCATCTCTTGTTGGAAAGGTCCCTGCGGTCCCTATTACTTCATTCAATTTTAATTTAACTTTGGCCAATGCATTTTCTGAAACATTAACACAATTACCACTAGCACTTGAAAACATAAAATTACTAGTTTTGCCAGAACTATTGACAACTGTTTTGGGCTTTTGATCGATATTTTTTTCAGCTTTATCTTTTAATTCTACATCCTCGTGGCTCTCCATAATTTCATTATATTTAGCTTTAACTTTAGCTAATGCATCATCGGAAACGGTAATATTTTTTCCACTAGCACTTGAAAACATAAAATTACCAGCTGTGCCAGAGCTAGGTAAAGTTGTTTTGGGTGTTAGATCAATATTTGTCTCAGTTTTATTTTTTACTACAGCATCCTCATTACTCTCCATGATTTCCTTAAATTTTGATTTAACTTTGGCCAATGCATTTTCTGAAACATTAACACAATTACCACTAGCACTTGAAAACATAAAATTACTAGTTTTTCCAGAACTATTAAGAATTGTTTTGGGCTGTTGATGGATATTTTTTTCAGCTTTATCTTTTATTTCTACATCCTCATTGCTCTCCATAATTTCATTATATTTAGCTTTAACTTTAGCTAATGCATCATCGGAAACGGTAATATTTTTGCCACTAGCACTTGAAAACATAAAATTACCAGCTGTGCCAGAGCTAGGTAAAGATGTTTTGGGTGTTCGATCAATATTTGCCTCAGTTTTATTTTTTACCACAGCATCCCCTTGACTCTCCATGATTTCCTTAAATTTTGATTTAACTTTGGCCAATGCATTTTCTGAAACATTAACACAATTACCACTAGCACTTGAAAACATAAAATTACTAGTTTTGCCATAACTATTAAGAATTGTTTTGGGATGTTGTTGGATATTTTTTTCAGCTTTATCTTTTATTTCTACATCCTCGTGGCTCTCCATAATTTCATTATATTTAGCTTTAACTTTAGCTAATGCATCATCGGAAACGGTAATATTTTTTCCACTAGCACTTGAAAACATGATATTACCAGCTGTGCCAGAGCTAGGTAAAGTTGTTTTGGGTGTTCGATCAATATTTGCCTCAGTTTTATTTTTTACTACAGCATCCTCATTACTCTCCATGATTTCATTAAATTTAGCTTTAACTCTTGCTAAAGCATCATCAGAAACTTCAATATTGGTGCCACAGACACTTGCAAACGTTGAAATGCCAGCTTTACTAGAATTAGACAGTGATATTTTAGGTGCCTGATTAATATCTCTTTCAGCTTTGCTGAAATCAACATCAGTTAAACTACTCTGAAAAACTTCTGATTTAACTTTTGCAGTGGAGATTTCAGAAACTTGAATATTTTTGCCTCCACCACTAGAAAACATGAAACAGTCACTTTTACTAGAAATAGGCAATGAATTTTTGGATTCTCGATCAATATTTTTTATATCCTCAGTCTTTTCATATCCAGTTACAAAGCTATCCATAATTTCGTCGAATTTTGACTTAACATTAGCCAAAGCAACTTCAGAAACAGCAATATTTTTTTCACCGGCAGTTGAAAACATAAAGCTGTCAGATTTGCTAGGAACGGGTAATGATGTTTTAAAAGCCTGATTCCTATCTGATTTAGTCTCAGCATTCTCAAATTCATTTAGCCTCCTTTCAAAATTATCATTTAATTTTGAGTTAACTAGGGCAACAGCATTTTCTAAAACATTTTTATTATTTACATTAGAACTTGTAAACTTAGCAGCTTCATTTGGCTTTGAATAAGTTTTTAAACAAGGATTCGTAGTTTTATCTAGAGAATGTTTCTTTGCTACCAGATTGTTTTCTAGAATTCTGTTAGATTCAGATTCCATTTGAACTGAAGGTTCTCCTGAATCTTCAACATCCTTAGCACTTGCGCTAGAAAATATAAAATTACTTTTTTTGCTTAAAATAGGTGAAAATGGTTTAGTTTCTTGATGATTATCTGTTTCAGCTATATCCTTTATTGCTTCTGTCTCATGGATTTCCATAATATCATTAAATTTAGATTTAATTTTAGCTAAGGCAACATCAGAAACTTTAATATTCTTTCCACCAGCTGTTGAAAACAGGAACTTATAATTTTTTCTAGAACCAGGAATAGATGTTTTGGGAATCTGATTCATATATGACTTATTGTCAATTATCTTATCTTCTGCCAGATATCTTTCCGAAATCCCATCAAATTTTGATTTATCTTTGGCGAATTCATCTTCTAAATATTTTATATTACTACCATGAGAACATGGAACCGATAAATTATCATTTCCAAGAGGACCAGAAACAAAAATGTTAGGGACAGTATTTACTTTAGCTTCAGCACGATCTACTTCCATAGAACTGCTTTCCAAAATTTCATTATATTTTGACTTAACTTTGAATAAAGCATCATCTGAACTTGTAATTTTCTTACCACTAGCACTTGAAAACATAAAATTATCATCTTTACTCAAACAAGATATAAATCCTTCGAGTGACTCATTAGTATCTTTTTTATCTACACTATTTCCATATCCTGTTGTATGGCTCTCTGGAATCTTACTAATATTTGATTTCATATCATCGGAAACTGTAATATTTCTACAATTTGCACTTGAAAACAAGAAATCACTAGATTTGCATGAACTAGGTACAGATGTTTTACATACCTGATTTATAACAGTTTTCTCTTCAGTATCCTTATTTTCTCTGGGATCTACCTCCAAAATTTCATTGAACATAGATTTCACTTTGGCTAAAGCATTTTGTGAAACTTGGATTTTTTTACCACCGGCACTCGAAAACATTAAATTATCAACCTTAAAAGACATAGCTAAAGGTGATTTGAATGTAAAGTCTTTATCAATTTTTAATTCATTTTCCTCAATATCATTTAACCCACTTCTAGAATCATCAATATTTTTAGATATTGTATTAAAGGATGATGAAGATTTGTTAAGATCCATTTTATATATACTATTTTTTTCTGTTTGAAAATTTAAGCTTGTAATATGTGAGTCAGGGACACATTGCTGGAAATTATCTTGATTTGTAACCATCAAATCATGATTTACAACTGATTCTTTTGATGTATTATTATTTTTACCCGAGGCTGAGGGACTGCTATGGTCAGCATTTGATTTCTGATGTGTAAGCGGACCACATGGTTTCTGTAACAGAACTGGGTGGTCTAATTGAGCTGTTTTCTGAACGTCATTGTTTATCTTACAATGAATAGAGTTCTCTGTTCCTGATTTTAAACAGTGTGGCAATTGTTTATGATTCAATTTTTTTATTTCTGATAAAGAATTAGTAGAATGTTCATTATATTCAGTAACGAACTTATCTGAGGATAAATTCTTTAGATTTAATGAATCAGCATTATTATTATTTAACAAGACTCCACTGTCTTCATAACAGCTTCTATCTCTCACTACATTGTCTTTACCTCTTGATTTATAATTCCTCAAACACTCTTGTGAAATTTTAATATTTTGAGCAGTCATCATTGAAGAAGTAGAACAGTTACTATACACATTATTGATATCGATATCCTCTATCCCTTCATTGTCTGAATCGTTTTTCTTTTTTTGAAAATCTAAATCATCACGCTCCAAACGAAAAGAATAATTAAACTGCTGTAAACTGCCTTGTGAAATAAGATCGCTACTTAATGCAGAGACACCAGTCATGGATGGTGTCCTATTTGGAAACTTGTTGATTTCATTATGTATCTTGTCGGAATTTTTTTCAACATCATTAAGTTTTTCTCGAACTCCTAAACCTGAAGTGACACCAGGTGAACGATTTACTACTGGATTGTTACAAGTATGTTCACATTGAGTAAGTTTGATGTCATAACTATTGTTTAAGTTATCTGAACAAATTGGAGATTTTATAGTGTTTCCAATCATGGACTCATTTAAATTACTGGCATTACTTTCATTTAAATCAGTGCTTGTGTAATTATAGACTAAAGAATTGTTAGAAGATCGATCTTCATCATCAGCCATGATGCAAATTTCTGATGATAATGATCGATTTAAAAGTGAAGGTTCTTGTTCCACAGGGGGGACAGCAAAATTATTGCCTGATAATCGAGATTTAACTTCGGCTGAAATCATGTAATCAAATGATTGTTGATAATAAACAACTGATGTATCGAGACTAACTTCAGGCTTTACATTTTCTAAATATTCTTGAGTTAAAAAACCAGTTTCATTAGTACCCAATAAGTTAGATGGTTCTGGAATAAATTCTGATGAGATATTTCCCAATGTTTGATTACACAATTCATTATTTTTACTTTCCTCTTTGTATATAATTTCTTGTTTCAAGCCATTAAAATTACTGCTCCTATTGCTAGATATGTTCTTATTAATTAATCGCTGCATGATATCAGTTAACGTAAAATAATCAAGCTTACTAACAGATTTATTAAGCAAATCTTTTTCTGCATTTTCTGTGCTTTGGTTCAAAAAATCTTCTTTCAAAGTTGAATTCAATTCATGATGTTGATTTGCTAACTGATTATTTCTAAATTCTTCAGTAGAAATAACATCTAGATCATTGAAGCATTCCTTAGAGGTTGAAAGAAAAAGTTCTTTATCAGTAACCATTTCAAGTGTAGTAATTGATTTAGGGGGTGAAATGGTACTGTTAAAAATATCCTTATCATCACCGCAAGGTTTTATGTAAGAATCTTCTGATCCATTACCGTCCAACAAAATTTTATCCCTCTCATTATCTAGTGCACAAACATTGGCTTCAACTATTTTGTTTTGAGTAGATTTGTGACAAGTAAGCTGGTTAGGAATGATATCTTCTTGTTCTAATTTAGAACAGGCATTTCTTCCCATATTATTTTGAGGGCTTGAATATGAGCTGACAGTTCCTTCAACAGCTGATTTTATAGATGTAGTCACTGGGCTGATATCTTTCAATCCTTGGCGATTTAAACAAGCGTAATCCTCTTCAATTTCAGTAAATCTGTAATTACTAAATGTTTCATCCATTGGATTTCGGTCATCAGGAATTTCAAAACAATCACTTGTCAATGGCACTTTATTGCAATCAGAATTCAAACAAATATTTTTTTTGTTTAAACATTCATTTTCAACTTCAGTAAACATGCATTCGCCAAAAGAATCATTACACTTCTCAAGAGCATTGGAAGGGGGTGAAGACAGATCATTGTCTTGCTTAGGGTAATCTTTTAAGTTTTCATTGGTTAAGGAAGTCACACTTAGAAAATCATTGAACTGAACATTAAAACTAGGTTGTCGATTTTTTTTAGGTGATGAATGAATATCAGCTACATCAATCATTATTACTGATTTAATAATATCATTAACAGTAACATTTGGAATTTTTAAATTTGAATTACTCTCCTCATTGAATGAATATAACAATTTTCTTTGAGGTTTAGAGGTACTGCTTTTTAGTGAAAGATTGGTTTTGTTCGATGGAATGGGAGAAAATTTAACAGAAGTTGGCATTTCTGTTTCTTCACCAAGCTCATTACAGCTTTTTTCTAATTTAATGTCTGATGAATCTTTAGACAGTTCAGCATGATTTTCGTCAACTAATTTAGATTTTTTGCTAAAACTAACTTCGCTTCTTAATGAGCAACTAAGAAGATCAATTGTTTTCCTTTTATGCTTATAATTTTTAGTAGGAGTTGTACTATATATCAATAAAGGATCTTCCTCCTCAACAGTGGAATTTTCGAGGGATTTATCTTCTGTAGGCATTGTACTATTCCGGTCTAAAACTTGTACACTGAAAGACAAGAGAAATATATTAATTTATACTTTATGTATCTTAAGAGGAAAGAACAGACATAGAGAGCATAATGATTGGGCTTGAGGATATGAAAATAAGAAATACTATCTAAATAATAAATTGGCAAAATAATAATTCAGTAAGTGAAGTTAGGAAATAACAACATAGTAATTGCAACTAGGAACAACATAGAAATAATAACTATGAATCACATATAAATTAAAACAATAAACCAGATGGATGTGAAATGATATACAAAAGTTAAATACATTATCAAGTTGAGACAGTTCAACTTGATTACAATATTTACTGCTCATTATAGTATACAGATATTTATATAAAAAAAAAGAAAAAAAAAGAAAAGTGATTTTCTATATAAACGTATTAGAAATATTTTGCAAGAAATACTATTTTATGATGCATCCATTCAATTATTAATTTACATAAACTTATTCATACAGTAATTTATTATGGTACCTCAACCTGGTTTTAGAATCATTTTCTCTCTTGTTCTTCAGTTTCTTTTTAGGGCGCTTGGTCAATAATGGTTCCGATCCAGATCTTTTTAAAGGTGTTGGCAAAACCACCCATTTCTTTTTATGAAAAACAGGACTGGAAGGACCGTCATCACTGCCACAGTCTATACCCATGAGTTTTTGCCAGGAATCTAAATAATCGGAAATTATGAAAAAAATTTATGACATTGGAACTTGCATAGAGCAACATTTAGACACAAGTGTCTGATTACCATCCATTTTCTGAACAAAGTAGGGATGAAATAAAGCTTTGATCTGTCATAATATCTATATGTAGTCCATGAGCCAAAGCTATAATCTAATTTAAAAATAAAAACTTGGATTTCAACTTCTACTAAGAGAATATAATAACAAAAATGTATAGAAATGAACTACACAAAGTTGACAGTAAACATGGATAACAATGACATTACCTCCTAACGCAGTGAGGGTAAAATTCAAATGGTAATGCCAAACTTAAATTAAAACAAAAAAAGTAAAATATTGATAAATATAAATTATTCACATATAGTATAAATTACATTATATTAGGGAATAATTTTGAAAATTATTTTTTGCTGATAGTTTAATCTATTTTTCAAGGCTGTTAACTGAAAAAAAAAATCAAGAAAACTGAATTAATTTTATTAATTGAAAATAAAAATAAAATATGGAAGTATTGTTCATATAAGCCGCCTTTGTCAAATAGATTTCTGGAATACTAATGTTCCTATCATAAGTGCCAGAAAAAACCTGAATTACCCCAACTGTAAATTAAAAATGGATTTAAAATTAAGAAATAAATAAAATTAAGTTAAAAATAAATTTGTGCGATATTTGTCAAGAAGAGTAAGGAGTTATATCAAATGTAATGATGACATTTTTTCAATACCAGGTAGATTTGGAACACTAAATGTATCCATTTGCAGCATGAATAACATTGAATAAAAAGTAATATAAAACACAGCGTAAAAGGATAAAAAAATGGAAAAGAATTATCAATTCGAAATGACCAGAAAAAAATTATGAAAATCAAATAACTAAGCTAATAACAGCTAAAATACTAAATACTAAGCTATTATTGCTTTATTTTCATAGATAACGTAAATAATTATAAATAAGTAGCAACTTATTATTCATATCCTCAATAGGCTCGCCCTGTATGTTTTTTTGGTATAGTGATGTTCGTACTTATGGACTTACAAGAATAATTTTAAAAAAAAGTTTCTCTAAAACAATGATTTTTTAAAAAAAACTTACAATATTGCCAGCTTACCTTTATTTAAAAAATAAAAAAAAACGTCGGGATTAACATAATAATAATATCATCGCATGCAACAAACGTATGTAAAATGCAAATCTCCGAGCCACGATGGTGCACTGACCGGCATCGACAGACCTGTTGCAACTTGTTGAATGGTCCGTTCAGGCAGTCAGTCCAGGATGGTGGGGGGTGACACTCAATGAAATTAGCCTAGGGAAAAAGGTAAGAACAGTGGAAGATCAACTGAGTGGTAGTCGGTTTGACATAGATCGCCGCATGGGGATGGTTGGGCTCGACATGGGAAAATCCAGGGGTCATGATACCCCCTCAAATATTTTGGCTTTTAATTTTTTTTTATTTTTAAACAAATAATGCAACTATGCCTTAAACATAACACTTCTGGTCATTTATATCGCAGTCCTTCTTAAAACAAGGTAATAATCTCATACAAAAATGGTGCTGTCAGCCACGTGATTATGCGACAGAGGAGTCATGACCCCACCCACAAATTTCGTGCTAAATCCGCCCCTGGGGCTCGAGATTGTGAAGGCCCCGAGGGATATACAAAAATTTTAAATTTTTAAAATTTAACCGAGATTTTAAAAGTCAGCTTTTGGAGGGAATATTCATAATTATTGTATATATATTATATATATAAGATATATATATATAATAATATAATATAATATATATATTATTACCAATATTTAATATATAAATAAAAAGAAAAATGGTGGTGAGACATCAGCTGAAAAGGATATCTCGTCCTAATAGAACTGACAAATAGGCCACGCCGGCATGTGGACAATATGGAGAATATAGGTCTGTTCACACATGCCCGACACCGGGTCTACCGACCGTTACTGTTTATCCTTCGTATTTGAATCAGATTCCAATTTTTGTTCGTGTTAATCAGTTAACAAATTCTTAAATATATGTTTATTTTCTATTATGCGATGGTTGACTAGATAAACATTAGCTGGAATAATTAAAACAATCTCCTTATAATAATACAGGCCCGTGCTGCGGTGCGGTTATGTGTGACCAGACCTTAAAGGAGTAGTAAGCACCAAATATAAAATAAAATTAAAATATGCAAAAAAGGTAGTACAAGAAATATTTTTAAAATGAAAACTTTTTTGTGTTAATTTTCACCGGTTGGAGTCAATTCATGAATCCATTAAAACATCTCTATACAGTGGTTACTCTTAATTCCATCATTAATTACGTGGAAAACATGTTTCTGTCAGATGACCTCTTTGCACACCCTTTGACCCAATAAAATGGTACTTCTTTACAGAGTTACTGCACCTATAATCCTCCATGGTTTCTAGTGGTACATATTTTATATAAAAGTAAAGAATAAAAAGTTACTAACGAACTAAAGAGTAATATAATATAAAGAATAGAATTGTGGAGGTGAGATGCAAAGCTCGATCGTTCCACATGAACACGGTTTTCAGGGAACTCAAAAAACTTACCCCGTCTTGTAGAGTGGCCAGATAAAGATGATTGTTTTTGGCTTTCGAAAGGTACAGCTACCCTGTGGAACTAAGCTTGGAATAAACAAATTTTTGATTTAGGAGTAACAAAAAAAAAAAGTAACAAAGCATGAAATGAGAAAGTTTTGCAACAAAATGTTTAAAGGAAAGACTTTTGCTGCACACCACATAGGTACGAACGAGTTTTAATTCACATAGCGTAAGTTGGTCTTCTAATAAGGATAATAATACGAGGAGAAGAAAACAAAAGCGAAGTTTTTTTCTTAATAAGTAATATTTACTTAGGTTCACAACCATTTTATTAATGAATTCGGTACCATTTTACAAAATAATATCACCCACTGACTTAAACCATTTACTAAACATTTTTTTTTGTTGACGATTTTTTCAAAAATATCAGCTTACTGATATAAAACGTCTGACTACAAAAAAGTCACAAAAATACTAGATCCTAAGGCCCCATCGTCTTCTTCAACATTAGTGACTTCATCATCCCGTTGTTCGCTGTTTCCCTCGTCTGTGGCAGATTTATTGAGAGCTCGTGTGTAATACTTCAATGAATCATTGGCCTTCAACTCATCACCAAAATGCTTTTTCAGCAGATTACCAACGTCTTTCAGCTTGTTGGAGCCATTGAAAAATCAATTATTAATACAGATAGGTATTAAGTATCAAGTATAAACGGAAATAAACACGCGAGTTTAAGGAGCTTTCGATATTTTGTTCAGAAAGTGAACGAATGGGATGGGTGCAAAGTGAGAAGTGATTATTGGAACCAAAGACTTTTGCTTCAAAACGAGTAACGAACTAGTTTTGATACACAATGGACTATGGAACGAATCACTTCTGCAACAAGCCGCTGTTTTGTATAGGAAAAATCCATATGAAATAACAATGAAAGGGCATTAAAATATCTTTTAGAATCCACTGCCATTTAAATTTTTCAAAAAAATGGAACGAACGAGTTTTGCACCTTACCTCCTCAATTGTAGATAATTTGTAAAAATATTTATTTAACCCTAAACCGGGCGCGCTGGTTGACTTTGGACACCAATTCTCATTAAAGGTTAGTCGTGCAGGTAGCAATTTGAAATACCCCTTCCCATCCTTACTTTCCCTGGGACTCCTCCTCCCTAGATAAGTCTCACACCGGCTTTTGTTCGAGTGATAAGTGACCAGTTATTGCGAGTTTATCATTGAAAACCACGGCTGGTGTCCAAAAGCAACCACGCGACCGGACATGTAAGATATAAGGGTCTTCTTTTTATTATTTTATTATAGGAGTCGGATTTTTCTGATGGGGAAGGTGAAGCCATAAATTATTCTGACCAAGAACATGACAGTGACTCAGAACAAAAAGGCGGTCCAGATGATGAATATTAGTCGGATGATGGTGATAGGGAATTCCTTTTTGGAAAGGACGGTGAATCAATGTGGTCAGCGAAAGATTTTTCGAACCCTAATTCCAAAACAAAGTCAAAAAATATTTCAAAAACATTTCTTGGTCCTTAGGGGGATGCAAAACATGCTTTTTCAGGAAGTAAATGTTTTACTCAAATAACTGATGTAAGCATTATAGATCAAATAAGTAGTTTTTAATAGTTTCAAATAGTTATTTTTATATTTTTCGAAATATTTAATTTTTTTTAAATATTCAAATTGATTATTATTATTGTTTTCTTGTTTTATCTGTAGAAAAATCATAATAATACAACATTTATAAATAATTTTAAATTATTCCGACACCTATACTTAATTTGAAGTAAATAAAACTAATGGTGTCCAAAGTCAACCACGCGCCCGGTAGTAATGTATGTGATTGTAAAAACATTTGGCGCGCCTGGTCTAGGGTTAAGAGGTAAAAGTAGGTTTCGGGGCGATGATTGGATGGTGGACTTATGGCCAAACACAATCTAGAATATAATACCCCTCTTCATTAGAAGGGAAGCCCTGAGAACCTATTAGGCTCCGTCGCTAAGCCAGGGGTTGCTGATTTAAGTCAAAGGAAAAAATAATATAAAATCCGCCAGTTCAGCTATTCCTTACCCGAGCAATCACCACTTTTTTTTCTTTTTAATTCCTTTCACCGCCCTAATCATTATATTCAATTAGAACTTTATAGCCTCGAAATAAAAAAGTCAATCTAATGTTTATTTTATTTTTTTTTGTTAAGAGTAATGGAAAATTCTGGGGGTGGAAAGAGACATAATTGGTTTTATACATCGCTTGAAATTACCTCCTTTACAGTCTTTCTTTCAACGTCCCCTATTCAACAAGAATAATGCGACAAAGGGACCATTTGTTCTTCGGTAAATTTTAACAGTCGTTTCAATCTTGGTGAAAAAAAAAAAAAAAAAAAAGGGCGGGCCATTTCAATTAGAAGTTGGAACAAAACTCTGTTTCTCTTATTATACTTATCATTTATGAAAAGCTTCTGTTTTAATTTAAATTTAAATCTTTGAAGGGTAATTATTGACTAGCAAAAGGGAATAAACGTTGATAAGACAAGTTAAGTGACCGAGAGTTGTTGGCATGTGGCTAAAGTCAATAAGTATTGAAAAATCGATATACAAGCTTATTCTCCTTAACAAAAATAAAATAATCCTAAAATCCTATGTTTGTTTCTAAACCGATACTTTCCTTCCAAAATGTCGGTATAGACATGTATCGATAGGTTTCTTCCGGTAATATTGAGTGTCGATACTACAGGAAAAGTAGATTCAGTAGATGGCAGTAGATTCATTAATCAATACTTTGGGTATTATGTTAGAACTTCGAGTTTCATTTATTTCTTGTTTCATAAAATTACTGAATTTTCAAGGTTTGCAATTTTTATAATGCTGTATAGGGTAAACCGTACATTTATTGGCACCCTTAAGACTACATTTCTGTGGTTAAATTAAAAAAAAAAAACTTTTTATAAAGGGATCAAATAGAAACTTCCTATAGCTCCTCATTATCTACCCTCATAAAGACTCAAGAGGTTTTATTGGGTCAAATGTTCAATAGTTTTACAATATCGCGATATTTATTGTTAAAAGTGCTAAATCTAGTCATTGACAACCTGTGGATTTAATTTTGAAATCTTCCCTATGGTTAATTTGTTAAAGTCTTACTTCATTGATGACTTAGAGGACCCTTCAAACATTAGACTCATGTATATCTTGTAATAAAATTAGGACTTGTTTCCCTATTTCTTTAAGTTAAACTTGGGGTGCCAATAACTGTACTGAGTGCCTATAACTGTATGGTTTACTCTATCTTATAGAAGAGAACAGAAAAAACCATCAATAAGTAAATTAATGTGGAGGAAGCTGTTTTCTGCAAATTTTCTATATTTCATTTACACTATCATTAAACACATCGTTTTTTACTCCAAGTAGTTTGGTAAGTGAAAGTCGTGTGTTGTGCGCATCGCACCAGACTTTTTTTATTACAGGTATGCTTTTCTGATAAATAAATCTTTCAGGTATTAGAGGAAAGCATCCTGCTTTTCAGAAGAACATCTTTAGAATTTTATCCAGAATGTGTTGCTCATACAGTCAAGCTACATACTGAAGGGCCATCTCTGGATTGGTCTGGAGCAACATACAGCTTAGGAACAGGTCGTGTATAAGTTAGCAAGCGTATGATGAATCAGATCCTATATAAAAAATCATAGAACAAAGCTGAATACCACAGAATGGACGTCCGCAAAGGGAGGCAGGGGAAACAGCTACCCCCACAACCTTAAATTTTCACTTAATATATTTAGTATTAAAATTAATAAATTACCTTTATGCCTTTCAAGGTGGAGGTGCCTAGGTCCATGCATGCCAATCCTCTCGATCTCAACGCCTTCTTGGTCGACCTCTTGGTCGTTTCCCTATAGGCACAGCTTCGAAGTATTTTTAGGGATCACGGTTCTCATCCACCGGCAGATGTGTCCAAACGATCGAAGTTGTCTTTTTTCAAGGTTATTTTTCAGGGGAGAAACTCCGAGATCTGCTCTTGTAGGCTTAATATATCAATAAGTTTTATTCGAACAATTAATTGAGCCTTATTTAAAATATCTCGATTCCCCCACCCCGGTCTTAAGAATTTCACTGCCTACCCCCTTATACGAAATCCTACGGAGGCCCTTAAGCCATAGCTTTTAAACTGTTCCGAAACAACAACGTGTTTACCATGATGCATGGCGGAGCCCCATATACTGGGAAACGATTGTGCCCGAATTCCACGAAAAAAAAAAAAAAAAAAAAAACAAATTAGGGAGATTGGCGGGGGTAGAAAGTGGTTTGCAGAAAAGAACCTAAAGAAATTGAGAACAAAAACTGAGTACATAACAGATTTTGGCAGCATGAGAAAGAAAAAAAATGCAATAAATTATTTCCACACTTCGTTATTAATTAATTGTTATCTTGAATTAACCAAGGCAATGAATACATGTACTCATAGATACTTAAATTTAAAAACGAAACCACTTTCAACGAATAAAGATTGTAATAATTTATAATATTGGCTTCAGAGACAATTTGGTTGGTTGGGTAAGGAGAAAACGGCATTTCCTTACGATGGCAAAGTACAGAAATCTGTTTCTTGAAGAATAACTTTTTGACACAAGACATGCTCCAAGTGTAAGAGGCTTAGAAGGGATGGGAAGGACCGCTGACTGGCAGAAGGAGCCGGCTAATATGATTTATGCAAGTTGTCCTCAGTTCGCTACACGAAGTAAAATAGCTCTCTCCGTCTCCCCGCACAATTCTAAAATCTCTTCATTCCGTTCTGTCCTCAATTATTAATAATATCACTTCGTGATTAACTTTTCTTTTTGGGCTTTGTTATTCATAGTAAAATTAAATAAAATATTAAATTAAATTAATATTAAATTAAATTTTTTTTTTTTTTTTTATCTATTACATTTTAATCTACACCTGTCGCTCAGCCTGCGACAATAAGCAGATGAGCTAACAATCGAGACAGTGGGCATGTCAGGCATGAGGGAGGTTAATACCCATTGGCATCTACTCCTAACTTGGACCTTTACAACAGGTTATTCCAGGAGATCCCTTAGCCAGCTCCTTTTTAGCCTTCTTCGGGTGTTTTCTGGCATGTGTGTTGTGGCCATGTCATGTATAAGTCTGTTGGGATGTCCATGAAGTTTGTCATGAAATTTCTTATATGATGTCCGAATACTGTCTTGAACCATAGGTATGCGTAAGTCTGTAGGTAATGTTTTGTTACTAACATACCACGGAGCACGAGTAATAAGTCGTAGCGTTTTTGATTGGAATGTTTGTATTTTTTGGATCTGAGTCTTTTTTGCTATCCCGAAGATTTGTGAAGCGTAAGTCCATATAGGTTTTAGTAAGTAAGTGTAAGTGTTTAGTCTTTGTCTTATTTTTAGAGCCGAACGTTTGTGTAAAAGAGAATATAGAAGCCTTAGTCGATTGTTTAGGGTTAGACGTTTCTGCTTTATGTGTGGCCCCCAGGTCATCCTTCTGTCGAATGTGAGTCCTAAGTAGAGAACTGTGTTAGTTTGTTGAATTGGAATATTGTTCAAGTATACTGGAGCACAGGTGTCATGTCGAAGTGTGAAAGTGATATGTTTCGATTTCTCACCGTTTACCTTAATTTTCCATTTTTTAAACCAGTCCTGTAATTGTTGTAAATAATGTTGGAGGATTGATGACGCCTGGGTAAATTAAAATAAATATTAAATTAAATATTAAAACATTAAAGAGGTATTTTAGTTCACACGAGTTTTTCCCTCCCCTCCTCCCATTGTTTCCAAAATACTACTTCTAAACCGAAACAAAATACTTTTTTTCATAATAATAAAAATAATATTTTTCATATAACACTTTGACTTTTTAGGTTCAAAAAGGTTCCCCTGTCTATAAGCAGTATGACAAAATGCATACGTATAAAATAAAGACGAATACTCAATTAAATTTACGATACGCGTCCCATTTTGAATGTCTCACTTGGCTACTCATCTCGTCGTTTTTTTAGGTTTCTAAGAATGTTCTAAAGGCAAAAGATGCAAAATTAATCTTTTGCCATAATAGATATTAATTAAATTCAGAATATATGGGTCATTCTCCCAATACATACAAATTTATGTCCCAATGAGATTATATTATTTGCGTGAAATTGCTAATAATTCAATTGCATCCACTGGTTAATAGAAAACCTCAGCTTGTTGTTCAAGAATTTTTATCTCAATAACAATTTGTTTATAGGCTTAAATTTAAACTTAAATTGTCAATATCTATCTTCCTCACCTGTCCCAAAGTTCAATTTGCTGACTTTGATGGCGGAAAAAAGATATATATTCTTTTATTTATAACCTAGTTTTTTTCCTATACTTGTTAGAAGGTCTTAATTATTTGGTTTTACTGTGTATTGCTATTTTCGTATTATAGAAAAAAAGTTATGATCCATAATCTACCAGTCCCATGGATGCAACCTATCTCCCTCACATTGTTTTGAAATCGGGCCTCAAAACTTTGGAAACCTTTATTTCATTATAATTCATTGCTGGCATCTGCTTGTAACAGATTTCCGCCTCAACAAGGATAAACTTTTTCACAGAAGTTCTGCTCTCGTTTCCTTGTGAGGGTGTTTTTATCGGTTAAAACAGTGAGTGTAGTTTCATCTCCTATCTCCCTCACCCACTGATATTTCCTAAAATGTGATTCACGTTATATTACAGTTAATTTGTAGGTTTACAAGGGATTTCAATAACCCATAAATGTTGTTTATAAGAGACTTAGTCATGGAATGGTCTACTTTAATATAACCTCAAAAACCTATCTCCCTCACTCGTGTGGAATGGGAGAGATAGACTTTGAGCGAAAAAAATCTAAACTTATTTAAATATTTAAGTGAAATTGATTTTCAGGTTTGTTTTGAGCTCTTTTAAATAATATTTAGATATTACAAAGACTTAATTAGTTGACACGTATTTGTTTTGTTTGTTTGTTTAACGTCCCATAAAGCAACTAAGGGTAATCGGACGATGCTACACTGGGATTCTTAAATTTTGCATATCCAGGTATAATTAGGATAGCGTTCTTTAACGAATACCGGACATCGCACAGGCTCGGGTCCTCTATTTTACGTCCTATCCGAGGGACGCTTACAACTCGCAAACGAAGGGACTTGATGAAAAAATGATGCTTTATTCATGAAATTTGATATGTTATTAAGGAAGTTACGGCATACCGACAAAAGAGCCCTTGAGAAATAATATATATATATGTTTTTATGAAGGCATTTTTCGTAAACACCATTAGCAGCCTACCTTCAAACAATTCGTGAAAATAAATCATTGGAAAATGTAATTTTTTCGCATTGAAATCAGAACAATGAAATTTGAATGAAATGGGAGAATGACCCATATCACAGATATCATATCGGTAGGTTCTCCCTGAAAAAGGTTACCAAAATGTCTTTTGATAACAGAAATAGATTCGATGCTTTCCCCACACTTGAAAAGGCGACAAATAATTGCCCATGGGAAAGACACGGATTTTCCTAGTCCAAGCCAGAAAACATTGATTTGGCTACTGGATGATTACACAGCCTAAATATCGAAAGAAAATGTTGTATCAATAAATCAATTTATACCGCCATCTCTTACTTACAATAACTTACTATTTGTTCAACTTACAAATAATCACACTCAATTGTAGTATAATAAGCAATTAATTTGCAATAAAAGAAATATTAAGGCTGATAATCGAAATAAAAACTGTCCTATCTTTTAAGTTGGAGAAAAGTACACACAATGAGCCAAATTTCCTCAAAATTGGTTGAGTAGTTTCTGATTTTACCTACGACAAGCGTTGGGACACAAGATTTTTATATATATAAAGATAGAACCGCAGATGATTATAAATAATCCAGGCAATCAGTAATACAAAAACGTTTTGAGTAAGCCCTGTTTAGTATGCTGCTCGTGGAAGCGACTGCCCTTTTTTAATTACGACATGTAACAAAGAGCTAAGGATCCCTGCTAGGTCGGCCAGAATAGCGTGCTAGTTACCGGTGTAGCCAAGTAGGGACTGGATAAATAGGTGGAAAAACCCCGACGAGGTAGAAAGCGCGAGCGGTAATGAAGTTAGTCTGTGGTCGGTGGGGAATGCTAATCTCTATGGACTCTGGGTCACTCTCGGAGCACAGGGCTAAGCCTCTCACGAAATGTTGGCTCGGGATGGCACTAAAAGTAAATATTGTCTAATTATATAGGTTTGCTAAGGGTTGCTTCGAAGTCAGTATGTAGTTGTGCAAAGCCTTAAGGTTTTGGTGACATTTTCAATCGGCTACCCAAACCGCATTGCTTGAACTATAGTAGTTAAATGTGTTTAATTGGAATTGCAGTCAAATCCCTTAAAAAAAAAGTTTGAGAGAGATTGCTGTGAATGTGTAATTGTCGAACTTAGAGGTGCTTTTGGACTTAACCTAAAGTATAACTCGAAATTATTTTACTTATAAACGCTATCAAGATAAAAAATCTCGTGAGGCTGAACTTCATAGTTCATCAACATCCAAGATTATCTTCATATTATAAGATAAATAGTCATAGGCCCATCCCCCCACGGGAAAGCTTTATGGAATTTATGGAAGGAAAAGTAGATTTTAATTCAATGAAATTATGGTAGGTTGGTCGTTTACATACAATATTGATAGACTTGATAACATGAACAAAATTAAGCCACTTGTTAAGCTATCAGTCTGCCACTTTAACAAAAAGTTTCTTATTCAATATAGAAGAATTTAATTAATTATAATTTTAACCATTCATTTTTTATCTAAAATTATTCAGAATTCATTAAAAATTCTTATTTCATCTTAAATTCAAATATGAATTTAAGTACATGTAAAAAATAAATATATAATCATTACTTAAAATGAAATGAACATGAAAAGATTAAATTGGCTACGAAGCACTTATTATTTTAAGCTAATTAAAAATAAACATTGATTATTGGCTTTCGTTATCAGCAGAGGCTCAATAAAGATATTAAATATTTTTTTTTTGCATAAAAATATAATATTTTGAATTTCCTTACAAGAGCTAGGACTGAAGAACTGAACTAAATTTACGTTAGAACTATGTGATTGATAGCAACTCCTGGCAGGTGAATGCATCGGGCACTCTGGTATAAAATTATATTAAATGATTCTATCGTATTGCTGGTACAGATCGGACAATACGATCAATGTAGTAGGACTTTTTTTATACTAAAATCTCCGGAAGTGCTCAGCTGCGATATAAGTCGTGACATATAAAATGGTAGGTCATAAACAGAGCCCGGATTTTGATGCAGTAAAAAGCCTCAAAATATGCCGTACAATATGCAGTAAAAAACTATGAAATATGCTATTAAAAACTGTAATATTCAAAGATACTAATGTGTATAAATATTTCATAGGAAATGAAACCAAAAAATCTTTAGATATGTATTTAATAATTCATTTTATTGATTATTTTACTTGTTTTATATATTTTTTAATATATTGTTAATTTAGTTATATTTATTCATGTTATTCATGCATTCTTCAAGTTTAAATTATTTTTACATTTTAGTTAAAAATGCGTTTAATTTTATTATCGGAAATGCTTATATGTTTGATTAAGATTTAAAAAAATTAAGATTTTTATTTAATAAAAACGGAGGTGAAAGTCGGGAATCCCAGTAATCATTATTTCGAAGAAGAAGAAGACTTATTTACGGCGAATAACCCAGATTGAAATTTCGGAATCCTAGCTCCCACGTTGGATATTACTTTTATATTTTTTAATATATTGTTTACTTTATTACATATAGACTGAAAATGACCCAGGTGGTTGAAAAGTCCGAAAATTTTACATAAATAAATTAATACTTTATTATATCATAAAAATATGCAAATATATGCAGATATCAACAAATATCCGAAATGAAACTTGACCAATTAGATCTGCGTACTCTAATTCGTAATCATATCTGGTCCGCTATTTTAAAGAAGCACGCAAACAAAATATGCAATTCCAAAAAATCCGGGCCCTGGTCATAATACATACAAATATTGTATTGTACAATTATGTTCTCTTTTAAAAAGAATATTTTTACAGATTTAGCTGTAACGAGATGAATTTACTCATATCTTAACAAAAAAACTGTGTCAAGGCTTAGGAATTGTTTTCGATTATTTTAAAGTAAATAATCGGTTTTTCTATTTCCCACAAAATGAAAATAATAACAATCAAATGTGGCATTGTGTACATTTACAGCCTAAATATTTTCATTCAAAACTTTATTTGGTCATTATAATAATAAATCCTTGTAACCATTATAATATATTCCGTCTATCTTTATTTGAATATCAAATTAATATTTTGTTTCTGATAAAGATATTAGCGAATTATTTGAACGAATGGACTTATCTTTAATTTTATAAAAACAAAAAAAGAATTTCCTGAAAACATATTTGAAATTTTATCTATTAAAACTGAGAAGTGGTGTTGCTCTCAAAACTGATTGAGGATATTAAGGGCTTAGGGAACTCGAATTAAAAGAGATAAGTACTCTGAGAGGGATAAGGAAGTTGAAGTAGGCTTTGCTAATCTGGGCGTTGGAGGTAGCCCGCACCCGAATCAGGGGGATTCGGTTCCGCTGGTGCGAGTGGATGCCTAATTTACTCCCCGTGTTTTCCATCTGCCGCTCCTTTCCACCCCGAAGGTTTTCCGATACTTTCCACAGTGTCTGCCCAAGAATAGGATCTCAAGACTAAGTTGTAGAGGTCCAATAGTATAGAAAGAAATAATCTATATATACGCAGTTGAGCGGAATCTACTGATGACTGTACCTAGTAAGATAACCCGTGTGATGCTTTCAATCTGATCGTGAGATAGTTACAACCTAACTTAGTCCAACACAATCGTGTTTCTTTAGTTATTAGCGATAGATTTTGTTCTATCCATAATACGAAAAATCTGGTGCGTGCGCGCAATACACAACTTTCACTTACCAACTTACTTAGATTAGAAATTAATGCGTTTTGTTAATTGCCACTTCTCAAATGAAAAGAACGGATTTAATTATGAACATTGGTCTGTCATTAAAGGCGTACTCCGCATGCATGGGCTCAACGAGTTTTATTAGTTGACTGAATTTTTTTCTTTTTTTCTCCTCTTTTATGTTTTCTTTATTTTTATCATATCTGATACTTATCCATTTCTTATTTTTAGGCGATGATCAAAATCGTTAAAGCATTTTTTGAGTAAATAAAAAAAACACGTGAAAATAATACACCATTTATTAAGTAAAGTCCCCCCTCCGGTTGATGAATTTTGATGAAATGTTTCCATAATAGGAATAGGAATTATTCAGTATCGTTCAAGTACTTCTAATTCATTGTTTTCCGTTCTAGAAGGAAAAGAAAGAAACAAATATCTCGACCGGGTTGTTCCGCAATTAGGGTTATCGGGCATCTTTGGCATATACATGCATCAAATACCCAGTTTGATCAAAATTGTTAAAACCGTTTTTGAGAAAATCGAAAAAAAACGTAAAAAGTTAATTAATAAAGTACCCCGTCCCTTTGAGCAATTTCGATGAAATTTTCGCTGTCACATCGCCGGCATATACATACACTAAATGCCCAATTTCAGGGACGCACGGTTCGTAATTTTTGAGCTAGTCTGTTCACACACACACACACACACACACACACAAACACAGAGACCATTTTGCGGGTTATTTGGACTCAGGGGACCCAAAAACGTGTATTTCCGTTGAAAACCGGAAGCTAAATTTTTCACGATCGCAATACTTCCACTTACTATATATTCATATATAGGTAAGTGAAAGTAAAAATTTGTTTGGGATAATAGTGAGATATTCGGTTCAAGATTTTAAAAACATATTTCTAAGTAATCATAGCATATATTAACAATTTTCGCATCATTTTTTCAAAGTGTGTGGAGGAACAAATCTTTTAACACAAACGTACTCAAACATTTTACTTCGAGAGACGTGGATCCAAATCACTGTCACAGCCATTCTTTTTCCTTGAGATAAAATGTATTTATTTTTTTAATTTCTCCAAAACTAGGAAAATGGATGTACCACCTTATTTCTGTCGATTTAAAACAAGTATCGTGGACAAGGGTAAATATAGTGTCTCCGTTGGTAACGTTTTCATCAGTCAACAATACTAAGCCCGACATTGTCATGTGAAAAGCCTGGCATGAAGATGAACTGAGTATAAGGCTGTTGTTGGAACTGAGAAACAAAACATGATGAATTGGATACATCCTTGTTCGGGCATACTTAATCCTTTTGGAGTACCGAGCTTCAATAAAATAAGAACTTATCTTTCTCTTTACTTTATTTTTTTTATTGGGATAAACCTTTTCTTTTTGTATAAATGAACTTGGCTGCTAACCTAATCGCATTACTTTGTTTCCTGTTAGTATTATTATTGGTTAAAAAAAAAAAAAAAAAATCCATTGAAAAGACGTTAAGTTAACCTGATAAAATAAAAAAAAAATTTTGAATTTAAAAAACAGAGAAGAAAAAACAACAACAAAAAACACTACTTATAATCAATCACCAGCGGTGTCCATCTCCTGAAGGCTGGTTGTACAAAAACCTTCCTAATCCTTCCCACTACCCCTCCCCCAAGATAGTGGATAGAGTCATTCCATGTCAAATCAACACATTGATTCAGACTTCATGTTTCAGATTTTCATGATTTTTCGTATGAAAAAATTTCAGGTTTTGGCACCTTTGGATGCCTATAGGCGGCCAACCAGAGATGATATAAACCTAGTAGTGGTCTTATTTTAAAGCTGTCAAATGGGCCTTTAATTTGATATGCTATAAGATAGGGGTTGCAATTTTAAAAAATCTCTTGCGATGAGCGCAACACACAACTTTCACTTTCGAACTTACTTAGATTAAAAATCGACGTGCTTCGATAATACGTCACACTTTTCCACATTTATATACTTATAATTGTATATCTGCATAAGTTATGATGTATCCGTAATGCAAAACATGAAAGCTCTCAGTACTTTTCGATTCATTATTGCTTATTTATTTTTTTAAGTGACCTAATTACATCAACAGTCGAGTTTTTTTACTGCTTGGTTGTTTTTTACAGCGGATTTTTTTAAATATTTCGTGAAGTTGAATCGACAGGAGGTGAATTTGAGACTCGTAGTAATGTTTGTCTTTTAAGCCTTTTTGGAAATCGAGAAGGAATACTGTTCCCCTAAAATCACTTTATATTGCCTTCAAAAATTTATTATGGAACTAAAGTTTCTAAACTAAAATACAATTAATTAAAGATTATCTTGCACCATATGTATTCACTCCTTAAATCCTTCAAAGAATTTGCGTATCACGCATTTACTCTCTAAAGTAAAATACCTTTTTTTATTGTTAAATAAAAGTTTTTAATTTCATCAGTGATAATACGGGATATGAAATTTTGGCTGTCATATCGCGGGCATATAAATACATCAAATACCTAGTTTGATCAAAATAGTTACAGCCGTTTTTGAGAAAAAAAAAACCTTGAAAATAAGACAATATTTATTAAATTAAGTGCCTCCTCCGTTCGACCAATTATGATGAAATTTTGGCTGCCCCATCTTTGGCATATACATACATCAAACACCGAGTTTAATCAAAATAAAAAAAAAAAAAAAAACGTAAAAATGAAACAATTTTTGCTGTCACATTTTTTGTTTTTGAGTTGAATAACTCAACAGTTTTTTTTTGAGCTAGTCTGTTCAAACACACAACGACAATTTCGCGGGACTTGGTTATTTGGACTCCGAAAGTCGATTTTTTTCACGATCGCAATACTTTCCCTTACTAGGTATATATTTCATATACAGGCAAGTGAAAGTAAAAATTGAAAGTTTTTAATTAAATTTCAAAATTTATTTTAAAATTTCTCAAAATGTGGCATTTTTAAAAATTTCTAAAAATTACCAAAAATGGTTTGTAATGTTTTAGTACATATAACAAAATTCTATCATGGAATCTATGATATCTAAAAAGACTAGCAGACTGAGCAAGCCTACAAAGACCATACAACGACCAAATTGTGGGTGCAAGGCAACTGTTTTAATGGTCACATCAGAACATATCTAACATACACTTTGTATTTGTGGCCATTGAAGAATACATTACAGTTGAAGAACAACTGGCCAACCGATACAATGCAGCGGTAACTATATCAGGCACCCAGAAAGTTCATGCCTTTTTACCTCTCAAATGAGGAACCAAAGTAAATGTGAAATTATTTTCTTCTGCAGTTGTTTGAAGCATATTTCCAGTTGAAAAGGACATACAGCAGATATTATTTGCCGATATTGGTGGGTATGTAACATCAAACTATGGTGACACTTGGTGGTTGAGTTATGTTGTGGATAAAGATGAAGATTCCAGTTAATTGCAAGTTACATTCCTCCATCCTTCAGGTCCGTCAACCTCGTTTATTTATCCCACACCACCTGATACACTGTGGATAGCTTTTGCAGATGTGATATGCAAAGTAAACCCCATCAAAAAAACTAACCGAACAAGCAGTTTACCAGACAGTGAAGTGAAAAATGTGAGAGTATCTTCCAACGATTGAAGTCTCGATGAACTGATTTGTTAACATCAGTCATATTATAAGATTTTTATAGTAAGTGTCTTTATGACCTTTCTTGCATTAAAAAAATCTGGTGCGTGCGCGCAACACACAACTTTCACTCACCAACTTACTTAGATTAGAAATTAATGCGTTTTGTTAATTGCCACTTCTCAAATGAACAGAACGGCTTTAATTATGAACAATGGTCTGTCATTAAAGGCGTACTCCGCATGCGTGGGCTCAACGAGTTTTATGAGTTGACTGAATATTTTTCTTTTTTTCTCCTCTTTATGTTTTCTTTATTTTTATCATATCTCATATTTAGCCATTTCTTATTTTTAGGCGTAACGAGAAACAGTTAATTTCTCCATATAAACAAAAACAAAGGTACTTTATAGGAAACAAACAAACAAAAAAGGCCCTAAACCACCCCCCCCACCCGAAAAAGGGCCCTCAGAAAATTTTAATAATGATAAAGCTTACCTGATATTAAAGAACGCCTAATTTTCATTAAACATGACGAATTTGATAAAAACCGTTAAAGCCGTTTTTGAGATCATCGAAAAAAAGGTAAAAATTGGAAAAAAAATATGAAATAAAGTGCCCGCTCCGTTTGACCAATTTTGATGAAATGTTGGCTATCACATCTTTGGCATATACATACAGCAAATACCCAGATTGATCAAAATCGTTAAAGCCAAAATCGTTAAGCCAAAACCTAAAGCCTCGAGTAAAGTCCCCCCTCCGGTAGATCAATTTTGATGAAATTTTTACAGTCATATCTCGGGCAAATAAATAGATTAAATACTCAGTTTATTCAAAATCGTTAGAGCCGTTTTTGAGAAAATCGAAAAAAACTTAAAAAGTTACTAAATAAAGTACCCCCTCCCTTTGAGCAATTTTGATGAAATTTTTGCTGTCACATCGCGGGCTTATACATACACTAAATACCCAATTTCAGGTTCGCACGGTTTATAGTTTTTGAGCTAGTCTGTTCACACACACACACACACACACACACACACAGACCATTTCACGGGACTTGGATAATTGGACTCAAGGGACCCCAAAACGTGTATTTCCGTTGAAAACCGGAAGTCGAAAATTTTCACGATCGCAATACTTCCACTTACTATATATTTCAAATATAGGTAAGTGAAAGTAAAAATATAAAAGGAATAGCCGCTGCTTGTTTCATTGTTATGTGTTACTTGTTTCATTCAATAAACTATTCAAAATTTTCTGAAACGATACTAATTCTGGTATTTTTCACAGAAAGTTTATTTCTGAAGCCCTGTATCACCTCATCCCATTGAGATCCCATGATATAATTTTGTTATATGGATTAAGACATTTCAAACTATTTTTGATAATTTTCACTTTTCGAGAAATTTAAATTTCAAAATTGAATTTAACATTTTCAATTTTTTAAAATTGTTACTACTATCTTGTGGCATATTATATTAAAAGCCCATTCAACAGCTTTAAAATTAGACCACTCCTAGGTTTATATCATCTCTGGTTGCCAGTCGATAGGCATCTAAATGTGCCAAAACATGATTTTATTTTCATAAAAATTTAAATCTTTAAAAATTAATTACTTAAAAAATAATTTTGCTACATAACTGAACTTTGGTATTTTTTCTCAAGCTTAAGATAAATTGCTGCATACCAAAAATCATGAAAATATCAGACATCAAGCCTGAAACATGACTCCCGAAATTGTGTTGATTTGCCATGCAACTAGTTATATTTTTAGTTTAATAGTAATTAATCTTGCTAACCTTTCAATTGTTCCCTGGACCGAAAATTGCCCTTAAATTCAATCCTCCATACGAATATGCTCACTGAAGCTTTTACTTAACCCAGTCGAAATCTGCCCCGCTATCAAACATTTTGAAGTACTATGGCAACACCCCTGATAATTTTAGGAACACAGACTCGTTTTTGAAATAAGATAGGAAGGTGACATGAATGAGGTAGGTTGTACAAATAAAAGAAAAAAAATAAGGTATTTTTAGTAAGTATAGACATAATTAAGTGTATGATGTATAAATAATTAAATGAAATGTGTCATTATTGATTAATCACTGTTGGTATATTTGTAAGTAATTTACATAGAGGAATTAACAAAATCCAAAGGATCTTATGTTAATAATTAGGCTGTGGGTAAGTAATGGAGGGGCAGATGAGTTAGGTAATGAGGGCAAAAGTTAAACGTGTTGAGCTATTGATTGTCGTGTCGAGTATCTGCTGAACACCCACTCGACGTCCAGCGGTGTCTCTTGTCCCCAAAACTGCGGGTTCATCCCCACTCACCTCAAACGGTCGATATCCAAAACAATAAGCCCTTCATCATTCAGTTTGCAAGTCATTCACCATATGCAAAGGCAAACTAACCGAAGCTAAAGCACATCTGATATTTATTTTTTTATATAATAAATAAGATTTTTTATAAATAAAAATAAGTTTTGACTTCAAAAACATATTTCACAGATTTAATCCTACTTCTTCTATGCCAGTTTTGTAACTATATTTGGACGTTATATAAATAAAATGTTTTATGTAACAATCTTCCGTAGAGTTTGATTGCCTTTTTACACTCTCCGACAGTCCCTCTTCGGTCAAATCGTGCAAGCAGTTTAGATATTCAATGTCTGACCCGATATATTTAAAAAAACTACAATTTTCAAGTTTCCGTCTGTTTTTACGTTACACCCTAATAGTAGATCAATTATCCTATTAGTCATAGTTTAATTCATCTTTTTGATTTTCGAATAATCTTATAAATAAAGTTGAAATTCTGTTTGTTTGTTCTTTATAGAAATCCATACCGTTTGTCCTAAATTCTCCAAATTTCGCTTAGTGGTTCTTTGATACCAGGTGCGAACACCTGTCCATATTAAAATTGCATAACTTCAGCCAATCTCATGGTATATTCTTTATTGTTTAAAAAATCGTCATGATCTCGCTTTACAATGGTTTTTTTTTACGAAATCGACCGTTTGAGTCGAAAAACAGCCTAAAATATCATTTTATACATTTTGAAGAGGCCAACAAGGCCCGGTAAGACCGTCCCTTGGTAGGCGTCGAGTTCTGGGATTTTTAAACCATATGTTTTTTTTTTTTTTTTTTTTAAATTACAATACGTTTATTGACATGTATGGTGAATTTATTTTTTATAAATGCCTCCTAAGAAGCGAGCTTCAATAGGAGTAGTGAGCTCAAAAGCTAAAAACAACGTCAAATACGAGCAGCTGAAACTCTCGACGAACATCAAATTAGGATTGAACAACAGAGGCTTAGACAGGCAGAATCGCGGGAAACTGAGTCTGCCCAGGAAAACGGGCCCGCTTTGCGCCACAAAGGCTTAGGCAAGCCGATTTGCGAGAAGCTGAAACTGCAGGCCAATATTTCTGTTTGTTTGTTTGTTTTTTATAGAAATCCATACCGTTTATCCTAAATTCTCCAAATTTCGCCAGTAGTTCTTTCATACCAGGTGCGAACACCTGTCCATATTAAAATTGCATAACTTCAGCCGATCTTCAGCTGATATAGTGTTATAGAAATCGTAATGAACTCACTTTACAATGGTTTTTTACGAAATCAACCGTTTCATTAGAAAAATGAAATTCCCCGATCAAACCGGGTTATACAGCTCAAAGATGAATTTCTGTTAGTTTGTTTTTTCTTAATAAAACTCCATACCGTTTGTCCTAAATTCCCCAAATTTCGCTCAGTGGATCTTTCTTACTAGGTGCAAACACCTGTCCATATTAAAATTTCATAACTTCAGCCAGTCTCTGGGTATATTCTTTATTGTTATAAAATCGTTATGATTTCACTTTAAATTTGTTCACGTTTATTAGAAAAATGAAATTCCCCGGGTGAAACCGGGATATACAGCTAGTTTAAAATATAATTTTAGTATTATTTTTAATATAACATCACTTATAATTTTTTACGTGGGAAAAGTTTATATTATAAATGGACTTTATTCATTTTTTTATTTATTAAATTTTAAAAGCAAAATTAATGGAACTTTGATGATATGTAGCTATATTTATATGAAATTCATTTATTTATTTTTTTCTTATATTATCTGAGATTTTCTCTTTAAAAGCTATGGCCATTCAGGTAGTAACTTTTACGCTAGAAAAATGAGAATAAAACCAAAATGATAAGAAAATTGTATATAAATATAGCTATGCTTTATTAGTTATGACAATACTTTTATTTGAATTTTTCCCAATATGTATTGTAACGATAAATCGTTAAATAAAAACATATGGTTTAAAATCCCAGGCTTTTTGTTGGGACGAAGTAACAGTCGGAACAAACCGTCATAGCATGTGTCGGTATCTACAATGTTCGAGCCCAATCCACGCCGTTCAACGAGGTTCTAGATAAATCTCCTTATGACTATATATAAAGAGCAATTGACTGGACAGTCTTTGTCTTGATTATGAAGCTCTAGCAATTTGATTATTTGTGTAACCAAGTGATAATTTTTGTAACCTGTTCAATTAGTTGTGCTTTGATTATTCGTGTGGCATTTGATAATTGTATATGTTTACGCCATTTTAAAAGGTCAAAACAAAAATATAATGCATGTCAATGACATTTATGTTAACAACACATAACTAGTACTGGCAGTTCCCAAGAGATGGCGTAGGTTTGCCAATTTGTTCTACCAGCTCATTAGGTACTTTTTGGACTTTGAGACCTGCATGAAATGCTGGAAGAAGACTTGTAGTAGGACTTGATGTGGCTCGAACAACACCACCTTGGTTCTGTGTGCGAATCCGAAGGAGTTCGATCTTGGAACACTTTATATCGTGATACAGTCCACATTGTTGGTGAGTCATTGTTATATACCTTATGTGGTGGTGGTACATTTTGGAACATAAGTCCAGGGACACGCTATTATCCTTTAATTGATTTTGGCGTGAACATACCCACCTTTTTGGTTTCTCCGGGCTGGATTATGTTTATTTTTTTAAATGTTTTTCGTATTTCGAGCCATACTACCAATTTTTTTAAATTTTATAATCTATTTTTTATAATAACTTTTATATAAAATTTGTAAGTTTAGTTTTTTACAAATTATTAGTTATTATAAGGTTTAAAATAATTTGCAATATTGTTCGTTTTTTGTTTGAACAATTTGTATTTCTTTTTGTATTGAGAAGAATTTTCGTTTTAACTTTAATTTTTTTATAAGCATAAATTTTTTTTTGTATATAAATTAAGTTTTTGGAGGAGAAATATTTTAAAATTTAGAGTTAGCCGCCATATTTTTTCTATATGCCTTCTAGTGTAAGAATTGTACATTACGTATACAGTACGTCATACTATGCGTCACACTACGTCATACTATTCGTCATCATACGTCATAGAAAAATTTGAAATTTCTATTCGAGCTAGTAGTCGGTATTCTAAAAATTTTCTCTTAGCCGTGCCAACTGTTTCTAGTTATTTGTTTAAAATAAGGGGCTTTATTTATTGGGTTGATGCAAAATTAATGAAGGTTTCCTCTATTGCGATATCTTAATTCCAATTGTGTAAACAAAGCAAATCCTAACATTGATCATTATTATACCAAAACAAACCTTATCTAATACCCTCTTTTTCACCATGAATTTGATCAGTAAAATCGTTTTGTTCAGTGTGTTCAAAGGTCTTAAATCGAAAATGTCGATTACGATTTTCGTCAAATTTATTTTTACGAATTTAAATTAGGGCGCAGCGCTGCGCAAACGGCTCGTAATATTAACGAAGTGTGGCATCTGGGGGCTATTAACGACTGCACGGTGCAGCGTTGGTTCCAGAAGTTTCGCAGTGGAGATTTCGACCTCGAAGACAAGGAAGGTCGGAGCCGTCATTTTGCTCTTGACAACGACCAGCTGAGGTCAATAGTGGAAGAAGACCCAACCAAAACCACCCGAGAAATAGCGGTAGAACTCGGCGTGAACCAATCCACAGTTGTACGCCACTTGGAAGCCATTGGTAAGGTGAAAAAAGTTGGCCAAGTGGGTGCCACACCAATTAAACGACCACCAAAAAAAATCGCCGCTTTGAAATCTGTTCCATGCTTGTGACACGCAATAAAAATGATCCATTTCTCGATCGCATTGTGACGTGAGATGAAAAATGGATCTTATACGACAACAGAAGGCGTTGTAGCCAATGGCTGGGCAAAGATGAACAACCAAAACCTTTCCCGAAGCCCAACCTGCACCCAAAAAAAGTTATGGTCACAGTTTGGTGGTATACTACTGGTGTGATCCACTACAGCTTTCTCAATCGAGGTGATACTATAACTGCTGACAAGTACTGTCAAGAGATTGACAACATGAATCAAAAATTACAACGTCTTTGCCCAGCATTGATGAATCGATGATAACGCCAGACAACACGTCGCACAACCAACGCTACGACGACTGCACGAGTTGGGCTACGAAGTTCTCCCACACCCACCTTATTCACCTGACCTCTCTCCTACAGACTTCCACTTTTTCAGGCATCTGGATAACTTTTTGAGGGAGAAAAATGTTCAAAACCAGGATGAAATTGAAAATTCTTTTGTGACTTATTTGAGTCCAGCGATTCAGATTTTTTTTCTGGTGGAATAAGAAAGCTTGTTGGACGTTGGCAAAAGTGCATTGATTCAGATGGAAGTTATTTTGATTAAATATGTATAGTTAAAGTAAAGATATGGCCTATTTTCAATGAATATTAAAAACCTGTATTAATTTTGTATCAACCCAATACTTTTGTTATCTTTCTTGCAACTTTATTAACGTTTTACTTAAATCTCTGCAGTATTGTAAACAGTATAGAACTTTGTTTAAGTAAATATTGTTTTACTAAATAATAATAATAAGTACTGCGTTTATATTATTGTTTTGTTTTACGCATTAATAATACTTGTTGGTATTTACTATCGGAAGAATATATTTTATTTTTCAGTGATAATTATCGCTTTAATTTTAATTTCATTTTTATATTTCTTATTTTTTTTTTTTTTGTATTGTCAAGATGTCTAATCTAGAAACTAAACTTAACGCACTGATAGAAGAAAACTCCTTTTAATCGTTTTCAATTTGTTAAAAGACATAGACTTTGTTATAATTGTTTTTCCTCGGATCATAGAAATAGTGATTGTTCTACATTAAGACGATGTAAAGTTTGTGAGGGTAAGCATCATTCTCTTCTTCATTTTGGAAACAACAATGATGCTTTACCTAAGACCCAAGTAAATAATTTGTCAGTAGAAACCACGGTTTCTAATCCAGATCCATCTAGGTCTAATATTATCGTTGATGATACTAATACTGCTACAGCCCTTCAATCTAGCTCTACCGCTCCATCAACCAATGTGTTACTTGGAACTGTACTACTTCATATTAGAGATGCTTTTGGACACTTAGTGCCCTTTCGAGCAGTGTTGGACTCTGGTTCGCAAAGATCGTTCCTTATTCAAGCTTTTGCAAATCGATTAGGTTTCCAGCCGTGCCGCTCTCACGTTTTAATTTCAGGCAGAGGCTCTTCACCAACCTTAGCTTCTAAGGGTGTTGTGAAAACTGCGATTTATTCTCGATTTAATAGTAATATTGAATTGGATTTTCAGGCTGAAATTCTTACTTCTGTAACCAGCCAGGTATCTTCAGCTATTCTTCCTTGTAGTATTAGACAGAAATTCGTCTCTGTGGAATTAGCAGACCCTTCGTGTGACATTCCGGATCCTGTCGATGGGCTTTTGGGGAATGAGGTTTTTGTTAAGGCGCTGCTACAGCTCCAGTCTCATTTGAATTCTTCTCCATCTGCTCTATCCACTATTTTTGGGGTAGTAATTATGGGTCCTGTCGCAGCTACTTGTGGGCTTGTTGCTGATACTACCATATCATCGTTAATAGTAGATGAGCCCCACCAAGAATTGAGTAAGGTTTTACAACAATTTTGGGAAGTTGAAGAACCTAATTGCAAACCTCAGGTTAATCCTGAAGACGCGATTTGTGAGCGTCATTTTGTAGAAACTCATTCTCGGGACCCAACAGGTAGATATATTGTTAGGTTACCTTTCCGAAGCACAGCTGAAGTGCCTACTAATAATAGGCAATTAGGTTTAAATAGATTATATTCTATCGAGCGCCGTTTCAGGCGGCAACCTGCTAGTGCTGAATCTTATCAGCGATTTCTTGGCGAATATCTTGAGTTAGGGCACATGAAATTGACCACTGAATCTTCAAAGTATACCATACGTCACCATGCTGTATATAAACCAGACAGCACTACCACTAAAGTGCGTGTGGTTTTTGATGCCTCTGCTAAACAACATAATGATGTTTCCTTAAATCAGTGTCTTTTAGCTGGACCAGTATTGCAGTCTAGTTTAGCTGATATTATTTGTAATTTCCGATTACACGCTGTAGCATTCACTGCTGACATCTGTAAGATGTACAGACAGGTGCTCCTCCATCCCGATGATCGCTGTTATCAGCATATAGTTTGGCGAAAATCTCCAGACGCTCCTGTTGATACTTATGCGCTACAAACTGTTACTTATGGTGTTGTCTCGGCCTCTTTTCTTGCCATTCGTGCCTTATTCCAACTGTCTTATGACGAAGGAGGGACTTTTCCTAGGGCTGCATGAGTTTTGCAAGGGGTTATTTATGTAGATGACATAGTTTCTGGCGCGGAAACGGATGAAGAAGGCTTGCAAATTCAAGGAGAATTAAATAAACTTTGTGCAGTGGGTGGTTTTAGTCTACAGAAATGGTTGAGTAATAGTTCTCGTTTTATGGAATCTATTTCATGTGAGGTATCTGAGAATGATTTGTTTCCTCTAGTCTCTGATTCCAACTCAATTCATAAAATTTTAGTTATTCAGTGGAATCCTCAGTCGGATGTTTTTACTTTCACTTTCAAATGATTGGAGATTGGTCGTACCAAGCGTTCTGTTATATCTACTATTGCTAGATTGTTTGATCCGTTAGGCTGGATCTCACCCGTTATATTTTATGCTAAATGTTTTATGCAGAAATTATGGTTATTGCATCTCGAGTGGGATGAATTCATACATGAAGTTCTTGTATCCTGGGAAAACTTAATTTCTCAGTTAAATTATTTGAAAAATATTTCTATACCTTGGAAAATATTACTTCCTCAGTTGATTAGCTGTCATATTTTAGGTTTTTGTGACGCCTCAGAAGCTGGGTATGGTTGTGTCATTTATGTTCGGTCGTCTGACAGTCATGGAAGTGTCAGTCTGAGATTGTTAAAGGCTCGAACTAAGGTTGCACCTATCAAACTCCTCACGGTTCCGCGACTAGAACTCTGTGGTGCTGTTTTACTTGTTCAAACTTTGATTGTCAAAAGGAGCGTTGTCTTGCTTGAAACCAACGTGGTATCATCTGATTTTTGTCACTATTTTGTGCAGTTTATAGGGCGTTTTTCGTCTATAACTCGACTTAAACGAGTTATTGCTTGGGCCTTGAGATTTTTGAATAACTCCAGTGGCAAGGGTGTTGGTAGGTCTGGACATTTACGTTTGAATGAACTGCGTGAAGCATTATTATGGTGTGTGATTATAGTTCAGAGAGTCACTTTTCACCAGGACATTCAAGATTTACGTAAGGGTAAACCTGTTCGGAGTTCTCTGCGCATGTTATCTCCCTTTCTTGACCTCTCGGGGTATCTGAGGGTGGGCGGTCGCCTGTTGAACTCTTCTCTACCTTGGTCGTCCAAACATCCTCTACTGTTGCCTAAAAATAGTCATTTGACTAAATTGCTTGTGATACATTATCATCAGATTCATCTACACCTTGGGGCCAATACTCTCAGAGCACTATTAAATCGAGATTATTGAATTATTTCTGGACGTTCTTTAATTCGTAAATTGGTACATGAATGTTCCATTTGTTTTAGATTTGATTCAAAAACTCAAACTCCTCTTATGGGTGATTTGCCAAGCTCAAGAGTAACTTTTTCTGGGCGACCTTTTACGCACGTTGGCATAGATTTCGCGGGTCCTCTATCTATACGTTCCTCCAATTTGCGTAACGCTGCAATATCTAAGGCCTATATATGTGTTTTTATATGCATGGCCACTAAGGCTATTCATATTGAATTAGTCTCATCTTTGAATACAGACGTGTTTTTGGCTTGCCTTGACCGATTCATGTCTCGTCGTGGTGCCGGCCAGTACCTTTATAGTGATCAAGGCACATACTTTGTTGGTGCAGCTCGACAATTGAAGGAAATTAGAGAGTTTTTGTTTTCTCTAAAAAATCCGTTAATGGATGAGCAGCTAAATAAGCGAAATATAACGTGCCAATTCAATCCACCTTTTGGTGGACTAAGTCCGAATTATAGTGGTCTATGGGAAGCTGGAGGTTTTTTATTGTAGGTACATATACTTTTTATTTTTTATTGTTTCGACGTTTCTTACTTTTTTTGTCCATTTTCAAGTACATTCTAGTTTTTTGCTTAATATTTTTAAAAAAATGTTACGACTTTTTTTAAATTTTTCCACAACTGAACTTTTCACTGTTTTCTTGTGGAATAAATACTAAACATCCAATGAATGATGATGAGAAGAAGGAATAAGATGTAAAAAATATTTGAATTTTTTTTTTTAAGTTACTTAAAATTATTAAGTCTTGTTAGTAATAATTTCCCTTTGGTATTTCTGGATGAGGACTATTTCGGGAGATTATGTTACCGTGATTTAAGGAGACTCTCATCAAGTCCGTTTCAGTAAAAATGCTCTTGATTGGCTTAATTTTATCCAAAGCTTGCCACGTTTGCTCTTCAGAGATAAATAAATCCCCAAACGGGTCCTTTTCGTGGCCACATAAACGGCAGAAAAACTTACCGCCATCTTGTCTCTCTATCCTGCTAATAATATTATGCTTATTAAATATGAATTAAATCTGTCATGTTAAAACATTGGCCCATATGCCTGTCTCTGGTGGTGTATAAGGTGTACACATGGATCCTGGAGCAGCGGCTGAGAGCATGTGTCAAACTCGACATGGAAGAAGAACAAGCTGCTTTCCGGCCTTTAAGACAGACCCAGGACCATGTCTTCTCTCTCAGGATGGTTACGAAGAAAGCGCTGGACCGAGGACGAAATGTCTACCTGGCCTTTTTGGACCTTGAAGCAGCCTTCGATTCGGTTCCCAGACAGGAGATCTGGACTGCCTTACAGGAGAAGCGGATACCAACGAACCTCATTAGAGCTATATAAAATCGGCTTATCAGGACCCGAAAGGCGTGGTTAGATTGAATGGAAGAAAGTCTGCTCCGTTCAGATTTTGCAAAGGGGTTAAGCAAGGAGTCCACTTCTGTTTAACAATGTCATGGACGAGGTGTTGAAGGTATGCAAGCGAAGAACACCCAGAGCAATCGTTGGGTATTGTAATATGCTGCCTGTCCAGGCCCAATGCTTCGTTTATGCAGACGACATTGTGGTAATAGCAGACAATGTGAATTCTCTCCAAGTTGGAGTGGAGGAGTGATCTGAGGAGCTTAAGAGAAGAGGACTCGCCATAAATCCTGGTAAAAGCATGGTTATGCAGGTAGGACGAGAGGAGGTGGAGCTCAGGATTGTGTGTGAAGGATACCAACTGGAGCAAGTTGATATTTATGGATCGACCCTAGAAGAGATGAAAAGGAAGGCCCAGGACAGGGTCACTTACAGGAAGGGGGCAGAGGCTACTCCACGCTTAACAGCACTAAGGAGATAGAGAAAGAAGAAGAAGTTAAAACATTGCATTTAAATTAAGAAAAGATGAAATATAAACCAAATATTGCCTAGTACGTCTATGAATTAATTAGACATGCATGTCGTACAGCATTATGAAAAGACTTTTTCTCGATCTATCTTCATATACTTATTTGAACTTTACACCCATCAAAGTTTCAAGGAAATTTTCACTATAATAGTTTTCAAAACTACGATCCTAGAGGAAAAGTAGAGTTAATAAGTTGATATAATAATAATAATAATGAGCTTAAGTCTAACTTTGTTGTTGTGCTGACCATGCACAAGGAGTTTCCTTTTGGAAAGTTATTACAGCGAGTAGGGGCGGGGAGGGGGAAGGCGAGAAGGGGATCGAGGAGTGGAGCGGGGCAAGGAGGTACCGTGAAAAATGTAAGGGTTCCGGCGGCTCCAGTGCCACTTAGATCGCTCTAAGGAACTGGTATAAATCAATCAGCTAAACTCCTCAGCTCCCTCCACTTCCGCAAACAAGTCTTGTTGGCTTTCAATGATTTATTATCATCGTCCCTCCTCCACCACCACCCCATCCTCTCCGGTCCCATTCAATGCTTCCGCCACCTTTTAACTATTTACAGCCAGGTGAAATGTAAATAAAATTCATGGGGCGGTTGGAACAGAAACAAACGAAATATAAACTGTTGATGTCAGATAACAAAAAGCATGTTCTAGTTTTGGGGAGTACATGAAACAATAAACAGCCCAATGTATCGCTTGGCTCTGCTTTAATATGTAATCACATTGGATTTGGATTTTCATCATTAACTATTAATTAGATTCGAAATTGACGTGTTTTGTTAAATGCCTTTCCTCAAGTCACACCTCTTTCCAAATTCAGTTACTTATTTTTGTTTGTATTTTTCTCTAAAGTACACTAAAAAAATTTATTATTAAATAAAAGTTTTTAATTGTGATAATTCAAGCATAATACCTATCGCCTCTGATTTCATAATTTTCTATTTAGTTGTTGAAAACTTCATTTGGTTACCATGGAAAAAATAATTTCCATTAAATGAACAGAACGTCATTAATTATAAACAATGGTCTATCATTAAAGGCGTACTGCGCATGCTTGGGAACAGTGTATTTTATGAGTTGACGGAATATTTTTATTTTTTTCTCCTTACGGACAAAAAATCTTATAGTATTCTTGCAGGAAGTTCACTTTTTTCAAATGCCAGTATTAATAGAGGAGTTGGTTTCCTTTCATTATTGATTTTCTTGAATATTCTTTTAACCCCTACCACTCCCTGATTTTCCAATATAAAGTCTAATTTTTATTATTATACTCTTTCAGGGCCGTTATCAGGGCTGTTTTCTGACAACAGAAAATCCATTTAAGATACATACATAAGTTAGAATAACGCGATGTTTTCAAGAAGTTTCAACTATCTTGAAGTGCTTTAATTTACTGCTCGTAGCTAGAGGAGGTTTTGGTCTTTGTTTAAGGTTCATTACCCAAATTTGTATGTTTAAAATATTATGTCGATGAAAATAAATACAAATTATTGAGGGGACCAAGAGGTTGATGGTAGGAGTTAAAGGTGGTGAGAATATCATTAATAGCGTTGGTATTGATTATCAGTGGGAGGTCTTCTACATATTTTTTAATACAAAAAAAAAAACATTGGGGAATGTTTAAGCAATTAAAATTGGTTTTATTTTGTTCACCAATAATTGTTTACTTTTCTGTCAAAATGCTTAGACTCGCTGCCCTGTTATGTTAAATTTAAATTGAGCCCTCTTGGCGCCTTCTATGATCTATAGTGCTCCTGCTAGATCGCGCGTATTTCCGTTCTGCCAAACTTAGCAATTTTTATATTCCTACACTGCATTTGGCGTCCGTGAGTTAACATACATGTACATGTTAATTGCTAGTGTCTACCAGTTTATCAGTCAAGTGTGTCCTAGTTTACATTTTTTTTTTCATTATCATCCGATTGCTCTATAGTGGTTTGCACGTTCTTCCTTGTTCTGTTATTGCACCTTATACAGTCCACATTCTTTAATTTAGGTAAGGTTTCATTTATCCGCACGGGTTACGTCTCATTATTATGGTTATTATATAATCCCGATAATTTCCTTGTTGTTTTAAAAGGTGCAGTGACAAATAATTATGAAGTATATTTTGGATATTGAGTTTCTCTAATATTATTTAGAATTATCGAAATCTGGAGGTTACTTAGGAAAATGGTTCGGTAAAGAGCCAATCTTCCAAGAAGGGAGGATAGGATTGAAAGAGGAACTAGCCTAATGTCTAGGTCTTGAGGAAGTCCCAGAGGAACGGGATCGATTGACCAAGCGATTGGAAGGTCAGATGGAGTTCTCGTGATAAATAAGTCTTGCCAACTCTACCCATCTCAGGTCTTTTGGGATCTGAGAGCTCATTGGGATGCTGAGCCGGATCTGTCTGAACAGGTCCAGGCGAAGTTGTAATGTTAGACGGCATCGCTAGTCATTTAAGGAAATTCGACCAGTAAGGTCGTAAGACATCGACGCATTCCCCAAGAACGTGAAGGGGAATAAAACCATTTTAAAATGTTATTAAATAACAGGTACTTGTATAAAACTGAATCGGTGAGAATGAAATGACAATGGTGCATGTCCAAATTAGCCTTTTGTGATATCTCCAGTCAAACTTTTATTCACTTTGATGACAGATAGTTTCTAGAAAGGCCTAGAACTAGAAAATCATCGATATTTTATTGATTGCAGTTATTTATTTATTTCGCCTCGACCCCAAAGTAATGGACGTCTAATGGTGATTCATGTTCGTTTTTAGGAATTCGAAGAGTGTGGACACTTTTTATTCAATATAATCGATTCTTCCTTTTAGTGTTTCTAATGGGCCTATTTTTCCTATATTTTTCGTTTCTCGGGCATTCTATTAGAAAGAGTTTAAGGGACTGTCGGACCTTCTCATTTTCGGACTATCCCATACGTGGGAGCTTCAAGCCTCTTAAATTGTATTTATATCTTAATTGTGTTTTGTATTTTATTTTGGACTCGTTAGGATATTGATTAATAGGATATAAATTTGTGGTTTCGTAATTATTTAGATTATTTTTTAGTTAAATATAAACCTACAATTTTATTCGGTTATTTCAACATCAATATAACATTTTAGGTTTTTTATTTGTACTCATTTTTAACCAACTGAAAAAAATCAAAGCATCTAATCCATTGAATTATCCTACATGTAAAAAATAAAAATAAAACTGCAACTGAGTTAACTGACTTCTAACTATATTAGATCTATATCAATTTAAGATGATTTTAAAAATTTTTTAAATTTTTTGAGAAATAAAAGTTAAACAATTTATACAAAATTCCTGTTATTTTTAAATCCCAATCTATTTTTGTTTGTTTGTTTATTTAACGTCGCACAGTGGGCGAAAATCAGATTTTAGGTGGACAAAATTCATATAAAAGATTTTATAAATCGCCCACTAAATATTGTTTAATATGAGTTGGAAGAAGGGAAAATGTAAATATTTACTTTCTTCGATTGTCAACTAGCGCCGGAGAAGATTTTTAATCCGTCTATAACAACGGGCATATTTTTCACAGTGTTCATTGCAGTGCTTTTCTCGTAATAACCTTGCCATTCTTTGACCAGAAACTTCACTTGATTTTTTAAATTTCATGAGAAATGGAGACCACAGAAACAAGTAAATATTAATATTTCACTAATCGGGGTTGCTACATGGATATAGTTTTACCTATAATAAATAATATCATTAGATGGAACATTTCCATATTTCAATGGAGAATTACTTGCAGAGGGCCAAGGAGTGCCAAGTTAATTATTTCATCATTATTTCACTCAAACCATATATTTTTCATATTCACATAGTTTTTTTTGCGATATTTTGCGTTTTGAAGAATATTTACTGATTTAGGATGGATTTCAGGTTTCGTGCTCACCGTTCCACGAAAAGAATTTGTAACTGAATGGTTGAAAAATGAGTCAAAAGATACAAATAAATGTCTCTTAATCTACTTTTTAAAACTTGGAAAGAACGATGAAGATAAAATAACAAATATACAAAGAATTAAAGACGCCATAAAAGATTATTCTGAAAAAATCAGTGACAGGTGGGAAAAATGTCACCGGAGAGCTCATATTTTTTTTAAAGAAGCACAAAAGATTCCCGTCGATTTAGAGAGCATAATACAAGGAAATGTTCTAGAAAGGCCGCTAACGAAGATCTTCTTATGATGCTCTTAGTTTCATCGAACCTAATTGTCGCCAGTTTTCGGAAAACTTTGCGTAAAAAAGCAACCAAATCGTTTGATGTTGATGTAATATAATTGATGTATGTAAAAGTGTAGTTTACTGTATGATGAACTTCAAGAACTGTCTGACTGACTCGTCAGAAGAAAATGCTGAAGGATGTAGCAGTATTGATTCAAACGATGATTGATGAATACTTCATTTTTATAATTGTATATATTTGTTATTATTAAAAAACAGATCAATAAAATGACTTCTTTCTTTAAGTTGTTAGTCTATTTTTGTTTATTATTTTCGTAATATAGCCTATGTTTTCTTATGTGTATTATTTTTTATGAATATATGTATTGTTTTTATGTAAATAATAAATGCAAAAAGTTACTACTGAAATGTTTCATAGATTTACTAAATGTTTTCCCAATTTTTATCCATTATGTCCAAATTTATGTGTGTGTACAACATTAGTTTGTTGGATATACTAAAAAATATGGGTCACAGAATTTTTAAAGATTTTTTCCTTACTCAGTAACCTCGAAAACATGAAACAACACAAAAAAATAATTTTGTCCACCTAAAAATGGATATTTGCCCACTGTGCGTCGCATTATGCCACTAAGGCTAAACGCTTTAACGAGTACCTGAAATCGTACAGCCTTGGTACCTCCATTTAACGTCCTATCCGAGTGACGGCATAGCTAAGGATTTTTCACTCCCTTTAAAAAATCCTAGGGGCATGCGAACCGGTGACCTTTATTTTTAGCATTTTAGGTTGCCATGCTAATCATTATACCACAAGTATTCTCTAATCCATCTTTATTATTATCTTTGTAATCTAACACACAATAAAATAACTATACGTATTAATAATGAAATACAGTAGAATCCCGGTAATTCTTATATCCTGATGATTCGAATGGATTCGCTGGTCCCAAAATGTTCTCCCTTGAATTTGTATAAGATGCAATGTAATTTGGTCCCCTCAAGAATTTGTATTTATTTTCGTCGAATTAATATTTAAAACATATAAATTTTGGTAATGAACCTTAAACAAAGACCAAAATATCCTCTAGCTACGTGCAGTAAATTAAAGCACTTCAAGACAGGTAAATACGCATAAGTAGATCATTTGAAACGTATCGCGTTATTTTAACTTGTCGATCGGAGGTTAAGATTTAAAGAATATAGCAAAAGTTTTTGCAATACAAATTGGAATTCAAGTTTTTAAAGTGATGACTGGTTTCATCTTAACGATACAAAGTTTAACGAACTTATGGGAGAAAGTACTAGTTTGTCCAGTGAAGTTTGTTGACTTGAAAAATGTGTTGAAAGATATGGTCGCTTCCTATTTACTCAGAAACGGGACAAGGTTTATGTTTCGAATGATTTTCCAATCGTGTTACGTTTTTTTATTAATCAACAGTGCCATGGTGAAATGTAACAAGTAATCATTTTGTTAGCCATCAACATAGATGGGACTGAAAAATTAAGACCGTCCATGATAGATAAGTCTACAAACATTATGTTTTTAAAACCTTTAATGTCTTTAAAATCTTTTCTAATGTAATTTAGCCATCAATTAAAAAGGCAAAGCTAGCTTCGTGCATCCTTTGTAAGCAAAATCAGAGGTTGATTTAGACGTGTTCCCGGCTAACATGCTAGACAAAGCTGTAGACACGACCCGCCCTCAAGGATTACATCAAAAGAAAAAAAATCGATTTTTTTATCAAAGTTATATTGTAATGTTTGGTTATTCTATCAATATCCTTTGTACATATATCGTGATAACTAAAGAAGTTTTTATATTTCGCATTTTCATTCTATATTAGTGGGAATCCCGATAATTGGTATTTTACTCTCGGTCCCTTGACAATACGAATTATCGGTTTTGGTATTTGAATCTCATAGAATTAAGTAGTGTGAGATGTTACTAAAATACCATTACATAAATCCTGAGTTATCACCTTAGCCATTCGGATAAACTAAAATCATATTTTTTTAGAATTTGTATATGTACTAAATAAACGATATAAATTGTTGAGTAGACTAGCTGCAAAGAGGGCCAGAACTGAATGAATAAGGTATATGTTCCGTCAGTTGTTTTGATTTTCAGTAGAATGCTGAAGTGTTTAATAAAGTTTTGTCGGCGGATATTACGAGAAGTAGCTCTTATATAAAAATCGACCAATCCCAGAAGCGCATAACTACTTCAAAAACTACCTCAAGTGCAATCCGTACCTCAGAGGCAAAATTTGATACAAAACCACCTACAATATCACGGACAATGTCAAGGACCCCTGGAAAGCCATGAAAAGTGTTTGCGTTGGATGAGAAAGCTGCAATGAATGAACCTATTTAAAAAAAATCTGGTGCGTGCGCGCAACACACAATTTTCACTTACCAACTTACTTAGATTAGAAATTGACGTGTTTTGCTAAATATCATTTCCCAAAGTCACACATTTTTCTACATTCATATCTTATTTTTGTTAATCGTTAAAGCCGTTTTTGAGTAAATAAAAAAACCCTGCGAAAATGATACAAAATTTATTAAGTAAAGTCCCCCCTCCGGTTAATCAATTTTTTTTTTTTTTTTTTTTTTTTTTTTTTTTTTTTTTCGGTTGGCGCAATAGGCCTAATGAGACCTTTGGCCGCGCAGTGTGGTCTTCTTACAGACATTTGTTTTGCTTGCGGGAGTACAGACAGCCTGGAGGGGGTAGCCCAAACCTCACGTTGCTGCAAGCCATGGTCACCATGGTACAGCGGCAGACTGCTCATAGCTCCATAACCAATCCCATTGGGGCCAATCTGGCAGTGTCCTTCCCACCGATGGCGTCAGCTCTCTCGGGTTCAAGGACAGTGACAAACTGGTCTAGGTCCAAGGATTATGGTAGCTCAGAGTCAGCAGGCCCCGAGGACCTATATTTCTTTCCCTGAAGCATACCGTCCCTGAACCAAACCTCCGGGCGGTTACTGACATCCTGGAGAACCACACCACGATTCTCGATGAGATACACGGGGAAGGTTCATCACTCCTACGCCCGGTCGGTGTGAGTCGCCTCCATAGGCTGACGGGCCTCACATACTCGGGGGTGGGGGTAGACTTGGACTGCGTGGCTTTTATTGGTGGGCGGTCACCCGAATGGAGCGGTCACCCATCCAAGTACTGACCACGATGGACGTTGCTTAACTTTGATTATCTATTGCAAGCGCCCTTGTCCACTCGGCCATCCCGGCCCCTTCCGGTTAATCAATATTGATGAATTTTTTACAGTCATATCTCGGGCATATTAATACATCAAATACTTAGTTTAATCAAAATCGTTAGAGCCGTTTTTGAGAAAATCGGAAAAAACGTAAACAGTTATTAAATAAAGTACCCCCACCCTTTGACCAATTTTGATGAAATTTTTGCTGTCACATCGCGGGCTTATACATACTCTAAATACCCAATTTCAGGTTCGCACGGTTTATAGATTTGAGCTAGTCTGTTCACACATACACACACACACACAGACACACAGACACACACACACACACACACACACAGACCATTTCGCGGGACTTGGTTATTTTGACTCAGGGGACCCCAAAACGTGTATTTCCGTTGAAATCCGGAAGTCGAAAATTTTCACGATCGCAATACTTCCACTTACTATATATTTCATATATAGGTAAGTGAAAGTAAAAAAAAACCTAATATTTTACCTATTACGATAAGATATTACCTACTATGAGGCCTATAAGTCCCAACTTGCACCCTCTGTCGGATGCTCAGAACAGTGAAGGCGCTTTCCTTGGTTTGAGGCAACACGTGAAACAGGGCGTATGAATGGGCCTCATGAGCCAATAAGGGAGGATTCATAATCCGAAATGATTGCTGATAATACGGTTAAGAATAAAGAGATGATACATAATAGAATAGTCTTCAACAATTAATATTTAACTAGGACGGTATGTAAATTAGATCTTATTATTAATGTGGGGACACCAGGCGTATGAGATTGTTCCAGAAAGAAGTTTCCCAAGGCTAGCATTGGAAGCTCAATGCGCTGTGATGGAGATGCAGAAGACCCGTTTCGATACCCTGTCGTCGTCAATCTTTTCTCTTCTTATGCAATAATTTAAAAATTATATATTTAATAGTAAATTAGCAAAATTATCTTCCTTTTTCACCATAAATATTTATTTACAGCACATGTTGACGTTTCAGGGCTGTTTCCCCATTCTCAAAACCTGTACATTGATTTTTATATCTATTAACATTTAATGATCCAATCACTAGTTTAATAATTTAGATAAAATGAATTAAATATAACTTACATCAATAATTTCTCAATCGTATGATTGATGGTCTTTTAATAAATATTACAATATATATATCAATGTCATATGCTAAAATACACTGTTATACATTTTATATATGTCAGCTCATACTTGTCCATTTCTAATTGACTAAAGACTGCTGGACTCTGTCCTCTATATTTTCACCCAGTTAATACTAAATCCCTTGTCCCCCAGCTGATTGTGTTCATTATGTTTTTTTTTTTAATTATTGCTTCACTGTTGTTGATTAAAATCTCTTAATTTTATTTAATATGCCCATGTAATGGGTTCCTAAATTTTTCATACCTGTTTTATAATTGACTTTAATTTTATTGTTTTTTGTTATGGCCTCCAAAAATTTTCTAGTTTTGGTATTACTTTCCATGTCCAATATATTGTTTTTTTCAAAATTAAATTTGTGTTGTAGTTTGATACTACGGAATGCTAGTGCTGACGTGTTGATGTTTTTTATATTTTTAGAATTTGATATATGTTGCTTTAACCTGGTCCTTAGTTTTTTTGAAGTTTCACCAATGTATATTTTTTCACAATCCATGCAGAAAAAAAAATTATATTATAATTATTTAAAAATAATAAAAGACTGATGTTCAACAAACAAATTTGAGGTGATTTGATTAGAATTTTTTATTTTAATCCCACTTTACTGTTACGATCTACACGGAATTTACAAAGTTACATGCCATTTAACATGTTCGTCTCAAATAAAAATGTATTCAGTTATGCGCCATGTTTTCATATTAGTGTATGTGGTGAATCTTATATCGTATGCACCTTAGATGGATTTTCTGTTGTAATTTTAGCCCTGATAATGGCCCTGAAAGATTATAATAGTAAATATCAGACTGAAACTAACACTAACTATTATGCAAGATAAAAATATTGACTTAGGGTAACTGTACCATAAGCCGACAGTGCTCCAATTGTTTCCGGGTTGATTATTTCGGTTAAAAATTTGGCGGTAATTTGCCAAATTATACTAGTTAGCTGTGCTGCCATCGACAATAGTTTGATGAAAACTCAAGCTTATTTGTGAGAGGTTGTAATGGCGAATTTTCTAGTGGCCTGATAAATTGTTTTCTGCTACCCTGTTTCATTAAGGTGAAAGTCAAGCTAAATAAGCTTTTTAGTTGGTTTATTTATTTTATTAGTTCAATATTTTTTTAATTACTTTTATGGTATTCATTAAGTTCATGAAAATCATTTGATATCATTTTTAATATATTTATACAATGTTTTAGGGTTTAAATGTAGGTGTCAACTAATAGAACACATATTTATCCATAATTTCAATAATCGATGTCATCTACTGCCAGAATGAGCAAATAGTGTTCCATCCTGTGGTGATTTATGAAAGTCTGAGTCCGTAGGATGATAGGTGTCTTATTTTATGAATTTATAGCTAGTATGCTCTATCCATGGATCGTTGAGAGCAAAATTGTATTGCCAATAATACTATTCCTATATGGACAAGCATCTCATCTGACTCTCCCCACTTCCCGATTCTGCAAAGAACATGGGATACTTGCTATTAGTCGCACTCTATAAAATTCCTACACATTTCATCCAAACAATGAATGTGGCCATCTTTAATTGTCTAAAAGGGCACTGGAAGAGTGAAGTTCATCATTGGAGAGTCGAAAATTGTGCAAACCTAACATAAAAAAAAACAAAAATTTGGCCATTACTAAAATTTATTTATCGTACTTACTTAACTGGATGATCTCATTTTTCGTTTAAATATGTTTTTTTTTTTTTTTGTTTTTGTCACATATAAGCTTTTTGTGCATAAAATAATTAAATTGTGGAAATTTTATTTCGTTTCCATTGTGAATTTACTAGTTTATGAATAAAAAAAATATTAACTTTAATTTTAGTCCTTATTACCTATTAAAATCATAGGAAATGAAATATTAATGCATGTGTCAACTTTAAAACCATAAATGTCAACTTTCCAAACCTTTACATTTCGATGTGTCAACTATTGGTACATTTTAGTTTTTAAGAAATATTTTTTATAAAAACCCTAAATGTAGACCATAGGATATTGTATTCCTAGTAGTCTAGAGGGATTGGCCTAACTAAATTCATATCAAAGATTATCCTAACATCAATATAGTGGTAAACAGTGTCAATAATATAATTTTTTTTTCTTAAACTGTCAACTATTGGTACAGTTACCCTACCTGGATCTATAATATTTTAATTTTTGAATTGTTGATTCGATTTTACAGTTTCTTGCTACTTTTTTTTTGTTTTTTTGTTCCTCCCCTTCCTCGCCGTTTAGGCTACACGGGGATTTCCCAGGCCAAGGGAAAGGCCGGAGGCCGAGTTTCTTGCTATGACTGAAAAACATCAAGGTAGCTCATTCACGGAGACGTTGAGCCTCATTGAGTTGATTCTTCTCATGGCTTTCCCATGATTTACGATTGGTTTAAAATTTATGCTCGGGTTAACAGGTATTGGCGGCCGTTCTGTAACTATAAATCGAGGCAATATCCCAGAGGCGTTAGGGGAATCCCTTTAAATTGGTCCGCTAGGGAAGAATCTATCTGGCGGTAGGAGATGGTATTAATTTATAGTGATCCGTTGGGTGTATTCAAATCACGTAGCTCTAACTGCGGGGCCACTTCCGTGCAGGTATTCCCCCCCCCCCCCCCGCCATCTCTGGCCCAATCTTATCTCCCTCTTCCCCCCACGGGCCGAAATACCTCTTTGGGGAAATAAGTCTTATTTGGGTATCCGGTCAGGGCGTCTTTATCCATACAGTAAATCTTTAGGGGTATCCATATTGATCGTGTTATATATGCTTGCCTACACCAGTGGAATTTTCATCAGACTCGATTTTACCCCTCGTTATTTATTGAAAATTACTAGTATATAAATAATGGATTTACTTAAATGTACCATTACTCTCGAAGAGATAAAGAAAAAATTGTTCTAATCAACTATCTTAAACTAATACTATTTACAATTTGCCAGCTAGTCTATTACTAACGAGGCTCTAATTCACTAGGACTAATTCAAATTTTTGTCCTTAAAATTCAACTTTGCGACTTTAAAAAAAGTAAAAGGCTTCAAAATGTGGAAGTTGTTACTCTGACAGTTCAGAATCGACCAACTATTAAGTTGCTAAGTTGCCATCAAGATCCGGTAGTAGTTAGTGTTCTGGAACGTACTACGGCCTATATTTTAGTGCCCTGAAGTGCATCGGTTTCGATAATTCCAGAATAATTCTTAATTTATTCTTACGTTGATATCGTAAGGGTTTTTAATATTTAAATGTAGCTGCTGAGCTCAAGGTCTCGAGTTCGAATCTGTCTTGGCAGGATATCTTCAATGTTCTGTCACAGAATATTGTCCCTGGGGCCAAGAGACCTTCCTGGGACAAACCCAGCCTCCGTAAAATGGGTACTTTTAATTGTGAAATTAAGAGGGAAAACCTTGTGGTTGAGCTTTATCACAATCGTATCACCTCCTTGCTCAGCCGCTGAACAAGAAACAGTACTTACTTGCACAGTACTGAACCCTTCTTGAGCTGTAGTGGTACAGGTTTTTACAGGTTTGCTAAATCATAAAACTATTTGAAACAATAACAGACCTGAGACTCTTCTGGTTTCTATGATGATATGATACGATTTTTTTTTTTTTTTTTTTTTTTTTTAATAAAAGTTAATAAAAGGAACGAAATCTAGACACCAAAAATCTATTTGGAATATCATTTTTATAAATTGCCTATAGTCCATCCCATGTCAAGATGGCAGTATGTGTTTTGCCTGGGGAGTTCTGTCTCTAACTAACAAGCGCCACTCTAGATAACTCTGTCCTTATTTCTCCGAGAGACGTAGCCACTAATTTCAATTTCGTCCAATATTTTCGTTAAAAATTCTATAATGTACAGAAATTGATTCTCTATCAGCCTATCTTTAAAATAAAAGTTTAAAAAAAATCCTAAAATACTTTTAATGGAAATTCTTGTTTCTCTCCTCCTTGTGTCCATTTTTTAAAAGATTTTTCTCATTGCTTTGAAATTTTTCATAAAGACACCAGAGGTTGCCTAAACTCGTAACAATGAAAAAAAATGGTTTTAATGTTGTTCCTTTCCTATTTTTTGGCAAAATGAAAATAAAAAATGGCATTTTAAATTTTTAAAAAGTAGTCAGGGAGATATTTTCGAATGAAACTTTGGCATATCCCTTATAAAAAGGGCAATTCAAATTTAATTTTAAGCTATGGACTAATTATTTTTTAAATATGAGCGAACAGTACACCTTATAGGTGTACCACTGCAGGCGACTGAATAAAGATATCAAACTTAAATTAAATTATTAGTGTACAGAAATGAATAGAAAATATTTTATGAACTAAGTTCTCAAGAACGAAGTACGTTAATTACCAATAGAATAGTTTTATTAATTCTCGTTTTACTAAATTTCACATTCTCTTATTTACACCCATATTATTCACTATGCAAGATTATGATTCAATTTATTTCAAAATCTTTTCATCTTTGATTATATTTAAATTAATATCATTATACTAGGATCCACCTCACAAGGAAAGTGTCCTTTAAGTTGATGATTATAGCTTATTATGTTAATAGTATTTGTGGTGCTTTTGTTTTAGTTATTATTTTACTACCCACTACATTGATGTTCCCAATTTTCAGACTTTTTTTCACATCCCTACAATAATAAGAACATTGTTTTTTCTAAAATAATGAAGTGTCCTGATAAATTGACTGTTACCAAATTGGCTGACCAAAAGGATGCCAAGGAAATACATTAGGAAGAGGTCTCCACCCTCTTACCCGATCCAAGAAGTGATCCATGCCATCAACGATACTCCCAACGGTAACTTGATGTATCTCGCAGCTGCTGAAAAGTTCCGATTTTCGAAAACAGTTCTTTTCAACGTTATCATGGGTAGAAAGACTGATATTAGTAGATTGGGACTTATTTACTTGCCTAAAGAGGCGGAAGAAACCCTTGAACAGTGGTTGATAGCAAGGGCACAAACGGTTTATCCTTGCTACAAAACAGAACTTGTCCAGCAGTACCCATCTTTTCTAGAAGCATCACCAAAAACACATCAGACTCAACCACATCTGAAAGCCCCCCCAAAAAGCAGGGACACAGATGAAACACTACACACATTGGGAAGTTTTGGCTTCTGAATAATGTTGAAAAGACACAAAGAAGAGGAAAACTTTTCCGTCAACATGGAGCAATTAAAAGCTGTTTTGCCGATCCCATCATGCATCAAAGTAAGGTAGAAAAGAACTGTACAATTTCGGTGTGAAGGAAATATAAAATTTAGGTATCAAAATGTTGGGTTGAGGCAAGATGGGGTCACCACATTGTGATTGGGCAATTATTATAGTTATTATTTTTAATGATAATAATAATCAATGATTATACATCAATTTGTGGAATGACTAATTTTTTTTTTTTTATTTCTAAAAACTATGTATGTTAATTTAATAAAATTTGATTTTATGAGATTTGTCTTTTCTTTATAATTACATTTATGATGCTTTTTTTTATACCTAATTAATATTCAGTTGAACATTGCTGTAATTTTTGCTTCCCATAATTTTACCAGTTCATACTTCACTTTCCCGTTTTTGTAGTAGTCGAATTAATATGGTAACATCTCTAGGTATAGGTGAGTTGGGGTAATTGAGAACATAACTTGGGATAATTGTGAACAAAGAGCTAAAATGTTCTGTGTAGGTTAGATATATAACAGGCTATGGAAATAATTCTAAATGAGGGCTTGTATTCATTTAATAGCCACTGTTCAAAAATTAGCTGTTCCCAATTTCCCCCTACCTCAATATGAAGATAAGACCGCGACTATGTTGTAATAGGAAAACTGATCAAATCAAACTTACGTATGAAAATATTATATTGATTTTGAAGAAATTAATGCGTAGGACTCATAGTTGAAATACTCTATGTATTATCATTTTATCTGTTGAGAAATGATAAAACATATACGGGATTCGAACCTAGGTCTCTGCATTGTAGTTGCAGTGCTCTAACAAACTGAGCCGCCAAGGTTGTGTTTCCCAGCCAGATCAGCCTTGTCTCTTCAATGATCCCAAAAACCGACTGATGTCACCCCATTGTCCAATATTCAGAGCTAATCGATAGAATGTCATTATCAAGCGTTCATTTATTAATGCCTAAAGCCAATATTTGTTTAATTTAAAATAAGAGAAACGATTGGCCATGACCGAGATTCGAACCTGGGTTACAGCATCCCCGTTGCAGAGCTCTTACCAACTGAGCCACCAAGGTCCGTATCATCCTTGCTATTATCCAGTCCCTGAAAACATCGCTGCAAGGTTCTTAAGATCATCGAATAAAGGAGATTGACGTGGCTGGGATACGGATAATTGGTATCTCAATTAGATAGAGCTCTGCAACGGTGATAAAAAGTCCCGGGTAGGAATTAAGGCCTTTGTAAATCTTTCCCCTCCAGATAAGATTATGTTAAAAAATATTAAAATAATGTCCATTGGAATTTAATGGATAAAAGCTATATTTTGTTCATCAATGATTCTTAGTCCAACAAGGAACGACTAACCTGAGTCAACCAACAATTACTATTGGATTATTGAATAAATTATTACTCATAATTAATTTTGAATTATTTCTGAGGGTTTTATTCTAAAGTTTAGTCTTAAGTTCTTAAATACGTTAAATATTAAATCGTATGATAAATGTTAACCGTCTGAAGTGGCTGATGAAAATAGTAGGTAATTCTCAAATTTATTGTCAATAATTATATATTTATTACCTTAAATAGTTCAGAACAACTATTTTATCAATAAAGATAGTTTTTACAGTAGGTGTGGTTTATAGTGAAAGAAGAAGGAATTAAAGCACATGTGCTATATCACCTAAGTTCCTTTTTATTTTTTATGATTATCCGTAACGCCAACGTTTCACCCCTGCCTTCACAATTCTTCGGGAGGATAGGAGTCAATAAGCGATGTACACGATTGGAATAAACAATCGGGGGCTGGGAAGGGATGCTGCACACGTTGTCGGAGATTTGCACCCTCATCTGGATTCACGATGGCCAACTGCGGAGGGTTCGCTGTCAAATCAGTAAAAATCCGTTTCGAGGAAAAAAAAAATCAATTAGAAAAAAGTAACATAGCGGGTTTCCAAATGAGTATTTATTGAGATCAATACCAATAGCAGTAGTAGTATAGTAGATAATCTAACTCCATCATTTTTATTTTGTATTATTTCAACTTCATTCCGTAGAAATATATACAATATAATTGTTGCAATCTTTGTATTGATATTCAATGACCTTAATAAGTGCACTGATATCATTGATCTAATATTGGATAGGAAGATGTTCTACAATTTTTTTTTTTTTTCGGTTGGCGCATTGGGCCTAATGGGACCTTTGGCCGCGCAGTGTGTCTTCTTACAGATATCAGTGTTGCCTGCGGGAGCACAGACAGTCTGGAGAGTAGGGGGTAGCCCAAACCTCACTTTGCTGTGATCCATGGTCACCATGGTGCAGCGGCAGACTGCCCAAATCTCCATAACCAATCCCATTGGGGCCAATTTGGCAGTGTCCTTCCCACCGATGGCGTCAGCTCTCTCGGGTTCAAAGACAGTGACAAACTGGTCTAGGTCCAAGGATTATGGCAGCCCAGAGTCAGCAGGCCCCTAGGACCTATATTTCTTTCTCTGAAGCATACCGTCCTTGTACCAAACCTCCGGGCGGTAACTGATATCCTGAAAAACAACACCACGATTCTCGGAGGGATACACGGGGAAGGTACATCACTCCTACGCACGGTCGGTGTGAGTCACCTCCAGTAAGCTGACGGGCCTCACATACCCGTGGTGGGGGTAGGCTTGGACTGCGTGGCGTTCATTGGCGGGTGGTCACCCGAATGGAGCGGTCACGCATCCAAGTACTAAACACGCTCGACGTTGCTTAACTTTGATTACCTATTGCAAGCGCCTTTGTCCACTCGGCCATCCCGGCCCTGATGGTCTACAATAATATAATTGTATTATATTATATTTATATTATCAATTAGTGTGTTATAAATTTAAGGAGGTAAATAAACACGGATTAGAAAAGGAATCTTAGTAAATATAAAATTTAAATTCGATTTATCATCATATTGATTTATTGCCTACTGTTACAAAGGCTTTAAATTTAGATTATTACATGTACAAAATTTTTATATAAGTGATCAGCACTTGTAACAGCAATTGTAACATGCATCTGATAATCGAAGAATGGTCCTTAATCGGGTTAGAATGAAGGTAGATAATTAAAAAAACTCCAGAAACATAATTATTTGATTCGCAAAGTTGTCTGGTTTATAGTTTTAGACAATCGGTTTGTCTTAAGCCATCTGTGATATGTGTATAACAACAGCTCAATATTACTAAAGTAGTCCTATAATAGGACTACTGTTAGATCTACGTCAATGTAGAGTTTTAACAACTCATTTTTGAATAAAAAACTAACTCTGTAAATTCATTATTTTATTCCATATGCTTTAGGCATAAATATCTATACTGACCCTGCTTGACTAAATTATTTGTTTGCATTATTGATCAACATATTATTTATATTTTGATTCCTCTAGCTAATTAACTCTGCTCAAAATAGGTCATGTTTTGGCTAATCGCACATTTTTTTTTAAATATTTTTATTGTTAGAAAAAAAAATCTGATGGAGTAGTAATATTTATTATAAGATATGTCTTAAACTAATACAATAGTTTATAACCTAAGTTTATCGCTCATAACCGAACCTTGTTTCTAAGTACATTGGCAATAGGCGGGCGCAAGCGACGGTGCTGCTTCTGCGACGGCGCTGCAGAAACTAGAGAAACGGGGATAAAAGCGGGGCCATTACCTGGGATTCATAGGGTTTTTTGGCGTTTTTAATTTATTTTTCCATAATTAAAACCCGATTGAGCAAAAAATCATTTGAAAAATATCTAATAGGTATTGCTCGGTCCCTCAGTGTTCAATTAGAAAATCAAAAGACGTGTCATTCCCTTTTATTTCCAAAAAATAAAAAGCTTCTTAAAGAGTGGATTGTAAAATTAAGAATAGATAAGCCTGTTTCGAAACATATGACGATATGTAGTCTTTATTTTAAAGAAAGAGACTATATTTATCCAGGTAAATATTAGTATTTGACATTTTATTATTCCAAAATGCTAGTTTTATGCAAATAACATTGAGACCACAGTGTCATAGATTTGTTTTTCTTTTTTAATTTTCACCATTTTTCTATTACATCCGTTGTGCTTAATTGTTCCATGTTTTCAATGCGAAGCCTGAAAGTTTTGACAAATAAATAAATAATATGACAAAGAATCTAAGCTGTCATAACAATGATTGTGTGAACAGGTAATTAATGTTATTACTAACCAAAAAACGTCGAGTAAAGTTACAATGATGTGTTTGCATTTACCAGAACTACCAGCTTTACACGTACAATGACAAGAAAATTGCTTATTATTATTAATAAATTTGATTTCCACTTTTATTTGATGGGGCAGTCCTTTAAGATTGCTAGTTTAAAGGCACGAGGCTTGTAAAATAACTGTTTTTTTATTTTTAGATGTTATTCCACATGTAAATATGTGGTTTGCATCAAGAATAGCCTGCCCTTCAATTAATGGTCTTTTAAAATTACCAATTATCTCTATCACATCAACTAAGTCTAACACCGTTCTTTCCGACATTTTGCAAAACTACTAGCGCACCCTATAGTCGATTGCGCCCGCCTATAGGCGTAAAAAATGTTTTCTTCTTCTAATGGCACAACAGACTGTCCTTAGCCTGCTCAACAAGCCTTTCTTATTGTGTTCTATCCTCTGCCACGTTGATACTAATTCCTAGTTTTCGGAGGTCACTGCTGACAATATTTCGCCCCCTTAGACTACCTCTCGAGCACTTCCCATCTGGATCATAAAAGTATACTCTTTTGGCTGCTTTTGCAGGCTCCATCCTGAACAAATGTACCAGCCATTTTACACAATAACCGTTTACAAACATAGGTGCTGACGATTCCTGAGAGAAGTGAAGAAGAGAAGTAATCACCTCCATTTGTTCTTATAAACAATCTTCCTGACTCTTGTATTGGTCCGAAGGTCCGTCTTAGGACTTTTATTACCAATCTATCCGTTTTACAAAAGAATGTTTATTTAACGTCCATGTCTCTCCTTCATGTGTTATTATTGTTCTAATCAGAGCCAAATACAACCTTATCTTTATGGTTCTGCTTAAAAGTCTCCTTTTTAATAGACTTATCTGTAAAAGTTAGGCCTTGTTTCCTCACGCTAATCGTATTCTTATCTTCTTAACTTCATTTGATTCTTCGTTGATAAGAGACCCGAAATAGCCGAACTGTGGAAATGGTTACAAGGATTTAGGGGACTATGGAAGTGTTTTTTCCATTGTTCACGGACTTCTTCTTCATCCACAAGTAACTATCCCTTATCATCTTTGAAAGCTATAGTTTTGTTACCAAATCCATTTTTAACCGTGTAGAGTTAGTAAAAAAATATTAAAGAACATTTTATTGATTCTCTAAATTCTGAACTATATTTAAATGAGCTAAAGAACTGACCCATCAAATCCCCAATTATCTAGGTTTTTTTGTTGCTTCTGAATTTTTAAACATTTTTTATTTAATATAATTATCGCAATCCTACCATTGAATACTGAAATGACAGCTGTCAAAGCAAAAGGGGGTGATTTGGGACAAGTCAGAAAGGGAAAAGGCCTTGTCCCATAATAAGGCGGTTGTGAGAAGAGGGGAAGGCCAGCACACAGAGTAAATTGTTGCCAAGAAAGAAAATAATTGGCAAAATAAAGAACCGGGAAAGAGAAACTCGATAAGGACGATTGGGCACATTCGCACTGCAGTAAGGGCCATAAGGATTAGTGCTCGTTAAAGATAATGACTGAAATAAGTACTTTTTTCCACCTCAGCCCCTTGTTTATCTCTCCATAAAGAACTTTCTAACGGCCGAGTACCTTTTTCTACATGTATGCAATAAAAAAAATAAAAAATACGTATAATATACCTGTTTCATAAATTAGGAAGGGCTTTGTGAATAAAGGAATATCTATGTTTCACGATGTAGCAGTTCATTTCACGGGATAGAATTGGCATTTTATTAAGCTATGTATAAAAAACGAATTATCGTTTTTCTTTGAGAAAGTCAACGATAAGAAATACAGTAAATTGCCCACAGAAAACTATGAAGGTTGCTTAAGTTGGAAAATGACTCATTTGAAGCATACATACAAAAGTAATTCCTAATTACAAAACTAACTTATTTATTCCCGGCCATTGTCAACCTACTCTCTTCAGATTAAAATTAAAAAATGCAAGCATTGACAAGAAAATGCACTGTCGTGCCGTCTTGACAACAGATCATCACTTAACTGACGAAAAAAAACTAATATACAACACTAACACACAACTAAAACCTAACAGAACTTTAGCGCTCTGCAATACAGAGGCACAAGAACAAAATCCAAACAATACAAGAAAAATTGTCAAAGCTTTTTGATATATTTCTAGCAACAGTTTATACACGAATACATGGACATTCTGACAATAAAATTACACATACATGACAAATACACCAAATTCTACTGCTTAACCCATTAGAGCCCGTAACTATTTTGTGTCATTTTTTTTATTTTCTTTGCTATGATACCTTTTATTATATCATAAAGAACATGAAAAAAATTCCGAAAAAATTATTGCCCCTATTAAAGTACCCAAAACTGGGTGTTACCATATGGTAACATTGGGTTTGTCAGCCACCTGTATTTAATTATTCACTTACTCAATAAATAAAAAGTTAATACCAAGGAATAATAGAAAAAAAATATTTCAGCAATACATGTAATTTAATATACTCAATTGAATAAAAAATATATACATAAATATACATTATTTAGGTTATCAAAATTTGTGAAAAGTCGAAAAACAGTCAATACATAAGCCTACTTTGCACTTCTCACACATAGTGCGGGCTTACACTTTTCACCTGCACATCTTCGTTTCTTCTCAGGAGTGTGGATAATGAAGTGGTCCTAATTGCTGAACCGAGTTCCAGCAGGGACCCTGGTAGATGAAGCCTGTCTTCCTGAAGGCCCTGGATGCAGTTGCGCGGTCGCAAATTTTGTTAAATAATATCTTGCGATATCCCTCCTGAAGTCCAACTCTGATATATTTTTATTTCTCTTATATAAAATCCAGGCATTTTGTACGCATGCGTCCATTAACCAATCAGCTTTGTCCTCATAATCAATGCAAGTATTATCTGCGCAATGAATGTGTTGAATAGTTGCAAACATTCAGTTTCTCCTCATTGCGTTTGAGTAAATTTGGAATTCTTGAATTGAGAATATTTATTTGTTTCGAGGGTTAAATGATCATAGACTTCGTCTGAAAAAACTGTTCAAAAACTTTAACGCAAGTCTCATTTTCGAAGTTACTTTTATTGTTTGGATTTTTTTCTTTATCTGGGAATTGTAAATCCCCCTTTATGAATTTTGGAGAAGGCTTTCCTTTTTTCAACCGGCTTACAATCCAATGGTTACAGATCTCCAGAAGGCAGATCAGATGTTGATGGAGAGAGACTTACCTCACATTCATCACCTTTTCCAACCCCCCCAAACCAGGTGTTTGTTGGAAAAACAATTTCTGCTGGAGCCGGAAGCTGCCTTCCTCCAAGATGCCTGATGTCCAGAGTATCTTCTTCTCCACCTGACTCTTCATCGGTAACCACTGCAGGCTCTGGAGGTTCTACGAAGACTTCTTCAGGTTGTTGCTCAGGAGGAATCTGGTCCAGAAGAATTTCCAACGCTTCTTGGAGTGTCAAATCAGAGCTTAAAAACACAGGGGGTCAATTAGCCCAGTGTTACCATATGGTAACGCAGACTTAAATACATTTCCATTTACATCTACTTTATAACCAACTCTTGTTAAAATATTGTATCAAATAAAAAACTATATCTGAGTAATATACTTCATTTTTGACAATTAAAAATAATAATCAAGCCGCTTACCCTAAAATTTATTTCAAAAGATCGAGGTCAAAATTTTCTGCCATGTTCATCTGATTACTGCTGAACTCCAAATGAAAGGAAACCAATGTAGGCCTGCCAGGTGTGAAGGGTGACTCCTCTAGACATGATCTGACATGCTTTACAGCCACCACCTGGGTTAAGGAGGGAGGCAGGGGCTCATGTCTGAACAATTTCAGAGCGTTACCGTCTGGTAACAGTGGGCTTTAATGGGTTAATTCACAACAACTTATCTCTTATTTTTCTTCCTCCCAGACCTCGTTCAAAGAAGAATAAAAATGCAAAAACCAAGATATCTGTTCCACATGAATGACATAAACAATAAATCAGGCAAATCAGTGACATAAAAGTTTGCATTCACAACGGATTCGCTATTAAAAATGAGTTTAATATGTTTTCTTAATGACTTTTATGCAATGTATCTTCCAATATTATGGATATGGCTGATTGTTATGTTTTGCTCCCTCAAATTTTATTGAGTAAGACTCAATCTTTAAGTCATAAAGCAGGGATGGTTAAGGATGGTGTTGTTAAGATGGTTCTTTCGTGCATTTAATCAAACAGACCAAACTGCTTGTTTTCTAAATTACCCTATACCTCACAAGCTCCCTTTAATGGCCATATTTGTCAGACTTCTTTTCCTCGGCTTGTTCAATGTTCCACTCTTGTCTGCCAGCATTTCACCGGAAGAATGTCTTCCGCAAGGAGAAACAGCTTATATTTTGATGAAAAAAAAATCGACTTTCCGTTTGCTCCTCACTCCACGGGACAAGAAACTTCGCATATCACTTCAAAATTTCCAGCCCCTGAACCCCTTTTCCTCTTTTACTTTGCTTGTTGATTTTTGCCTTGTAATGTAATAATCTAGTACGGAGGTTTGGAAACCTGTCATTCTCGTCGTTATGATTGGTCTGTACTTCGGTTCAGAGGATGCGCACTCCCCCTCACCTCTTCACGGTCAAGTTTGACTGTTCTTCAAAGTTTGACTTCTGTTCAAGAAGTTTGAGTTAGCTTAGGACTTTTTGAAGAAAAGCTCTTATCAAAAAGGTATTAGAATAACTTGAATGGAACAAACTTATTTTAATTAAGTAAGTCATACTTAATTATTTCGTGATTCTGGTTGGATCAGTGATTTTCGAAAATCGTCAAAAAAAACAGAGTAACATCCATAGGGGATAACTTGTGAGACAGTAACTAAGTATTAGCAGAAACATTCAGCTTCAGATATTGTTTCCTTCAAATATTGCGATAGATTTGTCATAGAATGAATCTGTATATGTATAAACACAACCAATATGTTATTTTATTCATCAGTTCCCTTTTAACAACCATCTAGATGTAGTACGTCAATGCTACTCATGTTGTTCTCAAAATCCATGTGCTTCGACACAGGCTAATCATATAAGATGCAACATCCGAAAAGGTGATTGGGACCTGGGTGCAGTGGACAGGGCACACTCCTGCAATTAGCGAGATTGCCCACAGTGGACGGCTAATATTGACCAAGGGACTCTCCCTTTCAGCCAAAGCTTCCTCCAATCCTCCAGTTCTCCTTTGTCTTCTGTCTCTGTACACGGTGGATTAATCTAGCCGATCAATATCGACGAGAGGTAGGATGGACAGTAGTCACAACGTCATAATGACGGTAAAATTTCGAATCTCATGGATCTTATCCTAATAAAATGGTCACAGACCAGGATTGTAGGTTATTGAAAAAAATCTAACCAGTTAAAACCGAAGGTAAACCTTAACTGTTCTTTAAAGAAAATAACCTGATTTAGGTTAATAACCGTCCGGTTTTTGTGATCCAAACTGTGGAATGCCGACGTTTTGGACAGCCTGTTGACTGGCAATATTAGATGGTCTTTGTCACTATGGATCCGAACCTCGGGGTTGGGTGAACGGGTTCCAAAACTATTCGATGATCAATACAAATGAAATATTATTTTCAAGAAAAAATAAAAATATATCGAACAGGCAAATGTAGACCAACTGATATAGTGTCCAAGTTTAAATATTCCTAATTTTATATACAAGCTGAACCCGGTCACTTTTTTTTTTCTCTCTTTTTTTCTGGAATACTGTTAATATTAACTTCCAGGGAAGTAAATAAATGCACTCCGTTGAAATTTACCCAGAATCATAATTACATCATAAGAGCCTACTTTAAATTACGGTGGAATAATTAGGGATTATAAGTCTTCGTTGACATTTTTTAATTAATATAAATATAGTTACACTCATAAACAGGAAAGAAGATTGTGTATTTCTTATTACAGTCTTATTACAACTATATATATACAATATACTACTATACTATATACAATAAGAGTAGAAAACAAATATTTTTCAGTAATTTATTACATTAATTCCATTGGATAAAGTAGATATGGCTGTTATTTGGATAAACAGCAACGGTCTCCAAAAGTTTCAGATATGTCGGGGTCACCTGTGGAAGAGTGGTTAGCATGGCAACCTACAATACTAACGGTCTCTGTTGTCAGTGTGGGTACTATGGTTTATTTCACCAAATTTCTGTTAATGCCTTTTATTCACTTACTAAAACACTTTGTATTAACCTTTAAACGGCCAATGACTGTTCACTTCGAAAACAGAAATTCGTAATGAAAGACGGCAAGCCCCTATGGGGTTGAGTGAGACGGGAACAGTGAGACAGCATATGAAGACGCTTTTACTGTTATATAGGAAATTAAAATTATATTGTCTAATCCCAAGAGGGAAGGAATACATTTAAAGGAACAGGCCATCAACAGTAGTCATTTTCATTAAAATATAATGTATATAACGTTTTTATTACATCGCACATTGTTCCACGAGCAATGTCTCAGTGTTCCCTGCAAGGGGTTGCAATTGAGACAAAAACCTTGTGTTTTTATGAAAATTAATATTTTTGTGTGTAACGTTTTCTGATTTCACATCTACTGAACAAATGTCCATTGTAGTAAGATGTACTATATAAATTTCCGAACTCAAGCTATAGTTTTTCTATTATTTTTGTCAATTTGGAAAAAAAACCGTCTCATTGTTCTCCACACTCTCCCTACATGGAATTTTCTTGAAAGGTTGAAAGCATGGAAATCCCCTAGGATCTGCCATATACCTGTCTTTACCTTAGGTATCAAAAATATTACTGCAGTTTTAAACAAAATTCAGGGTGTGCCAGTTTTTTGACCGTCGCCCACAGGGCAAAAACGCCAATTTAGGTGGACAAAAGTCAAGTGAAGTTGGGAATTTCTGAATGCTTGATCTTTTTATTATTAGTTGGTAAGACGCGTAATACTAATATTTCCCGCCATCCCGTGTTTACAAATAAATAGTAAATGAGTGAATCATTACTTTTTACACAAGTGCCTAATAACCGGTTATGGGATTATCTTTATTCCATCGTCATTTATTATGTTCAAGGTGTCTTTTTGCTTTTATTTAACAATGGACATTGCTGAGACAGGTAAGACATTATATTTCCACATTAGTTATTGAATGTACATTCCAATCTACCTGTGGAGTTAATTTTTAAATTTATGCCATTATTCAACAACGAAAAACTATCTAACCCCCAACTTATCCCAAGGAATGTTTTGTAGGATTTGTTTCATTTATCCTTCTAGTCTTTAAATGTTGCAAAGAATTTTGCGATTTTCTGCGTTTTAGGTGATACATAATTTTTTTCAGATAAAACACTTTGAATCACGAGGACGAAATTTTTTGAAGTTTGGGTTAAGTTTAAAAAAAAAAAACTGCCAAGACCACTTGCTGAAATTTATTCTTACTTTCGCTCATATTAATATTCAAGAAAATGTGGAGATTGGGCCTCTGAATAATTTCCCGTCTTTCCGACGAAATTTCGGAAAGGCGGCGAAATTTTGGCTAAATTAAGATGACTTGGACTTTAGTATTTCAATTATCCAACCTACTTGTCAACGCTCAGGACGCCCTGAAAATTTATTCGAATGTTCTCGTGAGAAAACAAAAAAAAAGAAAAGAAACGACCTCTATAATATTTGAGGAAACGGATCTGATCAGAAAAGAAATTCAAATCTTAACACCTACCAAACCTACCTACTTATTGTAAATTGCGCCTGATTTTTATTTCTGTAATTGATTTAAATTCTATCTAATGTACATTGATTATTAAAAAAATAATAATAAAAAAAAGTTTTACAATCTATGATTTAAAGAGTTTCCTAAATGATTTAAAATACTAGTCAGTCTAGAAGCAGGTTTACTCCACTCTGAGCCGATAATTAGATTTGTTGTATTATTCTTCCTGTATTCTTATAGGGAAGTTTTAGATTTTAGCAAATATATATGATTTTTGACCACTGTGCGCTCCCCAAACGTGTCAAAAAATTAATTAGATTTTTTCCGTAATCTGGGACCCCAAAGGTATGGACAAGTTCCAGAATTTTTTCCACCTAAATCGGTCATATTTTCCACTGTGCGCCGGTATATATGCATGTGTGCTTTAAATCAGATTCAGTAACACTGGCTTTCAAATCATATTACATAAACTAATGCATTACTTGAAATAATTACTATTATAATTTTAATATCACTATTATAATATAATATTTTACCAGTATTATATACTATATCACTATTATAATATAACATTTTTTCAATAAAAATTAAAATGCATAAAGTGGCGATGTGCGTTATGGATATTGGCCATATTCAATATCTTGGAAGTTAAGATATGGATTGAGAAGGCTAAGTGAAGTAGATATTGAGTTATACCCGTCCTTATAGGAGGCTGTGGCCGCTAGTCCTGAATTAGTAAGGCAGTGGTTCTTTATGGGGTATTTCGCCCCCTCCTACTCAAGGTTCCCCCTCCCCAACATCCCTCAGTGTTCATCACACTTAGCTGTTACACCACTACAGTCAAATGGAGAAACATTAGGGGGAAACATTCCGGCTATTGGGCCACATTTCATCCCTTAAAGGCACTCCATCCGCGGCCTTTCTTTCCCTAGTTATCGATAAAGTGTTATATCGATGTTAGGCCTTTTTTCAACGATGTTTCTCAATATTTAGATAAATCTTAATATTAGCCAATGATATAATTATACATTACTCTTCTCTTAGCCATGTATTTAATCTCTGTTTTAGAAAATAAAATTATATAATAAAAACTTCAGAGTGATAGCATACAAATTTGCAAGCGTGCTGCTGGTGGTAGCTAGGCTATGGATGCTTTTGTCCACAGTATACCCAACTTGTAAACTCTTGGATTTTCAAAAGGTATATGAATTCTTAGTTTTACCGGGGGGGGGGGGGCTCTTGGTTTTACGAACCCCGTAGCCTTCTTTTATATTTATTTAACTAATTTTTTTTTTAAATTTATATCATGATTTTAGAATATAGAGGGAATTGAAAGTCATTTTTCTAGATAATTAGAAATTTCATTTCCACATTACTTCAATATTACATGTTACAATAAAAAAATGTGTTTTCAAGTATATTAAAGAAACATTAATTGCTTAAAATTTATTATCAATGTCTTTTTAAAATTATAGTTTAATAATTTTAAATTATATCCGCGAACCCACAAGAGGTTTTTTTTTTTTCATTAAACCATTTTTTTATGGATATAAAATGTAACAGAAAAAATTTAATTTGCTTTTACATTAACACGTTCACGCCGGCGTGTACCACTGGTGGCTCACACTAGAATGGCGCCTCTGCTAAATAATTAGATCTTCAACATTTTGACCGCCGAAAAATAACTGAGAGTCAGCACTCGTTTCGACACAATTTTAATATTTAATTCTCTGATAAGAGAACAGTTACTCGATTTCATGTGACATGGCAGCCAAAGTGTTAAGAAAGTAGAAATAATTTCTATATAGCTTAACATTAAACTAATGAAAATTTAACGTAAATTCATTTATTTTTATATTTTTTTGTATTTATATTCATATACTTATAAATTTGTAAACATTTATTTTTTAAGATCATTTATAATAAATACCGTATTATGAACTAACTATTAGGACAGTATGTTTATTGTTTATTCATTATTGTTGGACTGCCAATAACTCCCACCCGGTAGAGCGAAAAGCATTCACAGTTACGGCGCACAGTGGTTGAAAATCGACTATTTTCGGAAAAAACCTTGTCAAACCCGATCTGTGAGCCGCAAAAAAATAAAGTTGATATTATCATAACCATGATTGAATTTCATATAAAATGTATAGGTTCGAGTCCCGCTTAACCGGCTATTCGGATTAACCGGCAGTGTAAGGAAAATAGAAACAAAATTATACATCAATTTTCGACTCGAAATCGGCTAGTTTAAACACTATTGCTGTTTTATGCTAGTAATATCATTGATAATACTTGCAATATAATTTTATTTCATGAAAACACTCAAGCTAGGTAAAAAAAATCATACATAGGAACTATCAATTATTTTTGTTGTTATGTTTTCATTCTTAACTATTAAATGTATATCATATTAAAATATAAGATTGGGATCATCCGACTTTAATATAATTTTGATAGGAGAAGGTGGGATAGACTGTTCAATGTAGGTTTAATAACTGAGACTCTATCTGTGAAAATTTAGTTCCCTTATTCACGCTAAATAATAGCTGAACCTTTTTTTTTATTACCAATCTTCTAAAAACAAATGGATGCTTAAAAATTAAAAGTGCCGAAGCCTTTAAGTTATCGGAGGTCATATTAATACACTTATTATTAATAATTTCCAAATTCATTCTAAAATCACGGTAGGTGAAAAAGTTGATTTATTATCGACCTAACAACGATTCAGACTGACTTTATAAATGATGCTACAGACCTGGTAAGTAAGGCATGATGTTTTACTAAACGATTAGTAATATCCTAAACGGAAGCACAAGCTCCATAGCGAATAAACTGCACGAAATAGCTTTGGCATTTCAATAAAAAAAAAATCCCACATGTACAGACGCAGGTGGACGCAGCTAGAATATGTTTTAATATTTCCTTGAATGTATTTTCTTCTTTAAAAAATGGTTTTTAAAAGTGCGCTCGGCTGCGCTTGAAAAATATGGATTACCAAAAAAATTTTTTGTCTTAATTTTATTGCATTTATTCGGGATTTTATTTCTGGGTTAAAACATAGACCAAATAGCATCATTTTTATGCTAGTATAATATGTGAGATCGCTTTTTATGATTAAGAAGGAAAATCGCTCTAAGAAACAAAAATGCGAGTTGTAAAAATTATTATAGTGCTATAAATTTTCCGTTGAAAAATAAACCTTTTCAATGATCGATTTTCAAAGGGTCCTAACAAGTTTAAAAATCAGAATATATCCGAATAAATTGATGGAATGTGTCAGGTAACTATTCTATTAATTAATATTGAAAAGAAAAAGAATATTCCAATACCTTCAAAAAATGGGTTTTTTCCGCCTTTCAACCACTGTGCGGCGTGAACATGTTAATCTTAGATGTTAAACTGACAACTAGTGATTTTTTCATATTTTTTATTTAATAATAAAGGTGTCAAACAGGGTTGACAAATATTAATGGGCTCCAAGGCCCTCCTCCTAGGTAGTCCGATGGTTAAGACGGATAATACGTATCGATTAAGTAAAACTATACCTCGAATATCGATTAATGTTACATTTATTTTGAATACCGATTAAGATAAAAGTTTCGTAGAAGCAGGGGAGAGCGGGGTTGGTTGACATAGGGGGTAGGTTGGCCTTTGACTTATAGTTTCCGTCATACCTGTTGTGAAGGCGCCACCATCGTACCATGTGACCCACTTGACCTAAGGAGTCTTGTCCTGAGGTTTCAGTCCAATGATAACAGTGTAGAGAAGAGTTTATTTCATTGATTGATTTCATTACATGTAAGCAAATTTTTACATTTTCAGTAAATTTGGTTTTAAGGCATGGCAAAACTTTTAACTCTGATTCTGTACACAGAGCCCCAAACTTCCTTTGAAAAACCTAACCTTTAAACTAATCAGTTCCTTGTTTGGTTGTTCTCCCGTCTCCTGGCAGCCATCTTTCATATGGTCTCTCCTGTGGGGTTAGTTGGCTCTCTTCAACCGGGGTTTGTTGGCGCAGTGTCGAATATGTTGATGTGAACTACGGGGGCAAGACATACCCAGGAATCTTGACTGCAATTAATGAAACAGATGTATTAGTCAGCACAATGGAAAAGAAGCACGAATTATGGTATGGCCAAAAAAGAAAGAGGAAATATGGTACCCCCTCGCCGATGTTGTTAAAAGAATTCCGCTACCGAAACTGATCTGTGATGCCAAAAAAACATTCTTTATTGACTTTTGAGGAATGATAAGTATTTAGAGAGGAGCTATTGTTCGCCTAAGTATATTTATCCTACCTAAAATTTTTGAAGATGTTTGGAATTCGTTTTTTTTTTTTTTTTTTTTTTTTTTATGAACTTTTTTTTTATACTTTTTCCTAACGCAATGATGCTTCTAAGCCATTAAATTTTTCTAACTTCTGATGTTAGAGATGTTATATAATTTTCTTCAATTGAAATAAATGCAGCCTTATGGCAAAGCTCAGCCATTTGTTATTCTATTTTCCCTTGATAGCTGTTAAAAATCGAATCAAAATCATTATACCATTACACGGCAGCTTTTAATAACAATATATAACAGTTATCTTGAATATTTTTCTGACAACTACTAATTTTTTGAGGTTTTTTATTTAATAATGTAGGTGCGAAACAGGATAACAAATATTATAGGGCTCAAAGAAATTACCCTCCCCCGTTGGTAATCTTAGGGCTAAAGGGACCATTTTCCACTTGACACATTAATTCTAAATCTAAATCACTTTGCATTCGATGCTTACAATTTCATTAAATTTAAATTATTATTAAAAAAAATTGTTAGTGATGATAGCCTTATAAAATATGATTATAATGTACTATAATAAAATAAATCATACAGATCTATTATTTGTAAAATGAGTGCTAGTCCGACTGTAAACAGATTGAGGGTGCTCGCCTAGTGTACTGAAAAAATCGATGAAAAAACAAAACTGAAAGTGAGAAGTCGAAGAGTCAAGTTATGGAATCCATCAATATTTATCTGAATGAGAGAAATATTTGAAATTGGTATATGCTGAAGAAAAGACGGGTAAAAATCCAGAGCTCGTGACATTACCTTCAGTAATGGGGAAAAGAGAGAGCCAAAAAACGACATGTTTAGTATATCATAAAAATATAAAATTGAATCTATTCGTATATGTTAATTTATGATATTGAAATCATATAATTTTTAAGTTATTGTTATAAATGATAAGAAGGCCGGTGTTTCCGCCAGCACTAACACATTAAGATTCAATTTCTATTACCACTGCACTATACAAAATTTATCTTGGAATCGAAATCAGAGGACTATCGAGAACAATATCGATTGTTTGAAGGCAAAAGGTTTGACGATAAGCCGAGAGACGTATGCAACTGCCCTAATAGCCTGTATCCAGCCGAATTGAAATCCCTACACAATGTTATCTTCCATGTTATTCTCAGAGATTATAAAGCTTTTACTGTTTGTAGTCAGTATTGACAGAACATGGAACAGTGGAATATGAAACATCTATTATTGGGGAGTATAGTAAGCGTAAACTAATAAAGTGAAATTGAAATTGTGACATTATATATTGTTTCATAATTTAAATAATTAATTTTAATGCTGAGTGTAAACATGTGCTAAAGGGATAGTCAGTCACTTGAAACAGTTAATTAAAATTTATTCTGGCCCGTCATTTCATAACCAAGCTGGATTTTGGAGGTTAAATGCTACCAATGTGTTGTTGGGTTTTAAATTATGTCTCTGAAAATATAATATTGAATTTGATTATTTAATATCCTGGCCTGGAAAAATTTTGGGATCTTAAAGTATCGCTTTATACTTTAAAACGGCCTTTGAAATTTTAAGGGCTCGGGGCAAAATAGTGCCAATTAACAATTTTAACAAATATAAACTGTAGCTGCAGTCTGCTGTATATTACGTAGGACTATATGTCTGTAATGAAAATGCCATCTACAGAGGCCCTATAAAGTTTTTCGGCGTAGATTCGGTGCAGTGAAAACTGGAGATGCCTGGAGAATAAAAAACAAGAAAGAACTGCAGGAATTATTAAGGGAATCAAAAGATATCATCTCATATATCCAGATGGGTCGATTAAGATGGTTGGGATATGTTGAGCGGATGGATCCCAGCAGAATCCCGAAAAAGCTGCTCTACGGGAAGCCAGGAGGTGGACGAAGGCGAGGGAGGCCTCGACTACGATGGATTGATGATGTCGAGGCAGACCTGAAGGCTTTAGGAGTACATCACTGAAGAAGATTTGCAGCAGACAGAGCTGAATGGAGCAAGCTGTTGAAGGAAGTCAAGGTCCTACATGGACTGTAGCGCCGATATGTGAGTGAGTGAGTGAAAATACAGCAGACTGCAGCTACAGTTTTTTTTTTGCTAAAAATATTGCTGGGCACAATTTTGCCCCAACCCCTTTAATTGTAAGGGAGGTAGAAAACCTTTAATACAGAGTGACTTCAGTAATGGGTGGCCAGAACTATGTGCAGAAACTGAACTTACTTTAGAGATGAGAGATGGTCAACTGTTCTTCAATTACGATAGGTTAAATGATGGTCAGGATTTTCAGTTACAATGATATTTATTATGGTAAGCCAACGTTTCGATCCAACTTGTGGATCTTCATCAGGGCTAAAAGAAAACAAATATATGAGTATCTATGCTAGAGGGTGACAATAGATGGATACATTACAGAACTGATAATAATATAAAAGATGGTGTATACATGAATATTAATATAAGTGGCTGGTTAACAAGATAAAATAGAATCTGATATTTACCTACTGAGTCCAGGTGGATATTAAGACTAAAGGTAAAAATAAGGTGAGAGGTAGTGGTAGGGGGTTAGTTTGCCGACTTCAAAGGTTTATGGCGGGGAAATCCAACGCTTTTGAAGTGAAGGCACATGAAAACTGAGTGAACAAAAATATTTAAAAACTAACAAAATTTTTTTTTTTTTTTTTTTTTTTTTTTTTATGTTATTATTAAGTCCAGACACAACTATTTGTATACAGTACCATATATTTTGTTAGTTTTTAAATATTTTTGTTCACTCAGTTTTCATGTGCCTTCACTTCAAAAGCGTTGGATTTCCCCGCCATAAACCTTTGAAGTCGGCAAACTAACCCCCTACCACTACCTCTCACCTTATTTTTACCTTTAGTCTTAATATCCACCTGGACTCAGTAGGTAAATATCAGATTCTATTTTATCTTGTTAACCAGCCACTTATATTAATATTCATGTATACACCATCTTTTATATTATTATCAGTTCTGTAATGTATCCATCTATTTTTTTTTTAATATTTTCCTTCTAACAGTAACCCTGCCAGAAGGGAGTTTATTTTTCATACTGTACATACCATACATTTCTGTATACAATGTACATGTTAATTGTGTCGCCGGTGGTACTCCAGGGGGCTGCCTCCAGCGATACTGGCGCATAGACCTCTGCAGCATCAACAACGACACATGTTACATGAGACGTACTTATATTATAGTTTTATACAAATAATAAGATTTTTTTTAAAAATAATAAACAAACTTCATTAAAACAAAACAAAGCCTAAAGAAACATGACAATAAGAATCAAATGATTAAGTGAAGAAAAAAAAAGATTAGAAAAATAGTAGCGTTCAGCAACTACACAATAAATACCTTTTACGTTCATATTGACGAACTTACGTACATACATTCATACTTACATATACTGAAACATATAAACACATATAAACAACATATAAACACATATGTACATATTAAAACATAAAAACATAGATAAGCACTTAAATTCATAACTACATTTAAACAGAACATATAATCAGATACCAAACTTACAGTAACCACAAACTGGAAATAATAAATGAATGAAACTTGAAGACATAAAATAGAGAAATTATTATAAGCGTTCAGCAACAAAATAGAACAAATTTTTTTTTTTTTTTGAAAGCCAGAAAGAAGTTATCAATCAAAAATAGTTTTCATTAACTTCTTTAATTTTAATTAGCGCGTTCTTAAAAAATAGTTTCACGTCTACAAATATTTTTTCAAATAATAAGTGATTTTCTACAGGCCATCGTCCCAGTTTCTGTATAGTTTTTGTTATTAGCGAATTTCTGTAGTCAGTAAGTAGTCTACATTCATGTATTAGGTGGTGAATGGTTTGTTCATGTGTGAAGTCACAGGGACACAATGGCGAGTCCCTGATTTTAAACCTATGAAGGTAACTTCACAGCTGCGTGTCCTGTGACTCCTTGTGTTGTATAGAAATCTGTCCATGTGTCAGTTTTATTGAGATAAGTCTGTAAGTGTGGGATGAATGAGTACAAAGGTCGTGCTTTGTGTGAAGAGTTCCATCGTACTTGCCATCGTTGTACTGCTTGTTGGTGTAGCATGTGTAATAAGTGTTGTTTCGATATCTGTGTGTATGATACAGGCAGGGAAGTATCTTTGGAAGCAGCTTTTGCAGCCTTGTCTGCCAAATCATTCTCAGGTATATCCGAGTGCCCTTTTATCCAAGTAAATGAAATCCAATTATTTCCATCAGTTTGTAGTTTTCTTAATAGCTTGTGGATTTTCTCGATAATCGGTGTGTGACAGTGCGTGTTAGCGATCATGTGTAACGAACTGCGGATACTAACTGTCGATCCAGATTGTGGTATGATTGCATGACAAATAATCGTGGTAGGTCTCTTGAAAATTTCATCACAAATAATGATATAAATATTTGTAATATAGATTCTGGTATACCAACATTTTTCACTTCACGAGGCCAAAGCAATATTGACTTAACCTTTACAAACAGGCTTGCTAATAATAAAATAAATTGCTGGCGTATAATAGAAGATGAAAATTTCTCCGATCATTCCACGATTCAATTTTCATTTGATTTACACTCATTCTCTATTATCCGAAAATATGGGAAACTATATAAAACTGAACGAGCAGATTGGGAAAAATTTGTTGATAACTTAAAATTTACATTCTCTTGTAATGTAATACATGTATCCATCTATTGTCACCCTCTAGCATAGATACTCATATATTTGTTTTCTTTTAGCCCTGATGAAGATCCACAAGTTGGATCGAGACGTTGGCTTACCATAATAAATATCATTGTAACTGAAAATCCTGACCATCATTTAACCTATTGAACTTACTTTAGATATGTACGTTATACATAGGCGCAACGCATGATAACAACTGTTATCATTAAATCTAAAATAAGTGTTTGACAGAATAAATAGTATAATGTATGAATCGTTGGTTCTATAATATTCTTACACAACAATACGGTAAAACTATCCTCCATTCTGTATTTCTATTCCCTCTAAAAAATTCTGAACCGTTTCGGGCTATAAACCGATGCCTTTAAATTCCTACGTGTTCATAAAAAGAAATAGAAATTTGCAATTTTTTTAAAATTAAAATATCTAATACATTTTTATGTCAATATTTTATTAGGCTGTGCAATAAAATGCCTAAAATTTGTAAAGAATTTATTAAAAAATAAGAAATGGAATAAATGCGTACATGATTTATCTTTGATATAAGAGCAGCATGGTCCATTTTTATTGAGACATATAAAAAAGATTTTTGTTCAAAATAGTATTTTTTTTTTTTATGTGTAAGTATTTTAAGAAAGTATAATATTGAATTTTTAAATATTTAAAGTGCTCGATTCAATTCAAATGGCTGAACTAGAGGGTGTTCAATACATTGATAATGATAAACAAAAAATCAACAATTACTTGATAATTGAAATCTAACCATGAGTAATTCTCTTCTGGACTTAAGCAGTAAGACTTGAATAGACATGTTTGTAATCCTTGAATAGTGCTTTTTTTTTAACTTAATGTTGGCACAATTTTTTTCTGCTGATTTTCGCCTAAATTTTAGTGGAAGTTTCACTTTATCAGTGTGTAACCTATAAACACCCTTTTTTTTTTTTTTTTTTTTTTTCTTTTTTTTTTTTTTTTTTTTTTTTTTACAGGATGGTTAAAGGGTCTTTTGTACAATAAGCATACACTTTTCAAGAACTAGTAACAGTTACTCATTTTATTATTATTGTTTCTTAGAAAACATGTGTTACTTTACTAAACTCTAGGTTATGTTTACAAAACAAGATAAATGCTTGTTTATAAAAAAGAAAATAACTTTATTTAATAATGAACAAAAGAAATCATGCTGAAGGTGGCCAATATTCAAACATTCAATGCAATATTTTATGAAATAGGTCTTCCTTCCCATATCTTCTTGATTATTTTGCTGTTTTCGAACCACGTACCTTTAAAAATGCTAATTTCCTTCTTACATCCTGTCCGATTACACTTCCAAATTGGCCTTCTGTTGCTTCTATAATAAATTTTCATTTTATGAAGTCTGGAGCACTTTTTCTCAGAATGGATTAACCCCTTCTTCAGAAGAAACCGGACTGAAACTTTCTCATTAGATATTAACTGGCTTAACTTAAGCAAATTCATTGTTAGTGTTTTTCATGTAAATCTGATAAATGAATGCGTTTAAATACAGAATTAGGTTAGAGGTGAATCATATGTTCCAAATAATAATAAAATGAGTAACTGTTACTAGTTCTTGAAAAGTGTATGCTTATTGTACAAAAGACCATGGTTAAAGGTTGATGCTAGACTGACGTGTCATTTTGGAATAGTCAAACATGTATCATTTTTTTAATGATATAAACCTAGCTTAAACTCTCGAAACGCAAAGTGACTTCGTTATAAAAATGATGTAAATGTATGTTTCCTACTTTTATAATAAAAAAATTACATGTTCGAGTATATGTAGGTATGAATGTATTTATGTAAGTGCTTATCTATGCTTTTATGTTTTAATATGTACATATATGTTTATATATTTCAGTATATGTAAGTATGAATGTACGTACGGAAGCTAATAAATATGAATATAAAAGGTATTAATATTGTAGCTGCTGAACGCTATTATTTTGTCTAATCTTTTCTTTTTCACTTGACCATTTGCTTCTTATTGTTATGTTTCATCAGGCTTTGTTTTGTTTCATTGAAGTTTGTATATTATTGTTTTAAAAATCATATTATTTGAATAAAACTATAACTAAAATACGTCTCATGTAACATGTGTCGTTGTTGATGCTGTAAAGGTCTATGCACCAGTATCGCTGGAGTCGGCCCTCTGTGGTACCACCGGCGACACAACTAACATGTACATTGTTTACAGAAATGTATGGTACTTAAAGTATACAAAATAAACTACCTTCTGGCAGGGTTACTGTTAGAATGAAAATATAAAAAAAATAACAAAAAATATTATAACTAAATTATTGGTTAAATATACATACAAATTAATTTACATCGTTTCAATAGCTGTAATTTAAATGATGTGAATTAATTTCAACAGAAAAAAATCGAGAATAAGACAATAATTTAGTTATAAACTTTATTATTATTATTTATATCGGTTCACAAAATTTCTTTAGCACCAAACTCAGAATTTTTCTCTCCTTATTTTGAACCTAATCTATCATTATCACAAGTAATGCAGTTGAATGTTATTGGTAGGATTCCAGTTATGGGGCGATAGAGAAAGGGAGAAGCTGAGAGATGAGGGAGTTTGTGAAGTTGGTGTTTGTTATTTATGAAGTGGGAGGGTCCTCTTACATTTCTAACTTTATGTTTACAGATAGCTGGCCCCGGGGGTTATCAATATGGCCCAACCTAGCGGATTTTCTCCTCCCGTCAGATCTTCTCTCCGGCATCAGCAGTTCTGTTTGAACAATCGCTGCAACTGTTTGTTTTAGCGATAACCTTGCAATCAGTCTCAGCTCAACCGGCACCCCTCGGCAATTAAGCAGCTCAATTTCTTCAAATTTATTTAAAAAACTTGCATCATAACGTCATTTTACGCTGCTGTGGCTAGTCGGACGAATGTTTGCCTATTCAGTTATAATTGGATTAGGAATCTTTAACGAGTATGGGACATCGCACAGGCTTCCATACCACACTTCGGTACTTCTGTTTTAAATCACATTTGAAGGGAGGCATAGCCAAGGATTGGGGCCGGGATGGCCGAGTGGACAAGGGCGCTTGCAATAGATAATCAAAGTTAAGCAACGTCCATCGTGGTCAGTACTTGGATGGGTGACCGCTCCATTCGGGTGACCGCCCACCAATGAACGCCACGCAGTCCAAGTCTACCCCAGATATGTTTCTATCAGATGCATGTTACAATTGCTGTTACAAGTGCTGATCACTTATATAAAAATTTTGTACATGTAATAATCTAAATTTAAAGCCTTTGTAACAGTAGGCAATAAATCAATATGATGATAAATCGAATTTAAATTTTATATTTACTAAGATTCCTTTTCTAATCCGTGTTTATTTACCTCCTTAAATTTATAACACACTAATTGATAATATAAATATAATATAATACAATTATATTATTGTAGACCATCAGGGCCGGGATGGCCGAGTGGACAAAGGCGCTTGCAATAGGTAATCAAAGTTAAGCAACGTCGAGCGTGTTTAGTACTTGGATGACCACCCGCCAATGAACGCCACGCAGTCCAAGCCTACCCCCACCCACGGGTATGTGAGGCCCGTCAGCTTACTGGAGGTGACTCACACCGACCGTGCGTAGGAGTGATGTACCTTCCCCGTGTATCCCTCCGAGAATCGTGGTGTTGTTTTTCAGGATATCAGTTACCGCCCGGAGGTTTGGTACAAGGACGGTATGCTTCAGGGAAAGAAATATAGGTCCTAGGGGCCTGCTGACTCTGGGCTGCCATAATCCTTGGACCTAGACCAGTTTGTCACTGTCCTTGAACCCGAGAGAGCTGACGCCATCGGTGGGAAGGACACTGCCAAATTGGCCCCGATGGGATTGGTTATGGAGCTATGGGCAGTCTGCCGCTGTTCCATGGTGACCATGGCTTGCAGCAACGTGAGGTTTGGGCTACCCCCTCCAGGCTGTCTGTACTCCCGCAATCAAAACAAATGTCTGTAAGAAGACCACACTGCGCGGCCAAAGGTCTCATTAGGCCTAATGCGCCAACCGAAAAAAAAAAAAAAAAAAAAAAAAAAAAAAAAAAAAAAAAAAAAAAAATAGGCAAGGATTTTTTACTCCATTTAAAAAATCTTAAGGCCACCTGCTGGGCCACGAACCCGCTCGCATAGGCCATGATGGACTAACACATTCTTATCTAATTAGAAAACTACCTATTTGTTGAAAATATTTGAAGAATGCCCTAACTAAATTTTAACCATGAATAGATTAGGATTGATCCCAGATTTAACTGTTTTAAGATTTAGCTCTTATTAACAAAAATACTTCATTATTGGTATTTTTGGAAAAAAAAAAACATCAGTTTATGACTAAATACTAGTACTTTTGCCAGTAATTGTACAAACCCTTACATTTTCAACAATCTTTATCTTATTATTATTTATCTATTATACTAATTTCTTATTATGGACCATATAATCTATTAATTCAGTTTATTTTATTTTATTTTATTTATTATTCATTTTATCTCACATATATATATATATATATATGTGAGAGCGGGGATGGTTGGCATAGGGGACAGGTTGGCCATTGGCTTATGGTTTCCGTCACACCTGTTGTGAAGGCCCCACCATTGTATCATGTGGCCCACTCGACCTCGGGAGTTTTGTCCTGAGTTTTCAATCCGATGCTAACAGTGTAGAGAAGAGTGTGCTTCATTGATTGATTTTACAACAAGTAAGTAAATTTTTATATGTTTAGTAAATTTGGTTAAAAGGAATGGCAAAACATTTGACTCCGATTCTGTTCACATAGCCCCAACTCATTTGAAAACCCTAACCTTTCGACTAACCAATTTTTCGTTTGATTGTTCTCCCCTGTCCTGGCAGCCATCTTTCATATTATCTCTCCTGTGGGGTTAGTTGGCTCTCTTCAACTGGGTTTTGTTGGAGCAGTAGCAATTCACAAAAGCAAGGTAAAGATAAACAAAGGTGAAACTACCAATTGTCTTTGGTTCCAGCAAGGAGGATGAGAGCAATTTTTCTTAAGCAGAAAGTGACGACAATCTAAACTTCTATCTTCTTCTATTTTCGTTCTATTTTCCCTTAAAAGCTGGCTAAAACCGATTCAAAATTATTATACCATTATAGTGCAGCTTTTAATAACAATAATGTGCCAGGGAGTACTTGAATGAGATGGCTAAACAACCCTACCTTCTAGGCCAACCTGCCCCACATAGGGGGTTAATTGGCATACTCTGGATTGACACAATCGCTAATAGACTGACAAAAATATTAAAAAAATAGATTTTTTCTTTAAATAAATGGAAAATTAATTTAAACAAAGATAAAACCAAACCTATAATACTAATAAAGAGAAGACGAAATCTTATACCCTGCCCCAACAACAACAATCCCATGCCTTGTTCCAACGAGATTAAATATCTGGGACTTGAAATGCTCGAATTAGTGGAACTTATTCATATAACACTAAAATCAAAATTAGCTACAAAGAATTTGGAATTCCATTTGTTCCAATGACCTAATTAAGTAAAACATTTTTCTTTTCAAATGCAATAAAAACAAAAATCATCTTGTGATAGTAATGGCAATTATACTAAAAATAGTACAAGACTATGTATTCATAAGAGAACTAAACATATATTACAGTGAAAAAGATTTTATTTTATTTTTCCCTTTTTTTCTCTTTTTTTTTATTGAGAAGAATGTTTACTATTCTTATGTTCTTATAATTCAAAGCAAGATATTGGTCTTTTTTGTTACAGCATATTATGTATTGTAACACTTATATCGTTAAAACAATTTTTATTGTACGAAAATAACAATTTTCAAGGCCTCACAAATTATGAAAACACAAATATTTAAACAGGTTACAAAAATTAACACAGAAATAACCATATCACTTGAGCTTCATAACGGGGACAACTAACTCTCCAGTCCATTGCTCCTTATATTTAGTCGTAAGAGGACGGGCCACGAAGTTTCTGGGCCAGCGTAAATGTTACTCGAACATCGTAGTCACAAACATTTACTATGAGAGTTTGTTCCAACAAGTCTATAACTGTTCTGAACCATTTGTTTTGAGTTTTTTTTTGTTTTTTCACGTTACAGTACATTGTATGAACTGATATAATGAATTATTGGTAGGAATAAAAAAAAAAAAATATTAACTACACCGTTGAGTGGTAACAATATAGAAATGGGTTTGATTATTTGATTGATGAGATGGATACCTTGCAAAATTAAAGCAATTTTCGGTACTTCCCCATGTTACTCCTCTTCTGCGTTGATCCTTACCGGTCCCATCCTTTGTTTGAAAAGTTGTTTTCCCTCAAAAATATTTTGAATTGTCCCATTTGAATATGTCCACAAGTCTTCAGGAAATAAGAACACCAAATGAACTGTTTGTGGTATTTCTGTTTATTTCTTTTGAAATATATTTTATACTTTATTTTATAATTTTGAAATATTTTTTTTTTGCATTTCAATATCCAAAACAAATTTGCGAACTAAATTCGAGTAGCTGTCTAAGAATGATAAAAAAAAAAAAAAATATTAAAACACTGCAGCTTACCCATCTTTGTTAAAATTAGTCGGGCTCTGGCATATAAAACAAGTATTCCTTCTCTTAATTTGATTCAAATTTTCTCAAATGTTCTTCCCTGCGCATTATTATAAATAAATTATAAATATCAAAGGATCTTTCTGCAATTATAATGCGTTAAATCAGACTAGAATGACTGAAATTAGTTCGTTCCAAGCAACAAACTCATTTAAGGATTAGTTTTATAGATTGGAAAAATAATAAAACTTTAAGGAAAATGGTATTGAGTGATTTCCTAAACAATAGTAATATACTCGAATTAATATATATAAACCGTAATTTGGATCTTCATTTTTAAAACTTTTTCTTAATTTTTTTCTTCTTATGCAATAAGATAAGATATTGAATATAAACAATATAAAAAAAAGAGAAAAATGTTTTGATAAAAACGTCAGTGTCCATTAGAAGTACTACACCATTAGCCAACGATTTGTACCCGTCTCAAAGAATAACGAGCAACATTTTTCTTTCCATTTAAGGGAGTATTATTACGTGAAGGGCAACCTCCTTAATGCGGTCTTCTTCCATCCCCAGGCTCCCTAATGCACAAAAAAAAAAAAAAATTGAATAAATAAAGTCAGAGACTTATTTGGCAGGACTCGAAGCGTATCAATATTTCTTTGTGTCTCGGAACATTAATCTGAAAATATTAAATAATCATTTAAATATAATAAATGAGTAAAATAACAGTCATATTAGGAGTAAAAATAACTGTTTGTTTGTATATTTAACGCCACTATATGCTACAAAGGATAATTAATTGGACGATGCTACAGTGGGAGTGGGATCATATCCATGTATGATTAGTATGGGGATATTTAACGATTACCTGATATCGCACAGGCTCAGAGGCTCAATTTAATTTCACCTACGATGCACGACATAACCAAGGATTTTACACTCCCATTAAAAAATCCTAATGCAATTTGTCGGCCATGATAGTCATGACGATTTACCCCGATATGATATATGTATACTGCTATGAATAGGGCTTAAAACTATTCTTAGATTTCATATTATATACCATGACACTTCTCCTTGATGTTACCGACTAGATCAGAAAAATTTTCATTTTGAGAACAATCCATATCGACTTTAAAATTTCATATGCCAAGAACCTATTCTTTCATAATAACTATCATACCCTTCCGTACCCACTTGTTCCCAACCTTTATTCTTCTTTTATCCATGCAACGCTTCGGAAAACTAAACAGAATATGATGGAAAAGAGCTCTAGACTTGTTGTTGGAAAAGTTGCAACAAACTGTTTTAGTACAAGCTCGTGGCTCTTCGAGTACCTTCTACGCTTCTCCGGAACGTTCTAGAATGTCCTGATTCAGACTAAATTTAAGGAGCGACAGAGTGGAGAGTTAGTACTGCTGTGAAGATCAGATCATATGGTTATTTTTGTGTTACTGTGTTGATACGTTTTGTAACCGTTTAATAATTGGAGATGTTATTGTTTGTCTGCCCTTGTGACTTATTATTTTCGTTCTAATAAAAATTGTTTTAGCCCACGATAGTGTTACAATATCTATAATAATAGGTATTATGGTTATTCCATCTACAGTTCCTCATAATAAACCATCGATTACAACACTCAACAATCGGTCACCGCTCTTTATTAGTGGTACCAGACTCAGCTGGTAGCTTCTCTAACTGACACTTTAACCCGTTATTATAGTTTTATGTGACATTCAGTTGTCCTCTTGTTACTCGACATAATTGTAAATTTTAATATGTATAAAATAAAAAAAATTGTTTTAGACATTCACAAATTCATCGCCCCGATACTGGAAGCGTGCTACCCTCCATGAGGAAGAAAGGCGGTAGAGAAAGAATGAGTCACTCTTTAAAGAGTATTGAATGGAACCAAGCAGTTGAATTACTGAATAGCAATCTAACAAAAGGCATTCACTTAATGTTCGTGCAGCAAGTAAAACATTTAATACTCCCTTTGTATGTACATAAATAGTCTATAATTAATTAAGGAACAGTATGAGTTTCAGAAGTATTATTTTTTTTACAATACTTTATTGCATAATTTGAAAATTATTTACCTAAAAAATTAGTGTTATGAGAATCATATAGGTATTTAAAGTGCAATATTTTTTTACTTTCACCTAACTATATTTAATATATATAGTAAGAGAAAGTATTGCGATCGTGAAAAATTTCGACTTCCAGTTTTCAACGAAAACACACGTTTTGGGGTCCCCTGAGTCCAATTAACCAAGTCCCGAAAAATGGTCTGTGTGTGAGTGAACAGGCTATGAACGGTAAAAACCTGAAATTGGGTATTTGGTATAGTTATATGCCCGCAATGTGAAAGCAAATATTTCGCCAAAATTGGTCTAACGGAGGGGGCACTTTATTTATTGAATTTGGTCTAATGTTTTTGTTTATTTCGATTTTCTCATCAACGGCTAAAAATATTTTGATTAAACTCGGTATTTAATGTATGTATATGCCCGCGACATGACAATGAAATTGATCATTTCGAGGAGGCACTTTACTTCATAAATGTCTCATTTTCAGGTGTTTTTTTAATTTACTCAAAAACGGCTGTAATGATGTTGATCAAACTGGGTATTTGATGTATGTATATATATCAAAGATGTGACAGCCATAATTTCCTATCCCGTATTATCACTGATGAAAATAAAAACTTTTATTTAACAATAAAAAAGTTATTTTACTTTAGAAAGTAAATACGTGTTGCTCAAATTATTTAAAGCATTTAAGGTGTGAACAAATATGGTATAAGATAATCTTTAATTAATTATACTTTAGTTTAGAAACTTTAGTTCTATAATAAATTTCTGAAGGCAATATAAAGTGATTTTAGAGGAACAATAATCGTTCTCGATTTCCAGAAACGTATAAGAGACAAACTTTACTACGAGTCGTAAATACCCATCCTATCGATTCATCTTCACGATATATTTACAAAGCAAATCGCTGTAAAAAATAACCAAGCAGTAAAAAAAACTCGACTGTTGATGAAATTTGGTCCCTCAAAAAAAGAAATAAGCAATAATGAATTGAGAATTTTCAAGTTTTGCATTACAGATACATTATAACTTATGGAGATATACAAATGTGGAAAAGTGTGACGTTTACATATTATAGAAACCAGTCGATTTCTAATCCATGAAAGTTCGTAAGTGAAAGTTGTGTGTTACGCGCATCGCAGGAGATTTTTTAACTCAATAGTGGTAATTTGAGAGAGTTTCTCAAGATCTTTAGAAGGTTGGATTCTATGTATTTCAACAGTATTGTAACGTGAAACAAAACACAACATATTATTTAAAATAGTTCCAGACTTCTTGTTGGAGACAGTTGGAAAAAAATATTCTAGTACATGTTTGTGACAGTTCGAGTGCCTTCTATTATTTAAACCCACATAGGTGTTACAATATTTATTTAATAACATTCCCAATAAAAATGATATGTATGATGTGGATCATTTAAACTTGTTACGAGAAAATTAAAGGTTAGCAAATCTGTCAATTAATGAATTTAGGTTAAGTATATCTTCAAAGTTTCTTCTGTTTTATCAATATGTTATTTGATTATATAAATTTATTTTTGGGGAATTTTACAAAAAAAATGTAAATGTAAGGGCTGCTTATGGACTTAATCACTTAGAAAATTAATCAATTTTAATATTTTATTTTTAATAAATTTCATATTTAATATTTAAAATAGACTTTCAATATATTTCTAAAATTAACATAAGATAATGGTATTTATGATCTTTATGTGGCAGCGTTTTGAAATATTTGCAACCGCATTAATCCGATTTTGTTTACAAATACTAAGATATAATATATAAGTAGTGTTTTTTATTTTAGACGTTGAATACATTGTTGTTTTTATAGATTTTATATTTTTCATAAATAAACATAAAAATAAACTGGAATTATTATTATTCTCAAAATTAATTAATCTACATAATTAACCCAACAATGACTGAAGACCCGGCAGAAATAGAAGATACGAATTACAACGCCTAGACTTCAACTCCTACCACACCCAATGGTGATTTAGAGTTTATTTTTAGTTGTTTGCTGAACTTGGTTGGAACTAAACTGGTTTAATTTTTACTTTCACTTACCTATATATGAAATATATAGTAAGTGGAAGTATTGCGATCGTGAAAATTTTCGACTTCCGGTTTTCAACGGAAATACACGTTTTGGGGTCCCCTGAGTCAAAATAACCAAGTCCCGCGAAATGGTCTGTGTGTGTGTCTGTGTGTGTGTGTGTGTGTGTGTGTGTGTGTGTGTGTGTGAACAGACTAGCTCAAAAACTATAAACCGTGCGAACCTGAAATTGGGTATTTAGAGTATGTATAAGCCCGCGATGTGACAGCAAAAATTTCATCAAATTTGCTCAAAGGGAGGGGGTACTTTACTTAATAACTTTTTAAGCTTTTTTCGATTTTCTCAAAAACGGCTCTAACGATTTTGATTAAACTGAGTATTTGATCTATTTATATGCCTGAAATATGTCTGTAAAAATTTCATCAAAATTGATCAACCGGAGGGGGGACTTTACTTAATAAATTTTGTATCATTTTCACGTGTTTTTTTTATTTACTCAAAAACGGTTTTAACGATTTTGATCAAACTTGGTTTTTGATGTATTTATATGCCCGAAATATGACTGTAAAAATTTCATCAAAATTGATCTACGGGAGGGGGGACTTTACTTAATAAATTTTGTATCATTTTCACGGGTTTTTTTTATTTACTCAAAAACGGCTTTAACGATTAACAAAAATAAGATATGAATGTAGAAAAATGTGTGAGTTTGGGAAATGATATTTAGCAAAACACGTCAATTTCTAATCTAAGTAAGTTGGTAAGTGAAAGTTGTGTGTTGCGCGCACGCACCAGATTTTTTCTATATCTATCTATTGTGTTATACATAAGATTTTCGCTGAAATTATATTAAGATTCATTGCATTAATTTGAGAAATAAAAATTGTTAACATCTATAAAGGTACATCCTCAGGACATGGGATCTTTAAACTTTAGAAAAGCACGACCCTCTTAAAGGGTTACTATGGAAGGGAAAGTAGAAAAAAAACGTAAGTTATTCGTAGTTATTCGCTTTAGAAGTATTCGCAACCAATTTACCTTTAATTGTATACTGCATCTCCTTATCTTCGAAGGTTTGAATGCTCGTAGTTTATAAAATTTGTGATAAATCATTTGACACCTGTCACAACTTGACACTGACACAAAGCTAAGCCACCTGTTTATAGAAATTGGACTTACGAAAGTAATAATCGATGGTTACACATTTTTTTTAAAGGCCAATTTTAAATTGTATGAAGAACAGGCATTACTTATGAATTGAATACGAACTAATTAGTTAAAAATAATAAGTTTACGCTAAATCAAGTATAAATTACCTGACTTCCCATTTTTTTTTTTTTTTTTTTTAATGGTCTTATACCACTTTCAAACGGGCGTAATAATCGAGATATTTATCGCCCTAAAATCCCTATCCTACTTTCAAAATAAACGATCCATGTTTCGAATTTTTATTATTTAAATATTAATAAAATCTCTAATTCCTTACTTTTTTCTATTTTATACATAACTCATATATAGGATAGATTATAGTTGACCGGATATAGAATAAGGATGAAAATAGTCCGGGGAGGTGGTCAATAAAATACAAAATAGTATAAAACTATTTTATAGTTGCCGACGTTTCGACCCAACTATGCAGGTCTTCGTCAGGGCTAAATAAACAAGACACAGACAAAAGTAGTGTACTTCCATCCCAGTCATAAGGTAAGCTCCTTTATTTACTATATTTATAATCCACCATATATTAATGCTTCTTCAACTCTGCCTCATTTTTACCTCAATATCTGCTCATAGTACACCATTCTCATACCATATCCACCCTTATTTACTTATCTTACCCGATCTTATCACACCACCTTTACTATCAATGTCAATATTACATCCTGTATATATACATTAGATGTTTAACTTTAAGTTTTCAGTCTCTTATATTTTATCTAGTCAGTTCATATTCTTTGTCCTTTCATATTCTTTATATTTTATCTAACCAGTTCATATTCTTTGTCCTATATAATCACAATTATTGTCTGCGTCTTGTTTATTTAGCCCTGACGAAGACCTGCATAGTTGGGTCGGAACGTCAATAAAATAAAATAGTTTTATTCTATTTTGTATTTTATTGACCGCCTCCCCGGACTATTTTCATCCTTGTAACTCAGATATAATTTATATTATTTTTTTCATTAATTATTCCTAAAAAAATTCCTTAAATAGTGGATGATTCGATGGAAGTTGAGATCATGAGTATTACAGATATCGGGCACCCAATAAGATGAGAACTTACTCCCCCCGCCGCAACTCGACTGGTCGGCTCGGCATTATAACGAGAAGACCGTATTATTTAAATCCAGTCATCTCGCTCGATGGATTGACCCCCCGCCGGTTGGAATTGTTGTTCGTGACGAGATTATAAACTAGCCTTATCCCGTTTGTCGAAGCCTAATGCCATCCACCCCCAATGGCTCTAACCACCCCTCAATTCTCAACCCTCAACTTGACTAAGTTAAACATTAATTCTTGATTCGTCAGCTCTCGAATCTGTTCAACCTCACGCTCCACCCCAATCCCAGAAGATTACATTAGCTTAACAAAAGTTCTTTTTGTATTTTACATAATATCTCTTTTTTTTTTTTTTTTTTTTTTTTTTGCTAATTGATATGAAACTAAATTTTACATCATTACATTGTATTACACACTTATCAAATACCATCATTGTAATATTTCTTACTTTATATGTAATCATAGTCTATATGATTTTCATTAATATATGTTTTATATATGTTACAGTCCACATATATTAGTAAATTTATATTACAATGTAACAATTATGTAGGATAAACAATTTTTATTAAACGAAGATGATAATTTACAATGCCACACAAACAATACAAACTCATATAATCAAGAAGGTTACAAAAAGTATCAACTTGTAACGACTTTAACACAAATTTATTATCTTCAGAGCAAGACTAACTCTCCAGTCCATCGCTCCTTATATTTAGTCTGAAATAGACTGTCTGGAAGGTTCTCGACAAGAGTAGAAGGTACTCACTGAACGAACATTTAGTACCAACAACAAGTCTAGAACTATTTTAAATCACATGTTTTGTGTTTTGTTTCACGTTAAAACATATAACCCAATAAGGTTACTATATAGACTAAATATGCTATATATTATATATAAAGAAGAGGAAGAAGAAAGTAATTTTTATTCTGGGACATCTAGTTCCCTACAAATCCAGAGTTCTATGTCTGGCAATTTTAGAAAAAAAAGTTTTAATAAAAATTAAAGAAATAAAATATTACCAAGCCCCATAAAACAAAACAAACGCATAAGCATAAAATAAATTAGAATACAAGTTGACTGGTTTCAAACCTTTTGAATGTAAAATAATAAATGAGAAACAAAAATTATATACATACGAATACACAACAGTTGTTACAAACTAAAGCATATTTCATTGTTGGGTTTTAAAAGAAGTAAGGGATGAATTTTTACGGAGTGAAACAGTTAAGGAATTCCAAAATGGATGCACCAGGGATGATAAATGATTTTGTAAAGGAGGCAGTGCGATAGGGAGGGATGTATAGGTTTAAGGTTTTGGATCTGGTATTTAGAGAATGTAAAGAGGAACAGGCTGTAAACAAATTCAGGATATACGCAGGCTTCTTAATTCTAAACGCTTGGAAAAGATACACTCCATGTAAAAATTGCCGCCGAAAAATAGCTATAAACTGAAAACATGTGTGCGACTGGGGACACCGTAGATGAATCTAATGAAGCGATTCATTAGCTTCTTCAACCTCATCTCATGCAAGCTAGACAGACCCCCGTATACAAGGCAGCCATAATCGAAATGTGGAAATATAAGAGGGGAAACTAGGAGCTGACGGGTTTTACGGGACATACAATCACGTGATCTTCAGAAGTGTTTGAGGATAGCAATGGATTTTCTAGTGATTTGGCAAATATGGTTAGGAGTGGTTAGTGCTCGTCAAAGATCACTCTTATATTATATTGATTTGTACATAACGCACAATTCGAATGATACAATACTTCATTCAGTATGAAACTTGGAAAAGAAGTTACTAAAATTGATTGTTTTTTTGAAGCAAATACATTTTGTGCTAGGTGTGATTGTAGGGGTTATTCAAATCACTCGTATCAAAATGCAACTAAGACGAACCATATAAGTTTCTCCATGAGGAAGGGAACATGTCCTCCAATAAAAATTAATGATACTTCTGTGCTATCTAAAAACTATGTACGTTACCTTGGACAAAAGACTCACTTGGAACATACATACAAAACTAAAAAGACAAGAACTGACCAGACGATATAAACAACTAACACACCTCCTGGACTACAGATCAACACTTAACTTACGACAAATACGACTTAACTTACGACACTTATCAAAAGACTAATATACAGCACGATATTAAAACCTATTTGGACCTACGGAGTAGAACTTTGGGGTTCCGCAAAAAAAGTATACATAAACAAAATTCAAACCGCTCAATCAAAAATTCTCCGAAAAATTGTAAGCGCTCCATGGTAGATTTCTAACAACACAATACACAAAGACATGGACCTTCCAACAGTAAAATCATACATTCACGACAAATACTCTACCATTCACAGTTCAAGTCACAACCATCCAAACCCACTTGTTTCTTCTCTTTCTTCCCAGTTACCCATCCAACGAAGATTAAAAAGACAATGGCCGAGAGATATGCTCGAGCAAATAATTTAAATCAAGCAAATCGAAGATAAATTTCGCACTATCTACAAATTTGCTAAATGCGCTACAGCGCAGGCGCAAATGAATTAAAATATAAATAAATAAAATAAATCACATCGCGGGCCAGATTGACTATCCCATTGGGCCGCACTTGGCGGACGATTTCCTCATGACTGTTCTAGACATTGTAGCCTAAAATATTAATATGGTTTTTCTTCTTATAAGTTATATTGCGTTACTCAATAAGGCTATAACAGTTTTTATTTCTCCAAATAAGGATCTTAATATTTATCAATGTCTAATCGTGTGCTAATTCTCCAAAAACATCACTAATAATTTTTAGTGCCTCAATAAACAATTTTTTATTAATATTCGCATCATAGTTTCTTGGCGAAGGTAGGAAGAATCACGCAAAAACTTCCAATCCTTCATCAATTCAGTCTGTTTAAAATTTTTCATATGATTATTTTTTTTTTTTCATTAAATTATTTCTACAGAAAGAAACTTGTACTTGGTAATAATGGTGCGTAGTAAATTGGCATGTCGGTGACTTGTTTTGTAGATGACGTGGATCGATAGGGCGTTGAGGGGGTGGGTGTAGGGAGGATATTATGGGAGACTTCACCTTGAATTCTTTTCCGCCGATGTGGATGGCCTGACGGGGATTCCAGGGCCCGATTGGTTTTTCCAGCAGCATTCCAATACATCCGGCCTATTTATTTGTATTCCAGGTGAGGAGCTCCATCCTTTGTCCCGCATATTTTCCTTTATTACGCTTTAAATATTTATTCGGTTCCTTCCAAAAATTTAAAATAAAATTACATGGTGTATTTTAAGAAAAAGGTCATTCATTTATAAGAGGGGTAAAGGAACATAAAGAATTAGAGATAAATTTTGTAATTCAAAATTTAAGATTTATGACATGAAATAAATACTTAGACAAATTACTTAAATAATAAAGCATTTTAACCCGATAAGGACTATAACACTAATTGCTATCAGAGATTAAATAATTAGATCAATCTATATGTTAATAGTGGATCAGACATACGTTGATTGAATTTCCGCACCAGGTATTTGTATGTTTATTTGTCTGAATATATTGTAACACTTATGTGGGTTTACATAATTGTATTCAAAGTAAATAATACTTTGTTTGTTTAACGCCACTTAATGCCACTAAGGCTAATCGGACGATGCTACAGTGGGAGTCCTAAATTTTGCCTATCGAGGTATAATTAAAATAGGAATCTTTAACGAGTACCTGACATCGTACAGGCTCGTAATAAATCAGGTATCGCCATTTAATAAAGTAGAATTTTGGTAAAATTAGATTTTAATGAAAATAACTACTGTTGGTGGTCTGTTCCTTTAAATGTATCCCTTCCTTTTTGGGTATAGACAATATAATTTTAATTTTCTACATAACCGTAAAAGAGTCTTCGTATGCTCTCATTGTTCCCGTCTCATTCATCCCCATAGGGCCTTGCCGTCTTTCATTACGAATTTCTCTTTTCGAAGTGAACAGTCATTGGCCGTTTAAAGGTTAATACAAAGTGTTTTAGTAGGTGAATAAAAGGCATTAACAGAAATTTGGTGAAATAAACCATAGTACCCACACTACCAAAGAGAAAACAAGTCACAAAAAATAATTTACTTTCCTCGAAAACATAGGTACAAACGTATGATAATGTTGATTTCTTTCCTTGAAAAGTTTATTTGACTAATATTCTACACCTCAACAAATCCTAAACTAACTGGGCACTTGCAATTGGTTTATGAGCTAACATACTCACGGTTAACTGCGTCTCACTGTTCCTCATGCTATAATAATGCAAGCCGTATGTTGCATGCCTCAAAACTCGAAAAGAAGCGGACGGACAAATCTGTTTGTTGTTTTTTATTTACGTCCTATCCGAGGGACGGCATGGCTAAGGGTATTTTACTCCCATTAAAATATCCTAGGGCCACCGCTGGGCGCGAACCTGCGACATTTTTTATTGTAGGAGTCATGCTAACCTCTATACCACAGGTGACCCCAAATAATAATTTACAATGCCACACAAACAATATAAACTCTAATAATCAAGAAGGTTAAAAAGTATCAACTTGTAACTTTTAACACAAAAATAACCATATGATATACAGAACGACTAACTCTTCCGTCCATCGCTCCTTACTTTAATCTGAAAGGAACTGTCTGAAAGGTTCTATGCAAGCGTAGATAATTCCCGAGCAGTCACGAACATGTGCCAGAACGGTTTGTTCCAACTGTTCCAACGAGTCCAGAACTCTTTTAAATCATACATTTTGTGCTTTGTTTCATGTTAGAATATTATAACAAAACTGTGAGCTACAACATTTTTATACCAAGATTTATAAAAGAACTTAACCTTTTAAAAAGATCTGTTTTGTCCATTGCATACTCGATGGCGGTCAAAAAAATGTAGCAAAGTATGGTTCCTTGCTCAAACAACCCATTTATCAATAATAGGCTTCCAAGATAATTTTGTTAGAAATCACGTCTTTAGTTTTTTTTTTGCTATTTTGTAAAATTTCGAAAAATGGATTTATGGAGTTTTGCCTAACAGGCTCAGGGTAACCTCATATCATAGAAGAGACTCTGAAAAAGGAATAAGAGCTAATTGGTTTAAATATGAAGTAAAGCAAAAGCAAAATACGCATGAGGGAGGAACATGAAAGACGAGGGGTTTATGTGACATTTTTTTCCATTTCGAGTAAATTAAAGCTATAAATATTTTTATGAGGATTTTTTCTTCTTATTTCAATTAGCGCCTGGCAACTAACTGACTAAATGATTTCGCTAAGCTAATTAAATAAGGGCATGTTAGTCATGGAGAAGTATGACACCTAGCGGTACCTCTTCCATAGCTTGTTTCAGTTAATCTGTTTTTTAATGAAGATCTCTCATCCAGCGCCTTTTTAATATCCTTCTAATACTTAAAGGCATGCCATCTGTTGGCATGTCTCTAATCAGTTTGTTGAAATTACCGTGTAAGTGTGTATGGAAACGTTTATAAAGTGTCTTTATGTGTTGGTCAACTGTTGCTATTTGTAAGTCAGTTTGTGGTGTTTTGTTAGTCACATAAGTGGTGCATATACTGTGAGTCTTAATATTTTTGATTGAAAAGTCCGAAGTCTTTGTAAGTGGGTATAAGTGGTGGGTCTTTTGGGCTGTTCCTTATATCCGTGTCCATATTAGTTTCAGCAAGTACAAATATTTATTTAATTTTTGTCTCAGTTCCAGTCTTAAAGTTTTAGAAAACTGAGTAGAGTAGGTTTAGTCATGCGGGGCCCCATGCCATCCTGCTGTCAAATGTATGACCGAGGTAGGGTGTCAGTTTGAGAAATTTGGACATTTTCTATATGAATTGGAGGGCAAGTATTTTTTTCGAAGAGTAAACGTTATGTGTTTGGATTTGTCATGATTTGGTCGAATTTTCTTTTGTTTACACCAGTCTTTTAATTTATGTAAGTGTTGTAAAGTTAGTGAGGCATGTGTAAGATCCTTGTGTTCAGTGAGAATAGTTGTATCGTCAGCATAAGTAGCGGTCAGTATATCGTTGCTTACTGGTATGTCGTGTGTATATATATGTAGGTTTTAAAAGGGCTTTGACTTTCTAAATAAGTCTTAAATTTTTTTTAGTATTTTTGATTTTTGGCATTTGTCTGTTTGCTGTAAACATAGAAAACTAAGTTTGATTAGTTAGTTACACTCTTATATATTACAATATTTATAAATCAAGAACGTCTGGACCGATTTGATTTGTGGGATGATGTCTCCTTCAATAACAGAATAAATATTAAAAAATCTAACTCGAATTTTTCAAAATGCGACTTAGACACCTTTTCTTCTTAGGCCCTCATATCTTATGGGAATAAAAAAGAATATATATGAACGGTGAAAGATCGATTATAAGATATCAGCTCCAAAATTACTTCAGTAAATCCTTAACAGTCAGCGATGTCAGTTGAGCGCTGCTAATAGGTAGTTTTACTACAGTTAGTATTTAGCACTAGTTCCCTTAAACGGTATCTATTTGGCCCGAGCTAGTTTCGCTTAGAATTTACGGTGGCTCTTGAATCTGACTGGAATAGGCCCTCCAGTGGATGGAGAACTGAGCAACATAAAGGAACCGGAGGAAAGTTTTATTGGAAAAGTCAGGAAACCTCTTGTTTATACACTCCATTTGAAATCACACTAGCTTTTATTCACCTCGAAGCTGACGAATGTAATTTCGCCCTTCAGTAGTATTCATTAAACCCTTCTAGGGATTTGTCTTACTGCTTAACTTTACAGTTTTTTTATGTTTAGCAGTGAAGAAGTAAACAGAGAATGACTAGTTAATGATTAGTGCTGACGTTACTATAAAACAAAAATCGTTGACTCTCATAAGGCAACTTTCAAAATTACCTTTCTGAACATAGTATAAGTACTTTTATATATTTTGTATATTATTTTTTTAATATAAAATATTCATTTGCGCCTTTCAACGATCACCTATCAATCAGCAAACGAGCTAATGTCGTAGAAAAAAATAAATTCATCTTCCCTTACTTCAATTATTATGGTTCTTTAAGTAAAGTATGGGAATGAAGATTTTGAAAATGCAATACTTAAATCAGGTTTTACTCACATGAATCCCGTCTCATCATAAAATACTTGATATCGCGGTTAACGGGTTTGGTGCGGTGGCGTATTTTAGGAGGTGTCCTGAATCATGGGCGTCACCGGCACCAAATTATTGAGGGGGACGGCTCAATATTTTCCTAGATAGGTTAGGCAGATATTCAAGGGGCTAAAAGTTGAAATAATAAGTCCTGAAAACAAATTTTGGGGCATTTAATTCATCCTCCAACGATGTATTTTATAGGTATTTAGAGTATCTTAAAACTTGTCAATTTATGCCCCAGTTATAAAATAGGGAGTTGTTAAGGCTTAATGTTGAAGGATGTTGGCCAAAATTTCTTGATTGAATTTTATCTGAGTTTTTCTTCTGATCCCGATCCTACTAATTTCATGGCTTTCTATCAACTTCTATAAGCTTCATCGAATTGATGGAAAGTAGGACCAAGCTGCTTGGTTTAAAAAAGAAATGGAGACCAATTCTGGGGATCCATTTCAAGCTAAAATAAAAACTATATAATTCATCAAATACAATTCGCCTGACTATGCTTTTAACAATAGAGTGTGCTGCAATGAACTTCTATTTCATTGGTAAAACTAGGATAAATTCGTAAAATCGTATTTTTATTTGATCTTTTACATTGGGTCTTCTACCCCAAAATATTAGGGGGGACAGTCCCCTCCTACCAAAATATTGGGGGGACGCGTCCCCCCTGTCACCCCTGGCGGTGACGCCCGTGTCCTGAATTGAACGGTATCGGTCCCCGGTGTCCGACTGCTAGGATGTGCTACAGACGATATCGGGCGTCGAGGTCCGATGGGAATGCTTTGACGAAAGCGTTCTCTCTTGATTAGAAGTGAATTAAATGAGCTTCTGAAGGGTATTATCTCTTGGCGATTATTGGAACTAGACATAATAGCAGCAGGACACTGGATTTACGCCATTCCTTATCAAAAATCGGACCTTGGAGTCCGATTCTAAAAAACAACAGAATTTCAGCTGTTAGCAACATTTTCTGCGCTAAAATTCAATAATCTCATTAAAAATCAAATAAATTGAGTGTTCGAAGTGTTCGACCTTTCGGACATTTTCATATGAAAATCGGTTGTTTAGAAGGGAATGTAAGACATCGGACCCCGGGGATCGAACAAATTCATATTTCTCAGCAATTTGCGACAATCAGCGAAGGTTATGGCTGCAGGTGATGAATGTGATTATTTGTAGAATCTTTTTTTGCATTGTTTCAAACAGAGTTGGGCAAAATGAAGTTGAACTACAAATTACAAAACTACTGACACAGTAGTTGGGAAGTTATTGAAACTACAACTACTTTTATAATTTGTAGTTGATGGACCACAACTACAACTACTGTAGTTTCAAAAAAGTAGTTGCATTTTTACAACTACAACTAGTAGTTGCAACTGTAATTATTGGCCTGAAACTACAACTACTTTTATTGATAACGAGTAATTATCGATATCTAGTATTATCGATAAGGAGTATATCAAATGCAATTCAGCTAATATATAAAACATGGGATTGATCGAGGACCTAAGGTTAAAAAAAATAATTGACTGCCGGAAATCATGGAAAAATTTTGTACTACGTATATGTATTGTACTATTTTTAAAACAGATTATCAACCATAATGGAGCCCATTTATCTATGGAGTATTTATCTAAACACAAAATAAAAATAGCAAAAACATGTGATTTAATTAGACGTTGATTAGCAAATGTAGTTGCCGCTCTAAACTACATTTACAACTACTTGTTGTATTTGCCATTCCCAACTACTTTTTCCCAACTACTGTAGTTGTAGTTTTAAATTACAACTACTTAACTGGTAGTTGAAAAATAGTAGTTGTGCGCTTCCAACTACAAACTACATATAGTTGTCTGAGTAGTTAATTACAAATGTAGTTAACTACTGCCCAACTCTGGTTTCAAATGTATATTACTTAGTACACTTTTATTGTATGATATAAAAATGTAATTAATGAACCTACGAAACCTAAAAAACAAAAAGGCAGGTTGGAGTGGATTAACTGATGGTATTACATTATTTAAAGTAATTTATAAAAATTTTATTTTAATTAATGCCATTCCATATTGATGTTTATCTGTTGAGGACTATATTTCCTTCATAAAACATAAAATAAAGATGAAATTGGTACAATGATGGTATCGGTTAACAGAGAATAAATTGAGATAAATCAAAAATGAGTTTATCCCCTTTGAAAACCTCTATTAGAGATAAACGCTGAGAAGAAGTGATCTTAAGACACTTACGTATTGTTCATACTCGCCTTCCCTATAGCTATTTAATGGCTGGCGATCTTCCTCCTGATTAACCTGCTGAAGTTCGCTATACGCTAAACATATCTTGATAGATCGCAGAGCATAAGACACAGACTGAGCAATGTTAGAAATTCCTTTCGATCTAAATTCTCCTAAAAACAATTGATAGTCTTTTCGACTTCTTCAAATGCACAAAACTGTATTATAAAATATAGACTAATATCGTAGAATTATAGAATTAATAAAATTATAGAAAAAGATCTGTCTTATTTTGGTAAAACTTAGCGGAATAAGTTATGTGACTGTAAGAAACAGAAATCTATGAGAATATTTACGAATACTGGGACGTTTTACAGCTTTTTGTTGACCAATTGTTTCATTATTATTATTTTAAAACAGCATGTTACAAATTGACTCAAATATTTTTCATTTAATAAAAAATTATTTTTAATAATATCTTGTATTGAACAATAATATATTGATGAAATGAAAATAATCTTGCAAACAGAATTAAATTTCTATAATGTCAATTTAGGAAAATATTACAAGGTAGGATGGATCACAAACTGGAAATTGAAAGGCAGGGCTGATCCTATAGAGCACCCACCTGCGGTATTTGTTAGCATTGATATAGAGCGGTGTTCGGTAAATAATAGATCCCTCGGTTCTACATTCATCACAATGCTATTAACTCTAATGCTACTGTAGCCGTACATCACTGTGTCCGGATATTATATCTTTGTGATGTTGTATATTATACAACAGAACGAGCATATTTCACAGAAATAATTTAATAATAATTGGATTTGATGAAATAAAAAATATCTTACCGAAACTTATCCAAGCAGTCAAGAAAAAAAGTATACTTTATGTTGCAAAAGGACTCATTAAAAAATTGTTTTTCTTAACTTGTCTATAAACAGGCCAACAGGAAAACACCAAGTTTTTTAACAAAATTTCATTCCAGAGAACTCTCTGTGGCTTAAAAACCACGGAAGTTTTGAGCTTTTTAATTTTTACGAATACTTGTATTTTATTGAGATATATAAAAAAATTAATTGTGCGTTAAATGACATACCTGAAGTGGGTTTAGTCGATTCGCAAAAATCGAATAACAAAGATTTTTAACATTTCGGCGATAGCATGAATCACGCTCATGTTCCACTGTCTCTAGCTCGAAACAAGCAAGCACAAATGCAAAATGCTACGAATACAAGTTGTAGAGTACCTCATTATACTTTAAAATTCTACTTCTTTAATTATAAAATTAGTTTACTCCCTTGTAAATATACACAAGGGCGCGCGTAGGATTTGTCTAGAGTGGGCAGGATGTTAACATTTTTGTCTAGGGGCAGGCAAGTAAAATTTTTATACCTGGAGGAACGATTCAAGGTATTTTAGGTACCTTAATTTTTCAAAAATTTAATTCAATTAATTGAACTCAATTCATTTTCCAAATAAAAGTTATTGATATTTCAAACTTAAAATATTTTTCTGTATAATGCTTTAAAACTTTAGTAAATGAGTAAGAATTTACTTGATTTATAGTTTTTATTTCTCAAGTATTCTAGGCTGAATACGCGGACATATTCTACATCTACGGATTCTGTGATGCACGTCCTGCAGTACGGGAATATCGCAGATGGTTTCCTGACCGAGAAACCCCACACAAAAGTGTTTTTACCAGCACTTTCAGAAGGCTTCGAGAGACTGGGTCCTTCTGATGTAATCGTGGTGGAAACCGTATGCAGGCTCCGATGGAAGCCAACCTGAGGGGGAGGGAGAAGATTCTGCGGCACTTCAATACCAACCCTGGTAGAAGCATCCAGGGAGCTGCTACAGTTCTTGGCATACCAAGGGTAACCATTTGGCGCACATTAAGGGCTGACCACAGGCATGCTTACCATGTACTTCTCTTCTTCTTCTTTCTCATCCTCCTTAAGTGCCTTTCAGCGTGGAGGAGCATCTAGCCACTTGGACCATACATCTCGGTCCCTAGCAAGCCTCTTCATCTCGGCTAGCGTCATACCATGTACTAAAGGTACAACATTTAATACCCGCTGATTATCCCCGCCGATTAAATTTTTGTAATTGGTACAAAGAATAATTGCAAAACATTGTAAACTTAAGTTTGAAAGTAATCTGGACGGACGAAGCGACTTTTACACGTACGGGTATATTCAATCAAAGAAACTACCACCTTTGGGCATATGAAAATCCCCGCGCTGTTAGAGAATTTCACTACCAGCATGAGTTTTCTGTAAACGTCTGGGTCGGTCTTTGTAATAATGGCATGATAGGTCCCGTATTTTTACCTGCTCGACTTAATGCTGAAAGTTATTATCTATTCCTCGAGAATGACTTATGGGCACTTTTGGAAGATATCCCTTTGGAAAGAAGGCTTGAGAACTGGTTTCAACTCGATGGTTGTCCTGCACATTATGGAAGGGCCGTGCGAGACTGATTGGACATCAACTACCCAGGTCGGATATGATAGGACGATGTGGGCCGGTGTCTTGGCCTCCACGATGTCCGGACCTCACGCCACAAATTTGTTCGTGTGGGGATACGTGAAAGAAAATGTCTACCGAGAGCCCGTCCGCACAAGGGATGATCTCATCGAGCGCATCAGAATGGTTTGCAACCATTTCACCGCAGAACAATGTTTAGCAGTGCGATGCAGTGCGATCTGTGAGTGCGCGATCTGAGGCTTGTATTACAGCAAGAGGTCAGCACTTCGAACAACATTTACGTTGATACTGCCGAGAAATTAACTATGTAATTTTAGAGAATGTAAAACGTTCAGAATTTTAATTTTTTTTTTCTCACTAAGGTAATCTCATATAAAAACTGAAACATCTATGTTTTCCTAGTAAAAATATTTAATTATTTTCTAAATTTTTAATTTTGTATTTATTTTTATTATTTATTTTATTTTTATTGTTTCCCCTGTACATTTTCCTTGTTGTTGAATAAAGATCTTTATATAATTTTGCAAAGGCGCAATAATTTAAAACTTCTTTTGAAAAAATAAAAATAAAAAACGGAGAAATATAATCCTGGAGTGTCTAAATATCTGAGGACTGAGGGAAAATCCCTCGGCATTACGTCAGAAGTATAAAATCATACAGTATATGGCCGGGAGGGGACAGCTCATCCCAGGGGAGAATTTAGAGGGAGCTGATATTCAGATATTTCTGGCTCAGCCGCGGCTCCCATAAAAGTGCCATACAGGTGCTCGCTCGAGTACCTCATAAAAAAGTCTTTCCATCATCAATGGGCGATATTAGACTCCCAAAGGGGAGGCGTAAAATTGTGGATTCATTCCGCCGGCGCTTAAACTTGATGGATGTGGGTCCTAATATAAGTATTATGCAAATTATTGGAGACGGATGAACGTGAAGGATATACGGTGGAGTTTTTACGCTGATGCTGGGGGGGGGGGGGGGCTGAATGAATTTGTGATCCCACGTGCTTATAATGAAGTACTTCAAGTTCATAATGCAATAACCTGTCTTCGTTTCTTAGGTATCACCCTGTTTCTTCATTTTATACTTTAACACTTATGTAATGTGAGAGAATGTCTCTTAGTAACGATGATTGGAATAAACAATTTTAACATAATAAATCATTATTTATTTCACACACAAACAGCTTTATAATAATCAAATAAAATCGTTGGATTAGATCAACGATTAAATTAACCTTTTTAATTGAAAACAATTCAAAAATAAAACTATCGATATGTCACATCACCTCAACATCCTTCGCTTCGAATCTCTCCCTGAGTTGTTATGGAGGCCTTCCCTGCGTCTTACCATTAACAATCACTCAGTAATGTGTGTTTCCTTCATTCCTCTGAATTAGAATCTTTGTAACTAAACCTTTACCAGATGGATTTAACACCCAGACTGCCTCTCCCTCTGCAAACTGCTTACATTTCATTTCTTTGCCAAAGAGGCTCTTGCGCTTCGCCAGTGTTAGATCCAGATCTCCCGCTTGGTCCGATTTATCGCCCTCATAAGATCTTACAGGGAAGTCGACGAGTCGTTGAATGAGGTGTAGCCCCCTTTGACTTAATAAATCATGTTTTCTTCCACACACAAAATATCATACTAAACATGACTACTACCCGAAATATCATAATAATCAATAAAAACGTATGAAGAGATCAAGAATAACATCAACCTTTTGTAATTGAAAACACAAAATAAAATTATCCATATGTCACACAGTTTAACCGTTTTTATTTACACCTTTAGTACACATCTAAAAGTGCAAACTTACCTTACTAATATAAACAGTTCAACGGGACGTTCCATTGGGGACCGGTACAGTAGATAGTACTTGGATGGATGGCCGCGCGAATTGGTTCATCCCATGTTAGACCGGGCTGTTGGTTCTCGGGGCTTGCTGACTCTGAGAATCCATGAACTTAGACTGCTTTATGACTGAACTTGAACCCAAAAGAACTGACGCCATCACCGATATCCATACTGGCCAATTGGCCCCATGGTTTGCAGCAACGTTACGTTTGGGTTACCCCCTCCAATCAAGATCTCAAATTTTTGATAACTACTGAAATCCAGTTGTACTCAGTTGAGATAATTTTTCAATTTATGAAAAATATAATTTATTTTAGATTTAAATAAATATCAAATATTTATAACTCGTCATACTATGTCCACAAAAGAAAATATCAAGCATGACTCAAACATCTCTATAGTTTTGAATTTTATTCCGCCCAAACCCTTAATCCCCAATTAATTAAGGAGGCAATGGCTGCGAGCACTTTTCTACTCTCTGGTGCTAAACAAATTCTACGCATTACTGTATTATTTCAATTATTTAGCGCAGTCGCTGACTAGCAATATTAATCATGGGCCTGGGAAGAAACCAGTGAGATCACATAAATTCCTATATTATTTTCTTATTATGTTTCCTAGAATAAATACTAACATTTTACGCATTGGTTAATCAGGAATTCGCTTTACCATTTCTTTTGCCTTTGATTTATTCTGAGGTTCTCAATCTTGGCTGTTCCCTCGTTTTGTCATTTTAATTTCGAGATATGATTATCATCATCAAACGAATTAAATATTGCAGTACAATGTAATCACGAAACTTTGAAATTTAATTATTAATTGTATGTTCAAAAATCAAATAATTCCATGTAAGTACAATTGCTATGTTCGTTGTTTATCAAAATTAATTTTATTAGGGTTAATTAAAAAGGTCCGTGGATCTTAGTAATATCAAACAATTGGGACAAGAAAAAACACAGAATTACGCAGTGGAAGTAAATTATAATTGGTGGATAATATATACATATATCCATATAATGAATATAACTAATAATAATATACAGGCTTGTTCTAGGAGTGAGGTTTGGCCGGAGGGCACAAGTGGCAGCAGATACTAAGCCTCATCAAGACTGTTATAAGACTCGTTCTGGTGCCTTTTGGAGTGGGGCGATAAGAGAACTTAGGGTACAAAGTTTGCCCCTATGTTATTACTTATCATATTTAAATAAGCTAAATGATTTCTTTGGGCACCTAATTACAATAATATATAATCACTCTCATTAATATCTACATACAGAATATTTATAGCCCTCATACAATATAATATAATAAAAATTAATTATGTTTGGGTCACATCACACAATTATGATGATAAGCTTTGTATTATTTTATTTATAATTTGTATTTTATTTTTATGATCATTAGCAAAATATTGACGTAATCTTCCTTTCTAATATTTTTTCGCAGTATTGTTTACACTTTCCATATTGTCTGGTATCAGAGAGAATAGCCCAACCAACCTTACATTCGAATATTTTTACAGTGCATGATTCTTCTTTTCTATTGACTGGTAAAATACGTCTTATTTCAGGACCCTAGAACTGCCCATTTTGATTAAATCACCAAAATGCAAAATTCGAAAATTTTTATGACTTTTGAATTACTAAATAACTTTTGATTTAAAATTTGAGGATTTATTTTTAAAATCTAATACTATCGTATAGTACATAAATTTTTAGTTGCAAATTTTAACAATATAATATATCTCTCAATACCATATGAATGTTTCATATTAATTTTTTTATTATCACAGGATGAAATGAAAGTTAACGCAATGAATATTGACTTAAAGAAGAAATGTTCTAGAGTCTAAGATAGAGTGTACGGGATTCGCATCCTGCTCACCATTACTACACTAAACTTTTCCAATACGCATTCAATAGAAGGCTTACTAGCGGCGGGCTCCCATCGGAATAGGAAGGAAAGGGGAAAAAAAACTTTTACACGAAACCAAAGGCAGTCATTCCCTGGAAGAGAAAGAATATTTTACCATCAAGGAAGAAAGAGAAAAAGAAAAAAAAAAAAGAAAGAAACAAATAAAAAAAAAAGGCGGATTGAGGAGGCCGGGCCTAACAGGAAGCTAATACTTCAAATCGGGCAGAAATGCCGATTCCTTTTCCGGCCCATTTGCCGGCAATTACCTTCCCGCGCTCTCGAGGAATTTTCAGCTTTTAAGATGGTAACGTCGGGTAGCGGGCGGCCTACTGGGGGTAATAAGGTGCTACCTGGCTGCAATATTGGAGCTGGGGGTGGGAACTAGGGGTAATATTTTATAAATTATGTACATTAAAGCAGCCGAACCAGAATGATTTTATTTGAAACAGATAAAACTAAATACAGGCGGAAAATTTTCCAATAAAAATGTTGTCACGACATTGAATAACAATTTTAAATACTAGTGTTATTATTATATTTATTTGAATCAATTTCATGTTTTTTTGCTGGAGTAAGACCCTCCAATGTGCTGTTTATTCAGTAATGCGCCATTTCCATTGATTATAAGTAAGTTCAATGATTATAGATCTATAGCTACACGGAATAGCAAAGAACAACTTGGAAAATAGACCAGAAAATATTTATAATTTTTTTGATAATTTTAGAAGCCTTCTGAAAACTTTGAAGAAATAATTTTTTTAATAATAGCCTCTAATTGTATATTATTAAATTTGTTATTAGACTTTCCCAAAGGGATATATTTTTTTTTAATTTGTGTTTTGTACTTTCAAGATATACACACAAATCTCATCTACTACCTGAGAAGTAATTTTCCCATCAGACACTTAACACCATCGAAAATGAAGATATTTCCTTTTTGCTTTTTGCAATAGAAACTCAACCTATTCTTCGTTTCACTCCTCTTTTGTTGCTATGTTTTTAGAGTCCAAAAGGCTACCGAAGACATTTTTTAGCTCTACTAAAGACATTCTCCCACCTTCTTTTTTTTTTCTAATGTTTTTGTTAGGTCTTTAGAGCTGTTAGATCGAGTTCTTTTGCAGCTCCTATGAGTAAACTTGTTATTTTAGCTACTATTCATGTATTTTTTTATAAATAACGTTTTTATATTCATTTACTATTTAATCCGAAGTGGACTAATAATAACGTTTCGTAGAAATCGTTAATATTATTAGCGTTGATAGCTGATAAGTTATCATTCAACTGCGCTAAACAAAGCTTTTTCACAGCTATATTCAATGATAATTAGCCTTAGTTTATTATTTTTTTAAGAAACTGTGACTTTTTTATGTTCTATTAGAAGTAATTTACTACCACAAAAAAAAAAAAGCTATAAAAATTTGGAAAGCTACGAACAAAGTGTTATCTCTTATCGTACCGGTGACGCCACTCTGCAGAAAATGGACTAAGTCCATTTTTGTGTTTTCTCAAGGGGGCGTTATTTTTATTTTTTTTTTGTAAATAAATAGTAGTGTTCGAAAATTAATTAATTAAATCCTAAGTGCTCCATCGTAAATCAGATTATCTTTAAGAAAACCGTCATTTACTTTAATAAGATATTTGACAAAAGGGACTTACTGGCGGTCAAACAATGCAGAGTTTTGTTTCTCGAAAATGGATAGAACAGATTCTCAACTTTTAGGAAAGCTTTTACATTTTGTAAATATTGAAGTCCTGTTTTGAAACTGCTTCATCGATCCCGTCGTCTCTTCATTTCAGCCCCTCTTTCGTCAATAGTGGTGAAATAACCTTTTGAACTGGACACACCATAATTTCAGTAAATTTTTAAAGTAAAAGTAAAAGCTTATTCATAAGTTAGGGACATAATTATAAACAATGGGTTATATTCAATCCAGGGATGGGAAGTAACCTTAAAAAGTAAATAAATCAAAGATGACGCTTACAGACTATTCTGCAATTAAATCAACCTATCTTGTTTGTTGATGTAATGTTGCTTACACCTGAATGGAGAGGTACCTGAAGTCTTGTGATCTTGGGAGAGAGGAAGATGAGTTCCGTCCATTTGTATTGGAGAAGGGTTAATCACTTAGAGTTGATTAATAGCAATGAACTGCTTCTGGGTATTGTACTGCATCATTCCTGGCATGATATTAGATGTAAAATTTTGCTTGATGATGCAATGATTGTATAGCTATATGACTGTATAGTTATATTTTGATATTTTAATTAATCCAATCTTAAATTGTGGCTGACCACCAATTTAAAAATTATTTTTAAATAATTTATTTTTTGAAGAGAAAAGATTTGGCTCCGCCGGGAGTCGAACCCTGGTCTCCTGCGTTACATGCGAGGATGCTAACCGCTACACCACAGAGCTCGGCTCAAGGCAGAGCAAATCCTTCCTCTTCACTGATACCTACTCCCCCTATCTCACAAGTTTTGCGAGTAGTAGCGGGAGGTGGACAATTTTTGTCCAATTTATGATATTTATTGACATAAGTCAATTTTTTTAAATTATTATTTTTTTTATTTTAATTAATCCAATTGCAATTTAATTAATCCAAGATTGGATTAATTAAAATAATTTAAAAAAATTGACTTATGTCAATGTTTATTTAAATCTAAAATAAATTAGATTTTTCATAAATTGAAAAATTATCTCAACTGAGTACAACTGGATTTCACTAGTTATCAAAAATTTGAGATTTTGATTGGAGGGGGTAACCCAAACGTAACGTTGCTGCAAACCATGGGGCCAATTGGCCAGTATGGATATCGGTGATGGCGTCAGTTCTTTTGGGTTCAAGTTCAGTCATAAAGCGGTCTAAGTTCATGGATTCTCAGAGTCAGCAAGCCCCGAGAACCAACAGCCCGGTCTAACATGGGATGAACCAATTCGCGCGGCCACCCATCCAAGTACTATCTACTGTACCGGTCCCCAATGGAACGTCCCGTTGAACTGTTTATATTAGTAAGGTAAGTTTGCACTTTTAGATGTGTATTAAAGGTGTAAATAAAAACGGTTAAACTGTGTGACATATGGATAGTTTTATTTTGTGTTTTCAATTACACAAGGTTGATGTTATTCTTGATCTCTCCATACGTTTTTATCGATTATTATGATATTTCGGGTAGTAGTCATGTTTAGTATGATATTTTGTGTGTGGAAGTCACAAATTGGACAAAAATTGTCCACCTCCCGCTACAACTCGCAAAACTTGTGAGATAGGGGGAGTAGGTATCAGTGAAGAGGAAGGATTTGCTCTGCCTTGAGCCGAGCTCTGTGGTGTAGCGGTTAGCATCCTCGCATGTAACGCAGGAGACCCGGGTTCGACTCCCGGCGGAGCCAAATCTTTTCTCTTCAAAAAATAAATTATTTAAAAATATATTTTGATATGTGCGCATTAATTAGAAATCTGGTGCAGTGAGCGCAACACAACTGGAACATCTTTCAATTACCAGCCTTCTTGGAGTATAAACCATGTTTTGATAAATATGTAATCGCCATTTCTCAAATTCACACATTTTTCCACACTTATTTTGTTTGTATTTGCTCTCTAAAGTATACTGAAATTTTTGATAACTTTGTAAAGGCAATTTAGAAAATTCACAGAAAATATCTAATTCAATTTTTTTCATTTTATTGTTTGCTATTCTTCGTAAGGCATAGAGTATTTCCAATATTGCAAAAATTCAAAGTCTTCAGTAATTTTCGATCCATTATTTATTTAGTTTTTAAGGGGGAAACTTCTAATTTCATCAGTCGTCGAGTTTTTTATTTTTTATTTACCGTTATTGTAAATAAGTTTATCGTGAATGGAAATCGATAGAAAGGGTATTTTCTGTTCGTAGAAAATTGGAACTTAGTTTTCGAATTTTAGGATCTAATGCCTTTACAGAAACCGACGAAGATCATTATCGATCGCAAAAACCACCTTATTATAACTATCACACTGCTTATAGTAATACAAGGAACCAATTCCTAAATTTTCTAAATCAATATGATGATGATATTAACCCTCCGTCGGGCGCGTCAAGACTGTTACGCTGTCGGGCGCGTGTATCTCTGAGGTCTTCTAACCATAATCATCATGAAACATTATTTAATTTTATCTAAACTTAAACGTTTTGTGTTTCATTCGAATCCTTAAGAATGGAAAGCGTTAGTTTAAAAAAAAAATAATTGTAAAATAGTCTTGTATTGCATTACGAAAAGTAGAAAAATACGACACCGGACGCGAGTATCTATCAGATTATAGGCTTTACAGTAATTCAGATATGAAATAAAGTAAGAAAAATATATATGTATATTTCAATATGATATAAATATAAGATCAGGTTTTATACTAATGTAACAGTTATTATCACCATATTTAAATATTAATAATTAGATGACAATGGATTACGATAGGCGCAGTGAAATGGAAGCGATTACAATGATATTCTTGCATGTCGCTTGCAAAATGTGGACTAATTCGGTAGAGTGCCGTGTAAGTGAAATGGGTATTTTAAATTAAAATCGGTGTTTAAAGTTAAGCGAATCTCTAAAACAATAATGGGATTATTCATTAGGACTGTGTAAAAGCTCCCACACTGGCTAATGTCGCCCTCTCTTCTCTACAAAGGAAAATTCTGGCGCAAGGGGGAAAATATAAACGGGGCTGAAAAAGGAGAAGCATCTGCCGGAGATTTAAATATGGGAAGGTAGGGACAAACAATTTGATATTCACTTTGTCTCTTTTGTACCTTTGGGGAGGGGGCAGTATTGCATGTAATTTGAGAATGGGGTGGGAGTAGAGAGGGTTTAAAAGTTACGCTTTGCGTTTCAAAAGCTTGCGACTTCGCTAAGGGAGGGGAAACTTAATTAATACCGCTCTCTGTCTGGGATTGATTTCTGGTAGCAGTTCTGCTTACCATGCACGAATTTATTGGGATAGGCATCTCAAGAAATTTTGTGTACTTTGATAATGCCTAGAAAGCAGGTATAAAGTCCATTCGGTAAAATCATTTTATGTTCGCATTTAAAAAAATAAATATAAGACAATATTGCATCTTTTCTAAAGTTCTGGAATGCACAATTTTTTCCTATTTATTTATTTTATAAATAAAGACTATCCATGGTACACGGTGGGCCAGACCCCCCTACCGTGCACCCCCCCCACATCCCTATAAATTGCATATCGTTGTGTTCCTTGTGATAAAAGATTAAGAAAAAGCAAATGTTCCCAGAAAAAAAAGTGGCCGCACTAACCGAAAATGGCGTTCAAACATGGCGGATTGACGACTTTGATTTTAGTTCGTTTTTTGATTACTGACATTCACCATTATGCTTAATTTCGCCATAACTGGTATTTTATTAAAGCTAGATAGTTCTAGATTCAGAATAAATAAACAAACGTTCTAAAATAATTAGTCTTGACAAAATAAAATACAGTTAAAGTCAATTTTTTCAAGTCACTCGCGTAAAAGTTAAAATTCCAAGTTAATTTGTGATTAAACAGCCATCGTTAACGAAAAACACCTTGAAATAAAACATCTGGAACAATTATTTTTCTTTAAAAATCAGTGGTCAAATTTCAAAATATATCAACTAGTTTCATAGAAAACGGACCTACAAGGCGAAAAGGCGCCGGTGACTCGGGCGCATCCAGTCCTCTGCCACATCGTTCAGTACTCATACATCATATAATTACAGCGGGTTTAGGACATTATTTTGAATGTATAATCGAGCCTATGTAACTGCAAGTTTTTAATTTACAGAAATAATTAATATAACAATTTTTTTTTTTTTTTTTTTTTTTTTTTTTTTTTTTTTTTTTTTTTTTTTTTTTTTTTTTTTTTTTTTTTTTTTTTTTAAATCTGATAAATAAAGGATATAAATCTGATAAATAATAATGAATTAGTCGCAGATTGCACATTATCTAACTCTCACTTATATTGACATAAACTGGTTATCTTGAAATGAAATAATAATGTTTATTGATTATTTACAGATTTAAAAACAACCCAAATAAAAAAGATAAATAAAAAGTTCTGTTTGTTCGTTGATATTTAGAAATTATTCGTAATACAATTTAGGAAGTATATACATAACACAATTTAATAGCTCACGACAATTAATGAATTAACAGTTACACGATGTGTGTTTGTATATATATATATATATATATATGTATATATATATATATATATATATATATATACACACACACATATATATATATAGATACATATTATGATTAATTTAAAATTAAACCACTACTGGAGAGGAAAACCAATTAAAACATGTAAGTATTCATGCATCTAATGATCTATAATCCACGAAGTTGTGGCCTTTTTCGGTTTCTGGTATATAACTACACATCAAAAAGTTTACTTTCTCTTTTTTTCGAAAAAAGGGTATACTAATACAAATAAAATGAAATATTTGGAGTTGAAATCGGATTAGTTATTTAGCCAAATTCGAACATGAAAGATCGGTAGTTTTTATCATGTTGGTGAAAACTCATGTTCCCACGCCTAAAACTCAACAATATGTACTCTAAATGAAAAATGTTACATATACAAGTTTTAGTACATTAAATATAGCATAAAACAAGCCCATTTATTTTTAAATTAACTTATTACTAAGTAGAGATACAAATGAAAACGTGATAGTATTCGTAGTACTCGATTCCTTCTTTTTGCGAAACCTAAGGGGATATGATATAATATTCACAGAACTAACTATTTAGGTGGGCTTATTTTATGCTAAATTTAATGTTCTAAAACTTTTATCTGTAACATTTTTCATTTAGAGTACATATTGTCAAGTTGTAGGCGTTGGAAAATGAGTTTCTACCAAAATGGTAAAAATTACCGATCTTTCAAGTTCGAATTGGGCTAAATAACCTAAAAATGGAAATCCGATTTCCACTCCAAATATTTCATTTTATTTGTATTAGTATACCCTTTTTTCGAAAAAAAGAGAAAGTAAACTTTTTGATGTGTAGATATATGAAGGAATGAAGATGTAGTTAAAAGAATGAAGTAAGCGCTACAAATACTTACACTTTTTCATTTGTATCTCTACGCAGGAATAAGTTAATTTTAAAATAAATGGGCTTACATTATGCTAAATTTAATGTCCTAAAACTTTTATCTGTGACATTTTTCATTTAGAGTACATATTGTCGAGTTATAGGGGTTGGAACATGAGTTTTCACCAAAGTGATAAAAATTACCGATCTATCATGTTCGAATTTGGCTACATAACTAATCCGATTTCAACTTCAAATATTTCATTTTATTTATATTAGTATACCCTTTTTTCGAAAAAAAGAGAAAGTAAACTTTTTGATGTGTAGTTATATGCCAGAAGCCGAAAAAATTTCATGGATCAGCCACAATTTCGTGGATTATAGACCTTAGATGCATGAATACTTAAATGTTTTAATTTGTTTTCCTCTCCAGTGGTGGTTTAATTTTAAATTAATCATAATATGTATATATATATATATATGTGTGTGTGTATATATATATATATATATATATACAAACACACATCGTGTAACTGTTAATTCATTAATTGTCGTGAGCTATTAAATTGTGTTATGTATATACTTCCTAAATTGTATTACGAATAATTTCTAAATATCAACGAACAAACAGAACTTTTTATTTATCTTTTTTATTTGGGTTGTTTTTAAATCTGTAAATAATCAATAAACATTATTATTTCATTTCAAGATAACCAGTTTATGTCAATATAAGTGAGAGTTAGATAATGTGCAATCTGCGACTAATTCATTATTATTTATCAGATTTATATCCTTTATTTATCAGATTTAAAAAAAAAAAAAAAAAAAAAAAAAAAAAAAAAAAAAAAAAATATTGTTATATTAATTATTTCTGTAAATTAAAAACTTGCAGTTACATAGGCTCGATTATACATTCAAAATAATGTCCTAAACCCGCTGTAATTATATGATGTATGAGAACTGAACGATGTGGCAGAGGACTGGATGCGCCCGAGTCACCGGCGCCTTTTCGCCTTGTAGGTCCGTTTTCTATGAAACTAGTTGATATATTTTGAAATTTGACCACTGATTTTTAAAGAAGAATAATTGTTCCAGATGTTTTATTTCAAGGTGTTTTTCGTTAACGATGGCTGTTTAATCACAAATTAACTTGGAATTTTAACTTTTACGCGAGTGACTTGAAAAAATTGACTTTAACTGTATTTTATTTTGTCAAGACTAATTATTTTAGAACGTTTGTTTATTTATTCTGAATCTAGAACTATCTAGCTTTAATAAAATACCAGTTATGGCGAAATTAAGCATAATGGTGAATGTCAGTAATCAAAAAACTAAAATCAAAGTCGTCAGCCCGCCATGTTTGAACGCCATTTTCGGTTAGTGCGGCCACTTTTTTTTCTGGGAACATTGGCTTTTTCTTAATCTTTTATCACAAGGAACACAACGATATGCAATTTATAGGGATGTGGGGGGGTGCACGGTAGGGGGGTCTGGCCCACGTACTAAGGGTATATGTTGCACTATTTTTGTTTTTATTTTATGCAATCCTATTACTTATACTATTTTATATACTCCTATAACTTATACTCTTTTCCAAATATTTTGCTTATTTTTGTAAGAATATAAATTAATGTTTAGTCACGCTGGTCTGATTTATTATTATGTATTTATAATTTATCCTATAGTGACGTCAGTCCCAGGATAATAAAATTATTTTTCATTCACATCATATTACAATTAAATTTCTAGGGCACCTGTGGTGTAGTGGTTAGCATGGCAACCTAAAGTACTAAAGGTCGTGGGTTAGCGACCCCCGGTGGCCCTGGGATTTTTTAATGGGAGTAAAAAATCTTAGCCATGCCGTCCCTCGGATAGGACGTAAAATGGAGGTCCTGAGCCTGTACGATGCCAGGTATTCGTTAAAGATCCCTATCCTAATTATACCTGAATAGGCAAAATTTAGCACTCCCACTGTAGCATTGTCCGATTAGCCTTAGTAGCATAAAGTGACGTTAAGCAAACAACCTTGTTAGGTGTGTTTTGTATCTTTTTTTTTTTGTTCGGTACCCCTACCTGGCCATGCGTGGCATACGGGGGGTTACTCTACAGGTGTAACCAACCTATTCTAACCATGGTGGGAGGGTCGAGATTTATTCCGTGGGGCCTCCCCAATCAAGATTTTTTGTTAGATCAACAAAAAAACTAAAAAACAATTAACTTCCTAATTTCATTCGATGAAGCCTAGGGGATTAAATGAATTGACAAATACCAGAACATTTTGAAAAAATAAATACTTTATAAATTTCATAAAACCGAAATAAAGGACTGATTCGGTTGGAGGTAGGTTTGAGTGAGTATTGAGTAGAGCAAAGAATGCTTGACACATTATTTTAATTTTGATGTATGGATATATATATATTCCTTTTCTTTTTTCTTAAATCTTTTTCTTAAATTTGCCATCTACTATCGTAATAAGCAAATATACTGACATGGTAGATATGAAAAGATAATAAACAAACAATCGGAAATAAAAAAAACAAAGAAAAACAAGAAAAAACAAAAAAAAAAATGTTTCACTGTTTAATGCACAAAATCTCTTGGCCAGTGCCTTAACAGTTTTCTTGGCGGATATAAGGGGTTTGTGGGAGTGTGTAGAGCTTTAGTTGGTGTGTTGGAATTTAGAGTAAGTCTGTCATGAAAGTTGCAGAATAATCTCTGGCTGTTACTTCGACGCAAGGAATGTCGAGGTCAGTGTGTAAGTTCTTATTAGATACATAAAGGGGGCATCTACGATCATTCTTAGTATTTTTGATCGAAATGACTGTATGAGTAGTCTATTTGACTTTTCGGCTGTCCCCTATAGTTCAATACTCAAAGTCCAAAATGATTTGATTAGTACTTTATAATCGGTTAATTTGTTCGTCACAAATAATTTTTAACATCTGTCAAGTAGTCTTACTCCATATTGCTGGTTTAATTCTTTTCTTTTGCGTCTAACATGGTCTTTCCGAGTCCAGGCTTGTCCATGTAAAGGCCTAAATAGTTTACTGATAGATATTATAAACAGATAGCTAGTGCTAATAGCTTATTGAAACTCAAAAATGGAAAGCGGAGCGTAGGAGTTATAGGATACACGATTCACAGAACATTATTCAACCGGAATTTTCTTATGGAATCGCCTTCTTGTTACTTAATTTTGAAGTTTAAAGCACAATAATGCAGATTTACCAATTGAAGGAACTTAAAGTCTAACAAGCACCGAATTATTGTTATTTATTTTCTTGACCAATAAGTCTTTTTAATTATTGAATGACCTAGTATACAACTTTATTAATTAAAATAAAATAGGATTTGATATTAAATCTTTAATAATACATTATGCATATAAATGAATAATCTCTTTACTTCATAATTAAGCATGACAAAGTATGATTACTTACAAAATATTAATTAATTAATTAAATTAAGGTCTTTTTCCTTATTCATTAATTCAGCAATGCCGTCGTGTGGTGGACGTTGTCTTCTCTTAATTGGAGTGCGGATTGCTGATGATGTTCCCATTTCCTTAAAGAGGTTCGTTGAATGCCATTGCATTAATCGATGACGTTCAGTAGTCAGAAATAATCGACTATTAACAAAAATGAATATAAATCACAACTCTCAAGCTGATTTTAAACGTTTTGAAAAAAAAAAACACAAACCGCTGTGTCTGGTGAAAATGTAAACAGTAACAATGGTCGGTAGAAAGCAGCCTTACATATATATATATAAGTATGTTAAAGAGACACATTTATATTTAAGATTTTATACCAAGATATTTAAGGTGTCTGTAAGGATACTTCGAAGTAATTTAGAGGGTCTTGTAATGAGTACGATTATTTCAATTATTTTCTATTAATTTGAGGCATATTTTATACTAAGACAATTTTAGTTTTATCTGCTCTGAACCAGCAGCTTGTTCGCTACTCAATTGATTTATTGTATTTTAGAGTTTTTTTTTGGATTACTTATATTATATCTAAGCAAATGATTCATGTTTCTCCTGGCATTTAACTTTTTTAAACAGGTAAGCATTGTTAGCATTAGGTACTTGAAACAAAAGTTCATGTCTTTTGCTTGGTTGGAATTCGTTTAATAATAAACGAAAAGAAAATTGAAAGCAGACACAAATATATAAAAAGTAGAAAATATACAGTTTCCGTAAAATACCATTTTACATAAATCCTGTACATTTATAAATATAAATATATATAAATCCTAAACCTGGTTCAGTAATTTTTTATTTTCTTCGTTTTCAATCATAATTCTCTCCATGTTCATTTTCTGAATAAATGTTACCATGGAATGAACGGGCAAACATTTGAATGGTTTGTAATCTTGGACAATGTGTATGAAGAACGAGAGAGTTGTATCTTCCAACATGAAAAAAAGGAAGGTCGAGGTATAAAAAAAATGTTCGGTTGATTGCATCTGTTGATGACAACTTGTAGCAAAGAAATTTCAATGAAATCGTATCTGTATGTTTTTTTTTTTTTGTTTTTTTTTCTCGTTTAGAAACAAAAGTTATACATGTATTATACAGGTACATTTCTTTCAAAGCTCTTTGTTCTGTATCAATACTAATATAAAAATTGAACTTCATTCTCTGATTGCATTCAGCTTGAAAGTGGACATATATACAATTCAAAAATATTTTTAAAAAATTGTACGGTATTATTTTTTAAACAGTCATCCTAATTTTTACAAATAACATGAATAATTAATAAGTACAAATTATCAAGTAACGGAATAATACTATAACATTTCTCACATATATTCCAGATTCACATTCAGAATTTTCTTTTATGTCCTAATGTCCTAAATCTATATATGAGGGGTTAACTGTGGTGTAGTGGTTATCATAACAAGCTACACTACGAAGGGACGCGAGTTTGCGTCACACAGGGGCCAAATGATTTTTAAAGGAATTAAAAAATCTTTCGCTATTCCGTGCCTAGTATGGGACGTAAAATGGAAGTCCCGATCCTGTACGATGTCAAGTAATCGTTAAAGATCCCTATCCTAATTATACCTGGGTACGAAAAATTTTGGAATCCCACTGTAGCATCGTCCGATTAGCCTTATTAGCATAACAATGGGACGCAAAACAAACTAAAACAATCTACATATATCCACTTGAAAGATTCATTGGCATCTTATTTTTGTTTATCATACATGGTGATATTTTAGTTGTTTTTTTTAGGGTATCGTACTTATACTTCATTGTCACCAAGGATTTCTCCAAATGTGTTTTTTACTACTTTATTTTCCTACGTCTTCTGTATTTGGGTCATTTATAAGCAAGTTTTTAACTCAAATTTGGAAAATTTAGCATACTTCCCAGGGGGGCACTTTATGGCCTCTTAAGAGACACCCGTGTGTAAATTCGCATTGGCCAATTCGTAATATTCACAACAGTATCTTTTTTTTCATGTTTCCCCTTCCTCACCTTTTAAGCTATAAGTGGTTTCCAGGGGCAGGGGAGAGGGTTTGGTATTGATGCCGAGTAAATGTCCCCAGGTTCCGGTTTTTGAAATTGCTATCTGCGGGTTCCCAATCATACGTTGCCATGGACAACGCATAAGTACGGCCATCCTGCCACCCGAGCACAACACAATCTCTTCTCTCCTTGACTTTCTGCAGCCTGTGGTCCATTTTCGACTATTAGATTTTATTTGTTTCAATTTTGAATGTGGTCTCGTCCAGTTGCTCTTCCATTCTGCCAATCGCTATCTTTTGAATTGAAGTATCCATTCTTCAAGTGTAACATTACTCGATTTAGGCACACCTTTTTCACTTCTTTGCCTGGCTAAATGAGCCGCTTGGTCAACTTATATAAAAACAATTTTTATTACTTTCTTTTTCTTTCTAGATACGTTCAAAACGAATAAATCTCTCGCCTTTTAATAATTATCTTACATTCATGGATATGTTTTAAAATGAGTCGGTTTCCAAAATAGTAAACTGATATATTTTAAGTTCCAGTGTTTTCAAGATAAAAAATAAAATGAAAAATGATTTATTTTGATAGTCTTGTAATGTGGGTGCGATATTACCTCTATAAGATTAATTCTAGAAACAAAGTTTTTTTTTTAAAAAAAAAAACAACATAATGTATCGTAACACGAAACAAAACATATGGCTTAGAATAGTTCTAGAGTTGTTGTTCGAACGAATTATCAGTTGGAACGAACTATCATAGTACAAGTTTGTGACTAGGATGTTCTAGTATCACCTATGCTGGCCTTGAATGTTCCAGGCTGTTCCTCTTACGACTAAATATAAGAAGCGTTGGTCCGGAGAATAAGTCTTGTTCTGAAGTTCAATTCATATCGTTATTTCTGCGTTACAAAGTGAGAATTTGATATAAAAATTGTTTAACCCACATAAGTGTTACATTATTTATGCTGCATCTTGTATGGGAAGGTAATATGATCATGACTAATCTATTTTCAGTAATGCCAGACGTCTTTCTTTTTTATGTATAGAATTGACTTGGACAATTCTGCTTTAAGAGCCCTGTCGCCGCAAGAGATATCGACCCAACGCAGTATCAACAACCTGACAGAGGGCCGTAACCAGAGAAGGGTCCGACGTGGGAGGGTAACTAACTATAGGAGGTCGGCAGCTCTGCTGACAGAGGCACAATAATTGGAAGATAGTAACATAGGAAGGAGGCTACATAATGAGGCCCTGTCTCGTTATGTCTCCTTCTTCCTCCTCGGGGTCAAGGGTCTTGTTAGCCGGACCCTCAATTATAGGCTACGTCCTTTAACCCTTCTCTGTCACCCCCTCCTTTATTTTAAACCTTCTGTTGGACCGCAATTCTGAGGTCTCACAGTGGGTATTATTTATTACCATTAATGAATTGTACTTATTATAAATTAAACGCTGATGAGAAAGAGCAAAGCTGAAACGTGCAATAATCTGCCATAAGTACGAATCGAATCGTGGCATACTTTAAAACGAAACAAGTCACTATTAAAGCTCAGTTCATTATCAATGTAAAATTAATCACTATTAAAGCTCAGTTCATTATCAATGTAAAATGTGCTTGAAGAAACTAAAACAAATGTTTATTTGCACGTGTTTGTTCGTTCTAGGCCTAGAGTGGTTACAAAGCAAACCACATATAAGAGAGGGTTAGGCAGCCTGGTTAGCTAAGAATACGGCTACTTTTGATTAACTGCTCTTTTACAGCCAGGAACTGTTTTGTAGCGTTGTTAATATTTGAATTCTAATTGTTTTTTGAAATCTTTGTATTATTATTTTACTTCAATTACAAGTTCATTTAATATTATTATTTAACATTATTTAATATTATTATGTAACAAGTTCACTGTAATTCATGCTCCTCGCCCATTAATGCTTTTCACTCTATCGGATGGGAGCTATTTAAGTGCATCATACAGCATTGACAATTCAACAATAATAAAATAAAAAATACAATCTTACCTAATACCCAACAGTCGTGTAAAGTTTTGTGATTGACTAAGGTGTCCGACGAGGCAGTCGAGTGCGGGCCATCTATCGTACGAGTTAAACCTACATTGGTGTAACAATTTTGTCTTCAATTAAATAAATAATGACTGCTTCCACACCGTTCTGCCAGGGAAACCTTGGTCTTCCTCTTCTTCTGTTTCCTCCAGAGTGCCCTTCCATAATCTTCTTGGGGATTCTAATTTCATTCATTCTGCGTACGAGACCCAACCATCCTTCCTTTCATTAACTCCATTGATCTCCTTGATTGTGGCCGGAATTCTTGCTCAGAAGTTTTCTTTCTCAGGTGTTCAACAATCTTTTTGATTTGATGGTTAGGATACAGATTTCACTAGAAATATAGATCGAATATATTGATGCTATTGACAATTCAATCTATGTCGAAAATGTGTTCAGTTTTTCAGCTTAAATACTGCAAACAAGATATTGAATGGTATAATAGTTTCTGAATATCAGTCGTTACCATTAATAAATAGTAATTCATCAAAAAGAAAATAATTATAAGAAGTACCATACATGATGACAAATACGAATTGAATCATGGCATACTTTCAAACGAGACTATTCTAAATAAAAGCTCAGTTAATTACCTACCAGCTCAACCTCCGTCTTTCTATCCTTCTGTTTCCTTCTGGTTGCCCTTCCATAATCATCTTGGGGATTCTATTGTCATCAATTCTGCGTAAATGACCCAACCAAAAAATCATCACTCTCTTAACGGTAAATACAACTTTCTGGAGAATTGTATAATTTAATAAGCTCTCTATTTTTCTCAACATCCATTGATCTCCTTCTTAAATTGGGCAATAGTTCTTGTTCAGAAGCTTTCTTTCCCAGATGTTTAATAAACTTTTCTTTGTTTAATGGATATGATACCGGTTTCGCCGGGAAAACCGCTGGATTATAGGTTTTATATATATAGTGGAATATCTATATAATCCATATACAGATATATGTATGGATATATATTTTTTAGCTGAACCATTGATAACGTGAGGTCGAGTGATGTACTGCTATGCATTGTGGATGCTCCCATAGCAGAAGAAGATTTCATAATTTTTATAATTACGATAGTATCCAACAGTACTAAACACAGGATTCACCGAACCGACCACACACCTGGGTTTAGGGACTTTCCTAGGAATTTGGCTACGTCTTCTAGACAAGGAGACGACAATTGAAATAGTTTACGAGACGGCAGTGAGGTGTGTTCTTGAGGAGAGTCAGAATGAGGAGATCTCGTAGCAAGGGCGTACCCAGGGTCAAAACTAGGGGGGGGGGGGCAAGCTAAAATCTAGGGGGGGCAAGCTATGGTCGTTCAGGTAGTAAACTTATACCGCTGTAAAGGTGAATGAAACCAAAATTATGTATAATTATAGCAGTGCTTTATCAACTAAGTTATTACAATTATTTGCTTGAAAAAAATTTATTCTATCATTGCTTCCAGTCTTAAAAGCCTAAAAAATTATTGCTTCGAGCCTTCCAGGGGGGGCAGCTGCCCCCCTGCCCCCCGCTGGGTACGCCTATGTCTCGCAGATTGCGAAGGGAATTCAAAGATGGGAAGTTCGATTCTTTCCGAATTGAGTTGCGATACCATTAGTAAAGTAGATCACTTTAGGTCGCCATGCACTGGACAGGTCATTATAGAATGTCCATTAGTATTATTAAATTTTATTTATATACATTTTTTCCCCGTCCTCTAAAACAGTCAAGAAAGAATTAATATGTTTATTATAACATATTTATAAGGTTTATATAAAAGCGATACTAATAATTTAATTTCTTGGCAAATAAAATTATATATCGTCAGCATTCAGATTGTTTTGTTTTTTTTATTGCCTTTCACCTTCATGCCACAATCTACTAATAATAAGCAAAAAAGTTATAAACGATACATCTGGAAAGGAAGCTAATTTTAATTAGTAATAATTAAATGTAAAATAGGTATATAGTTTTATTTATCAGTTTCCCTTCTAAAACCAACCATAGACTAAATAATATAGTTTATTTTTGATAGGTTAATTTGATATATGCAGTTTCTGGAAGCCGTCTCATAAAAAAGCGGATAACCAGAAACGTTACAATACCGTTCTCAATAGTTTCTGAATTCATCATCATCAGGAGTTCATTCTAAAGGCGATGGAGTCCATAAATTACAATCACCGATTGTAAAGAAAAGCATATTGTTCAGTATGGAATAAATTATCTAGGACAGTCATTTATTAAATAAAACAAAAAATTTACCTACAAGTTTTAAAAGACAAGTACATCCAATACCTGCAGATATTAAATTTATTGTTTTGCTTTTTTAAGAGATATATATTTCAGAATTAGTTAATAAAGCTAGAAAGATACACCTACAAAAACTTCAAACGTTTCAATTCAACGTTTTACGACTTATTACAAAAGCACCATGGTGACTAAAAAAACTTTACATACAGATCTACATCTACCAACAGTCGACCAGCACATTATGACTCGTTACGAACGATATTTTTGTCAATTTGAACGGTCATCCAAAGATTTTAGTGAGGCATATGGCTGACATAAGCATGGATACGGGAAGAATAAAAATCTGGTGCGTGCGCGCAACACACAACTTTCACTTACTTATATTAGAAATTGACGTGTTTTGCTAATTATCATTTCCTTAAGTCACACATTTTTCTACATTCATATCTTATTTTTGTTAATCGTTAAAGCCGTTTTTGAGTAAATAAAAAAAAAACCGTGAAAATGATACAAAATTTATTAAGTAAAGTCCCCCCTCCAGTAGATCAATTTTGATGAAATTTTTACAGTCATATCTCGGGCATATACATACATCAAATACCCAGTTTGGTCACAATCGTGAAAGCCGTTTTTGAGTAAATAAAAAAAGCACGTAAAAATGATAAAAAATTTATTAAGTAAAGTGCCCCCTGCGGTTGATCAATTTTGATGAAATTTTTACAGACATATCTCGGGCATATAAGTAGATCAAATACTAAGTTTAATCAAAATCGTTAGAGCCGTTTTTGAGAAAATAAAAAAAACACGTGAAAATGTTACAAAATTTATTAAGTAAAGTCCCCCCTCCGGTTAATCAATTTTGATGAAATATTTACAGTCATATCTCGGGCATATAAATACATCAAATACCCAGTTTGATCAAAATCGTTAAAGCCGATTTAGAGTAAATAAAAAAAACACGTGAAAATGTTACAAAATTTATAAAGTAAAGTCCCCCCTCGGGTTAATCAATTTTGATGAAATTTTTACAGTCATATCTCGGGCATATAAATAAATGAAATACTCAGTTTAATCAAAATCGTTAGAGCCGTTTTTGAGAAAATCGAAAAAAACCTAAAAAGTTATTAATTAAAGTACCCCCTCCCTTTGAGCAATTTTGATGAAATTTTTGCTGTCACATCGCGGGCATATACCTACACTAAATACCCAGTTTCAGGTTCGCACGGTTTATAGTTCTTGAGCTAGTCTGTTCACATACACACACACACACGCGCACACACACACACACACACACACACACACACACACACACACACACACACACACACACACACACACACACACACAGAGACCATTTCGCGGGACTTGGTCATTTCGACTCAGGGGACCCCAAAACGTGTATTTCCGTTGAAAACCGGAAGTCGAAATTTTTCACGATCGCAATACTTCCACTTACTATATATTACATATATAGGTAAGTGAAAGTAAAAAGGCGGTGGATGAGAGATCGGCTCTCTTGAATCAAGCCAGGAAGGGTGTGCTTGTCGGTGGTTTCACTGCCATGTCATTATTTCCTATTACGACCAAATCAATTGCTGATCGTCAGCAACTTGCTGACAGGCGTGAAATAATGATTAATGTCCAAAAAAAGATACATTTTTTTATTTAAAAATTATTTTGATTGTTTAAAGTTACATATTTTTGAAAAGCAATTTATATGTTGAGAATATATTTCAAATTATGTGAATCATTTTTGTTTTATTACTTATTTTACAAATGTACTTATGTTATGCAGGGTGTCCAAGGGTGTACTTATGTTATATAAAAAGAGTATTCGGGGTTTGAAAGTTGAATAAAACCTCAAATATAGAATATCAAGTAGGAATATCAAGTATAAGAAACACGATGAACTGGAAATATATTTAGAAAAAAAAATATTGTCTAGGTGTCCACCATAACGCTGCTGGCACTCCTCGAATCTCAAACGCAGATTTCTGCGTCTGACACATTGTTCCTGAGATTGCCGTCATCTCTGTTCTGATATTTTGCTTCAATTGCGTTAGATTCGTCGGTTTCTTTTCGTATATCCTACTTTGCAGGTATCCCTACAGAAAGAAGTAAAGAGAACTGAGATCGGGACTCCTGGGAGGCCAGCTAATGGTGCCTCTACGAGAAATCACTTTGGAATAATTCGTTTACCTTAGCTTTTAATTCGTTTAGCAATTGATAAGCCTGAAGTATGGCAAGTGGCTCCGTCTTGCTGAAACCATGTTTTAGAGTTATATCCTTTAAACTCTTGAAGTTCTTGGGCCAAAAACCTCTTATCATTTCACAGTAACAAAAACCCGAATACTCTTTCTGGACACCCGTTAGTTTAGTTGTCGGTAATATCACTCAGCCTTAGTTTACTTCCAAAATGTAATCTATAGTATTTTTGTTACGTATTTTATCAGTTTAGGTCAGTTTCATACTGTGCTTACAAGCATTGTCTATATAAATATGTGGTTTTACTAACATAAGAATATAAATATACGCTGCTCTTAAATATATGACGCTTTGATTCCCGATTTTCCTTTGATATTCTATTCTAGGTTTCTATTAGGTAAAAAGTCGACACCCTCGGAATTGAGGTTGGGTAAAAAAGTGGGGTAAAGTAGCTGCGAGGGGATGATCCGGGATATAGAGGCGTCACGTAGCGCCGCTGAAGGCTATCACTTACAAACTTCTCCCTCCCGGGAAATGAAATATACTTGTTGGTCCTTGTAATATTTTAGAACGGTTCTGAACTTACAATTCCTACCATCTCTGACTTCTCTGATAAATCAGTCAGACATGACTTAAATATATTTGCGAGGGAATGCTATATTTTAATGTTTCAACAGATTTAGATTTTTTTTTTTTTTTAACACAAAATACTATCATCAGAGTTATCCATACTTTGAATAGTAAAAATATAAAAAGTGTTTCATTAATCTAAACATGATAAAACCTTATAAAATATTGTAACACTTATGTGGGTTTAATTAATTCTATTAAAAGAAAAGAAAAATTTACAATGCCACATAAACAATATAAACTTCAAATTATCAAGAAGGTTAAAAAAAGTGTCAGCTTGTAACGACACTGTAACACAAACGTAACCAGGTTCTTATCGGTTATGTGCACGCCATTTACTTCTAACGTTTCAAAATTCTTTCTCCATTTATAATATATTTTTATAAATTTTTCATAGCCCATTCCTAAATGTTTTTCGCAAAATTTCAAGCTTGTTAACTGAAGGGGTCGGGGCAAAATAGTGCCAAGCAAGATTTTTAACAAAAATAAACTGTAGCTGCAGTCTGCTGTATATTATGTAGTACTATTTGTCTATAAAGGAAACGCCACCTAAATACGACTATTGAGGCTCTATATAGTCATATTTAGTTGACATTTCCAACATAGACATATAGTCCTACGTAAAATATAGCAGACTGCAGCTACAGTTTATTTTTGGTTCCATTCCACACGAGTGAGGGAATTAGATGTGAGGGAGATAGGTTTTTGAGGTTATATTAAAGTAGACCATTATGGGTTATTGAAATCCCTTGTAAACCTACAAACTAACTTTAATATAACGTGAATCAAACTCACCTTTTAGGAAATATCAGTGGGTGAGGGAGATAGGAGATATAACGACACTCACTGTTTTAACAGATAAAAACATCCTCACAAGGAAACTAGAGCAGAACTTCTGTGAAAAAGGTTATCCTTGTTGAGACGGGAATCTGTTACAATGTTGCCAGCAATGAATTATTATGAAATAAAGGTTTCCAAACTTTTGAGGCTCGATTGTGTGTGTGATAGTGTGATAGTTTTATAGTAACTTTTTTAGTTTAAACTTAATTCGTCGGATGTAAATTTTGATTCATGAATACTAAAAATTATAAAGGGACATCAGGATAAAAAAAAAAAAAGAAGAGATAAAGAAGAACCCCATCCCGTGAACTTTAATGATATTGTTAGGGAAACATTCATCAAATGGACGAGTCATTTGTTCTCGACGACAGAAAATCAATGATATTGAGTATGATAAATACATGATGATGCTAATGGGCACAATGCGTTGGAAAGATTACGTTGGCGTTGAGCGATGTCATTTCCGACTCCACCAAGTCGACCCTTCTCGATATGGGGTGATAAATGGAGTCAGTTGGATGAAAATAAGTTTATTTGATTGTAGGAATTACGGATTGGGGATTTAAAAGTTAAAAAGTACTGCAGGGAAGAAAACATTAAGAGATTGTAGTATCTTACACAATAGTTAAAAAAAAGAAGACATGAATACATTGTAGTTTTAATGTATAACGATTATTTTTATTATTCAAATTCAGTTAATATAAAATACAGCCCCAACTCTGATATCAGATGAGTATAAGTTATTATAAGTGATCCAGAGGATATGGAAAACTTTTGATAAGTATACCAAGGTACCTAAAATGGATTTATAAGGGACTTTAAATTCTTTAGGATTGTCCCTATTGCCACGATCCGCCTTTTGTTTTTTAGTTCTTGAAAAGAGTTGTCTTAGGTGTGAAAAAGGTTTTAGATAGAGTATTAAGAATCGACTCCTCTATTACCATTTTTATTCAATTTAGCACTGGAATATGCCATCAGGGAGGTGATACGTACCGGATTTGAATCTGGGAGAAAATATATCCTTGCTCGGATATGCCTAAGGTTTTGCTTTGTGAGGACGCGAAAAATATTGAACTAAATAGAAAAACGTTCAGCTGGTCAGGAACTTGGACTCGAAATAAATAAGGAACTTTAGGTATGTAGGGGCATTTGTAACTAGAAAGAACAAAATCGATGAGGAAATTAAGACTAGATTAAAAGCCGGAAATATTTGCTACTTTACTGTAGCGAAATCGCATAGCTTTCTGTCTTGAAACTTAAAAATTAGGATTTACAAAACTATTATTCCTTCTACGGTCCTATATTAATGACAATCATGGCAGCTAACTTTGAGGGATGAGCAAAGCTTGAGGTTTTTTGGAAATGAGGTATTGCGTAGATTATTTGGACCGAAGAGGAACTAATCATTTGGAGAATTTACACGTTTAAACAAAGCCGAACTGAGTGAACTAACCGGGTAAATATAATAGAGGTGATTGCAGCACGGCGAATAACATTTGCTTCATATTTTTTTTAGTTGTGAGTTGAAATCAGAACTTTTCCGTTTCTTTTCCGAAACGGAATCAAGAAGCCTCCTATATCCTCAATTTTTTCAAACCTGGCTCTTCTCAAACTCACACCAGATCCCAAACCTCTAAGCTGTATATTCCTTTATACCGAACTGCTTTTTTTACAAAATCCTTTATCATCCGTGCCGCCACCTTCTGGAATTCCTTGCGTGAAACTTTATCCCTCACTTCCTTTAAAACCCAACTATTTCTCCACCTCCTTAATCATCAATTTTCCGTAAATATGTAAAATAGTAAGTAAGTGTTTCGGCTTCCCGAAAGGTCCTATAAATCGCAGTAGCAGGAGTTTGCAAATCAAACGGCGGGACCGCCAAGATTTGAATACCCCCACCGGCGACCTCTGCTGGGGGCAGAGGCTGAGAAGGAACTTTCTGTTCGAGATAGATTCCTGAAAGAGACTAGGCCTGGCCCATTCGTTTCTTTTTTTCTTCAACTAAAATTTACTCGAAGACCTGAGGGAGTAAAGAGAGGACCCGTTTCCCCGGCTGGAGGAGATAAAGAGTGGAGAGGGAGCTTCTAGAAGAATTATTGAGCCAATATGCAGAAGATAGGTCATATTAGACAATCCAGCAGTGAGTCAGCATGGCCATGTCATTTAAAATATTAAATACCTACTAACACACCATATTTTTTTTTTCTCAATATATCCAATTAACTTGTCAATTTTATTTTTGACATCTTTAACCTTCATATACAGCTCACTCCATTTCACAAAATTGGTCTCGTGCCGCATCATTAAGTTGGAGGCATGAACCACACAGTAAGTGTAAGTACTATACATTTAATGGGTTAGAAGCTGAATGTTTTTTCTTTTTGTTTAAATTCTGTTTTAAGTTTTTTTCTTGTTTTTTTTTTAGACTACTTTATATTTTAATTTTTAATCTCTTTACATTTTTTTTCAATTAGCCAGATTAATGGCTGTTGATCTATTCATGTTTGTTATTCTAAGGGGACTAGATGTCCCACAATTAAAATTACTTTCATTCTTTCTTTACTGTTTTTTGGTATAGCCTCGTAATCCTTTGTTGTAAGCTAGGCCTAGAGTGTACATACAGCTGCGGATTAGAGGCGGCGGAGTTTGGTGCAAAGTTGGCTGGAGATAGAGCGAGGATATATTTGAGGAGAGCGGTTGGTTAACTCTGGCAACAAATAGCAGTGGGGGACTCTAATGAAAGGAAGGCAGGCTCAATAATTACTGCACTATATTATTGTAGCGCTCCTTGCAGCTTGTTGCGGCCGCTCACTAACAGCTCCTCATCAATAGCTACACCAGGACCGATCTGTCTCCGGCCCCTACCCATTAGCCTTGTAGATAGCCCTCCACTCTGCAGGATCTGTTATCGAAGCTGTTAGTTAGCCCTGTAGGGATTAGCGGGACTAAGTGCCTTAGATGTAGAAGTCCCGAATAAAACATTAAAATGTTCCGTTCTTTTCAACATCAGGACTACCGGTTGCTTTTTAGTAAAGTCATCCACCACCTAGGTTCTTTTTCAGTTACTGTTTATGTTTTTTATATATCCACACCTGCGCAGTGGAGCATCAAGCAAATTCGGTAATTTAATAAATTTTAAAATGTTTGAGTTCATTGCTCTAAGTCTCTTCTACTCAATAGTGGCGCACAGTAGGACGGAATGACCAATTTAGAAAGAAAAAAAGTCTGACTCACCTGAATGGTTGTAGCATCCCGATTTCCACTAACAATTAAGTTGAAATCAGATAAAATCAAATCATAAAGGTGACAAAAATTAAGAAAGTGTATTTGACAAAACCGGAAATCAGGCAGGTATGTTTTTTGTAAAGCTTAATACTGGAAACAATTTTAGAATGGATAATATGGAAACAATTATATTTAATAACTCTGAAACGGATTCTATGTTATAAGGAACGGAGAAATTAAATCTTTACTAGTAGCTGTGTGTGAGAACGAGTAAACGATTGTCGAACTCTTAAATCTTAGTTTTACGCCTCTTGCGTTTCTTTTGAGAGCATTCCATTACGCACAATGCAGTTATTGATTATTTGAACAAGCAGCTTATGGATAGCAAGAGATATATGGTGCTATGAATGTAAATTTAGATATCAGTTTCTTATATTTTCAAAATATGTAGTAAAATCGTCCACTTCAATCTCGATTCCAGAAGTTAAGGATGACATTCAAAATAATATAAAATCTGTTCAGAACATCATCATTTAAACAGGTTAGGGATACTCTATGGCCTAGATTTTCGAAAAACTGTTTTGTGGTATTTCCGTCGTTAGAGTTCCAGAAACTTGATTTCGGCCTATCTATACCTTAAATTTGAGTTGGAATCATTTCAGACTTAATCGTTTTCATAGTCAAACTCATAATTTTTAAGGTACAACCAGAAAGGAAACAATGATCATCACCGCTGCTATCTTTAAAGATTTGCATACCTAATGTGACCACTGCTACCATAACAGTCCCGCAAACAAATGTGAAGTAAGTTGGTAACTGCAAAAGCAAAGTTATGGACCATCTCTTTTTAAATGTACTGTCTATTTTAAATGCGAAATTATAACTAGTATCAATAAATCGAGTTTTTTTTTTAATTGAGTTGAAAATTCGGACTGAGAGTGAAATATTTCTATGATAAAATCTCTATCACTGCGCTTTTCCGATTTCTTAGCTGATACTTCTTCGAACGCTAATTCTTTCCACCGGCTTATCAGTCATTGAATATTTTATCGGGGAGAACACAATTGGCGCACGAAGTAGATGTCGAATTTTCTTTACATAAACACTCGAACGTTAACATACAGTCCATCAAACATTATTTTTCATGATAAATTTGTCCGAATATGTTCCAGTAAATGCTAATTTTAAATTAATATTCAACGCAATTAAAGTCTTTGGAATAAAATTCTCTAGTTTATACTGTTGCAATACAGCAATACATATTGCGTCCATGCCCGTACAACTTCGTCAAACACTAAATAACTCCCTACACGGAATCGAAATTTCTTTTTCTCGGTAGTATACAAAGGCAAATGACAACTACAATTTCTTTTCAGGTTACTTAAAATACCTTCTTAGTGACCGCTATCATCAATTTCACAGAGTTACTTTAGGGTACTTTTTAGTAAAAAAATTGTTAAGTTAAAAAAACTGACTTACTTCCCAGGCTAAAAAAATTGTTTGATGGCTCCAATTTTGAACTACTTATTTGGAAAATGGTTTACTTGTATAACAGAAGTCCATATTCACTAAACACAACGTAACAGTGAAAAAATATTAATAGGACGATATACGAAGCTTAATTGCCAAAATAAATAGTTTAAAAAATATCAAGTCAATATGTAAAGTCAGGTACTATTCACATGGCTGTGCTTAATGTAAAATCCATCTGCTAAAATCAAAACAACTTTACACATCACGACAACGGTTTCCTCAATTTTGATCATGGCTTTTTTTCAACCTAGATTGGCTATTCGTCCTACTGTGCATCTGTAGCTGCACATTGTTCGTCGCATTTCATGGAAAAAAAATGTCTCCCCAAACAACGGAAGGCAACAACGGAATATCCGATAACAAATACTCTTATACTTTGAAGGATCATTTGGTTCCGTCATATCATTTTTCAACGGCATAACCTAAACGACGGATTATCAAGCGTTAACCACCACATGATGAAAAGTGATTTTTTTACGACATTTAAAAAGTTTTCTACTTGATCAAAGGAAAAATAGGCCTGATTTGTTTTACTTTACTACCGTTATTGCCCCAGAGGAACGTTACGGAAATATTGGGTTCCCAAACGTCAATAATTTTTAAAGATTCTAATAATAGATTTTTGACCTATATCTACATATAAATAGAAATTGAAACAACATATAAAAATTAAAGTAAAAAAAAAATAGTGATAAAAACACTAAAAATTCATATTATTTTTACCATTGGGACGAAATCGGTTGACCTCGAAAATTAAATAAGCGACCGCATTAACATACCCCACAATGGAATATTTATGTTAAAGTTATATGTATTGCTTTTATTTAAGCTTGTGTTTAACTTTTATTGAAGCTTTATCAGTGGAAACCACGAGCCCCTTGGAAATGTTGCTTTAAAAATAGACCGTCGAGGGAGAAGGCTGTGGCAATATTGACAACCACTAACTGTGTTAATTGGCAGGGTGGGGAACATTCATCATAATTATACCATGAGCAAACATATATACCCTGGTCTGATACCGCATTCAGTCATCATTCATCAACAACTAGCGAACTCTACCAGTCAAAATTCACGCTAAATTTTCAATTCCTTCATTAAAGCGTGGCTTTCCTTACGGTCCTGTTTAACCAGCTAGATTAATTATATTTATCAGAACCATACTTGTTTGAACGTATATCTATTATTTATTTTCTATTTAATTAGATCAAAGTGAATTAAATATACTAATCTGGGATATGTTTAAATTATGGATAATATATGGTTTAAATATATAGATATATTTAAATCCATCCAAAAGTGTTCAGTAAACTTTTTACTTTGTGATAATCTAATCTTAATCTGTAGGTGACCACCTTTTTTAAATTATTAATTTTAAATAATTATTTTCACTGATACCTACTACCCGATCACGCAAATTTTACGAGTAACGGGAGGTGGACAAGGTTTGTCCAATTTATGGTATTTATTGACGTACGTCAATTTTTAATTATTTTATATAAATCTTATCTTAATCTGTGGGTGACCACCTTTTTTAAATTATTTTTAAATAATTTATTTTTTGAAGAGAAAAGATTGGCTCCGCCGGGAGTCGAACCCCGGTCTCCCGCATGACATGCGCGGATGCTAACCACTACACCACAGAGTTCGGCTCCAAGTAGAGCCAATCCTTCCTCTTCACTGATACCTACTACCCGATCACGCAAATTTTGCGAGTAACGGGAGGTGGACAGCTCTGTGGTGTAGTGGTTAGCATCCGCGCATGTCACGCGGGAGACCCGGGTTCGACTCCCGGCGGAGCCAAATCTTTTCTCTTCAAAAAATAAATTATTTTTACTTTGTGATTTATATATATGTACTCGGTTTCGTGAATTTCACATTTCGGAAAAATGTATGTAAAAAGGGAAGTTTAAGTTAAAATTCCCTCCTTCAGAAATTCCTGGTGAGTTCCTTGTCAACATGCAGTATAAACTTATTAAAAAAAATTCTTATACATTTGTTGTAAATATTCAGAATTCGTTACCTTTATTATCCGATTAAAGGTATTACTGAAAAACTTTTTTTTTTGTTTCGATACTCTAAGATGGTTTTGGAATAAGAACTCGAAAAAATTCCTTTCTGTTCTTTCTTGTGCTTTTATGTTTTTAATGTGATTAAACTACTTATTTTTTGACAATATTTTTATACATTTATATAATATTTATACGTCATTAAATGCACTCAGACCTTAAGGAATGCTAATAATAATGAAATGCTACTTCAAGGTAAAAATTCAATTTTCTGGGGCTACCGAATGGAAGTATCATCCATTATAAAAATCATTCTGTGTGACATTTTTAAGGTAAGTTTGGACAAGAGGCGTTCAAATAAGCCAAGATTAAATAATTGTCCTTATTAAGAATATACCAAACTGGCAACTATTAGATAAAATAGTTGACAAAAATTGGAAGAATAATTTATTTTTTAAAGAGAAAAGATTGGGCTCCACCGGGAGTCGAACCCGGGTCTTCCGCGTGACATGCGCGGTATGCTATCCACTGCACAACAGAGCTCGCTTCCAAGTGGAGCCAATCCTTCCTCTTCCCTGAAGAGCTAATCCTTTCTCTTTAATAACGCGCATGTCACGCGGAAGACCCGGGTTCGACTTCTTTTTCTCTTCAAAAAATATTTTATTTAAAATAATTTAAAACAAGGTCGTTACCCACAAAAATCGATTAAATTAATATAAAAATTGGAAGGAATTTGGGCTAGGGAGAGATTAGAAGGCAGAGGAGAGAATATTTTGGAAAAATATTTTTCAGTCAATATTTTCCAAATACTCTCTTGGTTTTTAATCAAAATTACACTGGGTGGTGGGATGGCCAAGTGGGCACACGCGTTAGGAAATATGCGTTGACCAAGGCAACGTATGATTGGGAACCCGAAGATAGCAAGTTCAATACCTAGAGCCAGGGGGCTTATAATGCACTCTCTTCTATGAACCTGAACACCCAGTATAGCCAGGGAAGAGGAGGACCCAAAAAGGTATTAGTATGCGTATGAACTGTTTTCAAATCCATTAAGAAAACTAACAATGAAAAAAGTATGATTGAATTTTTTAAAAGATAGCTTGTCAGGTTAATTTACAATCGCACTTTTCTACGGAATTAAATATCATTAATCATTGAATCATGTGTCAAAGTTCACTGTATGCAACAAGAATCTACAAACCAGAAAAAAGAGAAAACATACTACATATCGTTACAGAACTTTTAGGCACGATTCTTATAAAATTGAAAAAGATACCAGGAAACACCATACATATGGTGTGCATTTTTTTTTTTTTTTTTTATTCGGTACCCCTTCCTGGCCATGTGTGGCATACGGGGGGTTACTCTACAGGTGTAACCAACCTATCCTAACCATGGTGGGTAGGTCGAGATTATATTCCGTGGGGCCTCCACGAAATAAAAGTCAACCATCCCAGGGCGGATTCGAACCGCCACCGTTCGGCTCGAGCGTGTTAAAGCGGGCCGCGCTCCAACACGCTCGGCTATCCCCGGCCCAATGGTGTGCATTCGTGAACATTGGTCTTAAGGCGCCTTTACACTCTACGAACCTCAACCTCCAACAGGTTCTCCCTCGAATCTTGTCATACCGGCGTTCCACGAACATCCATTTATACACAACGTGACTTTGAGCGAACGAATATGGCTGAACTAAATATTCCTGTTTGAAAAGTCTTGTATATGAGTCCTGGATTGTTTTGTGTGGTCCTAGTTTCGAAAAAAAGTTGGCCTGCTTCTGATTTAACAACTCCTCTAGGAACCCTTTTTCCTGATTAAGGATTTAGTAAGAAAGTCGTCCAACTGCAATCTGACTCCGGGCGGACCAATTCGCAGAACAGCAAAACTTTCTTCATCTCCCCCGAATAAAAATCAGAACTAACTCTCCGCTTTAACTTAATTATTATTAGCTCCAATGCAGATGATTGGAATATTTTGGAAATTATAACAATAAAAAGTTTTTTATATATTATAATTGATCACAATACATGCGAATCAAACAATAGGTTTTTTACACAATAAATTTGCTGATTTTGCTGCAGAAATAAACCCTCACTACATTTATGGAGAGAGAAGTGGATTCTGTATTGTTGATTAATTTTTTCAGAAAATCATATTTAATTATTTATATATTTAATTTAAAAATCCTGCTTGGTATAATATGTTTATTGATTTGATTATTATTTGAATGATTACCCACCGAGTGATACGCCATTGCATAAATAATAATGATCAAATTGGGATAAAAAAAAAGAAAAAAAATATTGATCAGAAAATAAAAATCGCTCTTTAGAAGATACATTATAATGTTGTATTTGGCGTTTCATTCAAATTCATTACTTCTTCTATTCCTACTATTTCCTATTGTTTTTAACATGTTTGGGCCTGGGATGTTATTATTTCAATTAAACTGTTCACCAAATATTGTTAGAGTACTGCTAATAGGGTACACCTGAAGAGTTGAAAGAAAATTGATTTTAAATTTTTATTTACTCCCCCAATGAAGTTTTTATTTGTATATATTTTTTAAAGCCAAAATTTCTGATGAAATTCGGAAATAAAGATGATCTATTCCTAAAGTCTGATATTTTTTTTTTTATTTTTTTTTTTAACTTCTATGGCAGAATGGGAATATATCATAGAGAATATTGAAAAAAATTATATTTCTGATTTTATAATAAAGTATCGCTAAAAATTATAATTATTTGTACTAAATAATAATTATATTAATTCTATATTAGTCTTGAAGCTAAGAAAATAATAGTTCAGAAAAAGTAATATGTCTGGAAATTTATATATAAAAAAAAAAAAAAAAAATTATTATGAATTTTAAAATTTTAGAAAATTAATAAATAGTAAAATATAAAAAAATGTAAGAATTTTAATCATGATTTTAATTTAAAATTTGCAAATTGTTTATTTAAGTAATAGTGAAGTTACAGGTCGGAAGGGATAAGGGGACTGGTAAAATAATCCATTTGACTGTGATTCTTACCAAAAGTGACAATAGTTGTTAACTAGTAATAAAGATTTTTAATTTTAGACAAGGGTAGTCAGCCTAATTTATTTAAAAATTGTGGTCACAGGTGGGTAAAAACATATATTTTTTCACTTGAATGTTTTTTATTTTAATTTATTGAGTTCAAAAGTATTGAAATTCTAAATTTTAGGTCTTCTTCTTGAAAATGGCTTAGTGCCGAAACGTTGAACCAACTATTGTAAAAATAGTGTGAGGCCAATAAAGGATCAAATTTAAAAGACTGAACTAAATAATAATGATCAGGATATGATGTTTTTCAATTATCAATGAATCTTGATAAAGATCATCAAATGATTTTTTTAAATTCCAGATGAATATTTGTTTCGAATTTTATTTTCTTAATTATCGATATCAAACCCTGTTTTCTACGGAATTATTATTTAAAGATTCTACAAATTTATTGCCAAAATAACGTCATTTTTTAAACTGGTAAATAACAAAAAATACGTACTATTAATAATAATTTTTTTTAGTCTTTATTATAAACTCACAGCACTAAATAGTAACTAAATCTTTGATACCCATCACCTGCTTATATTTCTAAGGACACCAAAGAAGATTCGGACAGAGACCTTTTCCCCTCACTCTGTATACATATATTTTCCCCTACATTGTCAGACATATACAGATTCCATCTTAGTAATATAAGTTATAGATTAGTCCTTGTGACTTAGTTAATGGAAAGTATCTTTAAATATTTAATTTTTTTTAATCCCTATGTTAATCTGCGCCTGTCAATAACATTTTGACAATCAGCAGATTTTAAGGCTATTTTGACTATACATATCATGGCATGTAAGGCAAGGGGAAGGATGACACCCCGCAATACCTCTTGTTGTTTTATACCCCTGGCTTGTTTCAGTTTTGTTCTGGTCTGTTAAAGAAGGAGATCTCTAATCCAATACCTTTTTAATCTCCTCAGATCGGCATTGGCATTTCATCTGTAACCTATGATACGAAGTATAAAGAGGTTAATATGTCTGTGTAAGTTTGTGTGAAAACGTTTGTAGAGATCTTTTTATGTTGGTCTACTGTTGACATGTAGTAGCCAGTATGTAAGATTTGATTAGTCATGAACCAAGATTTGAAATTTGCAATTTATTTGATATTGCTTTTGAGTCCTAATATTTTTTACTGAAAGGTTTGAAGATTCTGTAAATGCGTTTTTTTAGCAGTATGCCTATATAGGTTTTAGTTAGTATATGCATGTCTTTAGCTTTTATCTCAGTTATAGTTTTGAGGACATTGAAAAAATTGGGTTATGGATTATTAGTCGTTTATCAAGATGTTTTCTTTTCATGTTAACTTATGGGCCCTGTGTCATCCTTCTATCTATTATTCCGACGTACTTTACTGTGTCTGTTTGAAGAATTTGGATGCACTGAATTTAAAATGGTGAAAGGATATTAAATGTTTTATCTTGACAATGAACATTCTTGCTCTAGTAAGTATTTTTTATATCATTTTTTGTTTTTGGGTCCTCCTTTCCTGGCATATCTAGGATATACGGGGTTTTCCGGGCCAGGGGAGAGGGCGAGGGATTAAGGCTGGTTTTTCATTAAATTTCCCCTGGCTCCGGGTTTTAAACATGCTATCTTTGTGTTCCCAGTCATATTTCCGTTGTCATTCAGCAATCTCGCCAACAAAAAATGTGAACGCTTCATGCTTCTGCTTGTCATAATAAGGTCGGGGCCATGCTGATATTCTGTAGTATATGCTGCAAGTTTAGTATATGCGCGGCTAAAGCATGTAAGTTTGTTATATAATCGGCGTTACATATCTTCCTGATACAGTACACCCTCGATTTAGTTTCATTCACCCTCGGGGGTTTGAAATTCATAGTTCGCTATAACGAGATTCGTTATAACTGAGGATTCTTTTTTTTTAGCCAATGGCCGCACTAATTTATTTGATCGTATTTAAAAGGAAATTCATTCATTAGAACTAGTTAAATTAAAACGCATGTATGTAATTTAAATATTATATTAATTAAATAATGAGATTCATTAATTTACCTGCCAAGTTCACTTGAGAGTTCTTTAGCCTTAGCTTTAATAAGAGGGTCTGAGATTGGTATTTGAGATCTCATTTGTTTAAAGCAATTTATCAACTTTTTCCAAATATTCATGAGCCGCAGAGCGCAGTCATTTATTTGATGCTGAAGTTAATCCTTGGGCTGCGGTTGAATCTATTTTATCTTTGTTTTTTATAATGGTTGACAATGTTGATCTTGGAATTCCATATTTTTCTGCGATGGTTTGCTTACTTAGAATTCCTCATTCAATATCCTGGAGATTTTCAATTTTTCCTCGATTGATAAGGATTTACATTTGTGACACCCGTTTACCAACGAACTCATTGTGTATTAAAAAAACAGTATAAACGACTACAGAACACTGATTCGAATAATACAGAAGTCGAAACAGAACTGAGGTAGTTTTGAGAAAAAAGTCAATGGAATCAGAGAGAGAGAAGGCAAAAGGAAATAGGATTACTTAAGAGTAAAAAAAAACACCTCAATTCTAGAAACTGGAACTACTTTGTCTTCCCGCGCTCATTCTGCGTAATACAGTAAAAAAAAAAATATATATATTGAAAATTCTAGCAGTTCGTTATAACAGAATATATTAATTCTCAGGCATCAAATCTAGTTCGTAGTTCGCACTAACCGAGGGATTTCGCTATAACGAGGGGTTCAGCAGAAATTTAATGGTAATTTTGGGGAGATAGTATTTTGGGTCGCTATATCGAGGTATTCGTTATATCCGAGTTCGTAATAATGAGGGTTTACTGTAATAAGTTTCTTATACCCACCCTTGCTCCGAGTGTTTTTAACACGTTCACGCCGGGACTGTAATTCACGGTCCTCACCCAATGGCGGCTGACATTAATGCTTTTCGCTCTATCGGATGGGAGCTAATCCAGGGTTTAGCAATCCAAAAATAACTACTATCCTCCTAGTTATGTTTATAATGCGATATTGATTATAATTGTTATTTAAAAAATAAATGTTTATACGTTTATAAGTATATGAATATAAATATAAATAAATATATAAAAATTAATGAATTTATGTTAAATTTTCATTATTTAATTTTCATATATATATAAATTATTTCTACTTTCTTAACACTTTGGCTCCCATGTCACCTGAAATCGCGTAATAAATCTCTTGTCAGAGATTGAAATATTAAAATTGTGTTGAAATGAGAGCGTTACTCTCAGGTATTCTTTATCGGCATTCTAGTGCGAGCCACCGGTGGTACACGCCTCTAGATGAGGCAGTCAAGTGTGAGCCACCAGTTGTACACGCAGTAATGAGCTTATGTACCCCAATATGTTTTCCAAACTTATTCCCCTGCTAGCTTTAAATTCGGGACTTTCTCAGTAATTATTAATAATAAATATATATAATAGAATAGAAAGTATTGTGATATATTGTTAGGGAGTGGAGAGACGAGAGACTTACGAAGAGAGGGGCTTGAAGCCTGGGGTATTTTAATGAGAGGCTAGGTGTTAGCGGCTCTCAAGTAGTTGTCGCAAGTTGGGTCCAAGTTTGCCCCGATAATTGGGACCCGGCGCTAGTTCCCCCGCCACAGTTAGCCGCCCCTGACTGGAATAATAACGCTGTCATCTTTTCCCAGCCTTTGATGTCTGCCGGATAATTGCTTTGCCTACTCGCTATGCTGATGACAGGGCTGACGCTTCCTTATTCCTTATCTTAGCAGTTCTCCCCCAACTCCACGCCAAGCGTCAGCAATAAGTAAACAGTTACAATAGATCGACAGAATACTTGATTAGTCAAGTATTAAAAATACCATGTTACCTAGGGCCCAACATGTCAGAATGAAACATAAGTATAGCTCGACAACATAAAAAGTTTACCTGGGAATCGAATGAGCGGACTTTGACGTCAATTTGGTGGCAAATAGTAGCCTCTATAACAGTTGGCGAACCTAACTTTTTTGTTACTTTATGCTTTGTTTTTATTCCAAAGTGTTGGTTGCTAATAAGTGTTAATACAACAAAAACGAAAAAACGTTTAAGTGACTAAACAGTATAAAATAGTAACAGCTTCGTGCAGTAACGGGACTCATACGAAGAAAGTGCTAGGAAAATCAACTTGAGCGGTCAAAAATCAAGATAATGAAATAGTTTTCTGCATTTACGATTATTTAAAACGAAAGAAAAAGATACATACACTAGATTACATGTTTTAGATGCTGTTTGTGATATTTCACAAACAACAAATTTAGGATAATATCCCAAAGCAAGCAGTAGGTATTTCCAGAAAGAAAAAAAAAAGTTATTGAAATGGTATTCTATTTTGTCAGCAAATGTATCCATTTTCAAGTTTGTAAAAATATTTGTAAATAAATCATTTAAATGTAGTTTTCTTACATTTAAATTTTTTAGGAGAGTTCATAAAAATTAAATATTTATTATTAGAAAACATTGATAGTAAATTTATATCTGGACCAAACTTTTTCTTTTTTTAACCACTTATGCTGTTATATAGATAATAATGTATATACCTAGTACTTTTATTAAAACTATTAGTTTTTTTTTTTATTTCGACAGCAAATTGCTGACAATCAGCGCCTGGTAATTTTCTATATCGTTAATGTGTAATAGTGGAATTGTTACAATGGAGGTTCTTCTGGTTCCCTAATAATATTAAGAACCTCAAAAATTACTACTGCATCACTTTCTGAGTCCGTTCGTTTTTGTTTTCTGGGGTCTCTTGATTCTCCTGGGGGGTTTCTATTTCTTCCTGTGACTCTAGCCCATTACTCTCAACAGTCGGAGTTGAGGTGCTGTACATAGCTTCAGGTGTTTCTACTTCAAAAACTTTCGTACCACTTTAGTTAGCACCAAAATTATTGGGTCTTTTTTACATTACCCAGTTTACATTGCCAGTTACTTTTTTGATATTATCAGTGATTTATTTAACGTTATTTCAATACGTTTACCGTATAATAATAACATACGTATTAACGTTATTTAATGAAATATGTCTATTTCAAGAGAAAATGTATATATAAATATATATATATGAGGTTACCTACCTAATACGTCCTAGGTTTTAAGAAACGTTGAAGTTTTTTGTTATTAATGAATCTGGTACAACTGAGTCATGTTCTTAAATCGGAACAAGAGGCATTTCAGACGTTTCAAAGGTTGGGAATATTGGAGAGGATGATACTTTATGAAGCTTGCTTTTCACCAAAAAAATCTTCCGCATTTAAATGCAGATTGAGAAGTTGCAGAAGCAGTATCTTAAAGTATCATTTTTTTTTACATTTTAATCTGTTTATTAGTTAATAAATTAATAAATTTACGTTTATAGTTTATTAGGCATGGATATGATTAGGTGTTTATTTTTTTGTTTCATTAGTTATTAAATAATTGATTTTTATAGATCGCAAAAAAATTCACTCTAACATAAAGAAATAAACACAGAACATTACGCAAGGTTATTTCAAATAACCTCGAAATGTGCATTGTCCGGTGAAAAAAAAAGGGTTTGAAATGTCTGGAGTTCAAAATACATTCGCTATCTAAACATTTTAAAATTCGGTGATTGAAAAGAATACGTACTCGTGAAAAGATAAATCAACACCAGAACTGTACGTTTATTACCTAATTTGATAATATATTTGGAATAAAACCTATAATCTTTTTGTTACATAGATTTATTAAAAGGTTCATGATAAACCCTAATTTAGCTTGTAAAAAAATAAATCCTTCACACCGAATTAATTTTTCGGGATACAAGAAAGTCTCAGGAAACTTTTTCCTTTTCTTTCTTTTTTTTTTTTTTTTTGTTTTGTAAAATTTAGCCCGAGGGTTCGGAGAGATAATATTATAATTTATTCAAAATGTTTTATTAATAAGAGGTGATGATAAGTATTCACAAGAGAGCTGGTTTAAAATGGAAATTGATAGAGAACTGATTTAATATTTGGGCCGAAATTCAAAGGATCTAATGAACTCGCCAAGTTTTTCTTTGTTCACTAAAGTAAAGAATTAACAGTCATTAAACTAACCATCAGAATTAGAATACGCTTGTGATTTCTTAACTTCGTTTTCTTTTTTTTTTTTAATGTACTTTCATCACAAGTCATCTTATACTTTCTTACCAGATTATATTACATTAAAAATTATATCCGCTTTGTGTATACAAAGAGTCGTAGCCTAATCAATTATAAGCTGGACAAAGAAAATATTATCAAAAATAAACTAGGAAATAAAAATTGTATATAACAAGATTTTTATTAGATTGTAATTATAATATCCTGCTATATTAGTTATATCTTGCCTCAAACCATAAGGAACTTTTTTTTATTATTTTATTATTCCTCCTCTTCCTCGCCTGTTAGGCTATACGGGGTCCCGGGCCAGGGGGAGGGTGGGGATTGATGCCTAGTATTATTAAATGTCCCCTGGCTCCGGGTTAAACCATAAGGATCATTAATTTTTTTTTTTTTAATACAGGTTTTTTTTTTACTTTCACTCACCTATATATGAAATATATAGTACCTAAGTGGAAGTATTGCGATCGTGAAAAATTTCGACTTCCGGTTTTCAACAGAAATACACGTTTTGGAGTCCCCTGAGTCGAAATAACCAAGTCCCGCGAAATGGTCTGTGTGTGTGTGTGTGTGTGTGTCTGTGTGTGTGTGTGTGTGAAGAGACTAGCTCAAAGACTATTAATCGTGCGAACCTGAAATTGGGTATTTAGTGTATGTATATGCCCGCGATGTGACAGCAAAAATTTCATGAAAATTGGTCAAAGGGTGGGGGGGTACTTTATTTAATAACTTTTTACGTTTTTTTTTGATTTTCTCAAAAACGGCTCTAACGATCAAAATTGATCAACCGGAGGGGGCACTTTACTTAATAAATTTTGTAACATTTTCACGTGTTTTTTATTTACTCAAAAACGGTTTTAACGATTTAATCAAACTGGGTATTTGATGTATGTATATGCCAAAGATGTGATAGCCAACGTATCATCAAAATTGGTCAAACGGAGGGGGCACTTTATTTCATATTTTTTTTTCAATCTTTACCTTTTTTTCGCTTCAACGATTTTTATCAAATTCGTCATGATTAATGAAAATTAGGTGTTCTTTAATATCAAGTAAGCTTTATTGTAATAAAATGTTCTGAAGGGATGGTTAGGGGATGGTTAAATGGGGAAGGGGCTTTTTTTGTTTTCCTATAAAGTACCTTTGTATGTGTTTATAAGGTGAAATTATCTGTCTCTCGTTTCGCCTAAAAATATGAAATGGCTAAATATGAGATATGATAAAAATCAAGTAAACATAGAGAGGAGAAAAAAAGAAAAATATTCAGTCAACTCATAAAACACGCATGCGGAGTACGCCTTAAATGACAAACCATTGTTTATAATCAAATTCGTTCTGTTCATTTAATGGAAATTATTTGTTTCATAGTAACTAAATGAAATATTCAACAAGTAAATAGAGAATTATAAAATCAGGTAAGCTTTATCATTATTAATATGTTCTGAGTGGGCTTAAATGGGGTAGGGGCCTTTTTTGTTTGTTTGTTTTTTTGTTTCCTATAAAGTACCTTTGTTTTCGTTTATAATGGAGAAATTAACTATCTCTCGTTACGCCTAAAAATAAGAAATGGCTAAATATGAGATACGATAAAAATAAAGAAAACATATAGATGAGAAAAAAAGAATGCGGAGTACACCTTTAATGACAGACCATTGTTCATAATTAAAGCCGTTCTGTTCATTTGAGAAGTATCAATTAACAAAACGCATAAATTTCTAATCTAAGTAAGTTGGTAAGTGAAAGTTGTGTGTTGCGAGCACACCGTTTTTTATTTTAATTTCTTTTATTTTTATTTTTATTTTTTACTTTGTCTTCTTCGTGTTTTATCATATGGTGCAAAGTCTTCTTTCATCTCGTTTTTTTTTTATTTCTAGGACATTCTACTTAAATATGCTGTACTGTATAAAATTTCAATATAAATAAAACTGATAACGTTTACTTTTTCTAATGTAGTAATTCAGTTTCTTCTATCACATCAGGTTTTCAAAATATCAAAAAACATATATATTTTTAATCCCCTTTCGTTGGATTTTTTTTTTCTCGTTGTTTGTTTATTTTGTATTGTTTCTTACGTCAATAGAAGACGCCACCAATGTTAGCTGCCTACTGTTGGATGCTTCAGCGCAACATACCAAATTCATAGCACAAACGCCAGTCAACAGCTAAGAAAATCAAACCAAACTAACTATAATTTAAGGAACTTCATGTTATACCTTTGTAATTTATATGAGTATTAAACCTTAAATTAGATGATGCTATATAGTTTATGTTAATTAGTACTTTATTTAGCAATATGTGCTCTACTCCTCCTAATCTGCGAGTTTTTTGCCTTGATACAATGTTAAACATATGTAAATGGTTAATGTCAGATATCTCAAAAATGGTGGGTGATAAAGACAAACGGTTTGCATAATTTTAATCAGCAGATCTCAATTGTCTCAAAACAAATGTTGGATACCAAGACATCCACCGAATTTTTTTTTTTTTGTTTATCTGTGTAATAATTCACTTCGTTATTACATGCAAATATAATTAACCACGTACCTAACATATAATGTTTTTATAAAAACGTAATACATTTAACTTAATCAAAAAACAAAGCATATTATTATTACTCAGCATTAGCGGATCCAAATGTGATGAAACTAATAAAGTATTACTATTTCTATATAAAATGAGCTATATTTAGTCATTTTTCAAGTCCACTAATTGAAAATGGATTGTATTTAAACATATATAATAACTTACCACGTGATTATGTAGAATTATGTATTTAAAATTAGAGCCTTCATTAATCATGAAATAAAAAAAAAAAGTGCGCACCCCTCAGAAAATTTCTGGATCCGCTATTGTTACTTAGATGTATTTAAGGTATATTTAAATTAGTTCCTTTTATGATTTAAATATTATAGTGAACCGGACTTTCCTATATTTATATTTATATTTTTCGGATATTCAAGTAATAGTCATACGGGATTTTCTTACATTTATTAGAAACTACGGTTTATCCGATCCTCCCTTTTAATAGCAGTGTCCTCTTTCCCGACTAGTTTAGGTAAGCTGGGAACTATAGTATAACCCAATTATTATTACTCAATTTAATCATTTATAACGTAGTATAACTAAAGTTATTATTTTTTCTCTTACATTGACAGACGCTGTAAGTGTTACCTTATCCAAAAGACTAACAATATGCTAAGTACCAATTAGAACTTATTCAATCATTTTGTCTAATGAATATCTTGGATGCACTATGTCAGAATGGATTACAAGGCAAGGACCTAAATATTCCAAGATTGTAATAGGTACCAGCCAATACCACCAGCCACTACCAAAGCTTTATAGCAAAGACCGACCATTAAGATAAACCCATCAGCTTACTGCTGATGCATAGTAGCAACTAACACATAGATCAACCTTAAAATCCACACGATGATGGAAGATAGTTGAACGTATATATAATGAAGGGAAAATGGTTGTGGATCCCATCCTCATCAGAGTTATATGAGAAAAAAAAGACAACTACCATAAGGAGAAAATAACCCAAGAATTATCAAATATATGTGGAACATCATATTAAAATAAATAAAAATTAACACAAATATCATTGGATATTAAAAAAATGTAAATTTATAATTAGAATACCATGATAAAAACAAACGAAAAATGAGATAAAAATGTTGAATCGTTTTAATGAATGTAACACCACGATATTTACGAACCGAGCATGAGTCGTCCAAGCAATTCATTTAGGGGTAACTTGATTCCACCCTAATTTTCTTAAGGGCATTAAGCGCTATGAAGAAGATAGGCAAAGAGAAACGGAGTGTAAAGCAAACCTGTGACAGGAATGTGGAGATTAAAAGCTCAGTTCAAATTACAAGCCTTGCTAGAAACCAAGCCTTTTTTCTGAAGGGTTTTCACCCTAATCCCACTAGACCTCAACAACATTCCTTTTCATTAAACAAAGCTCAACACCGGGAAATGTTGATAAATCTCTTTTTCGCTGTTAGGCAGGAGAAATGTTTTCCCTCCTAATGGCACCCTAGAAAATATTCATAGAAAATGAAAACGAATGCCACGAAAATGGAATAAATATTCCAGCGTGAAATTGGTAACAGTATTCTTCATTTTATTCTTTCTATATTTACGAACAATAATGTACAATATATATTGGAAACAATAATGATATGTATATTCAAACTATAAGCATATCCATATAACGAGGTATGCTAAAAAAACATCAGTGAGTAACCAAAGGAAGAGCTAATACTTTGAAAGTAAACCACTATTATTTTCCCAGCAAGTGGTACTCGAAACTAAAAAGTTTTTCAAGTCAAAATCATTCATAATTAGTTCTGATGCTCAATAAACCGAAATTTCGATTTAACTCAAACAGAATAGAAAAGTAACTTTATGTCGGTTCATGTACTTTCCTATCCGTCTCTAGATTTGACGAATTGACTCTCAATTCGCTTAGCTTCCTAGCTAAGTTACCGTGTTGAAAGGTGAATTGAAAAAGAATACAGGCCATTTATTACTGTGTAACGAGAAACCAAACAAAACATAATATTTTAATTAGTTATAGACTCTTCTAGTACATGTTTAAAACTACGATGTTCAGTACCATCTACACTGGTTTAGAACCTCCTAGGCAGTTTCCTTCAGACTAAGTGTAAGGAGCGATGGACTGGAAAGTTAGACTTGTTCTGAAGTTCAAGTTATATGGTTATTTGGGTTGGTTTCAAGTGGGATGGTTATTTTTGCGTTACTGTGTAGTTACAAAGTGATACTTTTTGTAACCTGTTTAATTATTGGTGTTTTCATTGATTGTCAGATATTGTGAATTATTCTTTTCATTTAATAAATATTTTTTAACTCACATAAGTTTTACAATATTATACCATTTTCATTTTTTGAAATACTTTTAACCCATTCTTTGCAGTATATTATTTTGGTGGAAAAGTTATAACATAGATGAACAATTTTTTTTTTTTTTTTTAAGCAACACACCTTATAAAAAGAATTTTGCAGCTTATTAAAATACAAAAAAAGAACAAATTATTTAAAATAAAATAATTTCATAAAACTTATGATAAAAATTCACTTCAATAGATAAAAGAAAATATTGATCTAAGCTATAGACTAAACCGTCAACATCTACATATTTACATTAATATTTAGAGTACAATTCTGATTATTCATTATATTTGAAACATTTGTTTGGCATTGCCTTTCGGAATAGCGATACCTTTTGATTAAAGGAATTATTTTCATGTTCTAGCTCATCTCTAAAAAGGTCGTCAATAGTCCAAAAATCTTCTTCCTCCCGCAGATAAGGTTTGTGCTACAACCTAAGAGGTAAGATTAGCGCACCAAAAACATTTTTCAGGCCTAGGTCTGGAAAGTACTATTTTAAGGACTCAAACCAAGTATTGAAAACACATGTTTTTGATGCAGTATGATGAAATATAATATTTTACATAATTATACTGTAACTAGCACTCCCCGTCGCGGCTTCGCCCGCGAGCCTTTAAAATCAATTCTGTGACCATTATCTTGGTATTGATCTAATATAATATGTTAACTGATGTTAAGGAGATTTAGTAGAATTTGAGCTTCCGGTAGGTGGAATGTTGGAGGGGGAAGCTGCCGGCTCGGTAGAAGAGACGGAGACGCGCAATGGAGAGAGTTCACTAAAACCGCCGAAACAAAAAATGACTTACTCGTCGTGAACGCTTCATTTTACGGCTGTAAAACATGGTTTTCGACGCCCAATGTGGCCTTTCGAGTTAAACTCGTCGTATCAAATTCTTTAAAATAAGTCCTAATTAGATATATTTTCTCGAAGTTCGAAAATAGATGTCCGTTAGAGTTAAACGACAATTTCGCCATTTACATTTTAGATATTCTTAGGGGTTACATTTTTGATATTCCTTTCTTAGTGGTTACCTACATCGCTTTTAAAATCTAAATTCCGAAGTTTTTAATCATAAGTAGTTTTTGCTCTGCGTTGATTCTGTCAGTCAGGACAAAGACTCTTATACATATGGAGAAGTATATATATATGTAGTAGTATATATATGTGGATAACTCGTATGGAGAAGAGATCGAAATAACCACGCACCATCCCCAATCTTGGGAATCACAGTGTGCATAATTTGATTACCACTAATATTTAAATAATCAGTAACCATATTTTATGTGAATGTCTATTTTAATACTATTGTAACGTTAAATCGATATTCAAATAAAAAACATATGGTTTAAAATCTCAACAATAGATTTAGGTTAGAGTTAAACGACAATTTCGCCATTTAAGCCCCTTAGGGGTTACATTTTTGAAATTCCTTTCTTAGTGGTTACCTAAATCGCGTTTAAAGTCTAAATTCCGAACTTCAAGTTTCTATCATTAGTAGTTTTTGCTCTGCGTTGATTCTGTCAGTCCGGACAAAGCCTTTTATATATATAGAGATTAACTTAATTTTGGCATATTGCAACACTGGACATGAAGAGGTGTCAGAACTTTTTGAATAATTTTTTTCTTTCATTCTTCTAATACCAACTAATCACCATATTCACAATGTTCATGCACTCCTCATGCCCGCTTTTCCAAAAATGGAACGTTATATATGTATCCATACGAATGCACTGGAGCATTATGCACTTATCCATTTTGTTTGTTGTAACCACAAAAATTAAACTTTGCAGAAATGTTTTCAAATAAGAACAATGCATAAAAAAGTTCGAGAAACTCATTAAAAAAATTGGTGAAAGAAATAAGGAAGGAATAGAGACTACTATAGATGAAACTATGAAAAACTAAGCAGCAGAATCGAAGTAAAGGAAATAGAAAAATATCTTATCATTTCAGTTTAACATTTTATGACATGTGAAAAGGTATATGAATAATATAATAAATAATATTGAATTGGAGCTTTAAAAGGAAAAGGCCAGGAAATTCGACAGTAAGAGTATATATTGAACTTTTTTCCTCGCAGGCGTAGTCTTGTGTTGCCACGTGGAAGTTTTTTTGCCACCCCTTGATGATCGGGATCTTCATTTGTCGATCAATCACGGGAACGTGCGAGCATTGTGTGGTCTCAAGGGAGGCTTCTAATCGAAACTCTCGGATCTACAATGGACTGTTTCTCAATTCTTACAGAAAGCTTTTTCTGATAATTACAAAATAACTCGTAATGATTAAAGACAATTCAAATATTAATTAAAGTTAACTAATAGTTAGTAAGGCAATATGTTCTATTAGCCTCAAAGAAGTGGTTCCTCGAAATTACATAAATTATGGTTTTTTAAATCCCGGCAGTTGTTAGTGATTTCATTCAAATCATGCAGATTTTTATTTACAAAAAATGTTGGATGAACGTTATACAATTAACCATTTTTAGTTTCAATTGCCTAATTATGAAATATACAGTAAGGGAAAGTATTGCTATAGTGAAAAGTTTCCACCATTGCTTAAATAAAAAGTGATATATTAACCCTCAAATGAATACTGGCGTAATCTTTTACAGTAGATAGTAATAATCTCATAGAAACTTTTATGTTTGCTCGATAGTGTTCTTGGCAGGCTAGATATTCTCTAGTTAGGTTAAAAGCTTACAAGTAAACATCAGGCAGTCTCATTGTTCCGGTCTGATGGAGTGAAAAAGTTAAGTTGGGATAAAATAACCTTTATAGACTTGTTTGTTTTAACGTCACTTTATGCTACTAAGGCTAATCGGACGATGCTACAGTGGGAGTCCTAAATTTTGCCTATCCAGGTATAATTAGGATAGGGGTCTTTAACGAGTACCTGACATCATACAGGATGGGAACCTCCATTATCCGAGGGACGGCATAGACAACAATTTTTTACTCCCATTAAAAATAAGGAGCGATGCACTGAGGAGTTAGTCTTGCTCTGTGGATCTAGTCATATGGTTATATTTGTGTTACTTTATGGTTACATTTGATACTTTTTGTAAGCTTATTAGTTATTTGAGTTATATGGTTTGTCAGATATTGTGAATTATTATATTCGTTTAATAAAAAAAATATTTAAGCCACACAATATTTAACATTTTCAATGCCGTGTTTTTTCATTGAAAATGACTGCTTACGGTCAACATCATAAATGGATCACCGCTTGTGGTTTGACAGACTAATTATTTTTGAGTAAATTCAATCATCAAGTATCAATGCATATAACGGCGAATAAAATTTGTTTCTTAAAATTTCTTACTCTTTTTACAATGTTATGTTAAATATTTTTTTTAGTCGGTTGAATTTGTAATAAATAAAAATTCATTATGATTAGAACTTCTTCAATTTGTTTTTTTCACTCAATTTGGTCAGGCATTTTTTAAGCACGAGGACGTATGATGTATTAGAATTTTTTATTCAAATATTTTTCATAATCGTGAGATGCTGAAGAATGTAATATTTCCCTATATGATATGAATAAAAAAAAAAAAAAAAAAAAAAAAGCTTCAGCTATGATTTTCAATTTAAACGGAAGACTTAATAAAATTCCTCCCACGCAAACCTTCCAAATAAAAACTGATATTAGTGTATTTTCGTTATGTAAATTTAATAATCGTGAATTTGTTTTTGTTTTGGGATCACCGTAGGGTCTAAACAAAGAAAAACATTGATAATTAAATTTACTTTACTGAAATGAATTCTGAGTACCGACCGATTCGATGATGAATTTATTCTGGTATATTTATGAACGTTACATACAAAAAAAATTCCCAATTAAATTTACATTAGTCATTACGTTTGCAACACTTAAGTGAGATACCAATTAAATAACAGTATTCACGGAAAACATATATCGTCTCTGCATAAACAAAAATGATTAGCTTATGTTTGAGTAAATAATGAATGGTACTGAATTTTCAAGATTTAAAGTATAAGTAAAAAAAAAAAAAATTGAGACAAAATAACACTTTATTTACAAATACAAAAATGTGTCATTTTGTGTGATTTGCAATCTTCAAATCGGTTGAATTCCTATTGGATGAATTGCTAACTTAATACTAAGTTAGCATATTTCTTGGCCACCGCCTCAAAAGTCGCCGGGGTGGATTGTAAGGGCTTATGTTAGATGTCAGTGTCTGTGATAAGGGGTTCGAATTAAAAGTTAGTCTTTAGTGGAAGTTTTTGTAGTATTGTTTGGCTGCATCGATAACTGTTGGGATATTGGGATATTCAGGTCCTTGTCCAGTAAGGCATTTGTCACATATTATGGTGCTTCTGCTTATTTTCTTAATACCTTGGACTGGAATGACTGAATTCTTTGGATGTTTGAGGATTTTGCAGAACGCCATAGTTCTATCCCGTATGTCCATAATGGTCGTATTAGTACTTTCTAAATTAAAAGAAGTTTGTTAGTTATTGATAATTTTGAGCGTCTGTCGAGTGACCTAGATAATATTCAAAATCTTTTGTTAAGTTGTTTCCTTTTCAGTCCGATGTGGGTTCTCTATGTCAGTCTCTTGTCCAGGTGAAGTACCAAATATCTTACTGCTTGGGATTCGGGGATTGGATTATCATTGAGACAAAAAAAAATTAAAAAAAATCTTCTTATATAAAATAATGTTAAAACTAATAATAACTTTGTACTTAAACAATAAATAAATAACGTACAATCAAGCTCATGGTGGATATTAGTATCATAATAATAAGGGATAATACGGGTAATCTTCGCAAGAGACAACATAGTATGTTCGATTCTAAGAAGCTATGGCCTTAATGAAAGAGTAGTAAGTCTGTAACACTCTGCACTCTGCTTTAAATATAGGATTAAAAAGGGGTTTCTGACTTCTTAGTTTTACCAAGGGGGAGGGGGCTCTACCAACACATAATTTCTATTATTTTTAACTATAAATAATTTTTTAAATTTATTTCATGAGATTACAATATTTATAAAACTTTGGATGTAAAAAAATGTATAGAGGAAAATTAATTAGAAATGTCAATTCCATGTTTTCCAAAAGTTATCATTCATACCACCACTATCCCGATACTAGCTGTATATCAGGTTTCATCCAGGGAATTCCATTTTTCTAATAAACGTGAACAATTCTATAAACGAAAAATCTGGTGCGTGCGCGCAATACACAACTTTCACTTACTAACTTACTTAGATTAGAAATTAATGCGTTCTGTTAATTGCCACTTCTCAAATGAACAGAACGGCTTTAATTATGAACAATGGTCTGTCATTAAAGGCGTGCTCCACTTGCGTGGGCTCAACGAGTTTTATGAGATGACTGAATATTTTTATTTTTTTCTCCTCTATGTTTTCTTTATTTTTATGATATCTCATATTTAGCCATTTCTTATTTTTAGGCGTAACGAGAGACAGTTAATTTCTCCATATAAAGAAAAACAAAGGTACTTTATAGGAAACAAAAAAACAAAAAAGGCCCCCCCCAAAAAAGCCCCCTCAGAACATTTTAATAATGATAAAGCTAACCTGATATTAAAGTACACCTAATTTTCATTTAACATGACGAATTTGATAAAAATCGTTAAAGCCTTTTTTGAGATCATCGAAAAATTGGAAAAAAAATTATGAAATAAAGTACCCTCTCCGTTTGACCAATTTTGATGAAATGTTGGCTATCACATCTTTGGCATATACATACATCAAATACCCAGTTTGATCAAAATCGTTAAAGCCTTTTTTGAGTAAATAAAAAAAAAAAAAACACGTGAAAATGATACAAAATTTATTAAGTAAAGTCCCCCTCTGATTGATAAATTTTGATGTAATGTTGGCTATCGCATCTTTGGCATATACATACATCAAATACCCAGTCTGATAAAATCGTTAGGACCGTTTTTGAGTAAATAAAAAAAAAAAAAAAAACTTGGAAATGATACAAAATTTATTAAGTAAAGTCCCCCCTCCGGTTGATCAATTTTGATGAAATGTTTACAGTCATATCTCGGGTACATCAATACATCAAATACTTAGTTTAACCAAATTGGTTAGAGCCGTTTTTGAGAAAATCGAAAAAAAACGTAAAAAGTTATTAAATAAAGTACCCCTACCCTTTGACCAATTTTGATGAAATTTTTGCAGTCACATCGCAGGCATATACATACACTAAATCCCTAATTGCAGGTTCGCACGAATAATAGTTTTTGAGCTAGTTTGTTCACACACACACACACACACACACACACACACACACACACACACACACACACACACACACACACACACACACACACACACACACACACACACACACACACAGACCATTTCGCGGGACTTGGTTATTTCGACTCAGGGGACTCCAAAACGTGTATTTCCGTTGAAAACCGGAAGTCGAAATTTTTCACGATCGCAATACTTTCCTTACTATATATTTCATATATATGTAAGTGAAAGTAAAAATTCAACAAAATAGCATTATACACAATTAGATGGCAAAGAGAAAAGAAGAATATACCCAGAGATTAGCTGAAGTTATGCAATTTTAATATAGACAGGTGTTCGCACCTGGTATGAAAGAACCACTGAGCCAAAATTAGAGAATTTAGGACAAACGGTATGGATTTCTATAAAGAACAAACAAACAGAATTTCATCTTTATTTATATAGATTTAACGAATTTTTACTTACGAAAATTGTGTTTCCAGGTAAATTAAAGAAAAAGAAAATATTAATTGTTTGAAATTTATAATCAATGTATTTAAAAAACTATAGTTTATTAATAATTTTAAATTATATCGGCGAGCCCACAAACGTTTTTTTTTTACTCAACTAATTCTTGATACGGATCAACAAATATAATGCAAGCTATAAATATTATTTGTATTTTAAAGAAATATTTAGCACTTACGTAGCTACTAAGACCTAATCGTAACACTTTTCGTCGTTTAGATCATTGTCCTTACAGGTGCAAACCTAATCTTATAAATAATTCTTAAAAAAAAAAAGTGCCATCAGGTGTGTGACCCCCTGGGGGGTGGGGTGAGTGTTCTTGACCTTTCTAAATTTCTAAATTTTGTGTTAAATCCGCTTTGCAGTTTAGTGACTAATTGCTCCTTAATATTAAATGCTGAATATTCGCGTGCATTTATATCAATATTAAGGGATGTAAGGCTTGGCTTTATTCTGATACTAGCCAGGGTGCCCGGCTTCCCTCCGGTAGTTGTGTGGTAGTTTTAATAACAGGAAAACTTTAAAATTAAAATAGAAGTAACTAATAATACTATTTAGGGCGTAATAACCTTGGCAGTTGATCGCCCCATAACCTGATCCTAATCCTTTAAAATTAAAGGAAATATAGAACAAAATTAGCACTTTCTTGAAACTTTTAGAATGGTATCAACATTAAGATTCGAGATCTGCAGAGTCCGCCCAAATAAGGAACCCTACATACTTTAAAGAGGGTTGAAAATGGTGAATGAACAATTAATTTTGCTGCAACTTTGTCTAGTCATGCATCGTTTTTGATGGTTTCTGTGATTCTGAGTCCTATAAGCCCATTCCAAGCAGTCAGCAGATAATAAGTTATTTGATAATAGTTAAATCTATTAGTTAAAAAAACTATATTTTGAGTATAACTTAAGCGTCGACTACTGTGATGGGCCTTTTAGATCGAGAAGTTTAAAAACTACCGCAGATTCATAGAAACTTTTTTTTTTTAATACCTTTCTTCAGTTCAACCTCCCTTAAGATATCCCCCTCCCCGTAACTTGGCCGGACTATGCACCTACTATTACAAAGTAAAAACCAAAATATCATGAGGGCACAATTTTTTCATCATACTCCTTTTTATCCAGAACTATGAGGGGTGATAAAATCTTAAGGATAAAATGTTGTAATTGGAATTTTCCATTATTTATTTTGTCAAATGGAATGCTCATCATACAATGTAAAAAAAAAACAGTTTTTATAATTACATACAATAAGAACACTTCAATTTTTTTATTTTCGATTTATAATCAGTCAATGCAGCTCTTCTTTTTTGTTTTATGTCTGTTTTTATTCGCTTACTCTACTACTAAAAAATGTTCACTCATATTGCATTAAATACTTATGTATTGCATGCATTTACTTAAGTATATGTTATAGATTGATTAAATTTAATGTGTTAATCAATTAACCTTCTCATGAGAAAATTTATTTTGTAAGGTATCCAATCGGTTTTCTAATTGATTGCAGATATGTAAAATCATTATATTATTTGAAAAAAAAAGCGAAACTAATTATTTTCGCTTGATTTTTTAGTAATTTAATAAGAACAGCTAATAAAATATATAACCTTAAACAACAAACTGAACGGAATGAACAATAAACATGGAGTGAAACACACCCTAGCGCTTTCTGGTAGTCTGCAGCTCGAACTAAATTTTTCATTCATAAACTCGCATGTCATTCTAAGTTAGACTAATTAAATGGTGCGAGAGTCTTCAAATTCCAGTTCTTTCCTCTTCAATTTTACACTCTTAAAAGAAAAACAGAAACCTTCTTCTCCGTTAGGGGTTATATAGCATCACTCTGACATAATTTTCTTAAACGTACGTTGAGTCGTTTTTGAGCCTTTTCGGCACCCACATTGTACACTTTGCTTTATAATATATATTAATTATATCATGATTATCCTCATTCTCAACATTGCTTCTTCCTCTATTCCTCTCAATCCAACGAGACTAAAATATCTTCTAATTTAGAATAATAACTTAATCGAAATTGAAGTGTATACACTCTATGAACCTGTTTATGCCATTTCTCTTGGTATTTTCTCTAAAAATCCATTAATGTAATTTCTGTCGTATGCTATAATTATATACGTGTATACTTAGTTTTAAATTAGATTAAATATTATTTTCCAAAGGCTAGCGATTCCAAAATATATAAAACAAATATGTGTGATGTGAATTATATATTATTTTAATCCAACGCAGTGAAGGTAGATACGAAGGCATTATCGTGGCAAAGCTTGGAACGAGAGATATAAGATAATCTGAGACAACCCTCCCTTCGAAGTCCATTAACTTAATTGCACATGTAATTACGAGCTGCTCTGAGAAGAAGCTGTAAAATAAAACCGAAATCTCCGCTCCATTAGTCGGAAACAATGAACTTAAACTTTAACGCTGCATCCATCTTTAGTCAACAATGGCTTGTGAAGATTTCAATGGAGTCCTACCCAAGATACAGACCGTTATGAAATGACTTTTAATTTCGCCCGGATTAACGTTAGAGTTCTAAAAGTCTGTGAAAAGCCGCTAAAAGGGGCTTTTACAGAATTAACTAGTTGAAATTTCTTAATCGTCTTAAACTGTCAAAACATTTATTCGACTTGGGATAAGTTATTTCTATTCAGGCCATCTTCTTTGTCTCTAATTAAAAGAATATTTTTTTTTTCCAGTTCGTATTGCTTAAATGTTTCAAATATTAAATAATGAAAACCCACTCTTTTTGAGAGAAAAAAAAAAATATGTTTTAAGGGAATTTGCTTTTCAGATCAAATGAAGAATCTTTTAAAGAAATAAATTTGAACATGCTTCAAAATATTTTTCTTTAAGATCAGAACAATAAATATTTATTTTTATATTCATTTGTTCTTTTTCATATCTTCTTATAAGCAAATTAACATTGATATAAACCTAGAATAAGCTTTTCGTTCTGTATCCAATTTTGTTACGTCTTTTTAAATTATCCTATAAAAACCGGGTTATCCTCTGTGTATAAGCTCCAGTTATGGGATCTACTAAAGATTCACTATGATTGACGGAATAGTGTTATTATCGCATACGAGGAGAAGTTGGGAATATTTGTATTTTTCCATACGAATAACAGCTTTTTTTTATTTGATTATTACTATACAAGTGCGTAGGAAGAGACTATTAGAATTATAGAAATAGAAGGTTAGGCCTCAGAGTCTCGTAATTATTTTTAAAAACTCACCTAACCATGCAGGTATAAGCCAAATTTTAGCCTGTTCAGAGCTACAAGCAAGACAAACTTTGGCTTGTACCTGCATGATTAAGTGAGTTTTTTAAAATAATTAAGTGACTTTGAGGCCTAACCTTCTACAACTATGATTATTAATACAAATTTGTTCATATAACACTCCTGAAAATACAAATATATTCTCTTAATATTCTCATTCAAATTTCAGAATACGAATTTATCATCGTTTCGTGTGTATACTGGGTGTCCCAGACCTAGTGTAAAAAAAAAATGGGTAAAACGACATGCTAAACGGGGTAGAATGGCGCAGAAACGAGTTTCCTATCTCAATCTGTTGAGGAGATAGAATTTTTTTTTTTTAAATAATACTTTTTTCTAAAAAATGGCAGTTTTCTCTACTTTGCTTTAGCGTAGAAACAAAAACGGTGATATTTTCTTAATTAGCATTAAATTTTCAAAAAGATGAGATGGGTCTCGTTATTCTAAATCCACTTTCATTGGGACTTTTAACGCGCTAAACACAAAACATTTATTAAAACTTAAATTTTTAATAGTTTTTGAAAATTCCTCACTCCCCACTGGAGCACCCTAGGAGCTGTCTAATTTCCTAAAAACTGCGTATTCCATTTGTACATAGATACTGACGGTCAGTCAAGTCGACCGAATAGCAAAACAGGCTTTGCCCAGGAAAACTCTAAAAAGCTGCATGGTAAGTTTCTAGCTCTTGCCGACGTGATTAAGAACGTCAATTGTAATTATTATCTTCCTAATAGTAATAAATAAAATAATAAATAGTAATAAACGCACAGTGAGAAAAAACCCTGACTAAATGACGATAATTGTATAATTCTCCTTCAATTAATGAGCATTTTTTTTTCACGGCGCACAGTGGTTGAAAGGCGGAAAAAACCTATTTTTTGAAGGTATTGGAATATTCTTTTTATTTTCATTATTAATAAATAGAATAGTTACCTGACACATTCCATCAATTTATTCGGAGATAATCCAATTTTCACACTTGATATGGCCCTTTGAAAATCGATCATTGAAAAAGTTTATTTTTCAACGAAAAATTTGTAACACTATAATTATTTTTGCTTCTCGTATTTTTGTTCTTTGGTGCGATTTTCCTTCATAATCATGAAAAGGGATGTCACATATTACACTACCAAAAAAATGGTGCTATTTTGTCCATGTTTTAACCCAGAAATAAAATCCCGAATAAATGCAATAAAATTAAGACAAAAAATTTTTTTGGTAATCCATATTTTTCAAGCGCAGCCGAGCGCAGTTTTAAAATCCACTTTTTTATGAAGAAGATACATTCAAGGAAATATTAAAACATATTCTAGCTGCGTCCACCTGCGTCTGTACATGTGGGATTTTTTTTTTATTGAGATACCTAAGCTATTTCGTGCAGTATATTCGCTATAGAGCTTGTGCTTCGAATTAGGATATTACTAATCGTTTAGTAAAACATCATGCCTTACTTACTAGGTCTGTAGCATCATTTATAAAGTCAGTCTGAATCGTTGTTAGGTCGATAATAAATCAACTTTTTCATCTACCGTGATTTTAGAATGAATTTGGAAATTATTAATAATAAATTTATTAACATGACCTCCGATAACTTAAAGGCTTCGGCACTTTTCATTTTAAGCATCCATTTGTTTTTAGAAGATTGGTATTAAAAAAAAGGTTCAGCTATTATTTAGCGTGAATAAGTGAACTAAATCTTCACAGACAGAGTTGCAGTTATTAGACCTACATTGAACAGTCAATCCCACCATCTCCTATCAAAATTATATTAAAGTCGGATGATCCCAATCTTATATTTTAATATGATATACATTTAATAGTTAAGAATTAAAACATAACGACAAAAATAATTGATAGCTCCTATGTATGATTTTTTTTTTTTTACCTAACTTCAGTGTTTTCATGAAATAAAATTATATTGCAAGTACTATCAATGATATTACTAGCATAAAACAGCAAAAGTGTTTAAACTAGCCGATTTCGAGTCGAAAATTGATGCATAATTTTTTTTTTATTTTCCTTACACTGCCGGTTAATCCGAACAGCCGGTTTAGCGGGGCTCGAACCTATACATTTTATAGGAAATTCAATCGTGGTTATGATAATATCAACTTTATTTTTTTGCGGCTCACAGATCGGGTTTGACAAGGTTTTTTCCGAAAATAGTCGATTTTCAACCACTGTGCGGCGCTACACCCCGTGTGTATATACAACCCGTAACAGGTCATGGTCTCCTCCAACCGCTTCCTCAAAACATCACGGTCATTTATGATGCCATCCGTTCGAATTCGAATTCCTAGAATGTTGCGAGCATCTCCAGCCACTCCACAACCTCAGCTGTGGTCTCCCTCTTCTTCTTTTTCCAGGTATCGGCAGAGTTAGCAATGTTTTTGGCCTCTCTCCATCTGCCATCCTGGCGATATTCCTGCATATCTCAAGCGCCTCAACTTCATTGTTCTCAGGACATCAGCCTCAACAAGCTTTGTACAGCTCCTGGTTCATACTTCACCTCCATTCCCTTCCAACTGTCACACCTCCAAAAATACGACGAAGAACTTTTCTTTCAAAAATAAGGTAGTCCTTTTCCATGGCTTTTGAAGTAGTCCAGCATTCAGATCCATAAAGAAGTACGCGGCCCACTAATGTCTTACAGGTGGATCTTGGTCTTTCTGGAAAGTATCTGTCTTATTAATGAGCATAGGATTTATTAATGAAAAAAGAATTATTCGATTATCATCATTTGGTCCGGAGTTATAGATTTTAGGCCACGGAATTAAAAATTTCCCAGGAGACCGACGGACAAACTCATTCTATTGAGGAATCTCTCTTCCTTGTGTCTCAACTTAATCCACCCATCTGCTTCTGGGCTTTCTTTTTCCACTGAAATGCACTTCCATTATTTTCTTCTGCACCCGTTCACACTCCATTTTGACCACGAGTCCTACTTCGCTTCATGCAGTTAATAATATTATTACTGCTCTCTCAGACAGTACTGATTTCACTGCTATTTTTAAATTTCAGCTATTAACGCCATGAAGATTTCTTATTGTTTTCTTTCAAGTAGCTTTAGTTTACGGCTTCTGACAAACACCAGCTTTTGATATTAGTGTAGTCAAGAAGTTCGGATAGTGGGGTTTATTACTAGCCATTCTTTTGTTGTTGAATTTTTGACTGATTGAATTTTCATTATATATGGCAGAGGTAAATTACAGTGGAAAATGTAATGGTTACATTTAAACTTAAAATACCCGATTACTTTGTCGCTGCAGAATCTTCTATTGGCTGCCGATCATATATTGAGTATTTTATTTTTCATCCTAGGCGTCGAAATCGTGCCTTAAAATATCTTATTGATAACACATTTTCAATAGGCTCTATACCAAAAATGTATGCGTTCCAAATTTTGATGGCATATATGCGGTAAATGAACACTGCTCGTTCAAGGAAGTTTTCTGGCAGAAACGTCGCAACATGGATTATTTACACACACAAATAAATAAGCATAACAACCTAGAATAAGATAACATACTTTCTTTTTTTAATTACCAACTTTGACAAACATTTTGAGTTATTGATCACTACATAGCTCTGTTTTTGTTTACTTTTCCATTAGCTCCTGGCCACGCTATTTGCAGAGGGACACAGAATGTCAACTCGGAGTCCCGCTGTAGGCCGCAGAACAGGCTATATAATTTAGCCGGCCTGGCTAAGGGGGGGGGGGAGCAGTATATAATTTGGAGTGGGGTGGGACGGACAGACTGACCTGAGTAGCAATTAATTAGTGAATGTCAAGAGAATGGTCCCACTTATTTATGTACACGAGCCGGGGGCAGCTGCTTGTCTTGTCGCAGTAAACTATCCCCATGTCACGGCACTAAGGCCCCCATCTTGAGGCTTCTCCGCAGTATAGCGCTCTCGCCTTCGGTCAATTTTAACTTTTATATTCGGTAAAGATTTTTTACTGGGGGGAGTGGAGGGTATTTTCTGTTCCCAGGACTCCGATGATGTCAGCCTTGTGACGTCGAGATCTGACCACCAACTGTGTAAGTCAACCATACTTAGAGCCTTTAGTTGGATTTTGTGTAGGCTATTCAGATCACGAAAGTTGTCAGATGAGGAGAATCCTCTAACTGCCAACTAGTCAACTGGGATCTTGTGCAGCGTTTTTAGTCTAAATTCTTGACTTGACTACCGAATAGAGCCACAACGATAAAAATTTGCTGTTCAATGGTCAAAATTCTATAACTCTTGATTTAATCAATATAAAGGATTATTTATTTGTTTAATATGAGGTAAGGCGCTCATTGATGCGCAGAAAAGACGAGCGTAGTTTATGTGAAACTTCCATGTAAGAAAGGACAGCGCACATTGGTAGTCAGATCGGATAATCTCTCTAATATTTATGGTATCATCCGATTTTGTATGAAATGTAGAATTAATGAATAAATTTTGAAAGCTTCTGTTCAATTAATACACATTCTACAGAGGTAATTAAAGTTGGTTTTGAGCTCAAATCGTCATCGGCACTTGAAATACCTCAAAAGTTCAAATTACCATAATTCTGAAACTAGTTGTTGGAATTGGGTAAAATTTGGCATTTTATGTTGTTTCTTTATTTACTTTATACTTAAAAATATTTATCGAAATCTCAGGGGTGAAGGTAAAAGTATGAACTTCGGCTGGATAATTTGAAATGGAATGGCCCTAATACAAAAACTGCTCTGCGTCTCCTGCGTCCCGATGTTCACCTGACCTTAAGCTGATTGGGAAAGTAATTTTTCTTGAAATTGATTCATTTCATTATTTTTTTATAGAATCAATACAACCAGCCTTACTCAAGAGGATTTATTCTAGTCTAGGACATATCCACACTACATCTACATCCTAAACCTGGGTATAGTTTTTAATAAAATTCAAATTATTAAATACAAAAATAAATAAAATAATACATAACTTAAATGTAACTAGAAAAATCTTGATAGCTGTGCAAATTCTTAAACGAGTTTACTTAAAAATTGCAAACTCTAAAAAATGAATAAAAACTTAATACTGGCAAATGTTGTAGATAAAAGTTTAAATAAAACAATATGATTGTTTTACTTAAAGAACAATTAAAGATGAATTTAATTAAATTGACTGGTTTCAAAATAAGATTAGTAGATTATTAAAAAAAAAAAAAAAATGAGAAGAAAGGAAACCGTTATTAAGTTATTAAAAACCGAGAACTTTAATATCATTCTCAGAGGGTTCATGAAGACGGTTGGTTTCCAATTTTTTTTTTTAATAGCAACTGAAATTATATTGTTCCCTTTTCAGATCAATATTTATATTCAAGGTTTGTATTATAAATTATCATAATATTAAGGCAAAAACGTATAACTGAACCAAAGAGACTCAAAAAGGACTAATTATTATGTATTACTGACGTATTGACAGACGTTATTATTCCATTATTATAGACGAAATGGTAGATCTGACATCGATAGCCGACATGTTGGCAGCCGTAATCCGAACTTGCCATTATCCGTTATCATCGGGCCTACGGATCGTATTTCACCATTCACGGGATATTAGTGCATAAATTAGCTGTCGGTAACTGAACCCTAGGGGTAATGTATATGCATGCGTAAATGATAATTAATTTAATTATCGATTCATAATTAACTAATAGGCATAGTGTTAAATCATGTTATGTTAATTTAGACGGAGGTATGACTTGGTTAAGATATGCACTGTTTCCATTTTATTCACATGACAAAATTATCAATCTCAATCGAGGGTTGGCTGCAAGAAGGACCCAGTTGCAAAATCCTTGTTTTGAAATATTCACACTCATAGGTTTTAGCGTTTTAGCGCCTGTAAGACAGTGCCGGGTCCGCTTGATATGTAAAGTAATAAATGAAAAATTGAAAAAAAAAATTACATAGCTTATCTGAGATAATTTTAAGTAACATTGAGCTGAAGGTGAGAATATATAATAAAGATTAAAATGGTCTGTAACAATGAAGCCTAAGTTAATAAGAAAAAATATTGTATACAAATTATACTATAAAAAATATAGTGATGTAAATATATAAAAATGTAAAAAAAAACCTGAATAACATAGAAAATATAAAAAAATTAACGGAACAATAAATGAAAGGTAAGAAATTCATGGATACATGATAATTAAAGAATAACCATTAGATGTATGTTATAAACGGTTTTACCCTAGAAGGATGAATGACTATTAAATTAAAAAAAAAAAAATGTATGATTTGGTGGTTTGGTATGGAAACGAGAATAATGTTGAGAAATGATGACAGCAATGTAATAGAATGTGAGACTAAAGATGTGTAAAGTTACATAAATAAAAGAAATAGGGGGGGGGGGCACAATGAAACAGTCGGTACACTGGACGAACCAAAAGGTCTAGAGCAATCAAATTCAGACAGCAAGTGGTAAGTGTGGCTACAAACAAAGACAGCATATTGTCCCCTTTCGACTTGTTTCGTGACAGACTTTACGTGTTGAAATGCGAGAAAACTAAAAATTTTCGTGGAACGTATTTTCGTCTCTACGTGTGAGTAATTGTTTTACTCAATCTGCTCTTACAATGTTTTCATTATTCATGTATCTCTTAAGATTTTGCCTGACTTTGGCTTTCCTACCTCTTCCCGTTCATTGTAGGAAGTTAAAGACGTCAAAATGGCTCGCATGGGGTTCCATGAAACAAAGGTGTTAGGGGCACAATGAAACATTTCATGGAGTCCCACTACTGTTTCATCGTGCCGCATGTGTTTTTCATTGTGTAATAAGCAGTAGGTTGAGTTATTATTTTTTTATGTAGCTAAATATTATAATTTTTATTGACAAAGAGAGAACAGACTACCTAGCCTATTAACCCGGGAAAGGTAGCGCTACTTGAAGGGTTGATTTAGGTAGCGCTTCGTCGGTGAGACGAAGTAACCTTATTATCGTAATCCTAATCATCAATGCAGTATTTCTAATACTTTAAAACAGACGTTATTTACATTTACACTTTTATACCTTTTGTCGATAAGAAACTAAGAATGTTGTAATTTACTTACATTAGTAAAAGTTAAGGTTCAATATATGCAAAACAATTTGATTTTTAATGTATGAGTTATTGGAAAGAATAGTTATTTCATACAAAAAACAACAAAGAAAATGTCACAAAAGCAAAATTTCCAAAGAAATAATGAAACAGTATTTAGAATAAATAAACTAAGGAACCATGTCAATAGGAATACACTACGTTACCAACTAAACAGGAACAATGAGTTACAAATAATAGGAAAATTTACATTAGACTTATAGCAAATAAATTTTCTCATTATTTATAAATAATATATAATTCACAGACCGGTTTTACAATCTGGACATAATTTGACCATACGCTCTCCGCAAATGCACTTTCCACAAATTCAATAAGATTTTGACATTCTTCTCTTCTGCCAATAACAAAATCGACACATTTCTCGAGGTCCAAATACCCCCTAAATATTCCACGAACAGATAGAATTAGCTTTCAAGACGAACATTAGGTTGCACTTCGTTTCCAAGACTGACACAAAGTTAGATATATGGTAGCGCTTCGTCTTGCCGACGTCGTTACTTCAGAAAAATAAATTAAATGATTGACTTACCCAAATCGACCGACCTTCTACCTACAGGATCTGTTCTAGTACTAAGTGGAGAAAGAACTGCCGGAAGGTGTGCCAGCTAGGATTGGGGGTTCATCTGTAATTAACAGAAGTGCGCGGTCTCTTCGTCGCTAAGACGAACGCTACCTTTCCCGGGTTAAAACGCTGTCGAGAACAGGAGAAGCAGCTTAGAAATTATAAGGCGCATAGCAAGCCTTGAGTATTGGCCAATTTAAATAGACCAAATAGACAGAAATTTAACTCCACTATGTCTCGCTGCTGAGCCCATAAATCTAATAATGAATGAGAAACCGATGAGTGATTGGAGTGGTGTACATATACATGAAAGATCTTGCAGTTCATTAACGTCAACATATATCAGCCATCCTGCTTCAGTCGAATGATCTAAGCACTTCTTAATCTTTCATATCAGTTTTCAGTTTCCGTTGTCGTTTTTTATTAATTTTGGAGAAGCTGTTTCTTTACACGATATGTTCAGTTATCCTTGTTATCGATCAGTTCTTTATAGTTATGCACCGAGTGACCTTGTGGCTTGTGGTCACTGATTTCATTGAAAACTCTTGATTTCAATTAGCACTGACCACATTTTTAATAGAACAGACTTCGTGAACGGGTGAGACAGAACGCAATTGTTTATACACAGTGTCTGTTGTTGATAGTTTGTTATTCGTTTTATCTTATCGAGGACTGCTGTTGATGTGGATAATATATAAGAAGAGCTAAATGTTCCTTGTGTTTTTTGCTTCGAAATCTAAGTTAGTTCACTAAGAAATTACTTGTTGAAACAGGTAAACAGCAAACAACGCAAGCTTTACTTCCAATAGTGAAAAGTAGCTGACAGTCCACCTGTAAGCGTGGATTGGAAAGGATCCGAAGAGGACTATCTCCTGCTGCCAGACCTTCCATTAGCTGACCTCAACAGCTTAGCTAAAGACATCTTTATCAATTCTCTTCACTTCCGGAGGATTATAGGACGCTGGTCTGGCCTTGTGAGGTCAACTCGGAAATCCAGCTAAGACGATGCTTTGTATCTCTTATTCTGTTAATGTTGAAGCAGCTACAACTATCCAACTTTGATTATCACTATTATTAGTCTAATATAGTGTAACCTGAAATAAAACACAAATGACTTAAAATAGTTCTTGTTGTTGGAACAAACTATTTTAGTATGGGTCTGTGACTTTCTATCTTTGTCGAGAACATTCCAGACAGTTCTAATTGAGACCAAACATAAGGAGCTGTAGACTGAAGAGTTAGTCTAGCTCTGAAGATCTATCATATGGTTACGTATGTGTTAATGTGTCGTTACAAGTTGCTACTTTTTCAACATCAACAAGGTTAGATTAATTCAGTTTTAATTGTTTGTGTGACGTTGTAAATTATCATTTCCGTTCAATAAAAATTATTTTAAGCCACGTAAGTCTTACAATAGTTTTATTAGTCATTATTCTTTGTGTCTATTAGTCGGGAATCCAGAAAATATATCCTTTGTTAAATTTGTAAGTGAAGGAAGTATCAGAACATAGTTAATGCTTCATGCTAAAAATATTTCAACTATATGAACTGGGTAATCTAGTTAATATGATGCTAAACAACTATTATATGTTCTAGATCCCGGGGTCGAAACTGACAGTTGTTCAGGGAACCGGGAGAACCTCCTGGGGCACACTCAGCCTCTATAAAATGGTATTTTTTATTAAAGAATTCTTCAATAAACAAAATTAGAAATCCCCAAAGCTGTTGTGCTACCGATTTTTTATAATAAATAAAACCAGGCTTGGAATTTTGGAACTGATTTTATATGACCACCATGAAATGACAAGTGTCTTTACTTCCGAATTAAAATGTTAATAGAATGTGGTATTCTTCTGAGTGGGTATGCATATTTTGTGAAGTGGGGAAACTTTTTTATTATAAATTTGGCTTAACTAGTAAGAAATGGGAGTAAGGTGATGTTCAGTGATAAGAGCTGTTAAAAATGCATAAAAATTGGAATTACTAAAAGATATTGTGTCTTAGTAAGTTATAGTTGTCTTCTAATGAGGGATATGGTAGTAATTTTTAAATAAAATTGTTAACAAAGATTTAATGAATCCAAAATTCCTGCTTAACATTCCGAGGACTAGTTAATTTAAAACTTTCGATGATTTTGAAAAAGTGAACAGTATTTTCAGTCGTTCTTTAAGATTCTCTTTTCAATTACTACTTGACTCCCTATTCCTCAATTCTACTCGGTTTAACCTCTTTGCTCTTCTCCGCTACCCGGTCGAAGATAGTTAATAATAATTTGGCAAAGAGCTCTGCTTCAAAAATCATATACAACCAATGACATATGTATTTTTTCCATAGTCCGGAGGTCATCATAAAATTATAAATTAATTATTAAATTTTAGAAAATGTAATTATACTTTCCTGAAGTCTATACATTAATCACTGACCCCCCCCCCAACCCGGAAGAACGCTGCTGATTAGAAATCAGCCCCCCTTTCTACGAACAGAAAATTAGAAAGGCTTCGAGTAATTTTCTTGTTTCCACCAGAATGACAAATTAATCAGTAGAGGAAAAATATTGCTGTCAAAAAGAGCGTGGAATAAACCGACCCCAAGATTCCCCAGCCCATAATTTACAGTGTAATGATACTCACCCTTTACTCTCCATTTCTACATGGAATGGAAGTATTTGCTAATTGAATTTCTTTGATGGATAGGACAGCTTTTATTAATGCCTCTGCTGAAAGTGTATTTGTCGTTATCAAGCGATTAAATATGGCAGGTGATGGAATCAACATGAAATATTGAGGAATATAGATAAATAATATTACATAAATTTAACATATCAGTAGGTGGTCTTGGCAACCTCTTCGAAGCCAATAGAAGCAGCCCCGAAGTCTGAATGGTCTAGTGATTAGCTCGGGCTAGAATTGAAGTGGTCCTTTTGAACTAGCTCCATTGAGGGTTGCTCTTTGATCTTCTATTCCTCCATAGTCTCATCATCTCCCCCTTGTAGCAATTTTTTTTATAATATTAGTCTATGTACTAATAGGCCTTTGCCTATGGATATTTTATAATTATATTCATTCAATTTAACTAAACTTTATTCATTAACAATAAAACAATTAAATATGATGGAAAAATTAAAACAAATGTATGAACAGCCGTATAGAGTAAATACCTGTTAACAAAACTCCTAATAGTATTTATTAATATGAAATATTGCGAGGTAAGACAGGTAATTATTTCAGAACATTCGGAGTATTGTAAGGAATCGAGGAACGAACCAACTTTGAAACAAGTGGGTACCAGTGGGTTAATAATTTATTCTGAAAGGCAGTGTATAGGTTTCCGTAGATTCAAGCTTTTCTGGATGACAAAATATTAAGGCATTAAGAATTGGATTGTAAGGCTTGGATGTCACAGGAATATCATTGTTTGCTCAACTACATTAGTCCAGATGGCATTTATAATGGTCACCAAATTAACATTCTTAAAGGTCACTTCGAAATGGAAATTCGTAGGTCAGAGTTTGTCAAAACGTAATTTCAATCAGGATCACTCTAATTTTAAATTGTAGAGACACCATTATTTTATTTCCATACAACATTGCATTTGATTTATAAATCATTTTATTTGTAATTGTGGACATTTAGAATTATTATTTGAGCCAAAGCGATTGAAATAACATTAAAATTAAATGTTATTTTGATTGTAATTCTGCAAATAAATGTAATTTTTAAAGCAATAATATTTTTTTTTTAACTTCATACTATTTTCACAGGTGTCATAACTAATCGACAACCAGCAAATGAGATATAAACTCCTGTCCTGTTGGCATTTTTAGACATGAAGGAAGATAATGCCCAGTAGCACCTCATCCCGGTCGTTTTTCAGGAGAGGAGGTCTCTCATCCAACCCCTTTTCAGTCACGTTATAAAAGGCATTTCAGCCTTAGCCGTGTCATTAATAAGTCTGTTGGTATTTACATACCTGACATTCTGAATGAAATGTAAGGTGGTTTATGCTGAAACAATCATCTTCGTCGGTATGTGGAAAGGGATTAGAGAATAAAATTAGGGAAACTGAGTTTTAAATTAAGAAATTTTACTAGAACCGTAAATACCCATTCTATCGATCGGTGTCAACTCCAAGTCGGTTTGTGAAAGTTGTGAGCATCACACCAGATTTTATCTTCTGGTTCGTAAAAGGTTTGATGTCACATGCAATTTGTTTCCACCGAAACGGCAGTTTTCGTTAAATCAATTATATCAATTGTTAGGATTTGCACTGACAACTCTTGAAAAAAAAATATTATTTTTTAATCCCACACACTTTCTAATGACTATAATTAACAAGCAGCTCATAAGATGGATATTAACTGAATAAAAAGTTGTTGTGAACATGATTTGAAGTAGTTGTATTGATTTACAAGACTATTAATTCACTTACACGTTATATAATACAGATCATTTTCTATCGTCTTCAGGTGTTTTCCACCATGCGAGTTTTAGCCATTTCCTGTAATAGGTTGGTTTTTCCGTCTAGCTTATTATGAAATCATTTGTGGTACGTTTATATATGTTCATTGGGTGTTAGAATGTGTTCGTCCATTTATTTATATAGCGTTCTTATCCAGGTGCCATGGTGTATATAATTGATTTGATAATGGGTACATGAGTACTATTTTCATATACTGCAAAACTATAATATGAATTATTTGAAATAAAATCAACACCAAAACAGAATACAAACTAGAAAAGTAAATCACATCGGAAACTGTGCTTCTTTAAAATGAAATTTATTTATAGCATGGGAAAGTGGAACACTGTACAGCTTTCTGATAACATGACTAATGCGAGCCAAGGACTTCGACAGCGATAAAGAATTTCGACATTGACATAAAGGCGGGCATTAGCTAAACAGTGGGCTATACTTTATCCTAAAAGTGGCCTATCGTTCTTCTCCCCCTTCTTTCACTTTTGAGACAATATTCCGGGAAGTGGTAAATGCTGACGGTTCCTTGTACAGTAGCTATTGTATGCATGGCGGCCATTTGTCAACCTCACTCTCCTGCAATGGAACCAGCTCATGATAGGTCGAGTCTTTGTTCAGAGAAAGGAAACATTTATCAATATCACGGCATGTTTGAAATATTAACTTTGCACGTGTCCATGTTCGAGCCGAAAGAGACAGAGCTATTAGAAATAATTTGTGGTACGATTAACCAATCAACAAATTTTATGTTTTGATAAAATCATTTATTCGCATTAAATTATCATTTGCAGAAGCTTTAGATATTTTTGGTTGTTGCCATTCATTTAACTTATGTTTTTAATCACAAAAATTATTCATATTGCAACGTAAAAGAAAATCATATGAATAATTCTGTTTCATTGGAAGAGAGTTCTAAACTATTCTGGAACCGTTACATTCATGAATTAGTTAATCACATGTTGAAATGATCTAGACCTTTCGGGTTTGTTCCATTCCGGACTAAATATAAGAAGCAATGGACTAGTCTTGCCTAAGACATCGAAGTTTAAAGTTACTTTTGAGTCACCGTGTTATCTCATATACTTAAGTACTGTTCCTAACATTTTTACAAATTTGAGTTCTAATTGTTTCTTTGCAATGCATTATAATTTTACTGTTGCTGTATGGTTCATGCCTCCAGCTTAATGTTAAGGCACAAGATCAATTAGTTGTGAAAATAAGTGGACTGTATTTGTAGCTTGAAGATGTCAAAAATTATATAAAATTATCAAGTTAAGTGGATTTATTGAGAAAAACAAAATATTGTGTGTTAGTAGGTTTTTAATATTTAAATGGCATGGTCATGCTGACTCACTGTTGCGTTGTCTAATATGACCAGCCTTCTGCATATTGACAAAATAATTCTTCTAGACGCTCTCTCTCTACTCTTCATCACCTCCAGCCGGGGACACGGTTCTTCTGTTTACTCCCGAATGTCTTAAGAGTAACTTTCTTCTTTAAGAAAGGAAAACTAAATGGGCAAGGCCTGGACTCTTGCAGAAATCTTTCTCGAACACCAAGTTCCTTCTAAGACTCTGCCCTTAGCAGAGGTCGTCGGGGGGGGGGGGGGAGGGGGGTATTCAAATCTTGGTGGTCCCGCCATTTGATTTGCCCACCACTGCTATTGCATTTTATAGGACCTTTCGGGAAGCCGTAACAGTTGCAATATATAAATAATATTTATTATAATAACCAAATAGATTTTCAAAGAAAATACTTAAAATAACGTGTCAAACTTCAGGAGAACTCCTGTTTCCGGGACACAGTTGCACGCTTACGCTTCTGGCCATTGTATAAGTAACTCAGTATTCAAAGTTTCAAGGTTTAGATTGAGCAGATGGCCCACCACTGTTACACGCATAGATTAAGTCTAATTTAATACACCCGCAGTACTTACTGTAATATTGAGTGGCTATGCAATTAGTATAGTAGAAGAATTTATTCTTGGGTATTAATCACTTCATAGTTACCTACCTTGCCATGGGAGGAACTCTATTCAGCCATTAGGAGCTCTGCCATGCCAGCATCCATTAGGAGGTCTATACATGTCATGATTATAATTTAAATGCTTAATAAATAAAATTAGATTTGTATAATATTCAGAGCAGTCTTTATCGGTATATTCACCTCCATGCCAAAGTTTTCTTAGAATATGTAAAAAGGTAAACACGACACCTCTGGAACAGAATCCAATGTTAATTAACAACTATTAATTATATCAAAATATTTTTATTACTCGGATTCCTTTATTAATAATATACATTCGCGCATTAATAAATGTAATTTCTAGAAACCTCCATCCACCATAGAAAAGCGGGTAGCCAAAAACTAAGAATACCTTTGATCCCAGTTACTCCAAACGAGGTTTTACTGTTCTTATATTAAATTCGTAATTAAAAAAAAAAAAAATTAAAGCATTGAAATTCAGTTCTGTGACATCTCAGGAAAATCCATAACTTCAGACACCTCGCACGTCAATGTCCATCGTTTCATTAAGTACCGCACAAAGGCGTCCGCAGGATTTTTTCTAAGAGGGCATGCTGGACAAATTCTGGCCTTGGGAGGTGATCGAGGAATTTTGGCTATGTAAGGCTCAATTAATTGCTAATATAAAACCTATTAATATTTAAAAATAAAAATGTTTGTTTCTATAATACTTAATAAATATAGTAAATGAAGAACATACTCCCTTTCCATGTGGACGCCCATGGTACAGCACGTTCTGAAGAAATTGTTTTTTTTTTTTTTTTCGAACTTATAATAGTATTCTTCTCTGGGAGTGATACTATGATTTGATTGGGCCGTGATAATTTATGCTACAAGAATCGTTTTAAATTGCTAAGTGGATAAAGCTGAGCTGATCCCCAATCAGCGGACATTTCCGGAGTGGCAATATAACCCTGCGGTCCTGCTGGGAGGTCCCCCGTTAATTATCTGCGGAGGGTTGAAGGGGTAAAAAAGGTCCCGAGGGGTGGGGCAGCTGTGATTTGAATGGCAAGGAGGGGGGGGGGGGGGCTTCGCGCCGAGATTGCTGCTAAAACAGTGCCTTAACCTTCGCGGCATAATAAACCCTCATTAATCTGCAGCTCTGCCTCCTCTGCGGCCAATCGGGGCAGAATTAGTTTTTGCCTTCCCGTCAGGTTCCTTCCAATAGAGGCAAACCGCTTTATTCCGACTTTACTGACTAGGTCGAGTCAATACCTTCAGGATGTTTTTTTAAATTTGATCACTCAACAATTCCAAATATATATATATCTATATATATATATATATATATATATATATATATATATATATATATATATATATATACTAAGATGGCACTGCAGAAATCACATAATTGAATTTCTATGTACAGGAAGTATCGATAATCCGAACAAGAATGAAAAAAAGTTAAGGGCAATGGCAAGAGGGGCGAATTAGCACGAAATTGGTAATCTTCTAGAATCCCGATTAGTTTTTTTTTCGGTCATTTCACTTCCCCTAACATTTTTGTCAGTACGTTGCAAAGTGAGCATAGCTGAACGATGCGTCAAATCAAACATTTAGGGTAACATTTGAAGCAGAAGTACCTTCACTAAATGTGACCGTGAATTGAAGCTTTATATTGGTAAGGTTAGTCCTATACCTACACCTCAGACTCTGGTATAAATATTCATTTTATTTTATAATTCTATGCCTGTTTTATTCTTCATTATAGATAAGTCATATTGTTACAATAACCATGTTATTATTATTATACTTACTATACTAATTACTTTCTTATTATTAATATTATTATTATGTGGTATATTGAATACCATAGAGGCATTTATCACGTTAGGTACGGCATAGGTCCCCAGCGTCCGATGTTACATTATCTTACATTCCCCTCTTAACAGACGATTTTCACATGAAGATGTCCGAAAACTTCAAACACTCAATTTGATCGATTTTTAATGAGATTATTGCATTTTAGTGCAGAAGCTGTTGCTAACAGTTGAAATTCTGTTGTTTTTTAGAATCGGACTCAGTAATAAAACAATACTACTGGACGGCAACACCCTTCCGCGTCCGATATATTGTATTGCAACGTCTACCTTTATGGTTATCTTTAATTTTATGTGTTTGATTTTATACCATGTAGTTCTATTTAATTCCTTTGACATTCTTTAATTATTGCATTCATATGAGAAAGAAAACAATATATTTTTTTTTAATTCTTCTTACTAAATCTGTAATTATAAATAAAAATTACTGATATTTGCTAAATTTATTTTATATAAATTCATTTCTTTAATTTTTTTTTTTATCATAGAGGAGTGGTTGTAAAGCAGTAAAAGACTTCAAAAAATCGTTTTAACATTGCAAAAATTATCAATATGGATGGTAATTCAAAATTCCAGCAGTTAAGACTATTTTCGATAAAGTATGGCGTAAATCCTGTATTGGACCCCAGGGGCCTGTCTGCGCCTACCATGTCTAGTTTCAATCCTTACCAAGAGATAAGGCCCTTGAGACGGTCATTTAATTCACTTTTCATTAAAAAAATAACGCTTCCTTCATAGCATTCCCATCGGACCTCGACGCCCGATATCGTCTGTGGCTCATCTCAGCAGTCGGATCCCTGGCACCGATACCGTTCAAATCAGGATACCCCTGAAATACTCCGCCGCATCTAAGGTGTTAATGTATTGGATGTATTTGGCAAGCAAAAATCTGAAAATCAACGCACACTACATGAATATTTTTGAAATAATTATTTTGTTTGCTATATGTTTATATTAAACTAATAGTAAATGTATTTTAGTAACTACTTGCAATTTTTCCATAAATTAAAATGTAACTTTAGATGATCCGAAAAATTTGATAGTCCGAACACGTAATGCAATCTACGTGTTGGGATTATCAAGACCTTCTTGTACTCGTAATATTTAAATATTGTGCGGCCTGCTGGATTTGTTGTAGAAATATATATATAAAAAAAAAAAAAACTGTGAAAGAAGATTTAGTCGCTAACATGAATATGTTTTGTCCGAAACGCCCACAAAATCAATTTTATGAAAAAAAAAAAAAAGGTTTCTACTTTTGCACATGACTTATTTTTGTATATTTACTGCACACACTGATCACTCCTTTTAACGTCATATATCAAAACAATACTTTTTAGGGGAGTCAATCTGAAGTTTAAGATTGGCATGAAATTTATTCAGGATAGATATTAAGCTTCCGATTAAATTCTTATTATGCAGCGGATCGCTTTAAATTATAAGAGACTTTTTTTCTGCTTGGAAAATAATAAATATACATTTTTAGAATTTTAAACAGTTCCTTCTGATTATCCCGTTATTTTTGAAATTTTTTTAGTGTTATTGAACTGAGTGAGTGATATGCCTTATTCTAAAATAGAACTAGAATTATTATTCTCGGTAGGCAAGAAGTCCATAATAAATTAAAACGGAATATTTATTTTTTTGGGATGGTCGGGATTTTCAAAAGAAAGACTCAAATATAAGAATAAATAAATAGGGTAATAATTAATAATCAATTTTAGTTTGCTCCTTTGCAATGTAACATTGAAAATAAATAAAATATAAGTAGAATAACAAGAAAAAAAAAAAAAAAAATGTAAAATGATAGTAAGAAGTATATCTGATATTTGTGATGCTGTTTAAAATATATCCATGAAGAATTCACATTCAAATATACTAGTCCTGATTAAAGAATAATAGTAAATAAATGATTCTGTCGGAATAAGGTTCGTACAAGACGAAACAACAAACCTGGCCATAGATTTTAATGAATGGTTCGGTAGCAGATAATGCTAATCCAGAAAGATAAGAGTTCTGAGATTATTCGATCTTCAACTTTTGAAAAAATCCATAAATCGCGAATTCAGTTAATTCAAATTTAGTCTTTCCAGGATTCAAAAATATCACTTATCACTTTATGCACTTTATCTTACATTTATAGAACAAAATCTAACCTTCCCTTTGGACTAAAGCGATTGTGCATTGTGGCTCCACAAAAGTAATCGAATTCTGCCCTTACCATTCAAAATTCACTGCAAAATATTCCTTGTCAAACATAAATATTTAAATATTCAAGGAAACAGTTTTTGCCAAAATAAAAATATTTCTTTTGATTCCAAACTTCTTGGGCATCCAAACCCTCTTGTTTATTTCCTTTCTAATCATAATATTTCAGACGAGCCCCCAGGGCGTCATAAAAACTGAAGAGCCCGCAAGGGACCTTCTATGTTAAAGCACTAAAAAAAATGGCTAATTCTTTATAAGAATTTTTCATGTTATTTTTAGACTAGTAAATAAGATTAATTTGTTTTATGTTGTTTATATTGTAACACCAATGTGGGTTGAATAATTTTAATAACGTATTATTATAATAGGAAATGGGGGGAAAAAAAAAAAACAGTTACAACTCAAATTAGTAACAACGTTACAAAGAGTAACTACAAGTGACGGAAAAATTATATAAAGTAACTCTTTGCTTCGATGTTCAAGGCACTACCAAGCCCCTAGTCCATCGCTTCTTATATTTATCCCGAAATGTAACATCCAAGAAAAGTCTAGGTCATTCATGTTATTAAGTACCATTACACGAATATACGGTTCCAAAAAAATTCTACAGCTCTCTCAATGAAACAGAATGATTCATAGTAACATGAAACAAAAACAAAAGACAAAACATATGGCTTAGAATAATTCTAGACCTTTTGTTGAAACGAACTAACTTTGGAACCAACTGTCATAGCACATGTTTGTGACTATGATATTCGAGTACCATCTAGGTACTCCATCCAGGAGGTTCTAGACTGTTCTCCTTACAACTTATATATATATATATATATATATATAAGGACCAATGTACTGGAGAGCTAGTCTTGGATCTGAAGCTAAAGACATATGGTTATTTGTGTGTTACAAAATGATAACTTTTGTAATCTGTTTAATTATTCGTTTTTCAATAATTTGTATGACACTTATATGGCATATATAATCGAATAATTCTTTTTTCATTAAAGAGCCTGGGATTTCATTTGTCAGAGAGAATAAAAAAAATAAAAATACCATCGCTCAAAGTATTTCAAATTAATTTTTTAATAAATTCTTTCTACATTTAAATTTAAATAAAATAGTTTATTCGGTACAGGGTTATAAATAGGGAATGAAATGAGTCAGGATTATTATCTATTGAGCTTTCTTCTTATATACATATCTTTTTCAGGCACTTGCTCCATTTGAAAGATTTTGAAAAAATTATTGTCTTATGAAGTAAATATCCAAAGAATTAAATTAAAAATACCCTATTTTTTAGGAATTTTAACGGAAAAAAATAATATCTATCTAATTCTATTGCGGTATTTTAGCAACCTCCACCCTCTACCAGTATGGAAAAAGCAGAACCAACTGTTGCAAATAATAGAAGTTATGTCAATTTAAATACTTTCTTTTCATACATTACATACTCAACGTGGATGAAATTATAACGCATTTTTATTTAATAACTTTACAGCAATTCTTCTTATTTATAAAATATGTTTGGTGCCTTAATATAAAAATTAAAGCTCAATAGGGAAAAAATTTGAATTTATTTCAAGAAAAATCTATGCTCATCTCTCAGATATTATTTTTTTTCTATAGTGCTTATCTATCTATCTTTTATATTATTGCACCAAACATATTTTATAAATAAGAAGAATGGCTGTAAAATTATTGGATAAAAGTGGGTTTTGATTTCTTCCACATTGACTACGTAATTTATGAAAAGAAAGTATTTAGATTGATAAAAATTCTTTTATTGGCAATAGTTGGTTCTAATTTTTTTCACAGTGGTAAAGGGTGAAGGGTGCTAAAACACCATAATAGAAATAGATCGATCCAATGCGATCGATCGGCGATATATCGATTTTAAGATTTAAATCCCTATGTTTGAACTTTCATTATATTTTCTCTCTCGAATTAGACTAAATCATAAAAAGTACGTCTCGTTGAATTATATGACAATATTTTATTCTGTTAAAATTCCTATAAAATTAGATATTTTAAATTAATTTTTTTGATTTTTTTCTTCTTTAGACAATAATTATTTTAAATGGAGCAAATGCCTGAAAAAAAAATGTATATAAGCAGATAAGCAGAAATCTCAATAGATAATAATCCTGACTCATTTCATTCCCCATGTAAAACCCTGTACCGAATAAACTATTTTATTTAAATTTAAGTGAAGAAAGAATTCATTTGAAAATTAATTTGAAATACTTTAAGCGATGTTTTTTTTATTTTCACCGATAAAGGGAATCCCATGCTCTTTAATGAAAAAAGAATTATTCTATTATCGTCATTTAGTCAGGAGTTATAGATATTTTGGCCTCTAAATGACAAAATTTTCCCACTGTGCCATATACGTGTTACAATACACTTTTTTTCGTTACGATTTACTTATGCATTAATTTTTATGATTTTTTTTTACTTTGGTTTGGTTCAAATAAATAAATCACTGAATAATAAATACATTAAATGCGCGTTATTCCATCCATCCCATTATGCAAAAAAAAAAAAAAAAAAAAAAAAAAAAAAAAAAAAAAAAAAAAAAAGAGTTTTACAAATAGCTACATATTTAATATACGGATATTCGTGCGATAAAGATATTACACAGAGTTTCTGCCATTGAGTTCCAGCAATTCCTAATTATATAAGACATTTGGGGATATCTTCCACCTCGAGGGACTTATTTCGTTTTGGATTTGGACATTGGAAGGAGAAGAGACTGGTCAGCCAGTATTAGCTGGGGGACAGGAGCGAAGACGTGTTCCGACTTCCTCACACCCGCCAAAATACCACTTACCATCCCCTCCTAATGTACCTCTTATTCCATCTAATCCGTCCTCCTATTCTTCTTCCTCCTTGGGATATTTTCCCATTTATTCGCCTTTCAGTCTGGTTGGGAATATACGTTCTCTACCTTCTTTTGATAAATATCGTAATATTAATGACAAAAATCCAGATTGAATCTGTAATTTAAAAAAATCTTTATCCATAAACATCCAGGCAGTTCATATTCAAATATTTAGATTATCTGTATATTTCACGCTTCGTGGTATTCCGATATTATGAAATAGCTGGACTATGTCCACTAATACCTTGCAGTTGCCTGGATAAAAAAAAAACCTTTAATGATTTTATTTTAAAAATCCCCATTTCTTCCGAATTCCTACCGCCCAATCAGTCATCTTCCTTCCTTTTCTAAATCATTCGAAAAAATACTAAATAACAATCCCCGTCGTTTTGATTCTCTTGATCTCTTTGATTCTCTCCAATTATTTAGGGTCAACAAATTATTGTCCCAGCATTTTTCTTGACATTGGGCAAGCGTTTGATAAAGTCTAGCATCCCCCGACCTATTTTCTAATAATACACTTATACTTAACTGACAAACATTTTGCAGTGAAAGTAGGAACTGACCTCTCAGTAAGAGAACTGACCATACATTAAATGTATCAAAGCAGGTGTGCCTCAGGGCCGAGTCCTGGGTCCAATCTTCTTTAACATATCTTTGCCAGATCTTCCGCAACAGAGTAACACTCAACTGGCTACTTCCGCTGACGACAAATCTATACTTTGTTCTTAGAGCCTTTAATACTCTTCAAAATAATTTGTAGATTGGGCCACTTGATGTAAAATAAAAATGATCGGAAAAAAGAGTGTTCATGCAATTTTCACACTTTTTCGTGGACCTTGCCTACAAAGTTTTTTCCTTAATATCTGTATTCCGCCAACCGATGAGGTTAGGTATTTATATAGACAAAATTCTCATTTGTAAAACTCGCATTAGACTAAAATGTAAAGAACAAAACTGGCCGTACGGACTTTTATCCAGACGTCTTGACAGACGTTCAAAATTATTTTTAACAAATAAACTCAGATTATACAAAGTCTTACTAAAACCTTTATGGACTTACGGGATAGAGTTGTATGGCTATCGAAAATTGGCCAGCATCCAAAGAATTACAGTCCTTTCAGTCAAAATTGTTGCAAAGAATAGTTGATGCACCATTGCAAGGACTTAGACATAGAAACAGCCAAAGAAAATTATAAAAGTTTTCACCAATCACCGATCTACAATACAAATCCTCTGACGGAACATTTAAGATGCTCACACAAGCCCATTACGTCGACTACACAGGCGGTGGCTTAGAGACTTGCTGAGCTAAGTTGTTATTTCCACAAGGAACGCTCATATAGCAGTAAACGAAATTTGCTCATTGAAAACAACTAACAGATCGCTCGTTATTATACAATAAATGAATTGTATTTTTGTTTAAAAATTATTTCCTGTTTTAATTATTATTACTTTAATGTCTGATGTTCAGCTTTCTTGTAAGTGAATGACGTTCCTTGTGAAGGAATGACGTCCATCGCTTAGGTTTTAAAGACGGTGTTTGGTCGGTGCTAATAGCCTTATGGGGAGAAATTTTTAGTTTTTAATTTTTTTATAATTTTCTAATTGTTTTTCACGGCTCTCTCAGGCCTCGTAAATCGGATTAAGCCTCGGCGTGATACCAAATATCTAATTTACGTACTTCCCTGGAGCAACGAAAATGGTGCATGTTTCGTTCATTCCTACCTTTAAAAACGTCAAACTTTTCAGTCAAAAATATGACAACTCTATTTTCAGCACCTATTAATTACCTTCACATCTTTACAACCGTTTTTATACTAACTTACACGGACATATGTTGCGAGAGGACATGTTAATATATATGAGGATATTAAAAAAGCGTCGGATGAGAGATCTCCATCGTTCAGAATAACTGAAACAGGCCAGACAAAAGGTTCTGTTGAGTGCCATCCTTCCCCCTGCCTTTTACGTCCAATAAAAAAGGCCAAGAAATCTACCGATTATCAACATGCTGTTGACACGCACGGATTTAAAAATATCGAGATCTTTTCTCGGTTTCAGTGTTTTAAAACAATAACTTGCAAAATTTAAATGCCTGACGACTCGAGCCATTTTCGAACCCTTATAAAAGAGCAAGCTCATACTTGAGAAAATTCGCTGTACGTGGAAGAACTTGAACCCTTTTGTGAGGTCCGCGTTCACATTGGGAATTCCCGTGGTAAAATATGTAAGTGGCCGGGAATAAAATGGAAGGAGAGGCGTTGACGGAGGAGGAAAGGGGATTCTGGTGAGATATAAAGGGCGCTGTTTAGGAGTCGGTGCCCGAACTGAGCACTCAGCACACACGCTCACAATGGCGGCCACCTATTCACCTTTCACAGCCTGGTTAATAGCATCTACTCAAAGGCCCCTCACGGCTAGTTTTTTGTCTGCAAATAGTCCTGTCCAAATGAAAGGCCTCCTCCTGTCTACCGATTGCTTTTGACAAAGTGCGCCTTAGTGAACGAGCATTACCTCTAAGGAAAAGGTTTCTCTTGAGTGGACATTAGGCTTTATTCATTTGTAGAAAAAAAGGTTTTATTTTAATTATCGTTAATTATGAGAAAACTCCATTAATTTAAAATTTAATTCATAATAAATAAAGTTGAAATTCTGTTTGTTTGTTTGTTTATTTGTTCTTTATAGAAATCCATACCGTTTGTCCTAAATTTTCCAAATTTCGCTCAGTGGTTCTCTGATACCAGGTGGGAACACCTGTCCATATTAAAATTGCGTAACTTCAGCCGATCTTCAGCTGATATTCTTTATTCTCCAAATTTCGCTAAGCGTTTCTTTCAGACCCCGTGCGAACACCTGTTCATATTGAAATTGCATAACCTCAGCCGATCTTCAGTTGATTTTCTTTATTGTTATAAAAATCATAATGATCTCACTTTACAATGTTTTTTTTGTTTTTTTTTTTTACGAAATGGACCGTTTCTTTAGAAAAATGAAATTCCCCGTGATAAACCGGGATTTACAGCTATAATCTATGTATATAAAGATCAAATTCTGTTTCTTATTTATAGAAATCCATTCCGTTTGTCCTAAATTCTCCAAATTTCGCTCAGTGGTTCTTTCAAACCGGGTGCGAACACCTGTCCATATTAAAATTGCATAACTTCAGCCGATCTCTGGGTATATTCTTTATTGTTATAATAATCGTTTTGATCTCGCTTTACATTTGTTTTTACAAAATCGACCGTTTGAGTCGATAAAAGTCTCAGTTTATAGATTTAAAAATTGAAATTCTCCGGGTGAAACCGGGATATACAGCTATTCATAATAATCTAAAAAAAAAAAAAAAAAAGAAACAATGCAAAAAAATTCATGCACATTGCAATAAGCTCCATACAGTTACTACATTCTCGCTAAGAATAGATTTAAGACTCCGATTAAAATCTCATCAATGCATCAGATAGTTTCATCTAACTTATTTTTTTTATATGAGGCCACGACTGGAATCAGCGAAGAATATGCATTACCTTCAGTGATATGCTGAAGCTCTACGATGAGAATATTAATTAAAAAAACTTCATTATATTTCTGATAGAAACCAATCAGGATTTAGTATAATCTCTATGTATTTATAAATGTAATACACTTTGATAACTCTAGCCTTTATTGTTGTTCACAGTTAATAATAAATATATATGTTATAAGAAAAACAATACATAAGTAACTATTTTTAAAGTTTGAATAGTTCGCTGGGATTTATATTTTTCTTGTTATGAAGTTCATAAAAATTGGTTGGATTGAGTTATACAATTGACATTCTTGTTAGGCTTTACTAATCTTCAAGCGCAGTCAGGAAAAAGACAAAACTAAAAATATTTAACATACTTTGATTTTGAAAGGAGTCAATAGAAGTAGCAAGAGAGAAGAAATAGAAGTAGCAATATTACAAAACTATCCTGTCATTAGGAGGTCGAAATTTATTTAGCTCTGAATTCCTAAAGTGTCTTTTGTTTTTTTCAGGTCACAAGAACCTACCCATGTTCACGCTCACCTAGGAACCTATCCATATTAAAATTGCATAACTTCAGCCAATCTCTGGGTTTATTCTTAATTGTTATAAAAATCGTTATGATCTCGCTTTACATTGGTTTTTACGAAATCTACCGTTTGATTCAAAACATTTTATAGATTTTGAAAAGGTCAACAAGGCCCGGTAAGGCCGTTCCTCCGCAACGAATCGGGGTCCGCGTTTTTAGGCTGAAATGTCCTTTCGAAGAAATATGAAATTCCCCGGGTGAAACCGGGATATACAACTAGTAGTTAGTATTAAAGAATAATAATATTATATATTGCAATAATATCATAGAGTAAAGAAAGGGCTTAATGAATCTTAGTTGATTGCCCAAATCAAACATACTAAACTAACCTTCAAAACTTAAACCTGACTACTCTTCTTTTTTAACCATCTTTTACATAAAAAAAATAAATTCATTGTTTAGAGTGAACGATTTCTGAAGAAAAATCATTAGTTTTTTTTTGTAGCGATGGAAATATACAAAAGGCCAGTTTTTTTTTATTCCTCAACACAGATGTCCTCTTTGAAAATTCCATCTTCATATTTCAATAAATATATTATCTTGCTTAGAGAAGTTACCGCAAGCATCGATACTGGCCTATTTGCTATTCATTGGTTATACATACAATATATCTAATTATACTCGGGCATCGACTATCACCTGTGTTCCTGTCCCGGTTGGAATAAATAGGTTATGCTTGAAAAAACCCAACGAAACTAGCTCTCTGTTTTCACCAAATAATACATTAAATACAAAATAAACTTTGCATTGGTATTATAATCGAGCCTCAGAAACTATGTAGTATGAACCACTACAGGATTGAGTTTCCTTTTTATTCTAAAAAGAATCGCATTTATTTCTGTTCCTAATCCGATATTTTTTATTACATATAAACTGCAGTTTATTGATAATAGTTAAATGTATCTAATTTGAACTATAAGTAAACTTTTTTTTTTTTTCATGGGCCATGAACCAAGTCAAATCAACACAAAAATATTTTATTTTGAACCTCACCAACTCAGATTTTCTCGAAATTTAGTACATGTGTACTATTTGTATCGGATAGAACGATTGTGAAGTATTACTGAGATATGTCTACCCTTTTTTGAATTAATGTCCTGCTAAGCTCTTAAAATTAGGTCCAGAAACGGAAAAAATCATGATTAAAAATAGCTGTAGATGTTTTCCGAATTTGACTAGGAATATGAGATAGTTATCGTTCAACAGCACATTCCATGTCATTTCATATAATATACAACAATGTACAGATTTAGGAAGTATGACCCATTTAAAAAAAAAATAATATAAAAATGTAAAAAAATACCCTTTTTGAGAAAATTAAAATTTAAAATTTGGTTTTAAGAAAATTTCTTAAGTACTAACCTATACAGTTTTGCATATCATATGAAATGCGCTGTTAAACGACACTAATATCACATAGTCTTAGTCAACTTTGGAAAACATCTAAAGCTATTTTTAATCATTCAATGCTAGAATTATAGGATTTTATCACTGGTATTCAATTTGTTTAGTAATATTGAAATTTTAATCCCACTTTTATATTTTGTTGTATGAAGAGATATAATACTACCTAATTTTCAAAAAAATATGAAAATTTTTAAAAATCCCCTTTTTGAGAAAATTGAAACTAAAATTTTACACTTTTAAGAAATTTTCTTTAGCACCAACCCATACATTGTTGTATATCATATGACATCGCATGGAAGGCGCTGTTAATCATATTTTTTTCTGTTTCTGGGCCTAATTTAGAGGACTTTGCAGGACCATAATTCAAAAACGGGTAGACATATCTCAGTAATACTTCACAATTGTTCTAGTAGATGCAATTAGTAAACATGTACCAAACTTTAAGAAAATCTGAGTAGGTGATGCTCAAGTCTGTGTTGAATTGACTTGGAATGACCCTCATGTGATACAATAATAATACCTTTGGTTTCAATGGGTAATTATTAAATTATAGTGCAAATTATTGTTAAATGTAATGCAATCATAACAGAACTTCAATATAGACGTTGATGATATTCTCAATAAGAGCTTCCATCAACTCAGAGCTAGTTGCGGCCAAGATTTACCGCAAAACCTATCAAGGAACCTTGTTACTGGCGTAAAAGCTTCTGAAATGAGGGGAAAATGTGAACGAGTTACCACCATCAACAGCTAACCTATTTCACTGGCTATAAAGAGATTGCTTCTTCAAAAAATATAATCATGCTGGAGTGGCGAAAAAACTAGTAGCCTACTTTTGGAAATATATTTTGAAAAAGAAATAACATTGTACTTACATTCGAAAAGGAAACCCCTTCATAAATGACTAAACCTACTTTAACTACTTTTTTACTTAATCTTCAAAACTAAAACTTAGACAAAAAATTAATACGTACACATAATTACTTAAACATATATGGACAAATTGCTCACAGATATAGGACATTGAAAAAAGACATAATTCAAAAACTTCAGAACTTTCAGTCAAAATTCAGGAGATCAAAAAAAAGTGTTGGATGAGAGATCTCCTAGTAACTCCTAGCCTTGGGAAGGTACTGCCGGGTGCCATACTTTCCCATTGCTGTAACCGATATGCAAGTCTACTAGAAGCCATCGAATCTGCTGATTGTCAACATGTTGTTGATAAGGCGTATTCTTTCCAATGATATCAAAATCACGTTTTGAATTTTTCATCATACAAATGTGGGAGGTCTCACCGCGGCAACGACGATATGTGCTTTAGTCTTCATACAAGTTATATTTTAATATAGGTGTCTACTTCTTCTTTTCTTTCTGTATATCAAATGTAAGCTATCTAATGGTAATTTAGTACAAGGTATTACTTACAATTCTAATTATACCACTGATTAATTTGCATATTTCAAAGCTCCGTCGTTCTGATTTTATGAACATTTGAATTATGCTAATAATATGCTTCAGCAGTAGTAAGTTTTTTATCAGCTATTTCAGCACCTCGATGGCAAAGAAGTTTGAATATAGAGATGTATTACCTGAGATCTTTTTTTCTTCTAAGGTCACAATTATCAGGGATGATTCAACATGTATGCATGCATTTTAAATTTCGATCTATTCGAAGAATTAATGTTTTAAATTTAACTTTTCATATGTCTAAATTTAATGGAAAGTTAAAATGAATCATCCAAATATTCCAAAAATCAATCCAAAAATTTCTAGGTGGAATGAGTAAATGCTCCTTGGAAATATTTTGATATTCCTATATAAGTGTCATAGCCCGGTAAAGAAATTTACCGTTGCAACTGAATGCTTTATGTGCTCTTGCTCAACCTCCTCTGGAAGGTTGACAATATCGGTGACAGGGAAATCCTGTAGTCAGTAGCGTTTTGTCACCCTATCGGAGAGCATTAAACAAATAACCACTACAGGGCCTCGAATAGCAATGCAGCTGTATATAGTCCTACTTATCCCTCTGTATGTGAAAATGAAACATTCATTATTTATTTTATTTGTATTTTCTGAAAATATCATGTTTGTAACTGATCATCCTCCTTAATCGGGGATTTCAATAAAAAATAAATAGTAATGATACATTAGAGTATTTTTTTTAGCCCTATACCCAGTAGGGTCATCATCGCTAACTTCCAACATTTGTTAAATTTTATGAAACATGTACTTGAATACCGTATATAAGTCTCTAGCCTGGCAGTACGGTGAAGGCTCACGTGGCAAAAGATAGCCGTGGGTTACTCTTATGGGACCAATAAGTAGGCTTTTTGGACTCACGATTTCCATCGTGATCCATTATATACACAGGGATATTGTAAATGAACTAAACCAGTTGGTAACTTGGATTTCCTACCAGTTACAGACTTAATGGTGACTTTACTCCGCACATGAGGCTACTCAGCAGCAACCGAAATCTCCAGTTCGTTAAGAGTTGTCATGGATATCGCTCAAGCAATGTGGGAAAGTCGAGTGATATTAATTAGTTACAAACTATCGTCTGTCATTAAAGGCGTACTGTGCATGCGTGGCTCTGTTTTATGAGTTCGGAATATTTTCCTTTTTTCTCCTGTACATGTTTAATTGATTTTTTTCATATTTCATATTTAGCAATGCCTTATTTTTAGGCGTAACAAGAGACAGCTAATTTATCCATACAAACAAAAACAAAGATACTTTATAGGGAAAAAAAAGGCCCCTCAGAACATTTTAATAATAATTAAGCTCTTACCTGATATTAAAGAAGACTTGAATTTCATTAAGCATGACGAATTTCATCAAAATCATTAAAGCCGTTTTTGAGAAAATCGATAAAAACGTAAAAAGTTATAAAATAAAGTACCCCTTCGTTTGACCTGTTTGCTAGTTAAGTGGGAAAGTTCATACATATAGATATATTTCAGGTTCGTATCACAAACCTATAGTTTTAGAGTCAACAGGCCTATAGTTTTAGAGCTAGTCTGTTCACACACAGACCATTTCGCGGGACTTATGTATTACCGCGGGACCGCAAATCGCGCATTTCCGTTGAAAAGCGGAAGTCGAAATTTTTCACGATCGCAATACTTTCACTTACTATATATTTCATATATAGGTAAGTGAAAGTAAAAAAGATCTCAGGTAATACATCTCTATATTCAAACTTCTTTGCCATTGAGGTGCTAAAATAGCTGATAAAAAACAAACTACTTCTCAAGCATATTATTAGCATATTTTAAATATTCATAAAATCAGAACGACGGAGCTTTGAAATATGCAAATTAATCAGTGGTATAATTAGACTTGTAAGTAATACCTTGCACTAAATTACCATTAGATAGCTTACATTTGATATACAGAAAGAAAAGAAGAAAAGTAAAGCTATATTAAAATATAACTTGTATGAAGACAAAGCACATATCGTCATTGCCGCGGTGAGATCTCCCTCATTTGTATGACGAAAAATTCAAAACGTAATTTTGATATCATTGGAAAGAAGATTTTACCACCCATGAGCTAGTGGAAAGCACTCATGTTGTTAAAAATCATAACACGATTTAAATTGATCAAAAAGAATCCTCCAATGTGTAAGAGTTTATTTCATCGTAAAAAGTACCATCATAAATCACATATTTTTTGTTTTTTATTGCTTTGATTGTACAAATTTTTGTTGTGTTGTTGTATAATGAATTGCCCATTTTTTTCCCAATTCTCGGAAAAACTTGCTATTTAATTATTTACAATTCAGTTATTTGCTTCTCCTGTAAAATCATGCTTTTGTCACTTAAGAGGTTTCACTGCGGCAACGACGATATCACGATCTTCTTAATACAGTATGGTTAGTGTAATTAAAGTCAATAATATGTGACCTTATAATAATATAGTTATGGATGAGGTATGGAAGATCTATAAAAGGAGAACTCCACGGACTACAGTGGGGTATTGGAATCTCATCCCTGTTCTCGTCCAGAGCTTCATTTATGCGGATGATATTATATATGATATAGTATGGATGATATAGTAGCTGATAGCCCTGATCGACTGCAAACAGCTGTAGAGGAGTGGTATGAGGAGCTGAGAAGGAAAGGTCTACAGATCAACCCAGCTAAGAGCAAGGTAATGCACATTGGAAGAGATGCACAAGAACTAAATATATTATGCTGTGGTGAAAAGCTGGAGACGGTGGAATGCTACGAATACCTAGGGACTGTCATTAGCAATAATGGGAGAATCGACCAGGAGGTGCTGAACAGGATAAGGAAAGCCAATGGTGTATTCTACCAGATATCCAACACTCTAATAGGGAAGCAAAAGTTGAGCCGAAAAGCCAAAATGAGACTCTTCAAGACAGTGTTCCTTCCAGTTTTACTTTACGGGTCAGAAAGTTGGACAGCTCTTGAAAGGCATGTTGGTAAGATCACGGGGGCAGAAATGAGGTTCCTGAGAAGAGCTGCTGGTAAAACCAAACGAGACCGAGTGAGAAACGAAACTATCCAGGAAAACTTGGGAGTGAGACCCCTAAGAGATGTCATCATTAAGCGTCAACTCAAGTGGTTCGGCCTTGTGTGCAGAATGGGTGATGACCGGAGAGCGAAGTGGCTATTGGAAGCAAGACCACGAGGGCAGCGACCAGTTGGCAGACCGAGGCTTACATATAATGGATATGTAGAGAGACTTGGGAGTGAGAGGGGCTGCTCAATGGTGGAAATGAGGAGAATGGTCCAGGACAGGGGAAGATATAAGAAGTGGTGTGAGGAGGCTACTCCACGCCTTAGGGCACAAAGGAGATAGATAAAGAAAAAAAAATAATAATATATTAATATAAAAAAAAAATCAACATTATGTAGACAGTATAACTACAAAAGTAGTATTAACTGCATTTTGGACACTTAATAAGGATTAATGTTTTTGAATTTCCCCATAACATCTTGAGATAAGTTCGCAGTACCTCTCCCCAGGCTTATTTCAGTTACTATGAGATCTCACATCCAACGCCTTTTTGATCTCTTGAATTTCGACTGAATGGTCTGAAGTTCATGTAAATATGTCTTTTTCAACTGTAAATTCAAATCACGAGGCAACCCGACATGCTAATCACTCAGAAGACTAGTTACAAACGAGTTCTCTGAATCATAAATCCGTCCCCAACCGCTACCGTGTGCGGTGTCCCATTGCAATGCAAAGATAGTGTATTGCAAATCAAAGTAAATCAATTGGAAATTAGCGTCAGTAATCAGTTTCTTTTTAGTATCCCCGTGTGTATAGGGCCTTAAATTTTCAGTAGTGCTTAACAACTTCCTTTAAATTTTCGGTTTTTGTGTAGTAAGGGAAATAATATGTACTTAATCCAAAATTGCTGTTTTTGCTGCCCCATCAGCTGGTTCATATCCGTTTGTTCCGCAGTCTAGAAATAAACCTGAAATATTGCGTTGAATTTATTGTGAAAAGAGTATTTAAATGATACGGTTTAAGATAAAATGATTGATCTTTAGTTGAATAAAAGAAAAATAGATTGACTTTAAGTATAGTATATTTTATTAAAAATGATAATAAAAACTAATTACTTTTCTCTTTTCATAGTTGAAACAGTTAATCTACTACTTGGAAAACAGAATGAAAATAGAGCCACATTCCTCAGAGGTAGAAAAAGGGAGTAAACAAGTGCATAAGATAAAGACAAATTGCGGGGCGCTGATTGGTGAAGGGAGCAATATATTTTGAAGGAGGCGGTGGGAGGAGATAAATTGGACGGGGATGATTTTTCAGACGAGGGGGGGGGGGGGGCGGTTGCTGCCTTGGAGGTGGCGCTGACAGCACAAAGCCGAGCCATCAGAAAGGTGTCGATCCAGGGGCTAAGTAAATTCCTTCTTCGTCGCCATCTCGATCAACAAGGCGCATTCAACACTGTCACTTATCCGATCGTGTGGTAGTACGCTCCCATTGTCGGGAGTCGGCCTTTCCCGAGATATATATCTGCCTTTTCGCATTTATTATATATATATATATATATATATATATATATATATATATATATAGAGAGAGAGAGAGAGAGAGAGAGAGGGAGAGAGAGACCTGTTTACTGATCTAATGAATAATAGCAGAGATTTACAGGGAGGCATTGCTAGGAAAAATAGCACTAAATCACATAATGGCCATTTCGTCTCAGAAATGCGTTTATACATCATTAATAATAGTATTTTTTATATATTGTTATGACGGGAGGACACCTGTGCTGTAATGGTTAGCATAGCAACCAACAATACTAAAAGTCGCGGTTCGCGTCCCGTTCGTAGCGCTTTTTTTAAGGGAGTATGAAATCCTTGCCTATCCTGTCCCTCAGGAGCAAGTAAAATGGAGGTCCTGAGCCTGTACGATGTCTAGTACTCGTTAAAGGTCCCTACCCTAATAATACCTGGATAGGTAAAATTTAGAACTCCCACTGTAGCCTTATAAGAGGTGACTAAAAAACTATCGTTTTTTTTTTTTCAAACAAATGGGGTTTTAAACCATATGTTTTTATTTAAAGATTTAACGTCATAGTATTAATAATAATTCTAAAATATAAATTGGACTGATTTATTTTTTAAATTTTGACCTATCCCTTAGAGTCCCGTATAATCCCTTATAGACCTGCGTTTTCAAACCTAGGCTTCCCCAAGGTTGATCTTCCTAAATTCATGACGCAATATGTAATTAAAAGTATAGAACATATACTATTTCATAGTTTACTATATTATAAATCAATTAATATATACAAATTAATTATAATATTATATTATTTCTAGCCTTGAGACGAATTTGGTTATTATTAATTCATTGTCTGACCACCCACAAATACCACTTCGCGAAACGTGGATATTTGGGCTACAAAGACCCGAAACGAGCATCGCAACTTTTTTACGATAATACAATACAATATATTATATACGATAATACGATAATACGATACAAATGAAAATTCTAATAAAATCTATAACAAATTTTTAATATATAAGTATATAGTACCACTCAAAAGCTTAGACTCACCCTTAGATTTTGTAAAATAAATAAATAACAACATTTTATTTATTGAACAAAATAGCAACTATAATTTTATTTTGAATTCATTTATTACTAGCTGTATATCCCGGTTTCACCCAGGGCACTTGGAAAACAATGAGAAAAGCCGTGGGTTAAGAAAAGTTCGTTAGGACAGAAATGATATTTTTTCGACTCCACCGGTTGATTTCGTAAAAATCTAATGTAAACCGAGATCATAACGATTTTTAAAACAATAAAGAATATACCCAGAGATTAGCTGAAGTGAGGGAAATTTAATACGGACAGTTGTTCGCACCTGGTATGAAAGAACCACTAAGCGAAATTTGGAGAGTTTAGGACAAACGGTATGGATTTCTATAAAAAAAAATCTGGTGCGTGCGCGCAACACACAACTTTCACTTACCAACTTACTTAGATTAGAAATTGACGTGTTTTGCTAATTATCATTTCCTAAAGTCACACATTTTTCTACATTCATATCTTATTTTAGTTAATCGTTAAAGCCGTTTTTGAGTAAATAAAAAAAAACCCGTGAAAATGATATAAAATTTATTAAGTAAAGTCCCCCCTCCCGTAGATCAATTTTGATGAAATTTTTACAGTCATATCTCGGGCATATAAATACATTAAATACCAAGTTTGATCAAAATCGTTAAAACCGTTTTTGAGTAAATAAAAAAAACACGTGAAAATGATACAAAATTTATTAAGTAAAGTCCCCCCTCCGGTTAATCAATTTTGATGAAATTTTTACAGTCATATTTCGGGCATATAAATAGATCAAATACTCAGTTTAATCAAAATCGTTAGAGCCGTTTTTGAGAAAATCGAAAAAAACGTAAAAAGTTATTAAATAAAGTACCCCCTCCCGTTGAGCAATTTTGATGAAATTTTTGCTGTCACATCGCGGGCATATACCTACACTAAATACCCAATTTCAGGTTCCCACGGTTTATAGTTTTTGCGCTAGTCTGTTCACATACACACACACACACACACACACAGACACACACACAGACCATTTCGCGGGACTTGGTTATTTCGACTCAGGGGGTCCCAAAACGTGTATTTCCGTTGAAAACCGGAAGTCGAAAATTTTCACGATCGCAATACTTCCACTTACTATATATTGCATATATAGGTAAGTGAAAGTAATAAACAAACAGAATATCATCTTTATTTATATAAATTGTATTCAAAACAATCATATAATTTTTGAAATGTTATCTTTTGAGTTACAATTATTTTTTTAAACTTGAAGATTATGAGTTAAATACATCTGAGTCTAAACTTTTGACTGGTACTGTATATTGATATAATTTTTTATTCGTATTATTAAAAATAATACCATGTCACTTTCGATTGTAAAAAATGTATATTAAACATACTTTAAATAATAAAACAAATGGTAAACATTTATGGAATTCCTCGACAAGCTTTTACTGAGCTCGATATAAAAAAACAAATGAATATGGCTTAATTAAAAATAAATTAATTAAAATACATAGCTCAGCCAAAGTTTTTGAAAATTAATAAAATAAAAGAAATAATAAAAGAAATGTATTTTCGACAGCGCAAATTCAATAAAGTCTGTCCAGTGCTTCATTTGAGCAAGTTTATGTCATATTCACAAAGTTGAATATTATAAAAACAGAGCATTAATTAAATTAATATATACTTCTTGCCCAGACTACTTCCGTTAATAAAGTAAAATAAAAAACGAAAAAAAAAAGTGGTGAAAACCTATTTTATTGCTCTGGGCTTTCACTACTACTCTTAGAGATTGTCCGACCATAGCATCTTTTTTTATCCGACTTAGTTCTTGCATTGCTTGCGAACCCTCATGTGAAGCAGGTGTTCAATTTTAGCTCCCCTTCAATACACTATCAGTACTTGTGTTCTACCCCTCACAGGCAACACTTTATACGCTGAAGGAAAAGCAATCCCGGAAAAAGTACCCTCTTACAAACTACCCAATCTTCTAAAAAAAACTTTATATGAACAAGCAAAAAATAAAACAGTGAAACCTAAATATATTGAGTAGATCAAAAAGACTCAAACTAAATTTCATATAAAAATAACAATAAAAATAGTAACGAGCTTTGTAAAGTTTTTTTGAACAAACATTTAATTATTTGTTTAAAAACATTTTTTTTTATCATATTAAATACTTCTACGTAAAACACAAAACATACGATTGAATAGAGATATAGACTTGTTGTTGGAATGGTTGGTACAAACTGTTCTAGTACATGCTCGTGACTGTTTGAGAATAATCAACGCTTATCTGGAACATTCTAGATTGTTCTATTTCAGACTATATATAAGGATGGAGATTTAGTCTGGCTCTGAAGATGGAATCATATGGCTACTTTGGTGTTACTGTGTCGTTACAAGTTGATACTTTTTGTAACCTTGTTAATTATTTGAGTTTTACTGTTTGTCTGCCATTGTGAGTTATGATTTTTCGTATAATGAAAATTATTTTAACGGCCTAGCCGAGCACAGAAATTAGACCAATACTTGTTACGAACAATACTTTTCATCATACTGCTCATACTTCAGTGCATTGAAACACTTTTAATTAAATTAAACTGACGCCTTTTTTAACGAACAAAAAACATCTGATTATTAACCTATATTAGAAGAAAAGTGTACTTTTATATTTATACTTATACATTTATAACATTACATTAAATTTATAAGTTTAAAGCTTCTTGGGCTTCTTCTAAAACATCTTCTGGTATATGGGTAATTTCAAAATTTCGGTCACATTCAGGCATCAAATAAAACAAAAAAAAAAAAAGAATAATATGTGTGTTTTTTTGCTCCTTATCAATCTTTAAGGTTGTCTGAGCAAGTCACTAATGTGAGCATACATAATTACCAGTCAAACCATACATACGCCATATTGAAAAAAATATAATTCCAGGGAGTGAGGTAGGTGTCTAGGAAGTGAGAAAAGTTTTTTACTTTAACATTTTTATTTTAAGAAAATAAGAAGCAGTTAGAAAATATCAAAATATAAAATATTACACAAACTTTTAAGCGCTAGGACCCAGAAAGGTTTTAATTTTGTGAATGTGGTATAGCTTATATTGTAATCTACCTGCTTACTGAAGAGAGCATGAAGTTTTTTTAGGGACCCTGATAAAATCCTTTTTTGTTTCTTAATTTCTTGTGATACATTCCTTTTGTCCTGGACACAATTTTGAATGTTCGTCATCCTCAAGAAAATTTATAACATCTTGACGGACCTGAGCATTTACCTTTTTCATTCTGTGCAATATCTCCTCGCTGCGCTTCTTTTGTGAGCAAGGAAAGTAATAATGCACAGTGATAGACTTTTTGTATTATAAATTTATTGTAAAAACTTGAAAACACTCAATCACTAGATGTTAACATCACCCCATAGATCCCTAGATTTTAAGATTTTCTAGGGAGTGAGAGACTAGGGAGTGAGGTTTCCACTATTAAATGGCACAGGCGGTTAGTAGAGTAAGTAAGTAAGCTATTCAAAAATATTTTCCACAAATTACCATCAAACTACAATCAATGTGAAAAGGATGATTAAAATCCACTTACCTTTATTGGAAAACTTATTCACTAGGAAGTGAGGATGAATAAAAATACCCTATGAGTTTCAAAACTTGAACACAAATTAACCTTCCTAGTCTCGGGATTGTTCTTAGCGGGGAAAATCATGTGTACTCCATGTTGAAGCAGTGTTATCGCATAGGTTGGAAAAACAAAATTTCCCTGTTCCTCCAGTTTAGCGGAACTTATAAAAAAATTCTAGGGAGTGAGGATCAACACCAGTGACACTCATGAAATGAACTAATTAGGTGAATTGAATTAATTAATTTTCATTTATCAGTTGAATATTGGACTTAGACATAATAACCTTTCTAAAAAACACTAGATTTATGGACTTACACCCAGAAGTTTCACAATATTCAGCTAACTTGTGGAGTACCTCTGGGTTGTGACATCACTAGGGAGTGAGAAATCAATATTTTGTTTTTTTTTTCCTGGGCCGTAAATTAAAAATCACAATTAATGTTTAATGATAAGTAAGCTTTCAAACAGATAGATTTCAGGAAAAAATGATCAAAATGGATTCAACTGTGATTTGGCCCAATTATTGTTCTGTGACATAAATGTGACCAAAATTTTGAAATGACCCATATCCATGTTATTTTGCACTTCAAAGATACCACTTATATTAGAATGAAGCACAGTATAGCTTCAAAGAACCTCCTTCAAACACATGATTATTAGTGTATATTAGTATCAGGTAAGGTTAGCGCACCAAAAAGATTTTTCTAAAGTAGGTACTACTTTACGGACAAAAAACGAGTATCAAAAACACATGTTTTTAATGCAGTATGATGAAAAATATTTTTATTTCTACCAATCATATTTCTTAGGCCCGCTTTCTCCAATATAGTTTAAACTTAGATTAACTTAAACCGGATTATCTTTAATCCGAGGTTTAAACTCTGATTCACTTTCTACAGCCTTAGTTTAGTTTAAGCTCGGTTTAAACCTAATCATGTGAAGGTTATTATGTTTTTTAAAAGGTTGGTACATATTTGTTTACATTTCCTCGTTGAAACTTCTATGGAAAGAGAAGGTAATGTAAGGGTTATGGAAAGATTATTTATACATATTATTTTGTTTTTACCAAAAAAGTAAATAAGGTGAAAGTGTTCTATAAAAATGGAGCAAAAAGAAGTAAAAACTTTTCTCTGTGTGAAATTAATGTTCTTCTGGCTCTTGTGGAAGAGAAGAGAGACATTTTTGAAACCAAAAAACAGATTGCGTCACTGTCAAAGAGAAGGAAGATGAATGAAAGAAATTGGCGAATAAATTCAATGAAACGAGCGCTGCTGTTTTCAGATATTTAATTTGTATGTTAATAAAATGTTCTTTATAATATGATATTATTATGCTAAGAATAATAATAACCTCTATTACATTTCATAATTTTTTTTTCAAATAATGTCGAACCTTTTTATTATTATTATCATCATTTTGTTTAAACAATAAATGATCTAAGTTCAGCGATATATAATTATTATAGCTTAATAATAATAAAATTACATCATTATGAGATATTCAAGTGGAACAATTCACAACATAACCGTGATATTAATTATGAACCAATCACAATAAAAATAATGCACGTTAAGAAACATTTTTTCTCTCATCTCAATTCTACTTCACTGATTTAACATATGTATTGTAACGTTAAATCGATAAGCAAATAAAAAAAAACATATGGCGTAACCTCCCGGACCGCATGTTGGAACAAAATAACCGGTTGGAACGAACTGTTTTTGTCTAGATCATTTTCACCGGAATGACGGAGAATTGCCGACATTGTTCTAGAAGATTCCAGGCCCCACTATTTACGATATATATAAGGGGCAGAGACTGAATGAGTTAGTTGAAGTCTGTGTCTTGACTATGTTGCTCAAGTCATATGATTGTGTGTGATAAAGTTATCAATTTTGTAACCTGCTCAATTGTTTAAGTTGTAATAGTTCGTTGGCATTGTGATAACTGTATATTTCAGTTAAATAAATATTCTTTAACCCACATAAGTGTTACAATATTCTAAAAATATTCTTGGATTAACCGATTGCGTCTATTGATGCGTCCCTTTGGCAACAAAAACACATCATAATCTTCTTCTTCCATGTCATTTAAAATTTCAATTATGTATATTTTCCATTTTTGTATTCAGTCAAGTGCAAAACAATAATTCTTGAGTAACAAGAGCGAGTATGTTATCACAGAAAATGTTTGTTAATATGTATTATGCAGTTTAAACCTAATTCAGAGTTTAAACCGGGAAAATGAAGGATTAACTTAATCTAAGTTCAAACCAAGTTTAGAGGTTAAACCGACTTGAAGAAACTCACATCTGGTTTAAACCATTAGATAATCCGGATTAAATTTAAACTCGGTTTAAACTAACTTGGAGAAAACGGCCCTTAATCGCATAATGGACACTCCATTTCAAATTAAATGTTTCGTATTATATAATAGTCTTTATTTATACACATTTATAATAACAGTATTTACATATAAATACACTTTTCCTTCATCACACATGTATATAGACCTTCCTTTTCAGGAGTATTAAAGTCTTTAAGGGTGGTTCGCTGAGAGTTCACTAATCTTCATTTTCCAGTGTTTCCTGTCCTTGGCTTTTCGTGACCACAGCGTTCCTTCTACCTTCTTTATCTCGTCTACCCATCTTCTTCTTTGCCTGCCTCGGTTCCTTTTCATATTTAAGGGGATCTACTCTGTAAGTTTCTTGGCCTAGTTTTCGTCGTTCTTCCTCATTAGATGGCCAGCCCATTGCCATTTTATCTTCTTGACATGCCTGATTACGTCTGTAACCCCGGTATCTTTCCTTATTGATGCACTACTCAGCTTTTGGCTTCTTTTCATGCCTCGCATCTTCCTTTCCATTGATTTTTGGCATGCTTAAATTTTTTTATCATGGCGTTTGTTGAGGTATCATGTTTGGCATCCATAAGACATAACAGGTAGTATACAGCTATTCAATGTTTCGTATTATATTATAGTATTGATAGTTTCGCAACATCAAGTTATAACAATATAATTAAAGTTCCCTTTAACTTTAATTATATTATTATAAAAATAATTTATTACGAATCATATTGATAGAGATTGAAAAATAGCAACAATAACCTATCTAGTTAGTTAGCCTCAGAATGAGTTATATATACTCAGATGTTAAAAAGATTTAATTAATGCAGGCGATACAGAGATGAGAAATAATTCACTTCTTAGATAATAAAAAAAAATTTTATAAAAAAAATTAAACCGACTTCGAAACCTAGGAACCAGTAAAACTAAATTCACTGAAAAGTATGAAATTTAGTCTAGTAGAACAGTCACCTTTTCAATTTTATGAATACACACAGAAAAGTGGGAAAGCGGTGCGTGTTTATACAACTTTCAACCTACTACGTTTTATAATTAAAAATGGTTTCTATTTTTTTCAAGATCAATGTTCCATTGGGAAGGGTGTTTGCTAAATATTGTCGTCAGTACTCGTCACTTACATATATCATCAGTGTTCCGAGATGTGTTGAGTTAAATATACATAAATACACAAATCCGGAATGGCCGAAAGATGAAGTCACTGATCAGTCGAGATTTTGGCCGGTTTTCGACAAGATATCGTTAATGGAGAATCGATGGTAATATGACCTATAATACTCGTAAATTGGAATTATGATTGCTTGAATATCCTTCTGAAAACTATGGCAATATTATGCAATAATCCAAGAGGGACCGTTAATATTGTGTTAAGATGTTTTGATAAGAAAATTAGAAGGCTCTTAACAAACTAAAGCGTGTTCAAAAAGGGAAAATTAAATAAATAAATTATTTCCGTAAAATAAATTTCTTCTTTATTTACAATGATTAAATGAGAACACAACAATAAAAAAAAGAAAAAAAAAAACTCACGTTAACGATGACTTGATAAACTTTGCAAAATTTGGTCCAATTATATACAGCACAAAAATAATTTCTTGGTTATGATAACCTTCTTCCAAAAGCAGCCATAAGATAATAGTGATAACAGACTTCTAATACCAGTATTTATGTGTTAGCCCGTATACCTCACCAAGTATCAACATCCATGCGAGTAGTTGGTAATTGGTATCTTGGGATAACCTGAAAAATTACCGAGCAGCAATGTGGCACTGTCCATTCGAGCCACAAATCCAGATGATCGATTACTGGCTGCTCGATCGATTTCGAAAATCGCAGTCGGTGAACGGTTATGCCGCTACATCACTCCCCCCCTGGATGACGGAGTCACAACAGAAGGGCTGCTTCTTCTTTACTAGTCTTCCCGAGCGGGTCCTGACTTGAGTTTTTCCTTGCGGTGTAGATGGTTCGTCTTCTGCCGTTGCTGGTTCTTTGGCCGATATTTCGAATGTGACCGATCGTGGTAAGGGTGTGGATGGTAGTTGATAGCTGGTAGGATCTACCTTGCGAGGTTCGTCTTCAGCCAGGAGATATGCCGGCTTAATGCGGTCGATTGAGATGGTGAGTTCACTATCTCTCATTAAGATAGTAAAAAGTTTATCTCCACGACGTAAGACCTTATGCGGGCCGGAATAAGGCGGCGTTAATGGCTTCTTGACAGAATCTTCCCTCAAGAAGACATGAGAACAAGTGCTAAGGTCTTTATGCTGAAATGTGCGGCGGTGGTGAATCTCCCGAGAGCTAGCAGGTGTTAAGCGGGAGAGGTCTTCTTTAAGTTGTTGGAGGGCGACAATGGGCTCTGCCTCCTTCGTAGGTTCGTCAAAAAAATCGCCAGGCAACCGTAACGCCTGTCCATAAACTGCCTCAGCTACGCTGGCTTCCATGTCCTCACGGAAGGTTGAACGTAGGCCAAGGAGGACTGTAAGTAGAACTTGCGTCCAGCGAGTAGAGGAGAGATGAGCGATAAGTGCTGCCTTCAAACTGCGATGCCACCTCTCGACGCAACCGTTGCTTTGGGGATGGTAGGCTGTCGTCCTGATCTTTTTAATCCCTAAGAGAGCGTTCAACCGTTGAAAAAGCTCTGCTTCAAACTGTCGTCCTTGATCGGTGGTGATTCGCTGAGGTGTTCCGAAACGGGCGACCCATGAGGCATAAAATGTCTGCGAGATTGTGGTTGCACTGATGTCACTAATGGGTATAGCCTCGGGCCATCTTGTAGCTCGATCCACCATCGTAAGTAGATACCTCATCCCGTCCGATGGTAAAAGAGGGCCTACAATATCTAGGTGCACGTGCTGAAACCTGTAAGCTGGTTTGAAAGTTCCTAGAGGAGAGATGGTGTGCTTGTGAATTTTGCTTCTCTGGCACGCAATACAAGTTTTAGCCCACTTACCGTTGTCGATGTTCATCCCTGGCCAGAAATAGCGCTGAGAGATGATCTTCCTTGATGATTTCACACCTGGGTGGCTTAGGTTGTGCAATCGGTCGAATGCGGAACGTCGAAACGGCTGTGGTAGATAAGGCCTTGCCCTGTTGGTTGACATCTCACAAAGAAGAGTCTGGTTGGTTCCGGGTAATTCGATCAGCTTCATCTGCAGACGTGGGTTCTTCCTGAGTTCTTCTACGCTCTGATCCTGCTTCTGCGCTTCTGCCAGTCCGCCGAGATCTTCAGTTAGTTCGATTTGCTCGATACGGGATAGAGAGTCAGCAACTACATTTTCCTGACCAGGTAGGTGAGCTATATCAGTAGAAAACTGACTGATGTAGTTAAGTTGGCGAATTCGTCGAGGATCAGCTGTATCCTGCTTTTGACTAAATACATGGGTCAGAGGTTTATGATCCGTGACGATGCGGAAGTGCAGTCCCTCCAAAAGTGGCCGGAAGTATTTGACCGCTTCATAAATGGCTAATAACTCCCGGTCATACGTCGAGTAGTTTTTCTGAGTCTCGGTGAGTGCCCTAGAAAAGAAGCCGATAGGTTGCCAGGATCCATCTTCTTTCTTCTGCTGTAGAGCTGCACCAATTCCACGATCCGAGGCATCACAAACTAAGGAAAGAGAACCTTTGGCTGATGGATGAGCGAGAATAGCCGCATCCGCTAGGCTCTTCTTACTCTTCTCGAAAGCTGCAATTGTTTCTTCATCCCAATGAATTGGAGTTTTGTCATTACGCTTGGCATTGTGTGTCAAGGCATTAAGTGGAGCTTGAATAGTTCCAGCATTAGGAAGACATCTCCTATAAAAATTTAACATGCCCAAGAAAGTTCGAAGCTGTGAGATAGTTTCTGGGCGAGGATATTCAAGAATAGCTTGAACTTTAGATGGGAGAGGTCTTATGCCATTGCAGTCCACATGGTACCCAAGGAATTCAACTTCTGAACGTCCAAATACACATTTGGAAACATTTAGAGAGAGACCTGCAGCGTTGAACCGGGTGAAAACTTCCTTCAGATGCTTATCGTGCTCTTCTTTGCTTCTGGATGCCACGATAAGATCGTCGATGTACGGAAAGACAAATGGAAGGCCACGGAGAACGTCGTCAACAAAACGTTGAAACGTTTGAGCGGCATTGCGAAGTCCAAATGTCATCCGCAGGTACTCGTAGAGTCCGAAGGGTGTTGTCACAGCGGTCTTCTCCACGTCCTTTTCTGCCATTGGAATTTGATGATAAGCCCGTATAACGTCTATGGTTGAAAAATAGCTGCATCCATCGAGATGAGAAGTAAAATCGAGGATGTTTGGAACAGGGTACTTGTCCGGTACTGTTTGAGCATTAAGTCTGCGGTAACCGCCACACACACGTATTCCTCCGTCCTTCTTGGTAACTACGTGTATCGGGCTTGACCAGGGGCTCTTGGAAGGTCGAATTATTCCTTCTTCTAGCATGAGCTCGAACTCTTTCTTCACAGCCTTTAGCTTTTCTGGAAGTAATCTTCTTGATTTGCTGGTAACGGGACGGCCTGTCGTCTCTATGTGATGTTCCACGCGTGAGCGAGATACTCCTTTAATAGGGGATGGCCGTGTTAAGTTAGGAAAATCCTTGAGCAGGTGAGCATACGGGCAATCACTAGGAATAGTAGAGATTGAGGGTGCTGAAACTGATGAAACCCTTCCTAGGCTCGTAAGTCCAGTATGCTGGTCGACTAAACGCTTACGGCGAAGATCTACCATTAGGTTATAATAAAACAGGAAATCAGCTCCGATTATTGCTCGTTCTACATCAGCTACAAGGAACGTCCACGTGAAAATGCGGCGAAGTCCGAAGTCCAGTTGAAGTTTCTTTTCACCGTAAGTTGAAATCGGAGAGTTGTTAGCTGCAATCAGTTTGTATTCTGCAGGCATCCGATGAACTTTGGGATTCCTCGGTAACAGAGATATCGAGGCGCCGGTATCGATGAGGAACTGTAACCTTGACCGCTTATCTTCGATGAAAAGGCGGCGTTGAGGTTGAGTAGTGACGGCAGCCGCTTCATCCGTCACCACATTTAGTTTTCCGCCGGCTCCCAGTCGCAAGGCTTGACGCATTTCTTTGCCTTAGCCTTGAACCTGCTATGGTAATAACATAGATTTCTACCCCCTGACGAAGATCTAGCTGCTGAAGTTCCTCTGGAGTTCCGTCGCTCGGTGCTTCTTCCTCCGGTCCGCTGCTGTTTCAGCTCTGCTACTTCCTTTCGAAGTTCACGAATTTCTTCATGCAAAGAATCTAAAGAGAGGCTCGGTGATGGATTATGGTGTACGGGCATTATCTCCGTTGGTGCTTCAACTTCTACTATCCTATCAGCCATAGCTGTCAAGGCATCGGAGTCTTCTTTCTGCGAAGAAACAGCGAGAATCTGCTGAACGCGAGGAGGTAGGTTCCTCAGCCATAACGTGCGTACTACTTCTGCACTTACCTTGGTACCTGACAGCTGCAACATCTGTCGATACAGTTGTGAGGGTCGCTGATCACCTAGCTGCGTTTCCTCCAACAATTTTCGAATTCTCCTGGTCTCTGATTCACCATAGAGCGAAACTAGGCGATGTTTAACCTTAGTATAGGGATCAGGGTCAGTTGAATCTAGAAGATCCTCGACTTGAGTAAGTACGTCAAGTTCGAGTACTCCTATAACGCACTGAAATCTAATTTGAGGCGAAGAAACTCCAGAAGTTGTAAATATCGCATCGGCTTGCCTAAACCATAACGCTGGGTTAGTCTTGTAGAACCCTGGAAGCCTACCTGCTGGACCGCTAAACGCTGAAATTGGCTCCATCTGCTGTGAAGACTGTTGTGCCGTAGAGTCAGTCATCACGTCGGGGTCACCAGTTGTTAAGATGTTTTGATAAGAAAATTAGAAGGCTCTTAACAAACTAAAGCGTGTTCAAAAAGGGAAAATTAAATAAATAAATTATTTCCGTAAAATAAATTTCTTCTTTATTTACAATGATTAAATGAGAACACAACAATAAAAAAAAGAAAAAAAAAAAACTCACGTTAACGATGACTTGATAAACTTTGCAAAATTTGGTCCAATTATATACAGCACAAAAATAATTTCTTGGTTATGATAACCTTCTTCCAAAAGCAGCCATAAGATAATAGTGATAACAGACTTCTAATACCAGTATTTATGTGTTAGCCCGTATACCTCACCAAGTATCAACATCTATGCGAGTAGTTGGTAATTGGTATCTTGGGATAACCTGAAAAATTACCGAGCAGCAATGTGGCACTGTCCATTCGAGCCACAAATCCAGATGATCGATTACTGGCTGCTCGATCGATTTCGAAAATCGCAGTCGGTGAACGGTTATAGGTCTGGCCACACATGTCCGCACCGGATCCGCACCGGATCCATCACGATTTTGCGGATCGGATTAGGCACGGAGATCCAAAAAGTCCGTTCACACATCTCCGCACCGCACCTGTCAAGGTTATTTTCAGCGCCCCATTTTGTAACCTACCTAACCTGAGATCAGTATCAACTTCACTCTTGTTTACTGCGTTGTTTAGTATGTTTTAAGTAGTTAATGTGGCAATCACAGCTCTAGAACTTGAAGAACATGATAATTGGAGTAGAAATCACTCGGAGTTGAATAGTGTGTAAACATTGTAAACTTCAAAGAACAAACTAATATATACGATTACAAAACAACTTAATGAATGCTTCAGGATCACAATCCAAAATATCTTTACTTTAAGATGCAAATGAGATTGAAAAAATGTGATAAAACAATGTAGGTTGTGAAAAAATGTGATAAAACAATGTTAGGTAGTGTTAAGTCTTAAATTTTATATCTCTTGAGATTAGCATGGACAGGAGATAATAGACTGCAATATTCTTCTAATTGACATGTTTAATGTTTAATGTTTGTGATATAATATTGGATTGATGTTTGTGATATAATATTGGAAATTTATTAAATATTTCTTAATAGTCTTCAATATATTCTTGGATGGGTAGTTCCAACCTTCTTCATGAGAAGGTGTAAATTAGTAACCAACTTAAAAAAGATGTGTATTGGAAATGTGAAATATTAAAGCTTCAGTTTCCTTAAGAAATAATGTGAAATTTATTTTCAACAACTTCATATTCTTATATGAATTATTAAAAAATGATTCTTTACTTTTGTATCAGCAAATCAATACCTGAAAAATCTTAGTGGATATACATGTGTTTGGACACAAAAAAAAATCAAGAAAATGAGCTTTTAAACTGTTTGTTTGCTATTTGCTTCTGTTTTACTCATTCAGCAGTTTTTTTGTTTTAAAATGTCTCAACATACTCATCCATATTTATCTCTTCAATATTTAATCAACATTTCATTTCTTTTAGTTACTTCTACCCTGTATTAATAAGTTCTTAATTTCATGTTATCTATTGTTTTGTTTTTTAGTGATATTTATAACTTCAGTTTAAGGAACCAATTTTTTTTTTTTTAATTTCAGTTAATTACGATTATTTAAGATATGTTAAATGATGATCAGGGTTTTCAGTTTACAACTTTTTTATAATGGAAAGCCCAAGTTTCAATCCAACTTGTGGATCATCATCAGGGCTAAAAGAAAACAAAATATGAGCATCTATGCTAGAGGATGACAATAAATGAATATTTTACAGAATTGATAATAATACAAAGGATGGTAAGCATTATACATGAATATTTAAACAGTGGCTAGTTGGCAAGATAATATAGAATCTGATATTTACCTCCTGAGTCCAGGCTGATACAAAGACTAAAGGTAAAAATGGGTGAGAGGTAGTGGCCCCCTATAAACCCATTTTTAACTTCAGTTTTTGTATCAACCTCGACTCAGGAGGTAAATATCAGATTCTATATTATCTTGCCAACTAGCCACTGTTTAAATATTAATGTATAATATCCTTTGTATTATTATCAATTCTGTAAAATATTCATTTATTGTCATCCTCTACCATAGATACCCATATTTTGTTTTCTTTTAGCCCTGATGATGATCCATAAGTTGGATCGAAACGTCAGCTTTCCATAATAAAAAAGTTGTTAACTGGAAACCCTGATCATCATTTAACCTATCGTACAGAATTACGATTACATTAATATATACGAATTACGTTGACTATCTCTCACCTCTAGAATACGATTATTTAAGTTACAATCCAAAATTCAAATATTTATTTTATAATTTAAATTATGTTTAATATGTGTATTCCAATGGTGTCTTCATTTATACCTCTTTGATAAGGTCACTTTTTTAAACCAGGAATTTTTTTTTAAATATCTGCCTTTGTTTAATTTGTATCACTATTCTTATTTCCAGCATTTATTGTATTATATCTTATTATACAATCTGCATTGCATGACTGTATCTTACCATATTCAATTTTAAAATTTTATAAAGAATTAGTTTATTGATTTCAGATACTATAATTCTCTTATTTATGTTTCATTCCTATCTGATTAATAAATAATTTATGTTTGAATCTTTATTTACCTACCTTTTCATGCCTCCAATGAATATTGCTTCATAATCTAATATTTTTTTTTTCTTTATTTCGATACATTTTGATTTTGATGTTAAAAATGTTATTTGTTCAGGAATAAGTTTGTAAAACTATCTTCACTATTATCTGTTGAAATTCCAATTATCATTATAACAAATATTCTTATGAAAGAACATAAGATGAAGTTTCACCTAATGAAATCTAAATTATAATAAAAAAAAGTTTTTTATGGTTTAAACTCTGTACAGCTTGTTTTATGATTTTGGGATACATTACAGTTAAGAATATCCTGTATTTTAACCTTGAGCTGTTATTTGTGACAGTTATTTTTATTGTTCTAAAGTTAATATGTTGATTATATCTTATATTTCTTTATGATTTCTTCATGTATGTTTTCATATTATTTATAAGTTGTATAAAGTTATTGTGATTATTTCATTTATATTCTTGCATTATATTATCTGTTTAGATGGATTATATTATACCATATTTAGTTTTATCTTTTAACATTTTATAAAGAATTGGTTTTAAAAATGTCAATTTGGTACATTCAATTTTCTCAAATTAGATTCACTCTATATTCATATTAAGATTTTGTTCATATTCATATTAAGATTTTGTTTAGTCAATGAGTACCTGAGTGAAATTATCTTTACTGTCACTAATTAAGATTATATTCCTCATTAGAGACCTACTTGCAGAAGGAAAAAATTAATTCACTTATATTCTTTCTGATATTTGAAACCACACCCAATCAAATATTTACAAATCAGAAAATAACTTATTGTAAATTATAAAAGAATTTCTTGTGGTTGTAAGTGGTAAGGACCCAGACATTGCAATGATTTTTATGGTAAAATTCTATGTTTATTGTAATAAATGTTCTAAACCTATGGAATGTGTTCAAGACAGGTGTGCATTATTATTATCATATAAACATTTATATGGTAATAGCCACATTAGCACAAATGGTTGCATACGACAAGTTAATAAAGAAAATCATTTGTAGCAGATTGTGGAATATTTTAAAGCATGTAATTTTATCTGATGAGAGTGAAACAACTATTGTATTACACTGTACTGAAAATTAAAAATTCACTTCGATTGATTTGGTTTCTACAATTATGAAGAGGAATTCATACCTAGTTTGGAATGAGAGATTTTATCTGTATGGCAGTCTATGAATTTGTTCTAAAAGATCAATTAAGTTCAGGCGCATAAGTAGCTTTCAGCATTTTTGGCTGGGATTTTCTTCTCCGATGTAGCACATAAAGTTTCTTATATCAATAAAAACACACAAAGAAATGAAAGACACAGAAACATCTTTTATTGGACCTAATACTGGTTACTAAAACATAATGATTGTTGGAATTGTAGAAATGGAAAAGATGAAAAAAACATCTGCATAAAAATGTTAATGATTAAAGTTGTACACTCAAGTAATACAATCAATATACTAAATAAATATGCTTTAATTGAAAATAATACATCTTTATCAGGTAGTTCTTTAACAATAAACATTCTATTAATTTTAATGTATATACATAAAAATTTAAAACATTGCTAGCAAGTGGAAATCCAAAAAAGAATATCATGCCCTAATTTGTATATTTAATAATTTTACACACATTATCATTAACTGGTCATAATACTGAGAATTTCTAAGAGGTTATGACTTAAAATGGTATTATGTTGAAATGAAAATAATAAAATTATATTACAACAAAGTTAATTTATATTAGTACAAAACCCCAAATTTGCTTTCTATTTACTAATTACTTATCTATTCTTTTTATTTTCGATTTTCCTGGCCATACAGGACCAGAACTGAATCAAATTACTTCAATTAACTAATGTATTTTCACGTTTGGAAGACTTAACTCGAGCTATAACCATCGCTATCAACTTATAACCTCCCTAAAACACGGAATGGCTCGGACACGGATCACTTGCGGATGAGGAATTTTACCCGGTGTCGGACATGTGTGAACGGTTACTACCTTTCCTTCGTAAATGAATCAGATCCGTGCTACGGTGCGGATCCGGTGCGGACATGTGTGGCCAGACCTTATGCCGCTACAATTGCTTTATTTAAATCGATCGCTGGAAAAGTAATGATTATAAAACATCATTGGATAGAAGTCTCAGCAAAAACTAAGGGGCAGCCATAACATTGAACGATATCAAAAAGACTGCCCCGTTAGGATAGAAGCAACAGGGTTTGGGACTCATTCTATGGTTAATTTATTATTACGAATGATATTATTATTCTCGATACTACACTACTGATTTAATTCAAAAGGTGGAGTCAATTATGTCCATAATTCCTTTTGATGAATTTTCGACTAAATTTATTACCGAAGTACTATGAATTAAATCCTTCTTAATAAAATATTATTCAGAAAATAAATTGCTAAACACTGTTGTTTCAATATTAGTGGCGTAGCATTTATGATATCAATCATTTTCATGGCTGCCAAATTTTTGCTGAGGGGACTTTCATACAATGAGGTTGTTTTCTGGGAGTTATCAAGTTTTATTTTGCACTTTTTATTGATGGATGAACATCCACAAAAGCCTCAATAATTGCAGAAACAAAATTAAAAACCGATAATAGTAATCCGGATAGCTTAACAGAAGTGTCACCCATGAAGAATCGACACAAGATCTCCGACAAGATATTCAACAGTAACTGAGTGTATCCGGAAGAAGACAGAGGTATATTGTTAAGTCAACTGAAAATGAGCTTTTCCTGGCATTACTGTATTCCTTTTTAATGGGCATAGCGAGTGGCTACGATTTTAAATTTAAACGAACCTTCGGAAACTTGAAGAAGTCTTAAATTCTGCATTAAAACGGTTATCAATACTCAGTCTTTCTTGGAATTCCACGAATTTTGTGGTCTTATGATTATGGTGTCCAACCGTCGATTAGATCTAAATTAAGGTTTACTGTTATCGGTGAATATACATATATATCTATCTAATATTCATGCTAATATCGCTCCAGAAAACGATTATTGTACATATTATTTAAATCTATTGTTAAAAAATTAGTTAAGTATAGGTTAAAAAAGTAGTTATGTATAGGTTTGTTCCAACAAGCACTTAAAACACATCAATAACCAACAGACTACTCATGTTCTCCCCCCACTCTTTTGAATCTGAATGTGAATGGTTGGTTTTCCCAATTTGATTCATCCAGCAGTAAGACAATATTGAGATTTGTTAGGTATCAATTAGTTTTAATAGCTTGTTGGATCATACCTTATGTTATATATGTCACTTGTTTTTCCAATAAGTAAATTTGAGCGATAGTTAAATAATTATTTACATGTTTTTTCCCGATAACTTCTTAAATGAATTAGGAACCCCAAAAAGGTTTAAATGGGTCCAAAATACTCTACAAGATGCAAAAGGTTTCGTTCCAATTGGTCCATCCATCTCTGAGTAATCGGTGAACATACATAGAAAAAAAAAAGTCACATACGCATCGAATAGAGTAACCTCCTCTTTCGTTCGAAGTCGGTTAAAAAAGAAAAAAATTAAATCGCACTGATGATGATGTAAACTATATAATACGATTAATAATGTTGAAAGGTTAAACTATACAATGCATATTGTGTATTTGCTGTTTTTACAGCTCTGCTCTAAGGGTAGGTACTAACTTTGATGGTCAATAAAGTGATCTCATTTAATGTTCAGGATTTTAAAATTCTGAAAAGAAGACCAGCTAAAGTGGTTATAAACGTCTCTGCCACGAGATCAAAGTAGAATAGATAAAGTTAGCACAGAGTTTAGAAGCAGTATCGGCTCTAGAAAAAATGTTCATCTAACAGAGTGAAAAATTATAAGTATATTAAAATTTATGAAATAACGAAAAAACCTTATATTGTGGATCGAGTCTGTCAGACTATTCTTGAGCAAAGGTCTCAGGGCTATATGCTATTACTTGTACTCTATTGATCTCAAAAATGTATATAGCATTGAATTACAAAACCAGTCGTCTAACAATAATTTTACGTAAATAATATTATTTAAACCAACATCTGTGCCTCAATAAAATTTTTAATAATTACACCTTCAAGATTTAAAAAAAGTAGACTTAACTAATTTTGGAATTCTATGCCTTGTATCTCCGTTAAGAAAATAAGTTACACTATTTTTAACACGTTCCTGCCAAGCTTTGCAATAAGGATACTTGAGGATGAAACTTAAACTAAAGGTAAAATAGCCGCTTTCACCTTCGGAGAATTATAGAAGTTCTGTTGAGGATCAGGATCGTGAATAAGATTCGAATAACACTGTTTCGTATTGCAGTAAGAAAGTTTAAAACAAATGAAGTCGATTACGAAATGGGGCATTGAAAATAGTTACGCAAACTTATGCAGGTATTGTTGTCGTATCCAGAATTATACTTCAATGTATTAATGGTCGACAATTTAGCCTTCCTTCAGGGATATTCGTACAAATAGGTTTAATAATTTTTTTTTCTAATTTCAGTAGTTTACTGTCAATAGTAAAATATAAAAGGTTCATTAATAGTTTGTTTTTCTTAGAAAGGATTAAGCAGTCGAACTAGTTCAAATAGTCCATTTTGCTCATTTTAATCTAATTCATTTGTTTACGGTAAAGATTTTGTCTTTGTAATGTAATATTACGCAGAACATGAATAAGTATTTTGCCAATTAGATCTACGTCGGGCGGGGGGGGGGGGGTGTGTAATAATATAGTTATGATAATGCCTTAACGAATCTGGAGGTTTGATGCCGACACAACTTTTCGCTCAAACACCTCCATACAAACCGTATTTCGACAGGGAGGATTTACAATCGTAATCCTCCCACCTCCTTCAAGGCCTACTCCTATGACGTTTTCCCCTGGACCAATCTGTACCCCGATTATTAACCTTTTCAAATTTCGCAGTTTTTCACGTCCATTTTATTCGTGAGCACCAGACTCATTTCGGCGTTGTGTTTTCCCTCTTATTCCGTCCATCTTCGGTCCGGATATTGTACGCAAACATTTTCGAAAACCCTTAGCCGTTGCTCATCTCTCAGTTTAACTGCCACGTTTTTCATCCATAAAGCACTGTAGGAAGGATAATAGTTCTCTAGTGGTAATATTGTTTATAATTATAGCATGTAAAATAGGCTTTGAATCTTTCCACTGTTCAATAAGATTTCCATTCACCCAGCTCCTGTTGTTAATGAATGATTTTCTGATATCTTTATCAGTTGTCTTCAGAGCCCATGTGATTCTTTCAGTATGTTTTCTAATGACCTCCAAAGCGCTCCTACACCATTTACAAGTCATAGGGTTCCGGATCTGTATTCATTGGCATAGTGAGTCTATTATCGCACCACTGATCAATCTGGGAATAGGCCGCAAGAAGCCGTCTTGTGGAACAGCGGTCTCGACTGTGTAACAAGTGGAAAATTTGGAAGGAAGGGCTAGAAAGGTAGATTTATACTAGATTGAAATATCATCGCCTTTTGGATCTTTGGAATCTAATTGTCAATTTACCCATATTAATTTAAAATAACAATGATCAAAAAACTAATAATTATTAATTATGAAATAGCTCTGTTTTGCCATTCAAGCATTCCAAAAAGTTGTTAACTTTTCCTCAAGAAGGATATTTATTTTAATAATTAGTATCAATAAATATGAACAGGAAATGGAGAATTAGTAAAACGATTATTTATTATATTATTGGCTGCTTTGAATGAATATTATAGAAACCAAATGTGTGTATGTGATTGACAGTAACTGGATGTTTCCTTAGGTCACGAACTTTGCACACCTCCAATCAACTAGAAATTCTCTTCTCGCACTTATTTTTTTTTAATTCATCCTTTTTAAAACTTTTTCCTCACCATAACGTCTTTAGAAACCCAGCAGCGTTTTCATAATAATTCATATGACTTAGGGGTGACTACAAAAGTCCATTCCAGATCTCCCAAAAGAGTATGACTACCAGGTCTTCTAACAAGAGGTTGACTACAGGGATGTGACTGCAGCAGTGTTTTGTCCAGATGATCTTTAAGTTAAATATATCAAAGAATGGTGAAGGTGTGGGGGGAATTCGGCCTAAGCCTGTAAAAGGATATTAAGTATTGATATAAGTTCTATCAGTTCTGTGAGAAAGTTCCTTTGCCTAAAATCTGTCCATTGTTCCTCAAGTCCTAAGGATTGCTAAGGTAAGCCTTTAAGATTAAAAGTTATAAGACAGGATTTGTCTCTAAGCTATGGGAACAGTCAACATTAGATTATGCCAATACAATCAAATTTAATCAATAACATGGCTGATTATTGAGTTAAATGTTAATCCCATTCGATAACTGTTGATCCCCCTTTTATACGTCTAATGAGACCTTACACACCGACCTCGACATTCCATACGTTAGAGCCTGTTAAGGCGCTGGCCACGAGACTTCCTGCATTAATCAGTGTAAATATATTTTTTTATTTTAAATTTAGTCTTTTACTCATTTTTACTTTGTTTTTTTAATATTTCCGATTGTTTGTTTGTGTTTTGTTTTTCATATCTACCATGTCCATGTATTTGCTTATTTACTGCCTTAAATTTACGATATCTAAATAAATAGATATATGATGAAATACGATTGTTAAAAACCTGGTGTTCACTTCTATCTATCAATTTAATCCTATATCATTTAGAAATATTAAAATCAATCAGGTCGCTTCCGGAATTATTTTTACCTAGATTTGCCATCCGCCATAATCAGTTTTTCAGGTGTAGCGGTCCATAGGAGAGAAACAAGTGCAGCGCAGGCAAGAAAGAGTAAATATTATAATTAGTGAATTTACAAAATGCAAATGTTAAATCAATCCCGTGTTTTTTTGTTTTTTTTTATGAATTATTACATTTTTTTCATAATTTTACAAGCAGCCACGAAGCCTATAAAGGCAAAGCACAGACGCTATAAGCCCATACTAGAGCATTATTCTCGGAGAGAGTAAGGCTGAGTTGACAGATAGGTTTGGCTGGAGGGGACTGCAAAGCCTCAAAGACTCCGCGTCCCTCAGGACCCGCATTAGGCCAAATTGTATTTCGACCAGGCCTCATACCCTCCCCGTGTTCATATACCTGGAAAAACAGATCTTTGATCTCCTTCCCTCCCCTATTCCTAGCCTCTTTTGTATTTCTCCCTGTGGAGGATATAGTGTTGACGAAATCTCTTTGCCCGAGCATGCAATAAGTACTCCTGGGGTACCGCAAGAGAGCCCGGAAAATTGAGTCCTTATGGTCAAAGTACCACTGAATGATATGATTTATTTTTTTCTACAAAGAAAGCAGCTTTAAAGGGTCTTATTTATATTATTTATAATATAAGTATTTTTTGACGTGTTGGTGTACATCTAGATTGTAAAATGTGTAATCGTTCCACAGTTGAGTATTTGACCTAAAATAACTGAACAAATTCAAATAACTATTTCTTTCAGTTTCTATTCCTTCTCGATAAAAAATATTTGAGAAAATGTCGTTTGAATATTGACAAATGAATTGATTCCTAATTTACGAAAAAAGGAATTTTCGTTTATGTTTCCTATCTTCTCCAGCGGAGACGTTTATGTGGTCTGGATTCTCACCTTATAGAGATATTTTCCATAAAAAATGATCTTGCTCATTTTTTAAACCAATATAGGATGATAAAATATCACGATTTCCAGTCACATCTTCGCCAGAGCTAAAATGAAGACAAATATATGAGCGACATGTAAAATATCAATGCTAGAAGATGAAATTAATTACAGAGAGTAACAATAAGAACGAAATCCAGTTGACGTTATGTTTACATGACATGGGTACTTATGAAATCTAATAATTATATAAAAGATAGTAAAAATAAATATGAAAATTTGAATAAGTAGATGGTTAACATGATAAAATACCATCTGATATTTACCTTGTAAAGTCCAGAGCAATACACAGCTAGGGGAAAATTTTAAGGTGAGAGGTGGTAGGGGAATTACCCTAGAGACCATGAAAAGTTTGGATTTATTTTTTTTTGCAGGTTTTTGCGTTTAAATCTAATACCATGTAACATACAGAAAATCGTAATCTCATTAAGGTAAAAGCAAAGGAAATTTTCATATAAAAAGACTTCCCAAGATTAACTCTATTATCGTTTTACCAAAATCGATTATGGAAGAGCAGATATTTTAACATATTACTATTAGACAAATAATTATTTGGATTGTTGCCAGGTTTATAGGTAAAAAACTCCACTGTGCGTCCGTGTACAAAAGAAAAATGTACATGATCACACCTCTCTGCAAATTAACAATTAGCATGATCTCTGCATAGTATTGCAAGCAATACAAATAAATTATAAACAGATTATATTCTATAAAAATGGTCAACAAATTTTACCTAAACGTATTCTTAAGTTATAAACACTTATACGTGGTTTTTTTTTTATCCAGCCAGTTGATTTTTACGCATTAAAACTATCCGATACTTGATTTGATGAATAAATAAGAAAATTAAAAAAAAAAAAAAAAGCTGTGCTTTATCGTTTAACTGGTGAGGTGGAGTCAAAGAGACCCAAAAAATGACTAAAAGTTCCTAGGATCGATAATTTTTTGTTTAATCGGCTAGCGGATTTTAAACATTTCTTGGCAACATTCACATTTGACAAGCTTTTCTAAGCAGTAACCATCCGCCATTTTTTTTCTAGAATGCTATTGGGGACTGCAAGACCCTTGCCATGAGCGTTCGGATTTTTGGAACTTATCTTTTCAATGGTGTCTTCATATCATACACTGACAGAAAAAAAAAGGCTCCCGATGGTTTCTTTCCGCTTTTATGTTAGTTGTTTTCCGTTTTTACTTTCACTTACCTATATATGAAATAAGTATATAGAAAGTGGAAGTATTGCGATCGTGGAAAATTTCGACTTCCGGTTTTCAACGGAAATACACGTTTTGGGGTCCCCTGAGTCCAATTAACCAAGTCCCGCGAAATGGTCTGTGTGTGTGTGTGTGTGTGTGTGTGTGTGTGTGTGTGTGTGTGTGTGTGTGTGTGTGTGTGTGTGTGTGTGTGTGTGTACAGACTAGCTCAAAAACTATAAACCGTGCGAACCTGAAATTGGGTATTTTGTGTATGTATATGCCCGCGACGTGACAGCAAAAATTTCATCGAAATTGCTCAAAGGGAGGGGGTACTTTATTTAATAACTTTTTACGTTTCTTTCGATTTTCTCAAAAACGGCTCTAACGATTTTGATTAAACTGATTATTTGCTATAATAATATGCCCGAAATATGACTAAAAAATTCATCAAAATTGATAAACCGGAGGGGGGACTTTACTTAATAAATTTTGTATCATTTTTAGATGTTTTTTTTATTTATTCAAAAACGGCTTTAACGATTTTGATCAAACTGGGTATTTGATGTATGTATATGCCACAGATGTGACAGCCAACATTTCATCAAAATTGGCCCAACAGAGGGGGCACTTTATTTCGTAACGTTTTTTAATAATTTTGATCAAATTCGCCATGGTTAATGAAATATGGAGGGGGTACTTTATTTAATAACTTTTTACGTTTCTTTCGATTTTCTCAAAAACGGCTCTAACGATTTTGATTAAACTGAGTATTTGATATAATAATATGCCCGAAATATGACTAAAAAATTCATCAAAATTGATCAACCGGAGGGGGGACTTTACGTAATAAATTTTGTATCATTTTTAGATGTTTTTTTTATTTACTCAAAAACGGATTTAAAGATTTTGATCAAACTGGGTGTATTATGTATGTATATGCCCGAGATACGACTTTAAAGATTTCATCAAAATTGATCAACCGGAGGGGGGCTTTACTTAATAAATTTTGTACCAATTTCACGTGTACATATTATTTATTTACTCAAAAACGGCTTTAACGATTTTGAAGAAACTGGGTATTTGATGTATGTATATACCAAATATGTAAAAGCCAACATTTCATCAAAATTGGTCCAACTTAGGGGGCACTTTATTTCATGACTTTTTTTCCAATTTTTAACTTTTTTTCGATTACCTCAAAAACGGCTTTAACGATTTTTATTAAATTCGACATGTTTAATGAAAATTAGGTTTTCTTTAATATCAGGTAAGCTTTATCATTATTAAAATGTTCTGAGGGTTTTTTTTTTGGGGGGGGGGCCTTTTTTGTTTGTTTGTTTCTTTCTTATAAAGTACCATTGTTTTTGTTTACTTTGAGAAATTAACTGTCTCTCGTTACGTCTAAAAATAAGAAATGGCTAAATATGTGATATGATAAAAATAAATAAAACATTAGGCGAAAAAAAGAAAAATATTCAGTCAACTCATAAAACTCGTTGAGCCCATGCACGCGGAGTACGCCTTTAATGACAGACCATTGTTCATAATTAAAGCCGTTCTTTTCATTTGAGAAGTGGCAGTTAACAATACGCATTATTTTCTAATCTAAGTAAGTTGGTAAGTGAAAGTTGTGTGTTGCGAGCACGCACCAGATTTTTTTTTTTTTGGGACCGTCGTAAGAGTAATAGAGTTTAAATTTTATATTCTTCATTTTAATTTATTATTTTAAAAGAAAAAAAAAGCTTTATTTGTTGGAGAAAAAGTTATGTTGGAATCCACGCGGTTGACATGCAACGGACAAAATGACTGTGTTATTTTATAAACTTCTTTTTATAAATAATATCTCTAGGTATTTTTTGTTTTCTTGGTGAATTATCAGTATTTCAGAATTGTTTCAATTCATATATTATTAAAATATTTCAATAATTATGATATGAGAGAGGGAGTGGGATGGATCTGAAACCCTTGATAGAGGCACGCATTTTCAGGAAAGTGGATACGTACCCCAAAGGTGCGTTTACACCGTGCGAACCTCTCCCTCGAACAGCCTTTTCGGAACAGTGTTCGGCTAATCTAAATAAAACAAGAACTCAAACAGTAGGTACTTTATATATTCGCCTGTGTCTTCGAGAATAGCGCTAGTGTCGCTTTTGAGTAAGTTAAGATTTAAGAAGCTTCTAGACCTTCTTTTAGCATTTTTCTGAAGTTTCTTTTATCCATAATAGGTTTGAACAAAAGTCAGAACAGACGAAAAGTGGGAAAATTTTGTCATTTAGCGGCCAAAAATCTACAACTCCTGACTAAATGTCGATAATCGAATAATTCTTTTTTCATTAAAGAACGTGGGATTCCCTTTATCAGTGAGATAAAAAGAAATAAAAATAACCTCGCTCAAAGTATTTCAAATTAATTTTTATATGAATCCTTTCTTCATTTAAATTGAAATAAATTAGTTTATTTGGTACAGGGTTATAATAGAGGAAAAAAAATGAATTTGTTTTAAGTTCTATGTATGCTCATCTCTCTACTACTATTTTTTTTTTTTCTATTGAGCTTTACTTTTTATATTATTGCACCAAACATATTTTATAAATAAAAAGAATGGCTGAAAATTATTGGATAAAAATAGGTTTTGATTTCATCCACATTGACTATGTAATTTACGAAAAGAAAGTAATTAAATTGATATAACTTCTATTATTGACAATAGTTGGTTCTGATTTTTTCCATAATGGTAGAGGGTGAAGGCTGCTAAAATACTGCAATAGAATTTGATCGATGACATGTGATCGATCGGCGATATATCGATTTTAAAATTTAAATCCCTATATTTGAACTTTCATTATATTTTCGGCCTCGAATTAGACTATATTATAAAACATACTTCTCGTTGAATTTTACGACAATACTTTATTCCGATAAATTCCTAAACAACTGGGTATTTTTAATTTAATTTTTTGAGTTTTTTCTTATTTAGACAACAATTATTTATAAATCTTTCAAAAGGAGCAAACACCTGAAATAGACATTTATATAAGCAGAAAGCTCAACAGATAATAATACCGACTCATTTCATTCTCCATATATAACCCTGTACCTAATAAACTATTTTATTTAAATTTAAGCGAAGAAAGGATTCATTTAAAAATTAATTTGAAATACTTTGAGCGATGGTATTTTTATTGTTTTTATTCTCACTGACAAAGGGGATCCCATGCGCTTTAATGAAAAAAGTGTTATTCGATTATCATCATTTAATCAGGATTTATAGATTTTTGGCCGCTAAATGACAAAATTTTCCCACTGTGAGACGCTAGTTTCAAGTCAGCCGTCTTTTTAATGATATTGACTGTATTAAAGTTGCATAGGTGCAGTCATACATAATTATTCGCACGACTTAACGTTGAGTGTGAATAGCTGATCGTGGTACGCCGGTACGCCAAGGTTTAGGGTTCGAGAATGATGTGCGCACACTGCAAAGGCACCTTACGATAAACTGTTGCGATTGATATCATTATACGATAAGAATTCCTCCACCTTCAGATCCAGAATGTGGATCTGGAATTTTTGTGCCTTTCAGTTGACAGATTGACTAACTCCAATTTCAACATTTTTTTTTCGAATGCACTTTTAATAACATTTTTATTTTGAAATTTCTTTACTTTGCTATTTGATTTTTTTATAATTTGCTAATTTGTTATAGATTATTGTTTCTGTCATAATTTTAGAAAATAAAAAAGTATAATTTTTCCAATGAGAAATACTATTGAAAGTGCTTTTCTTAAAAAAGTTAAAAATTGTAGTTACTATTGCTTTTGGAGTTTCTTTATTATTACATAATAAAATGTTCTAGATCTTTATGGGAAGCTCCTATTTGGGCTTAATATAAGAAGCGATGGACTAGGGGCTTAATCTTGGCCTTGAACATCGAAAAAAAATGTTACTTTTGAGTCTCTTGTAGTTACTTGTAATTTTGTTACTGATTTGAGTTCTAATTGTTTGTATGACATTTTTGTGTAATAATTTTACGAAAATTATAGCTCATAATTTACGAGGTGTGGCTATTAAATAACGAGACCGACGCTGCTACAGAAGAAGTACGCATGCGCCAAACGCCAGCAACCAACAGCTGTTATCGAGAAGCCTTCTCTTTCGAATGTAGTGCCTCTCGCTTCTGTAAACAAATCAGTACAGCCATAGCCTTCGTTCGCATTAGAGTTGTTTTTTTGTTTCGCCGGAAAAATGTTAAGTGTAACAGTAGAGCAACGAATTGTTGTGAAATTTCATGTGAAACTTGGAAAAACCGCTACTGAAACTTATAATTTATTGAAAGAAGTGTCCACCATCCATGCACTGGAAGAGCCCATCTTCACCGAGAGCCAAAAAAGCTCGAATGAGCAAATCAAAATTCAAAGCAATGTTGATTGTTTTTTTCGATATTCATGGGATTGTGTACCTTCACTGGGTTCCTGAAGGTCAAACGATTAATCAACATTACTACCTTCACGTTCTTGCTGAACTCCGTGAAAGAATTAGGAAAAAACGACCTAAATTGTGGAAGGACAAGTCATGGGTTCTCCACCAAGACAAGGCGCCGGGTCATCCCGCATTGTCTGTTAAGAGGTTTCTAGCCAAATTCAGCATCCCAGTGTTAGACCATCCGCCTTATTCGCCGGATCTTGCGCCGTGCGACTTCTATCTGTTTCCTAAGGTGAAATCTGCATCAAAAGGAACAAGATTTGAGTCTGTTGAAGCTGTGAAAAAGAAAGCGGCACGCGTCCTGAAGGAGCTGACGGAAAAAGACTTCCAGCACTGTTTCGAACAATGGAAGATTCGCATGGAGCGTTGTAGGGATAGAGGAGGGGTGTATATTGAAGGTGATAATAAGTAAAAATGTATGAAATAAAAATAAAATGTTTTACAGCGTCAGTCTCGTTATTTAATAGCCACACCTCGTATCTTATTCTGTCATCCGAATGCTCATATATTAACACATAAGGCGTTAGGTAGCTTACTTATATAGTGTATTTTAACCAATAGTTCTCTCTTCTTATTTTTGTGTGATGCATAAAGAAGGGTTGGCAACACCCTAAGGCTCAGCTTTTGGCACAAACAAAGCAAATGCATCCCCTCCATAATGCTCTTGATTCACTTTGAGGGAATTTATTCCTCTTTATCTCCTTAACTTCTTAGCTGGTGACTACTTCTTCTGTTCCTTTGAGGATCAAAAGGAACCCTCTTTTCCGGCGTTCAAGGGCTTCACTAAATAACTTATCTTTTTCCTTTTTCCCACTAAAACAGGGGAAGAAAAAAAGACTCCTTTCTAAGAATAGATCGATACCTTCTTAATGAGAAAGACGGTGAACTTAATTAAAAACAAAAAAAATCACCCAATGAACTGCAGTTCGAAGATCATGTAATTAATATATATATCATATAAGAGCGAAAATTCAGAAACATACGGTAACTTTATATTAAGTTATGATTGGAAGATATCAAAACAAAAACACTAAGGTTTGTAAAATGCAAGGAAATTCAGGTATACCGATAAAAAACCAATCCATGTCATGCATGCCAAAGTAAAGCAGAACAGTTTGAAATCTCCTGACAGCTTCTGGAAAACATCTCTGCACTTCAAGATATCTTAATAGATAGCTTTATTATGTGAAAAATGTCTGTGTTATAACATATGTGTTATTTGGCATGATATAAGATCCCCAACCCATAAGCAATATAAAAATATGGTAATATTGTAAACTTAAACCGATAAGCAAATAAAAGAACATATGGCGTAACCTCCCGGACCGCTTGTTGAAACAAAATAAGCGGTTGGAACGAACTGTTTGTGTCTAGATCTTTCCGTGATGGCGTAGAACTGCCCACATTGTTCTGGAATATTCCAGGCCTGACTATTTACGATTATATATAAGGAGCAGTGACTGAACGAGTAAGTCGAAGTCGAAGTCTGTCTTGACTGTGTAGCGCAAGTCATATGATTGTGTGTTTTAACGTTATCATTTTTGTAACCTGCTCAAGTGTTTAAGTTGTAATAATTCGTTGGCATTGTTATAACTGTATATTTCTGTTAATAAATATTTGTTACTCACATAAGTGTTACAATATTATATAAAATGGCATGTTAAATCATGCAAAACAGAAAAAAAACTGGTAGTAATGTAACTCAGTTTTATGCAAATGTTGCAGTACGCCACACAGACGCTTTGCTGTTTCCTTAAAGCATAAGTGGTTAAGATATTAAGTTATGTGGGTGATCCTCATGTGAATTGACCATTTAGTGTCCCATAATTTTTCATATCCAAATAAAAATTTTAGGATATTTGTTTTATAGTTTTCTGTTCTACAAATAGGACGGTGGTAACATTTAAATGAACCTAGGCATCATAAAAAAAACAAAATATCTCAATATTTGAAAACGTCACGAGTGTGACAGTCCTCAAGCTGGTTATGCCTAGTTCATGTATAATAATTTTTCAAAAGTTTGAAAATAATCGGAAGACATCTTTATTAGGCACATTTATCTTTTTTGCGTGTCATTTTTCGAGTAAATATTTTCATTTAATGGTGAATTTAGCTGCCCAGAGTATACATTTAATCTATATATACTGTCGTGACCAACACTAGTACTTATCTGGGCATCTGGGGAATGCCTATTCTCTAGGTGAATGTGTGATTTCCCTTACCATCTGAGTTGGAGAAAAAACAAAAGTAAAAAATTATAAAAAAAATCAATCTCACAAAAAATACATACTTTTCAATCCTATACCAGACACTACAAGGCCCTAATTATCAAAGTTGAAAATCAGACAGAAATTACAACGATTAGAGAATACAGACACATACCTGTACGTACCATTCGCTTCACACATTCATGGTTCAACAAAACTATGTTTCCATGTTTCCACCTTGCAGATACTTACCGAATAAAAACAATAATATATGAGTAAAATAAAGGAACCCTTTATTCACGTTTTTGTTTTTATCAACACAATAGCGATAAAGAAAGTCTGAGTTTAAGTGATATTATGTGCAAGGTTAGTGCTTAGTATCTGAATTTCAATAACGAAAAAAAAAATCCTTTTTATGTTTACTCCTCAAATAGAGAATTAAAAATATGAAGATTATATATGTTTGAAAACGGCAGAATGAGCTCAATATAATCTAATGGTAGTCATATAAACCTATATAAACTTAGGTATATCTCTATTGCTCCCATGAACACATTCTGTGAGTTAGACGAGACTTTTGGAAGAAACCATTGTAGTGCGATTTAAAATTAGAGGAAAATGATATAGGATAGTGGTCTGTGACCTGGGCCTTATATATCAATATATTTTTAACATCAAAAACTGTGATGTGTATTAATTTAAGATAAAAAGAAGTTAAAGAATACAAATAATAATTATTTAATACGCAGATATAATTTTTGACTGTTCATTGCAAAAGATAATACTAATTATTAATTATAATTCAGAAATATGCTATACGAAACAAGAGGTTCGCAATTTGCCTGTAAGAGATGCGGTGTGGTGTGTAAACCCCTAAAGAAGTGGAGTAGAGTACTCTCTGGCTACAGCTGAGGAGAGTGCTTGTTCCAGTTCTTAGCCAGGAGGCAAATCTCCGTGGAGGGCCGGGCATTGTGATTCAAGAGGACTCAAGAATACGAGCCATTCACATCGATTTGGAAAGCTATCTTGTGTGTACATGAATGAACCGAAATACTCAATATTAGTAATCAATTAATTTTCATAATATTGTTACGTGAAATACAAAACATATGATTAAAAAGAATTCTAGACTTTATGATGGAAAAGTTACCGAATGTTCTAGAAACTGTTTTTTATTGTTTGAGAATCTTTTACACTACCTTGAACTTTCTGAATGTTCCGATTCCGACTAAATATAAGGATAAATGGACTATAGTCTTAGTCTTGCTCCGAAGATGGAATCATATTGTTACTTCTTTGTCGTTACACGTTGCTAATTTTTGTAATATTGTTAATTATATGAGTTTTTATTGTTTGTCTGACATTATAAATTATTATTTTGGTCTAATAAAAATTATTAAACTTAAACAAATGTTACTGTATTAACAAAAATATCTGATACCAAGTAGTTATATTACATTACATTATGTTAAGGGGTGCTAATACATGTGGAATATGATCAAATAATAAGTAACTTATTAATTCAATTATTTCTATGTAATGATAACATGAATTTAGTATGATAATTTTTAAATATTGTTTATAAGAAGAAAAAAGGGGTCTTTTCTACTTTACTCCCCCTATGATTACTTTCTATATCTGTTACTTTTTAATTAACCTTTCATAAACAAACACATGCATATTTAAATTATTTTATTAATACATAACCAAATACAAATTGTAAACACTTGTCAAATGAATTAAATAGTATAAGATTAATTAATATTTTTTAACAAATCTTTGAATAAATTCTCTCCTTCATGTCTTCTTCTACATACAAAGTCATATAAATAAGAATCGAATAAACTCCTACGAGTTCCACATTCTCTCTTGTTTCTTCTTCTTCTTTTGGCAGCAGCCCATAATGATTCGACAGTTTGTGTATGGGCTCCTGTCACTGGGTCCACAAAATTTTAGAATGATTTACTGTGTAAAGTATAAAGTGTAAATCCGTTCATTATTAACTTTTAAACAATAAATGAGAAATATATGCACTTAACCTTTTAACTTTTTAACTATAAATTCATATTTATTGATCATGTGTTATAATTTGAAAGAAACCTCTAAGGTTACTGTTCCATAAAAGTAATCATAGGGGGAGTAAAGTAGAAAAGTCCCGAAAAAAGATCGACCTTGATCTTGACGGGATTTCCTTATCACTAGTAAGGTGCTCTTGCCACTTGAGCTACCAGGCACATATCCTGGTCAAGTCAATCTTTCTCTTATCTGACATCTTTCCCTTTATCCCTCTAATAACTTATTATGTATATATTTTTTTTCTCCTTTATAAGACTGCAAGCAGTGGTTGTAACTATAATCAAAATCTTTTGACTAAGAAGTACACAATAGCGTTTCATAGTGATATTTTTATAAATTATATAACTATTAATGATATAGATAATAGTAACTTAACCATTATAAATAACCTTTGGAGTTATTTAAAACAAATTTTTAATTACCAACGTCTCTTAGTTATTACTTAGGCCTTACGTCACCGAATAATGCTTTTACTTAGATGTTTAAAGAAATAATTATCTAATTTTCGGCCTTATTCTGCCATTTTCAAGACTATGCGTAATTTATAAAACATTTCATTTCATCCCAATTTTTTAAAATAATAGATAATAATGTTACGGCCTATCCAATATGCGGTAAGCATCAAAGGGCATGGGGAATAATAGAGGTGGAAGAAGCTTTAAACTTTAAAGCACCATAGAACGGTATATGCATCGGCAACATTAGGATAAATCTTCGGTGATCTTTCTGAGACCATCTAGAATCTTCACCAGCTACGTGGATTGAAGGAATTTCTTTTGGCAGTGACTATTCTGAATCAGTGATAAGTAGGACGAAATTAGTGTTAACGAAGTGTTATCTTGGCGTTGATTGAATATTAAGAATGACGTAGGTACAACATGACAAATTTCATTATGAAGCCTCAAACCAGTAGCGCGGGGGGCGCCCCCCCTGAGAGGTGAGTATACTCATAAAGTATTACTATTTCTAAAAAAAATGAGCTATATTTAGTCATTTTTCAAGTCTACTAATAATCAACCACCCTGTCCCCTGGCCAGGGAAACCCCGTATAGCCTTCATTACTCATGAAATTTCTGGATCCGCCACTGCCTCAAACAATTTTTAACATTCTTGGGCTCTTGGAACCCATTAATATTTCTCAAACCTGTTTCGCACCTAAATTATTAAATAAAAAATGTTAAAAAATTAGTATTCAGAGAAACATTCAATATTAATGCAAATGTGAATTGAAAATGTTCTGTAACATTTTTAAAAAACCGCTTGTGGGCTCGCGGATTAAATTTAATATTATAAAAAATAATTTTATAAAGGCATTGATTATTTATTTCAAGCAATTAACGGGTTTTTCCCCTTTAGTGTACCTGAAAACACAATTTTTGAAAGTGTAAATTAGTTAAATATCTTACATATAACGAACGATGCATTTTAGAAAAAATGGAAATGACACATCTAATTATCTAGAAAAATAACAAATTTTCCTGTATAATTTTGTTTTTACATTCAAGGTTTTATAAATGTGTAAATATTGTAATCTCATGAAAGGGGGGGGTTCTCCCCCTCTCCCCCCCTTGGTAAAACTAAGAAGTCAGATACCGCTTGGTAAACCTAGCGCTAAGCGCACCATAACAGGCAATGTCTAAAAAATATTGTAGGATCTTTACATACTGGAAATATTGCATTAATTTACCTTAAACGGTTGCAGAGATATTAAAATGGAACATAAATTCTGGACTAAAAACCTGTCAAAAAAGTTCAAAAACCTATTATATTTCGAAATAGCTAGACTACTATATGAAGAACATGGTAGTACGTGGTAGTATGTGCTGTGAGCTGACCAATCAGCGAAGCAAGCGGTCTCTGTTCTCGCGGCTGAGTGACCAAAGGGTTGGAGAGAGGACGGGGTAGAGGGGTAGGAGGACACGCAGGAGGAATCAGATCAAGAGACACGGGGCCAGTCCCTTTCTGAGGGACAAGTCCATCGGGTCCTGCCACTCCAACCTCATCGGGTTGCTGTTTGACCACGTTTCGACTGATCCAATTAGCTTCAGTATAAACTGAAAAGACACACGCGCAAGCAATTAAAACGTCCACGATTATTTTTATTTTTTTTATGGTTAATTTTAAATGTTTTAATAGTGTTGTTTAGGTTCAATCGACAATAAACAACTACATATATTATAGTAAAATGTTAAATTATCTAGAAATTATCGTCATCAATATCATGCCAGCGTTGCTGAGAATGAACCACAAAAATGGATGAATACTAACTAGCAACTTATGTTATTTGAGGACACCAACTTATGTTCAACGGCAAGTTTAGTACTGTTCTTTGTCACAGTTCTGCACTTGCCATTGCCCATAAGATTTATATGGTTAGTCTCTGTAAATCTGTATAGTTCATGTAGCAATATCCATCAGGATCATTGGTAGGATTACGAGAACATCCATCAGAAACCTCTCCATAAAATAGGCGTTTCTTATTGAATGAACCTCAATAACTACATAAAAACAAACATAAATATATTCATATATAGAATAAAAATTATACAGACACAAATAGGCTCCTTTTATTTTTCTAGCTCTTTCCTCAAAATAGACAGTCAGTAGGTAGGTATTGTATTTCACTTGGTGTACGTTTACTCTTTAATTGAGGAGACAATAGAATTGAAGGTGAAGAACAATAAGAGCGAGCTTTTTATTCAGCTCAAACTATTCATTCTTTCATTACAATAAAATCATTAAACTACCTGGCCAAGTCCCGCTGGTTGCGAGGCTGTTATTCTAGAGTTATAATTTAAATAAGGTGGAGATTTATTCCGGAATATATGAATTATGGAAACGTAAAGCATAAAAAATAATTATTGAACCAAACCAAAAACCATCACTTACTTGATCCGACTTTATGGATAAGTACAGGATTTCAAAAATACACTGTAGTTGGATTGCTAATACCATTTTCGACGATCATAGAGGGTGGGACACGAATGCCGTTTTCTCCAATTAAAATTAATACGGTCTTCAATTTTAACTGAAACGGACCAAATCCGAGTTTTGTCAAAAATCGAGTTCCTAAACAAGGGAAAGTTACACTTTGAACACGTTCGTATTAACCTTTCCTATTGATGTTTGACTACACCTGCTGTACTTTTATTAAAGTTATTTCACAGATTTGATAGGGAGATCTGCCCTCAGTATTAAATTATTATGTATTTTAAAGTCTCAATTCACTAAATGTCCCACGAAAATATTAGTATTACATAAATGATAACACGGACCAACGTTTTCACACTAGCATACCATAATGTTTTTAAGAGATGGTGATCTTTATGCAAGAATATTTATGGTAGAAAATAAAAGTAGTCTCCTCATTAATTAATCATTAACTATTACAATAAAATGTTAAAATAGAACTTGTACAGAAGCAGAAAAATAAAATCTGTATCTGTCCTATAATATTAGACAGAAAAATTACCGGCAACTTCAAGCGGTTACCTACACCCTGAAAAAGTTATATCCTCGCTTGCTATATTATTTCCCCTTGCTAATGTATCCCATAGTAATTGGAAAGTAATGTAAAAGGTAGTTTTATATTTCATTCTATCTGGCTAGGTTCCAAGGGCCCTGCGATAGATATTCCTAAAGGTGGTGTTGCCCTACGAAAAGCATAAAGGTCCAATTATCCGAGTAAATAACCAAAATGTGACCTCATCTTACTTAGGGCTTCAATAGCAATAAATTTTGCGAGATATTTGGAAGCCTTCCAGCGAAATAGAGCCTTGGGTTACTTCGTTTCAATTGATCCTCCCTAATCCGAAAGTAATGCAGGAAAGGGCGCATTCCTCTGACTTATGAAGGGTATATTTTCCGGAATTGAAATCGTAATCTTTTTTATGGAGAGGCCTCAGATTATTTTACATCAATAAATTTTTTTAGGCTTATAACAGTGTTTTGGGCCCATGTAAAATCCTTACAAAATTTTTCAAGTAAAACATCTTTTAACTGCATTATATGCCTCGGCACATAAAACAGTTGGCAGAAAATATCGAGGTATAATATAAATTATATTAATACTTTTAAATACGATTATAACATATAATTTACTGTAATTTGAACATTAAATTTTAATGGCGAGTCTAAATAGTTAGAATAGTATTAGAATGAACAAATATCGAAACAATATTTTTTTGGTTTGACTTACTTTTCTGGATCATCAACTTAAAATACGATTGAATATGTGTTAAATCGATGGTGTATAGTGCTTCATCAGGAGAACCTCAACTTTTACAACATTGAAAAGTAAATTTAAAAGCTGGAAATAAAAATTTGTCACAATCGCAATACTTTACCATATCATATATTCCATGTATACGTAAATGGAAGTACAAATAACTATATTTTCTATATACATCACTATTAGCCACCCGAACAAAATATTCGAACTAGCCTAGACTACAGCCTGCACCAGTCCACTTGACAGCACAGGTTGAGTGCAGAATGAAGCACCACTCAATCTTCTTTGTGAGGACTGCACTCCTTCTGGTATGACAGCTGCCTGCCACAAGCACTGCTGCACTGTCAATATCGTCAGCTCAGTACCACCAACAGGACAATGATTTCATCATCATTCCAGGGTGCTTTTTCAAGTTTAATGTGATTGACAACATAAAAGTAGGAAAAAATTATAAGAAGTTTTTTGCTATAAATATTATTTATTATTATTTCGGTTATAAAGCAAATTCGTAATCGCGTTTCAGTTAAAATAATAAATAAAATACCAGTAAAATGAAGACTTGAATGCAGAAATACTTTTTTACCATACTTGGGAATCAATCTGTCCAGACAGGCACAATACTGGAAAATTAGGCGATAGGTTATTAGGATTAAAACTTGTTAGACCCCGAGTTTCACAGGGTAGTTTCTTGTTCCATTACTTTTCATTGTTAACACGGTAGATCTAAAAATATACAGGAGTGTAAAATTAATGAAATGAAGAGTGTGTTTTTCGTTTTCACTCTAAATCACGGGTTTCGCCCTAAAACCTGCTCAGCGGCTTTCCGATTTTGGATTCCCAGAAAGCTATTGACATCTGCTGCTGTCAATCCAACAATCGCTCGCTCGGCTCTTCAAGTGCGTTGCAGGATCTTGTCTGAGATCTCAGCATCTTCCATTCTTGCTATTTGACTTGCTTATCCATCCTTGCCCCCCCCTCAGCCTAGGCAAATAACTCATAGATTTACACTTTCCTCCTTTTCCCAAACTCTCCATACTTTATTAGGCAAAATAACCATTGTAAAATCTTTTTTTCGGAATATGAGCTGGTATTTCTTAACGTTTTCCGACAGAATCCAGTCTGCAATGCGTAAGGAATTGTCTTATACGGGTTTTAAATAATTAGAACTTAATTTTCTTGGTAAAAAGCCTGCTCCACAAATGCTTTAATAGGCCAAGATCAAACCTGTTTTTCGCTGTTATGGATTCTACGCTTGATTTCGCCAATTCATTGAGTTAACCTCAGCTCCAAGGTAAATACATTCTGTCACTCTCTTGAATGTGCACGTACCCGTAGTCAACATCCGCTCCAGTAAACCCATATGTTTTTTTTTACTCGTCTTTACCATGGATGTAAATGACCTTTACAGTGCGGCAAGCACTAACTAACTCCCTATAGCCAAGATAATCGGAAGAAAACTGTGCCAGTAATTTGAAAACCTGAACAGATTTCTCTAAGGCCAAATTGAATATTGGCTGCCTTAATTCTCTGTCTGCGAAAAATTTCGAGGACTAATTTGACTGAACAGAAACTTAGCTTCGCAGGATTTGCATGGCCATTTTAACCAATGAGATCAGTTTCAAAAATAATCTAAAGTTTTCCCTCGCGATCCATAGCCTCAAAGAACTTGATGTGACTAATGACTTTGGCTGAAAAAATTCCACTGATGACTTTCAACATCAACATGAGCTCAAACACTTAAACCCACAAATTTCGACCCCGAAGACTACCTTCTACTAACCAGGCCGAGAGGCTGACTACTATAACTCATTCAATGATGGATGTAGCACACATTTTCATATAGCAAAATTATGCAGTTTGGAAATTGAAAACGGAGGAGAAGCATTATATTATGTCAACTCAATAATTTGTTTTCCCTGGCTTGATTCAGTTATTCTGGTTTGTTAAAGAAGGAGATCTCGCAACCAACGCCTTTTTAATCTCCTCCTCACTGGGCATTTCATCTGTGGCTATATCTCTTATTAGTAGGATAATATGTCCGTTAAGGTTAGTGTGAAAACGTTTGTAAAGAGTATTAATGTGTTGGTATTTTTTTAGCAAAGCCGTAAATCTATGAACATTATATCCATATAGGTTTAAGTAAGTATGTGTACGTATTTAGGTTTGTCTCAGTCTTAATTTTGGGGATTTAGAAAAAGTGGGTAAAGTAACTTTAGTCGTTTGTTAAGAGTTTCCTTAACATTTTAACGTGCAGGCACCATTTCATCAAGGGTTAGTCTACATTTTTTCCGATATTGTACACAATTCCGGTATTGTGGTATCTTAGTATTTTTCCGGAGAGTAAAAGTTATATGTTGTGATTAAGTCGAATTTTCCACAGTTTGCACAAGTCATTTAATTTTTGTAAGTGGTTTTTTAAGGTCAGTAGCGCATGTGACGGATGTTTTGTTAGTATTGCTGTATCGTCTGCTTAAGCAGCGGTCAATGTCTCATTACTTTCAGGTTTGTCATAGGTTTATACAATGTAGAGTAGGGGGGCCAGTATTGAACCTTGTGGTTTAAATTTAAGCAAAGCATTTAATTTAAATGCCAAGAAATATTTATTATTCAGAAAATAAAGTTGTCCACAAAAATGTTAACCAATATTAATACAGACTACCAAAGAGAAAAAAAAGATATACTGTGAGTTTGCAAAGAGCATAAAACTGTATTAATCGCTTATATTGAAAAGCAATCTATATCTATCATGACGGGTTGATATGTGTCGATGAAAACCACATGAGGTGGCTGATGGAAATTTGTTTGCCTGGTCACCGCAATCTCTAATTGGATAACCCGCTTTAGCCGCTAAACTTGTTTTAGGGAAGTCGTGATATTGAAATCGGTTTATAACTTCACTTGAAGTTATGCAAATTTCAACGATTTACTTCATAATATTACCTTAAAAATATATTCGAGTATATTTCTGCGTGAATGTCTTTCTTACACAAAGTTACATTGGAATTTATTATATTTGGAGTATAAGAACATTTTATTTGCAATGACGTACTCGTACACCGCTAGATCTAGCAAAGGGTGCGAAAGGAGGTCACAGAAGTTGGTGAAAAAAAAAAAAAAAAAAAATCTGGGAGGAAAAATATGTAATTGGGATTTTGTTAGGACATTAGTACATCTTTTGTTAGATCAGTCATTAGTTTGACCTAGACATTAAAATTTAATTATTTTTTAGAGAATCGAGGTAGTTGAGTGAAATAAGATAATGAAAGTTACAAAACAAATTGAGCATGGCAGGCACTCGGATAGGTGACGGCTAAGGATGTTTTATTTTTTACTTTACTCAGCATCTTATAATAAGATCCCAAGTTTTCCCTTTTCAGATTGTCTATTAGCATGAAGTGAACTTTCCCTAGCCCTCCTGACTGAAGATCTGAGTTCATTGGTTGGCTGGTATTCTACTATACACTAAATCGTCGAGAACTATATACTAGCTATTAGCTATATTAGCTAATGCTAATTTGAATAGAGATTTTTAACGGGAAGCTCGGGACCTCCATTTTACGTCCCATTGAAAGGACGGCATAGCCAAGGATTTTTAAATAACTCCATTTAAAAAAACTTGGCTACCTAGCGAAATGCGAAGCAGCGACCTTTAGTATTGTAAGCTTCTATGCTTCTCCAATCCACTGAAGGTGACCCCGTAATATTGCTTAATTAGTAATTGCTTCAATTAGTAGTATTGATGTTTAGAATTTAATTAGAATAAATTAGATGTCATCTAACCTATAACTTCACTGGTATGTAATATTAATACGTTAGCATAATCCTATGGGCACAAAACACCCTAAGCATTTATAAAATGAGCTTTTTTTTAACTAGAAAACAAAAAAAAATATGGCACGGCATTTACTATTAACTCCTCGAAACATTGGGGAAATAATTGATGATGTATTGAAACTTTGGACAAATACTCATAGGGGATGTTAAAGTATGGTGTTAAAGTTCCATTATGCGTGATGCGCGTCCCCTATTTCAACCTCCTACATTCCTTATTTCACTTTTTAGATAAAACAGTTTATCATTTAATGATATATTTTGTTTGATAAATATTACTTGTAAAATTTTACTCAAAAGGGACCCTGTTCATTCTTTGGGTGAGAAAAACCGCTATCGATTACTAAGCAGGTCCTCCCATCTCTGAACTTACAACAAACTATTGACTTACAAAACCATGCTGAAAACCCACCTGCACCTACGGACATGGATTGTGGGGGACAGCAAAAGTTTCGAACATCAACGCATGCAATTCTTTCAGTCTTAAATCCTTCGAACAATAGTCAATAATCCATAATAGGCTTCTACGGTCTGAATCCATTATATGCATTTCTTCTTCAGAGTTTGACTATGTAACAGGTTTACAAGAGAGTTCTTGTATTGGCCCTGAAGCAGCCTACTTCACGATGGATGAAAGCTTGGCAGTTGTAGAACCTGTTACATGGTCTAACTCTGAAGAAGAATTGCATATAATAAAATCTTACATCATTATCTTAACATCCCATTTGTCCTCGACTTTATCCCGACTAAATTCTCAAAGTTCCATAAGAACCTTAGCCACCATCCCAATGCAGTAGGGCCCTGTCCAGCTCCAACCACCCCTACAATCCTTCTTGAAGTTTGAATCGGCAGTGACCTCGAGACCTTTTGAAAATTGATTATTTGGAGTCCTGGCTATAGCCAGCTTCTCCACTCAAGCCCTGAGTGTATGTAGATCTAGTGCTGCCGCCCTTCTCCGCCGGCTCTTAATACCGGGGATGCGGCAGGGCGAGAAGCAATGGGATCTTCTTAAGACCTGCCTTGTCTCCCACATGTGGGTGATAGGGATCGACTCGGAGACCTTCGCTGAAAGTAACTAGTACAGAAGACTTTTTTTTCGTGTTTTTTTTTTCTTACATATTTATTCTTTTTTTTCTTCCTTTATATTTCCATATTTTTTTTTTTCTAGTTGGTTATTTTTGAGTTGTATGTGTATGAATGGATCCTGAGATCAGTGATACAGAATGCCCGAGAGTGTGTTAGATTGTATAATTTCTTTTTTCAAAAATAAAAATAAAAAAATACAATATCCATTAATGAGTAATTACGGTCTAATTTTAACACATTTTTTACTAACCTTCTATTTATAAATAGACATCTTGCACACGATGGTATGAACAATCAAATCATGACGATAGAGATAAAAAATGATAAAATAAAAAAGTTGAAAAATAGACCCAACACACGCACTAATGGATACCAATTTAAAAAAAAAAAAAAGATGTATTTGGCCATACCTAAACAAAACCCGGTTCCGGGGGGGGGGGTGGTGGGGCAGGGGGGCAATTGATAACATGGTCTTATCAAGATAAGATAAGATTCGCTGCGTTTGTAGCTCCTTGCGTTTGTTGCATTTTGTTCTTGCTGACCAGACTTGTAGCAGACAACGGCCCACTGATGGCTGGGATCGTTTGTTATTGCGTCTTACCCCTCACTCACTCTCTCTCGTTCCCTCTCCCCCCTCCCTCCCTCCCCATGAATATACAACAGGGTAGATTTAATATGTTGCTCAGTAATTATTTGTTCGCCGGTTGATGGCTGAGAGAGGGGCCTTAGGCAGGCTTTAGTATGCATTGGAATCCCCTCTCCAATAAATTTCAGGAATAATTGTTTCTCCTTCTTAATTATCATTGCTCAGCACACCGCCGCCCCTCTGTACTAATGATTTTATAGACCGCCTTCCCTCAACAATCCGTTCTCTGCTCGACAGTGAATTTATAACTTCTTGTTCTCGTTATGGGAGGGGAAACTGGATGTTCTTCGCGTGGTAGTTAACAACGAATCGTTTCTATGTTAAACATATACAAATCGTCTGGTATACGCTTCAGAATAGAATCACTTGCTTGTGCTATTGGTACAGTAATAGAGTTATGTTGAAAATCAAAATTGCAACCCTGCGTAAGTAGGCTGCTATTAAATGAATCTATTGTCATCATCTCAGTATTTATGGTACGTAGATTTGGGGATTAAGGTACCTTGATACTATCGAAAAAAACACATTTACATTATTTTTAAAGAAATTTCAATGTAAATAAAGACGTCCACTTCCAGGTCATAATACTGGATTTCGGTCTAGTATATTCCACTTTTGAAATAGTAATTCGAGTTGTTATATACAACAAATAATATTAATGCGGCCAGTCTTCTTCTTCTTCAGAGGTACCACAGACGCACTAGGCGGTCCTTAGCCTGTTCCAAGGCTCTTGCCCAGGCTTCTCGGTCTTCAGCAAGTCCCAGAAAAAGCCTGTTCGCGCTCAAATCCGCAGCTACGCTTTCTTTCCATCTTCCATGTGGTCTTCCACGAGCTCTTACTCCTTCTGGATGATAAGTGTACAGCTTCTTGGCCACTCTGTGATTTTCCATCCTGACCAGATGGCCCAGCCATCTCAGACGTTGCATCCGTACCTAGTCTGATATTCTAAGGTCTCCATAAATCTGGTATACCTTTTTATTATTTCGCTGGCGCCATTCTCCATTCTCTCTTATTGGGCCCAGGACGCGTCTTAATATTTTCGGTTCGAAGACGTCCATTTTTCTTGCTGCTGCTACGTTTAGCACCTGCCTAGGTCGCAATTGGCCTTATTAGAGTTTTGTAATCTTTTTTGTGCGACTGATCAGCCTACTTTTTAAGAGATGCGCGATTGAGTATGATGCTTTATTGGCAGCAACAATTCGTGCTTTGATTTCCTTCTTATCGTCTAAGGATACATTAATTTGGCTCCCTAGATATTTAAAACTATTAACATTTTGGAATGAGCTGTTGCCAACCGCATAGAGGTTTTGAGGGTGTGTCAAGTTTTTCCCTCTTACCATCATTGTTTTTGTTTTTTCACCATTAACTTGTAGGCCGAATGCCCGAGCCTTTTGCTGAAACCGTTCGAAAGCATCTTTGATGTTCTGGAGAGACCTTCCAATGATCACGACGTCATCGGCGTACGCCAGTATCTGTTAACTTTTGTTGAATATAGTCCCTCCAATATCCAGGTTCGCTCGCATGATGATACTCTGCACTATAATATTGAAGAGGAGTGGGGATGCCAGGGGATCTCCTTGCCTGAGCCCAGTGTTGATATGGAAAGACCGAGTTAGCTTCCTATTGACTCTTACACTACTGGTAGTGTTTTGCATCGTGCACATTGTGAGCTTGATAAGGTTGGAGGAAATACCTATCCCTTTTATTGCTCGAAAGAGCTCTTCTCTCACAAACGTCTAAGTCTATGAATAAGCTCCACACTGTATTCCGGAACTCTTTCATTTTTTTCGAAAATTTGTCTTAGAGAGAAGATTTGGTCAATGATTGACCTATTCGGTCTGAAACCACCCAGGTAATCTCCAAGCTTCCCTTCCATATAATACAGTAGTCGGTCATAGAGGGCTATGGAGAATATCTTGTAGGAGGTATTTAATAAACTTATCCCTCGATAGTTTTCACAATTTCTGGCATCTCCCTTTTTCTTTTAAACTGGAACAATTGTAGCCTCCAACCATTCATTTGGGATTTTCTCGGCCTCCCAGATGTGGGAAATGAGAGTGTGTATCTCGCCAACTAAGGGATCACTGCCTTCTTTGAGGAGTTCGGTTTTTATTCCGTCTGGGCTGGCAGACTTGTTATTTTTCATTTTTCCCAGGATCAGTTCGATATCGTCTATATCCGGTGGTACGTCTTCGTCTAAATTTTCCTCTGTTTCAAAGATAATTTCCACTCTCTCTTCATTTGCGCTTTCTGGGTTCAGCAATGTCTGGAAATGCGGTTGATGCGGCCAGTAGAGAAGGATACTTATAAAGGATAATGCGCCCGTTGTTTGGCACGGGGCTGACGGCCGGCTAGATCAAAGCCTTAGCTCTTCGCAACACTGGATTGTTCTAGATTGTTCCAAAAGACTTATAAATAGCGTCTTTGGGAAGCCTCAGACAGACATATGTAAATACCCGTCGAATATAGTTCTAAGCGATAAGTTATTGTGATAAGAGTGTATGTTGTAGAGGACTCTAGTTTTTTTTTTAACTTTTTTTTCCTTTTCAAGGTAAATAAACCTCTAGTAAATAATATAAATAAATCTATTGTCTCAAAATAGGCTTTTACTGCCTACAGAGTGGTGGACGTTTCGGACTTTTTGTCCAGATTCATCACCATTTTTGAATATAATTATTATAAAATCCTTTTGCGTTTCCATTTAGAAAGTTTTCAATTAATAATGTTGTAAGTTTTTTATACTAATGAGATTAATAACAGTCCTTTTAATTAGCAGCACGTTGAAAGCTGATTAATCTGATTGCGATTAATATTTAAACAATAAATAATACAATGAAAGCAGTCTATCAGCCTAAAAACTGCTTTATGATACTAAAGAATAAACATCAAGTCCGACCGTCAGCAAAATATATTTGGTTCACTCAAATATACAATAGTCCATCATCGAAAACGAATTTCCAAATATTCTTGCTTCATAGGTCTGTAAAGCAATAAGTCCATAATTACGATGCGCTGATCCAATACGCGTAAAAATAATAATCATCTGCCAACCATACATGATATACAACAAAACAAAAGATCATACAACGGTTAAGAACAATTTGCGCTGTCAATAATACTATCATGATATTTTTTTATGAAAATATTGACAACATAACTGATAGTCTAAGATATATAGTAAACTCAAATCATAACGTATAATTGGGTTCGGGTCTATCAGTCAGACTGTAATTTTTCATTCTATCATACAAGGAAATGTCTCAAATATTGAGATTATGAATTGATTGCATATTGACGTTAATATTGATCGTCATAGCAATTTATAATTAATTCGTATAATGTTTTATAGACATAATTAGAATATTCTTAACGTACTGGAACCGATTCTTAAATAAGAAAAATAAAATGGCATGTACTTTGATTAAACGAGGGGAAACAAGAGTGATACAGGGTCGTAACTTTGCAATTTAATACTTCCCCATAACCATCAAACAGGATTATCTTGTGCCGAGTCGAGCTCGGGAGAACATCTACTAGATTAAACGTTTAAATTTTAAAATTTCAGCGTTTAATGTCTCTGTTTTTAAAAAAGAAAAGAAGTGAGATACTCCGCAGCTAATACCGGAACACTCAGTAGAGTCTGTGAATTTATAAATAAAATATAGTTTTATGAAATCAAAAATACTGAAAAATGATTTTGACAAGCGTGTTGTTGCATTTATAACATGATTCGATAATATTACTGCCGTTATAACTTTATAATTCATTTTAATCCATCTTAGGTTTATTTCGGTCATCTTTTTGCCATCTTTTAGGGTAAGCGCACTAGTTATGGGCAACTTGGGCTTTGAATGCAATTAATAAGCCTCCTAGTGTGATTACAGCTTCAGGGTTTTTCAAGGCTGTAGAACAATGCTTACTGTTGAAAACTAAGTGAACGATATAAACATAATAAATTCAGAATGTTTCTTAGTATTGTTTCTCAAGATCAGTGTTTTTTTTTTTTTTGCCTCCTAATATTTTTCCTATCTTATACAATTAAAAAATATTTAAACAAAATTATTGTTCCTAATTGTTTTTTTATAGTTCAATAAATATTTTAAAAAATTTCTGAGGTATATCCATTACTGGTACCAACCCCATGTCCATCACCAGAACATTGATATTTTAGGGTGTCCATTACTAGTGCAGAAAGTAGTTTTGGTAAAATAGAGATCAAAGTTGCAAAACTGAGTTTTTTTTTTTAATTTTGAAGCATGGAACTTTTAAAGGTGATCCTAAATATTTTGAATAACTAAAGGAGACTTTCATAACTAGAATGAATAAGGCGTTAGACAGCAAAATAGGCGAAAATTTCCTTAGCTATGTCCATTACTGGTGCGATTACCTTAAGTATCAATAGTTTGATATTATTATTATTTTTTTTTTTTTTTTTTTTGTGGGCTAAAGGCTTCCATTGAAGCCCTATACTGCCCGAATAGTTTGATATTCATCGTTCATTTTAGAGAAACATAAAAAATTACGATTCATCACGTCTCTATGAAATTCCATTTCTCCTTTCTATCCCCCGATCAAGTGAGAAAAGTAATTTGCTTGTTGGATGTCATAAAAGATACTGGAAATGCGGTGCATGTGGCGGGGCGCAATCAACTAGGGGTTCTTTTATAATCAAACAAAAGAAATGAATAAGCTTGTGAATCCGTCGAACGCATTGGCCGGGCCAATCTACTTTTAATTTGAGTTTCAAACCAACTTTATTTTCCCCGCAGTCATCGTATGGTTTCCGTCATGCAAACGTTATTTTGTGAAATTCAGAGAAGAAATATTTTGTGGAACAAGAAAAATATTAGATGTAAGAACAGAAATGCTGTTGACAAAACTGGATTGATATCGCCCTCACAAATATTTTTAAAAATAAGCTAAAAACTATACAATTTATTAATATTTCACGAAGACAAATGATACTGTTCGTTTTCGCAAATATAATATTAAATATAAAGTGTGGGTTATTCCTCGTATAAGTAATATAAAGTGAAAAAATAAGTATAGAAAATTTCAAGAACATAGTATCGCACGCCTTGTACTTGGACTTTCCCAAGTTTTCCAACGAAAACCTGCAGGTATGGAAGTACAAGCGTCCCATGCAACGCAAGTTAGCGAGAGCATAACTACAGTAACTATTACAAATAGTTTAACAATGCCATTAGTGATATTATTCTTTTTTAAAATTGAAAATTGCTTTAAGTAATTTATTAAATTGGTTAAATTTTAACTTACCTGACAGTAACTCTGACATGGTTTTGATACCTTGATTTTTTATACTCATATCATGGTTATAGGATGTATGTGTTTGAAAGCCTTAGGATTTTTTTTTTTTTTTTTTAGTACAATAGTTGATGATGAAGTATGTGAGCTTGGATCGAAAAGTAGGCTAATCAAAGAAAGAAGATTTCTAACTAATATTCCTAATTATTTGTCCACTCAGAAGGATTTTTCAAAAAACAGTTGACCATTTTCCACCTCTCTTTTTAAGTTTTATCGAATGAATATAATTATGATAAAAAATTATCAATGTATGTTTAATAGTCCATTAATGAGTATATTTCTGCAAGGAAATGGCTTTGAACGTCTTCTGAATCAAGTTTAGTGTTAGTTTCATTCCCTTTAGCTATAGATCCAAGTTCCATGTAGTTAATTCCTTACAAGATACCATTGTTATAAGACATGAGTGCAGGTATTGCAGCAGGGTTGAGGGCACAGAGGTTTCTCCCGGAGATGGCTGTGCAGTTAATGGCAGGGTACAGGCAGCAGGCAGTAGGGTCCGACATGCTACACTGCAATCCAATATTCATATTAAAATATCGGTAAATATGAAAAATAAAAAAAAATTAAAATAAAGACAGTAAAAAAAGAAATTTGTGTAATCTGCAGTTGAAATAAAAGCTTGTAAAACAATGTTCTGAGAACGGAAAACCAATACACACTTTCAGCAAGTCCATCCGTCCATTCCATTACTGGGTGACCGATTTGATCATGATACGCGAACTACAGAAAGACTTACAACGTACGTATTTTGTCTTTATACTGGTCTACGATCACCTCGTACACATTCTGAATGGCGTCGGATACAGCCGTGTGCGTACCATAATACCATTTATTGATTTACACAAAATTTTAAATGTTTACGTTTTGTTGACTAGTTTCGATCACTGGAATTCCGGAACAGTGCGTTTGTATGGTATTATTAATATTAATGAATAATAACATCAATTATAATATTATTTTCTATAACACTCTTTCTTTAGTTATATTTTCTTTTTAAATGATTTTTCATACTTCTTATTACTTTTCTATTAAAACATTGTTCTTATTTGCCATTTTTGCTTGAATTTAATTTTCTGTCTCTTTGAAAGTTTTAACAGTCTTATTAAATAAAAACTTACATTTTGCTGTAATAAAAAATAAATAAATAAAAAATAATCATACGTATTATTTTGTATTTTAACTTCTAATTAATGTTGGAGGGTGATATTTATTACATTTGGCTTATTTCTACTTCTTGGTTACCTTATAAAATAAAAGTGAACGCATTGTTTTTAATAACTCTTGAAAGTATTATCTTTTTCAATCACAATTAAAAAAAAAAACTTCACGAGCTTATATATATATATATTTTTTTTTTTCCGAATAACCCAAGAAAAATATACAAGTAATCATTTATTAAACTTGTATTTATATTTCGTAAATATGATATTTCACGGTATGTATAGAATTATCTTATAAATCTGAATATCGAAATAACTTCGAGTGAGTATGCAACTATTGACATTCCAGCAACGGAATCGATGATATGCAGAGATATAATCCTCTTGTTAATTGGAATTTTGTTTGATGATTGAACAGGGGAAGATTGAAACGAATTCTCAAATAACGATTATTAAATCATCGGATTATTCCAAAGCTCCGGCTGCATTGTTTGATATTTAATTAATAACTAATTAAAATGGATTAGCTCGTGGAGCCAAATTACGTTTTGATGACTCGATTAGCCGAAATGAATACTGATATAGCAGTGGGATACCCACGTCGAGAGCTGGTCCAATGCACGCCGATCCACTGGTCTGAGCAGAGGCCAAGGCACAGAGCATGAGGAGCAGGATGGTGTGTCGCATGGTGTGCTGAGCTGAGGTTGGCTGTTGTCAACTGGCGGAGAGGCAGGTGTGTGGGAAAACCCGCATTTTTGTCAGGTCGTAACTCACAGCCTTCCTGATAAACCGCAACTTTATGATCCTTTCAGGGCTAGTCCCATCGCTTTTCCCACCAAAGATATACAAACATTATCCCTTTTAATAAATGAACATTGTTCTAGATGACCTGGTTATGCTTAGTGAAACCATAGTAAATGTTTTTATTTCAACGGGTTTGAAATGAATTACTTTACCAACAAAAAAATATATCTTTTGATATATTTTATATTTAGATTGACCCTGCGGTTAGCTCAATGATAAGAGCGCTGCGACGAGATGCAGAAGACCCGGGTTCAATTCTTCTTTTTTCACTACTAATAAAATTAAATAATAATTAATAAAATATCAACTTTCAACAAATAATATTCACAAATGACTAATTGTTACTAATAGTTTAATTGACAACCATTGTATGTCAAATAAACTAATCTTGTCACACAAAATTGAACATTTGTCCAGCCCCCGGTTACTACGCTGCAATGTGGCAAGATCTGGTTGGTGGGATCGCTGAAACGAAAAGGTTAACATGGCTAGGATTCACCCCGCGAATTGCTCAATGGTAAGAGCGCTGCAACAAAGATACAGATTAAGGTGTTATCACATATGAACGACACGCATCACGGGCTTATCGGATCTGATTCAAATACGAAGGATAGATAGTAACTGGTCACACAGGCCCGAGATTGGGTCAAACGACCCGTTACCATCTATCCTTCGTATTTGACCCGATACACGCCCGTGCTGCGTGTCGGTCATGTGTGACCAGACCTTTTTTTTTTTTTTTTGTTATTAAGGCGTCAACCACTAGGGTCATCATCGCCATTTATTCCAATTTTCGGTTTATATCTTATGATATAATTCTGTTAATTTTAGAAAGTTGTACAGTTGGTCTCTTACGTTGTCTTGCAGTATACTGTATAGATCGTTGGGTATGTCTAAAAGTGCTCTGTATTCTTCGTAGGCCCTGCATTCCGTCAAAATATGCTTTACTGGCAGCGGACATCCACAAGCCTGATAGTCGGTAGGGTCTTCGCGTGCCATTAGGTGTCCATGTGTCAAGCGCGTATGATCAATGCGAAGACGCGTCAAAATTACTTCCTCTCTGCGCTTACTCCTGTTAGAGGACTTCCATGGGATCACTTCTCTTTCATTAATTCTCTCTTCTTTAATTTCAAGTAATTTATTTTCAGATAAATTCAACCACCTGTTTTCCCAACTTTGTTTCATTTTTTGCTTGATGAGGGATAAAAAGTCCGCTGCTAGAACCCCTAGATAAGGAATGCCATCTGTTATTGCTTTATTGGCGGCCTGATCCGCCAATTCATTTCCAACTATTCTGCAGTGACTTGGAACCCATACGAAGAATACAGTGCTATTGCTTGTCACGCCTGACTTTATCGAAATAAGGATATTTTGGATTATGGGATTTAAAGAGAAAACATTTTTTAAACAGATTAGAGAGGAAAGTGAGTCAGTGCAAATAACTATGGTTTTCTTTGTGGCCTGTATAACATTTAAACTTTTATAGATTGCGACGATCTCCGCAGTAAAGTTGCTACAATTAGCAGATAAGGAAAAAAGATTCTGCCTATCATCAGACCTTTACGCGGATTTATTCACGGCAATAGTCAATTTTTATCTTCTAATAAAATTATTTAAAAATTACAGAATAATTATATTAAAATTAAGTGTTTTTTTTGTTCAAACCGCACTACCTTGCTATATGTGGCATAAGGGGGGTTACTCTACAGGTTTAACCAACCTAATAAAAGTCAACCCTCTATATCATATACACTTCCGACATACCTATTAACAATGAGTCACTGATGATGAGTAATCATCACTAAACACCGTACCTAATTGTATTCTCGATTACGTATATTGTCTGATCAATCATCAAGATCAATTAAGTTTGTAAAGATACTGGCTAATATTAAAGAATAGGAAATATGCAAAAATAACTGAAATTCATCGATCGGTAAAGTCTTGGCATTTGATCAAAAATAGTTACAAATATCGGGACAGTCGTCGATATTTTGAACAATATGTATAAAATAGGCTTTCAAATTTGTTTTCTATCAAATCACACCAAACTATTTTCATGACTTTATCAAAGTTTTATTTTCGAACAATAATATACCTCCATACAAAACTTGGTGGCCGGGATGGCCGAGTGGACAAAGACAGTTGCAATAGGTAATCAAAGTTAAGCAACGTCGAGCGTGTTTAGTACTTGGATGGGTGACCGCCCCAGTCGGGTGACCACCCGCCGATGAAAGCCACAAAGTCCAAACTCCCCCCTCCCCCCGGGCGTGATGAGGCCCGTCAGTCTACTGGAGACGTCTCATTACAGGTCCTCCAAGGTCAACGGGGGTTATGTGTTGGGTCAATCACCCGACCATGTAAAAATCTAACAGATTACGAAACCAAAAACTAGCCTCGGAACTGATAGTCTAAAACTGGTAACGACCCCGGCTTTGTAGAAAGGACTCCGTCTTGCCTCGTGGAATGTTCGGAGCTTATACAGACCTGGAGCCACCCAAACAGTAGTGGAGGAAGCTAAAAGGTACGCTACTGACATAATAGCCGTACAAGAAGTTAGGTGGCCCGAGGATGATGAACTCACTATCGATGGGTACACGATATTCTACAGTGGAAGGAACAAACAAAACTTTACCGGAGGAACTGCCTTTATAGTTAGCCCCAAGGCTCGGAAATCAATCCTACGCTTCGCCCCTATTAGCGATCGGATAAGTGTGCTTAGATTCAAAGGAAGATGGTTCAACATCTCCATCATAAACGTCTACGCACCAACCGAAGACAAGGACGATGATATGAAAGACGATTTCTATGAGCAACTTGAGCAAGTGTACGACGGTATTCAACGATATGACGTAAAACTAGTCATTGGGGATTTCAATGCCAAGATCGGAAGGGAGCGTCAGTTTCGGCCAACAATTGGATCGCACAGTCTTCATGAAACGAGCAGCGAAAATGGAGTAAGATGTGTAAGTTTCGCAGCTGCTAAGAATCTGGTAGTCAGCAGCACCAAGTTCCCGCATAAGGAGATTCATAAGTATACATGGACAAGTCCTGGGGACAGGTGGAGGAATCAGATCGACCACGTGCTGATTGACAAGCGACACCAAAGCTCCATTCAAGATGTGAGGAGCTGTAGGGGAGCCGACTGTGGTTCGGACCATGCCTTGGTGGTAGTCAAGTTTAACCAAAGGCTTAGATGACTCCAGAAGACAGATAGCGACCTGAAACGAATAAGATATGAAATCCAAAGACTAAAGGATCCGGAGACCCAATCACGATTCCAAATAGAGCATCCAATAAATTCGAACTTCTCGACCTAGAGAGTACGCCAATTGAGAGCCACTGGGCGGAAATTGAAAAGGTCTTGAAGGAGACAGCGAACATGGTGATAGGAGTCCAGGCTAAGCGTCAACCAAAGAAATGGTACACGGAGGAATGCCGTAAGGCTGTGGATGACAAAAGGGCACTGAAGATCCTCAGCCTTGGCAAAAGAGACAAAGAATCCCGAGACACGAAGCTGCTCAGAAAGCAGTAAACAGGACACTGAGAAAGGCAAAGAGAGAATTCTTGTCTCAAAAGCTCAAGGAGATAGAAGATAACTGGCAGGGCGGTAAAATATGTGAATTCTATGCTGACATCAGGAAAGAAAGAACCGGATACATGGGTAGGAGCACTCAAATGAAAAACAAACAAGGCAAACTGACAGCAGTCAAAGACGAAGTGCTCGGAATCTGGAAGGATTACTTTGAGCAGCTGCTGAACAGTGAGGATCCTTCAGAAGATGAGGACATGGACCACGCTGAGGACCATCCCAGCGATGTGGTAGAGGAGCCGGATCTACTGGATGTACAGATGGCGATTGAGAAGGTAAAGCGGCGAAAAGCCCCTGGAATAGATAGCTTACCTGGTGAGCTATTCAAGGAAGGGGGTGAGTCACTGACGAGCCATCTACACCAGCTCATCCTGAAAATATGGAGAGAGGAAAAGATCCCGGAAGTATGGAACACAGGTCTCATATGCCCAATTCTGAAAAAGGGATCCATGTACGAGTGCGAAAACTATAGAAGAATAGCACTGCTCCCTGTCGCATACAAAATCCTGACCTACATAATTCTAAACAGAATGAACCCATACTATGAAAAGTCCCTTGGCGACTACCAAGCAGGGTTCAGAAGAGGAAGAAGCACGTCCGATCAGATCTTCATCCTTAAACAGATACTCGAGAAACGTTGGGAAATAAATCAAGATGTGCACGCCTTATTCGTCGACTTCAAAGCAGCCTACGACTCGGTCGACAGGAGCTGTCTTTGGAAAATACTGACGGAACTGGGTTTCCCAGGAAAATTGGTACGATTGACACGGGCGTGTATTAAGGGATCCCGATGCCGAGTCCTGGTACAAGGAGAAATGACTGAAAGCTTCGACGTGAAGTCAGGATTAAGACAAGGCGACTGCCTATCCCCGATGCTGTTCAACCTGGCCTTGGAAAAAGTTATACGAGAATGTACCAAGACAAGCGGGGGAGTGCACGTGGGGAAAATGCATAAGTTCCTCGCCTATGCGGATGATGTGACTGTGCTAGGATGTAAGAAAGAAGACATTCAGTCACCCGCCGGTTCCCTGATCAATTCAGCGAGAGACATCGGCTTACAAGTTAATCAAAATAAGACGAAGTACATGATAGTAAGCCGGAACCTACACGTAATCGACGATATAAGTGTAGGAAGATATACCTTCCCTAAAGTAGATAACTTCAAATACCTCGGATCTACAGTAACCGCAATAAACGACCAACTAACAGAGGTCGATCAACGAATAGCCAGTGCCAATCGTGCGTTCTTCTCGGTCTCTCGAGTCCTAAGATCTAAGAAAATCTGCCGCCCACTGAAAATCAGGGTCTACAACACAATAATCAAACCCGTGCTAATGTATGGGTGCGAAACTTGGACACTGACCAGAACCTTACAAGCAAGAAACGAAAGATTCGAAAGGAAGGTGCTAAGGACAATTGTAGGCCCGAAGTGGGATAATGAACTGGGACTCTGGAGAAGAAAGACTAAAGAAGGGGGAAACCCGACAATCGATAGCGCACGATATGAAAGCTAAGAGGTTAAAATGGGCGGGACACATGGCAAGAAGCAACCCATCAGGCTCCCTCAACATGACGATGAACGCAACAGTGGTCGGTACCCGACCGCGAGGGAGACCCAGAACGAGATGGGCTGACATAATCAAGAAGGAAGCCACCGAACATCGAGTAGTGAACTGGAAAGCCATCGCCCAAGATAGACAGAGGTGGAATAGGCTAGTTGAGGCGGCTAAAGATCTCCAAGGTCTGTGAGCCAACCGAAAAAAAAAAAAAAAAACTTGATGTTTTGAATAACCGCCTTTATCCTATATATAAGTACTAAACAACATGTTTTTAATTTCCAAACTGGCCCATTGGCGGATCCATAGGAGGGGGCTGTGGGGGCTGCAGCCCCTCCCTTTGGAAAAATTTTCGTCATTTAAAGATAGAATTTTACTTTCCTTCATGGAAGGAAGTAAGTTAATGAACAAATAATGTGCAGAACAAGTAAAATTTTAGTTGTGGGAAAGGAACATAAAGGTAAAAAATCTGATTTGCAGATCTAAATGAAGGGCTGTGGGGCTGCCCCCCCTTTACGATCGGCTGGATCCGCCCATGAACTGGCCCAGCTTATGTTGACGTCTTGGTTAACGACGTGCTACTGTATAATTATATCAATTACATCTAAGTAACTTTATATTCAAAATATAAAGTTTACATGTCAATGAATGTAATAAAGTGTAAATAACTAAATATAAAGTGCATTCCTGCATTGAGATTACTATGGGAAATAGAGGATATCTTATTTACAACTTTATTATACTTTTTATAGTTGATTGTTGTACTATTGTAGAATGGAGCAGGAACGCAGGTTTATTACGCAAGTTAGAAATTAGAATAAAGTACAATTTTACAATTCATGAAATTTAAGTAATTTTTTCCTTGGAATTATGATTTTTTCATTCTTTGAAATATTATATAAGAGCATCGGTGATTGAAAGTGAAGTTCATGGTATTATTCATGAGAAAATTTCTATTGCCATTCTTCCTGGTGCATTGCAGTATTCCGAAGAAAATGCATCATAGATAAGCACATAGGTACGAATTTCATTCGAGAACTTTCTTAAATTCATATCTGCTTCCTTATTCTTCTCTAGACTTTTATTTCTGATCACGAAAAATATTTCGAAGACTGTTTTGAATATCTCGCGATGTACCTCATCTATAAGTCATCGTGTTTTTTAACATTCTGAATATCTGAAGTTAGAAACAATGCATTCATATCAGAATATAAAAGAATATATAACAAAGAAGAGGAATCGGCATTTTCCACCACACCAAAGCACCAATATCAGGTTTAAATAAGTGATTTAAACCAACATTATGCCATTATGCCGTTAATTGAAGAAGTTTTGGCTTTATGGCATCACATTACAGTTCATATTGTTGGAGCGATCGCCATTAACTTTTATTATGTCGGAAAACTGTTCGCAAACAAGGTAGTACAACTTCCGTATATATCGTTTGTTGTTGATCAAAAGGTAGGGGTTAACTTTTTGGAGGATACTATGAGCAGCCATGAGGCCAAATTGTGAGAGTTTAGACTAGACTTCTAATTAATTAAAGCAAAAACAGTAGATCAAATAAGATTGGCAGTCCCTGATACTAGCAAGATCACATTGTGCAAAAAAAAAGCTTTATATTTCTTTATAAGAGATTCTACCCATCCTACCACCGTAAGTTTCCCTGGCATCCTTCCTTTTCCAAGTTATCCGATCCCGACGTCCGTCCTCCATCTCCAAACTTCTTTAGCCCAAATCCTCGTTTCATTCACGCAATACCCGCTTCGGGTCTCCAGATCTATATACATCGGCCCACCGAACGTCTGCTTTTGAGAGATCATTCATTAACCCGTCCTCATCCCTATTGAATTCTATTCCCAGTTACATCCGTATTGCCAATACCCTCCCCACCTTTAAATCCCGCCTATATCACAGTTCCCTTTTAGGGACACTTCATAGCCTTCCAGTGTCCCTAAAAAATGTAAATTGACATTTCCTATTATATAATACACTCGCGGCCAAAAAAACGGCGCACCTAGATTTTTGCAAATATCTTTTTATTAGACCAAAATAAACTTCCCACTTTTTATCTTAGCAAAGTATATACTATATGCTTCCAAGAGGCACAAGGAAAATGAAGAAAAAACGACATATAAATAAGATATAAAATTTATTATAAAAAAAGAAGAAATGTAAAATAACAATAAAAATTTACTTCTAAAATTTGCATTTTTAAGTTTAATTAAACAAAAAAAAAAGCGTCCTCAGTACCGAGTATTCCCTCCTCTGGCTCTGATGACAGCTTCAATCCTCCTCGGCATACTTTGGATGAGGATTGCCACCCGTTCCTGGGGAATAGCCTCCCACTCTTCCACTAGCGCTGTTCTGAGGATCTGTAGGGTAACTGGAGGGTTTGGCCGCCGTCGGACACACCTCCCTAACTGGTCCCATAGTTGTTCTATAGGGTTCAGGTGTGGGCTTCGAGCTGGCCACGGCAGGGTACGAATGCCGACCTCATCTAGATACTCTTGCACGACATGTGCTGTGTGTGGCCGGGCATTATCCTGCATTAGGCGAACATTATTCCCAATAAAAGGCGTAAAAGGCATCACGTATTCTTCTAGAATCTCCGTGATATACGAGGTTGCATTGAGGGACGGTCTGCTGAACACGTGGAGGTCTGTCCTCGTTTGTGATGTGATGCCTCCCCACACCATAACAGACCTACGTTCGAAATCCAACGTTTCAGTGATGTTGCACTGGCTGTACTTCTCCCCCCTTCTTCTCCATACTCTTACTCGGTCATCCTGAGTATACAGGTTAAACCTCGACTCGTCGCTGAACATAACGGATGCCCAATCAGGCTCAGTCCAGTTAGCGTGGTCTCGGCAAAATTGAAGACGTGCATTTCGGTGAGCTGCCGTCAACTGAGGACCGGTTGCTGGGGCCCTGGAGTGCAAGTTCACTTCGGCGAGTCTTCTCCTTATTTTTCGTGCACTCACGTCCACCTCCCGAGCAATTCTCAGCCGGCAAGCTGTTTCTACTGCTGTCCGAGTGCGGTTTCTTAAAGTTTGGATAATGCTGAAACGGTCTTCTGCTGACTCAGTCGTTCTGGGGCGCCCTGATCCTGGCCTCCTCGTATAGAGTCCCGTCTTCTGGTACCTCTGAACCACCCTTCGAACCGTTGTTTCCGGTAGGCCTAACGTTCTGGCCACGTAACGTTGGCTTCTACCATCTTCCAACAAAGCAATTATTCGGACAAGTGTCGTAGCTTCCAAAACCATTTTATTAAGCGAAAATGATTAATTAACAACCTCACAAAAAAAAAAAAAAAAAAAAAAAAAAACGAAAGGAAATTAACAAGAAGAGCACTTTTAGAAGGAAAACGTTTAACAGTAAAGTCGCGTATACGTACTGATGCAGTACTGTTTACGAATTCTTATCTGTTGATTGCTTACTATAGAGGATTATTGACATTGTATTAAAGGGGCATGTGCTTATTTTGGATAAGAAATGAAAAATAGATGCTAGGACGTGTTATACGTACGTTAAGATACATTTAGTGCTAAAAAGGAAGGTGAGCCGGTTTTTTTGGCCGCGAGTGTATTTTAAACAAATGGAAGCTCTTATTATATTTTTTATTATCATTTTTTTTTTTTTTTACAAAGTATAATTAATCGTTAGCTTATATGCGAATATTTATTTATTTTAAGATGTGTAATAGTAGTTTCTTTTCACTTAATTGAATACATAATTTGTATTTTTTTTTTTTACACTACAGGTTCCCTCACAATTTATTTGATGTGTTCATTTAAGCTTTACTCTAAGCCTCCAAAGCCCATTTTTTATATTATTTAATTTTGTTCTTAAGGCACACTTACTAGAACAAATTAATAAATCATATAATTATTTCTAAGAGCCTTTTTTTGTCGGTACGACATAACTTCCTTAATACTTTATCAAATTTCATGAATGAGGCATTATTTTAAAGCTTCCCTTAACCGCTACACCGGAAAATATTGAAATCACTCATTTCGCCTTCGAATGCAAGTTATAAGCACAAAATCGCGGAATTGGTAATACAGGTTCGGTAGTAGAGGTTTCTAAATGGTGTCAATCCCTTCAGGTTTTCAAGGAGACCATTTTCAGTCATATACAATTTTTCGAATAATCCCTTCGTTTGTGAGTTGCAAGTGAAAAACTGCAATTCTCAGCTAAAATGATCGCAGGGCTTTTTCGGAAGTGTCATTTTTTTTAGTTTTTCGAGACGAACATTTCGGGTTATGTACACTTCTCCGATTGTCGCCGTCGATTGCCAGGTACAGGCAAAAACATGCGATTTCGGTCAATAGAATCAGCGCACTCGCTTTCCGCGAAACCGATACGTGTATTTTAGTGTCCGACCGAAACCAAAATTTTAGCCGAAACCGAAACCGAAACTTATTTATGTGTTATAAATAATACAAGTGAGTGAATAATATGTCTAGTTTATCAATAATATAAATGAGAGCTAATTAAATGACAGTAAATTAACTCAATTATACATACAATACGTTGGCTTTGTATAGAAGAGTGGTAAGACAAGTGCACTGGTTAGGTTATAGGATCGAATCCCGGTCCCTGTTTCCTAGTACGGTTCATCACCCATTGGCGGATCCAGGGGGGGGGGCTGTGGGGGCTGCAGCCCCTCCCTTTGGAAAATTTTTCGTCATTAAAAGGTAGAATTTGACTTTCCTTAAAGTAAGGAAGCAAGTTAAAGATCAAATAATATGCATAAAAAGTAGAATTTTAGTTGTGGAAAAGTTACATAAAGGTAAAAAAGCTGATTGGCAAATCCAAATGAAGGGCTATGGGAATGCAGCCACCCCCCTTTACAGTCGGCTGGATCCGCCTATATCATCACCGCGGGAGGTTAGGGAACTGTTACAGCCTGTTATTTCAACTTTTAGGTAAGAATGGCTGTATTATCTTACATTGAATATTAAGACTTGATGTAATTTACGTGGCACATCCCTCTTTGTCACTATCACACTTTTGTCTCCACACCCAACTTAAAGTTTTCGATTAATTAAAAATAGCAAAATCGAAATACAAGTGTAATTAACTAAAATATCAGATACCACTAACTATTAAATTCAAAGATGCTATACGCCATAAAATAAATCGAACTTACAAGCTGAAATCATGTAATCCTACTACCTTCTCGGATATATCAGACACAAAAGCTAGTTTCGGCTCGATTCGAAACCGAAACTACGGCCGAAACCTCTTTTTTCGGCCGAAAATGGCCGAAACCGAAACCGAAACCGAAACTTCGGTCGGTCACTAGTGTATTTAAGAATGTGACGTTTTCCAGGGTGCCCTCTTTCAGTGACATCTATGTCTATGTAGAACAAACCCACCAACCAACACTCACAGATGACCATATCGTAACTTCAAACATAGTGGTCAGAGAAGACCTGTCAACACGTAAATATGTAAATACCTTAGACTTATGTTTCAAAAAATAAATAATCTTCAATTTAAACACGTCTATTCTTTACTTCGATCATCACATAGGCCCATGAAGCAATATACGATACTTAATATACGGCGTGTACGTTAATTAAGTGTGATTTAAGTAGGCTTGAGTGCGAATACTTCTCACGGGAAAGCTAGTAAATTATTATTATTATTATATAATAGTATTTTTATATAACTACCATGAAAAAAAAACTTCAATAGTTCAATAATATTAGTTTCATGTTTACGCGTAGTTCTAATTTACTTTTAGAGAGACTATAGGCCTAGAATATCTTAAAATAAGCCGGACGGATTATTTGCCGGTGCCGTCACTGTTGTGTGTGAATAGGCCTTATATCTTTAAGTTAGTAAAATATCTGGTTAATGCGCAAAGACTTTTTTAAATAGGCTTTTCGTTTCAGAGTGTTCAACTAACTCGTATGGTATGGCTGAGCCATTACAGTATTTCTTGTATGTAAGGTGTTTGACTCAATTTTTAATAATGTATTATTTAACTATGAACTTAACTCTATGACTCTTTGTTGCTATCAATGCGTTTGCTAATAGCAACTATCAGTTCTGATAAGAATTGCCACAAACACATGTTTACTGTGGAGTGAATTTTTGAGGGAAAATATTTTTGTGGAGTATCAATTTGAGGAAAATGTTTGGAACGAGAACATGGGAAGAACAAAACACGGAACAGCAGGAGTTAATGAAAATAAATGGCCCTGCTTTTACTGATAGATTTTTTTAAGAAGAGGAAAACGATTTAATTTCCTGTAGGTTCGAGTGTATCTGCATTACTAGGTTGTTACAAAAGTCCTTGTGCATATCAAGTTGTTTACATTGAGGTCTCTAATTTAATCCTTATTTAATCTCTGACGAATACAATTCTTATGTCAATGTTTACATTAACTAATCCTCTAATTATCTATGTACGCCAACTGTCCCTGCCTTTCATTCAGTTTATTAATTTTCACAAGAAATATCGGAAGAAAAATTTGTCATCCGCGGCCTTCTTAAGCATTATTGGAAAAAAGGTTTTAGTGCAAAGGCCTCAGCCGAGGAAATTTGTGCAGTGGAAGGGGAAAGTGTGATGCATCGAAACACGGCCGCATTTTGGTTTGGCGGTTTAATTCTGGGATTACAAGCCTTGAAGATGAACTTAGATCAGGTCGTCCTAGATCACTTCGAGCTGGTTCCAGAGGGCAGGGCTATCAACGCTGAGCTATACTGTGAAAAGCTCGATGGGGTATATGAAGTTTTAAAAGTGAAATACCCCACTTTGATTAATAGGAAGCAAGCGTTATTTCAGCAAGACAACGCCCCTGCTCATCGCTCACGATTAGTTAAAGAAAAATTTTCAGAAATGAACGGGATTAGCGTCTTGCCCCACCCTCCTTACAGCCCAGACGTCGCACCGTCTGACTATGGACTTTTTAGGTCAATGGCGCATTTTTTGAAAGGTCGGCGCTTCGAAAACTTCGGTGATGTCAAATCTGGATGCGAGGAGTTCTTTGCCTCGAAAACTGCAGAGTGGTATCAACATCAAATACAACTTTTGGCTGAAAGATGGGTTAAAGTAGTTGAAAATGATGGCCTGTATTTTGAAGAATAAATTTGATTTGTAAATTTTGTACTCACATTTGAATAAAATTAATTTTGTGAACAAGGACTTTTGTAACAACCTAGTATTTATAGGGAGGAATGAACACCCTATTAAAATTTCGGAAGAGATAATAACAAATCCATTCGCGGTGATTAAGTCAGCAAATTAAGCTACAGCTTAATAAAAAAGAAACAGAGAAAAGTTCTAGGAAAGAAAAATATATAATTAAGCTTATATTTAAAGTTATATTCTGCAAAATCTCTCTCTCTACCTCTTATTGCCACGTCTTTTGATTATTTAACCCCGCCCTTTTTTTTTAATTGTAAAGATATAAAGTTGTCTAGTTAGGGTTATATTACTCCCTCCAACTTTTATACTTAAATTTTCTAGGAATGCTATTGAAACAGCTCCAGCAAGCTCTTATAATAAAAGTTTCCAGATAGGAGTGAAATGAAATAAAGATACTCCACTTAGAAGTTTACCTGTAAAGGAGCAGTTTTACGACTTGCGAAACCCTTAAGAATTTATGGCGTAACTGATAGGAACTGCTTATAAGGGGGCAATACCCTCTGCTTGTATTGTCCTTGCTTGATGTGGCTGCTTTGTCTCTCTGCTTTGGCGGTGCTGGTCGGTTCCTCTGCCGGGCAAATCTGCACCATGCCTGCCTCACCGGTGAGTTGTTAAAACCGGTGAAGATATGAAGGTTGTTAATGTTTCTAAACTTCACTAAACTTCGAAAAAGATCGTTCAAAAATATTTTGAAGTGTATAATAAATTCCTTAGTTTTATTTTATTCATTAGTAAATAATTTTTGGTTTTTACTTCTCGAAATCGGATATTGTCAATCACGTTTTATAGCACTTAAGGAACGAATTCGGTCTCTTGCACTTGTTTGTTTAACCTGTGAGTCCAGTAGAGTAAAGTGTGAGTCCTACATTTTGCCTAGCCAGATATAATTAAAATAGGGATCTTTAACGAATACCTGACATCGTACAGGCTAGGGAACTCAATTTTACGTCCGATCCTAGGGACGGCAGACCCAAGAATCTTTTAATACCTTTGAAAAATCCTAGGGCCGCTGCGGGACGCGAACCCGGATTTGTTAAAGCGTAGTGAAGATGCTTAATTATTGGTGTATTATAGGTTCTGTTATTTTATTCGGTATCAAACCTATTTTATTTATATTATTTTAAGAATAGTCATGATTAGGTAAATGTTTACTAGGTGAAAACCTATCATTTCGTATAATTAATCCGACAGCTCTACATTTTATTTATTTATTTTATTTTTTATCATGAATTCCATGAACGTTTATTGCCAAATCTTAGTTAACATTTGATATAACACTATCAAAGAAATCATCACGTTTCCAATTCTCGTTTCAAAAACATCAATTACACCTATTTAATGAGATCTGTTAATGGTAACTTGTCCTGCTATTATGTTTAAACATATTTTCATTCTATTAATTGAATTCACAAAAAAAAAAAAAAAAAAAAAAACGAAAATTATAATTGTTTAGCAAGACCAAACAAAAACCAAAATTTTTGATAAACTATGAGCAAGTATTTTGCTTTGAATTCTAATAAATTGAAAATTTGTCATCTTGAAAGTGTCTGTATGCATAATACAAAATTAGATTCGGGTTACATTTCAAATATTTATGAAAACATTTTGGTTTTTGCTCAAATTTAGTAGTAGCAACTGCAACAATTTTACTTAAGTGTCAACTTTAAGCCAAATCAACTATCCTGAATTATCATTGGCAAGGAAATTATCAGAGAATTTATGATTTATCCTTGCGGCTTACAATTATACATGGAAAATAGGCTTTGAAAATCTCTTAAATAGGTTTTTTGCCGATTTTCATAGAGAAAATCAGAATAAACCAGCAGGAATTATAAGAAACCTTGCCATGTTTCCTATTATCACTTACATTTGCTTTATCTACAACGCTTTGCATATCAGAAAGGTCTGGAGACATTGAAAGCTCGCAGTATAATGACCAGGAATAGGATTTTTATGTAGTAAAAATTACAAAATATGTACATAAATATGGACATACACAAATATATGAAATAAAAATATGAAAATATGGGAAAAAAGAAATGAAAATATGGACTTAAAATTAAAATGTTTACAAAGTTTCACATAAAAATAAATATACATTTAAAATACATATAAAATATCAAAATAAAAAATGAAGTAACAAAAATTTTTGGAAATGTAAGAACACATTAAACTTCCTCATCTTCATCATAAAAAACGTTGGTTAGAGATGCATTCTAACATTTTCCAGGATAACCGAAAACGACTGACCTGACGGGTGCGAATCTCAAAGTTCTTAGCCCTTTATGTTTAAGGGCCAAATATTTCTAGGGTTTTCTCTTTTGTACTGCCGTGCAATATTTTTCAAGTCGTCAAGTCCAGGATATTTTAAACATCTTTTACATTTTGTTTTACAGAGGTTTCGTTGTTTCCTTTGGCTTCATTAATTTTTTATTTTTAAAATTCGCAGTTGAATAAATAAGCGTGTTCAGGAGTGGATCATAATTTCTTTGTGCCTTTTGATTTTCCAAGAATTTTTTTTATACCTACGTTCATTCTCTACTTTACAATTTATTTATTCTAAGTATTGATTGAATCTACGTAAAACAAGTTTATAACTAACAATAACTTTAAAGTTAATTCCCTAAAAGTTGTAAAATATGGACAAAAATATGTATTTATCGAAATATATGTAAAAATATTTAAAAACCATTTAGTATGGAAACATATGGAAAATAAAAATGGTTCAAAACAGTTAATATCATGGTAAAAACCATTTAGAAAACATACGTTTCTATGCCTCAGAAGAAAATATGTAAATACATGAAAATCCCATCCCTAATAATATTGTATATTCCACAAATATCTGTTACTCTAAATTTGTTTTAAACCTAACTCATTAGGTTGACATATTATTGGTGCAGGTCCCCGATCTGAGAATTTCCATGGATAAAAAGTTGCAGCATTCGTAAAAATGAAGCCACTCACGAATTTTCAGCCGGATGTTTATAATTTCACAAAAAGGTGCCTGGATGCCGGACAATGTCATATGCATGTTTTGCCCTCTCTATCATTATATTCTAAAACATATATGTCTAATGTTCATATTTAAGAATTTAGTGAAAAAATATATTCCTTTATTATTGTCAGATCATGAGGAGTTTTCACTACGTTTCGCAGTTCAACACCCCATCTTCAGGTACACTTCAACAATCAACAAAAACGAAAATAACAATTTTACGAATACACTTAATATTGTATTATCTTTTTTATCATGTGCACATTTTGTTTTTCTTACCTCTTCACTATACATTAATTCAACCCTCTACTATCAAACAATGAAACAAATTTTTATCAATATCTTCAGTTGGTTTATTTTTTATCCGATATTAAACAATCATTATGTAGCAATCATTAATATTTGCTACTTCACTGACATTAATTGACTTCTTATTAGTATTTACATTTAACACGTTAGGTACGGCATCGGTCCCCGGGGTCCGATGTCTTACATTCCCCTCTTAACAGCCGATTTTCACATGAAAATGTCCGAAAGTCCGAACACTTCAAACACTCAATTTAGTCGATTTTTAATGAGATTATTGTATTTTAATGCAGAAAATGTTGCTAACAGCTGAAAGTTTCGATAAAGTATGGCGTGAATCCTATATCGGCCTTTCCTACGCCTATTATGTCTAGTTCCAATCCTTACCAAGAGATAATGACCTTGAAACGCTCATTTAATTCACTTTTTAGTCAAAAGATAACGCTTTCGTCAAAGCATTCCCATTGGACTCCGACGCCCGATATCGTCTTTGAATCATCCCAGCAGTCGGACTCCGGGGACCGATACCGTTCAATTCAGTATACCCCTAAAATACACCGCCGCACTTAACGTTTTAATAATCGGTATCTTTTTGTTTTGTTTTTTCCTTGCCCAGATCCAAGAATTTGCGCAGATGAAAAAGTTTAGCATTAGTAAACATTAAGTCACACACGAATTTTTAGCCGGATCTTAATAATTTCACAAATAGGGGCCGGAATCCCGAGCAATGTTCATTCTTGCCCTTCACATCATTATATTGTAAATTATATAATATTTTATTCAATGCCAATTCGTTAAGTCGGAAACTATTATTCTGGTGTTGGATTAAAAAGTGTACAAAAAACAAAAAACTATTTAAAGACTAAAGAGTAGGCAAGAGGATTAAGATAAGTTTTGTTTAAGATAATCCATGACTTTGAGTAGCAGAGCATGGACTAGGTACGTTGTAGTTTTAATATCGAAGCTTCCTCTCGATCCATCAAGAGTTATTATTTGGCAAACCGATCTAGAAAAGTTACTCCTGGTCAATATTATATAGATATAGTTTTTATTGATTTAAAAAGAAATATCGTAAGAAAACTTAGACCAGCTATATGAGGAATTTCTTCAATAACTATTTCCTCAGCCGTTTCACCATCATATACTTAAAGGAAATTTGTCTGGAGAGCGAATTTTCCTCATTGTCAAAGTTTTTAATAAGCGGGCTACGGATAGGATCGAAGTGGAGGGGGGGGGAGAGTGGAATGTGGCCACTAAAGAATTCCTAAATAAAAGATTAATAGAAGTGACATTCTTACATCCAAGTTGGCTCCATAACTTAGTCGACTCATGTCAAAATATAAAAACGGAACTGTGGGCTATGGGATATGCCCCTAGCAGATGTCACGTAGCCCACACATGTTCTAGATCCTGTCGTAGTGGTCATGTAAATAAATGATGAGAGGGATGTAACTTGGAGGAAAAAAAATATGTTTTTATACTCATCCCTCAGTTTTTTCATTTTTAATTCATCGATATCTCTCTTATAAAAAGAAAGGAATTTATGAGTTGGTGGAAACGTCATCCTAAAAGATAAAATTATGTAGGTATATGCAAATAATTATTTTCAGAATTCAATAATAATATTAGCATATCCTTGCAAGAACTCTCTCTGTACACAGCTATGTTTTTCTACCAAATGCATTTTGCTCAGTAATATTAGGAATTAACACGAGCATCGAAAAAAAAAAAAATGTAAAACTTACCAAAGAATCCCGCATCGGGGTTTTTTTGGAAAATTTATTATTCAAAAAGAGCATAGAATGTTGCTACAATGACTCTCTTTAAGCTATAATCGGATTAGTTGATTCGCAAAATCGATCATCGAAAATTTGCAATTTTATCATTTTGCTTGAAATATGAATTACATCAATGTTCCGTCTCGTACAACTCGAAAAAGTCTGCTCTGACTATAAATCGTCAATTATTTATTATTTATTATTGTACATCCTCCCTTGCCTTTGAGGCAATACGGATTTTGCAGCAATGAGACGTTTCGCACACGCAAAACACCTCACTGCCGCATGTTAACAATTATATACAATCTTTTGTCTGTGCCAAGTTTCCTGTTCTCATTTTTCCTTCACTCCTCGTACTTAGTCCGGTGGTCTTCCTGGGACTGCTCCAGTTCTTCTTCCCAAGGCAAAGTGGGAGCGACCAATGATGTCCTTCCACCCGTACACAAAGGATTTGAAGTACGGGTAGTTCTGCTCACTCATCAGCAGAGGAAGATCGCTCTCCGCCAGAACATACAGCCCTGTCTCTCTCTGCAGTTTTGCTCTCAGTGCCTCATAGGCGGTGCAAGCCAGTAAAATGTGCTCTGCTGTCTCCGGTACCCTACAACTTGGGCATAGGGGATCGATGTCCTTACCATATTCTACCAGTTTTGCACGGAACCCCCCATGCCCCGTGAGGAATTGAGAGACCCAGTAGTCCGGTATGACCCAGGAGGCATCTAGCCTTGAGGTGACGGAAGGAAAATACTTCCTTAAGGTTGCCCCCTTTAAAGTATCAACCCATCTCCGATTCCAATTGGCTAATGTGTTCTGCCTTATTATTGTCTTCCACCTCCGTGGGTCTTCGCCGATCCTCTCTCGAAGATTTACCGGCAGATCTACCAGGCCTTCCCTCTTCATCTTGTACCGGAGGTAATCTTCACGCAAAAGGAGATCGATGGGAATGACTCCCGCTAAGACATGCACCGCCTCATGAGACACAGTCCTATACGCCCTAGTGACTCGAAGCAGAGCCATCCGCTGAATCGTCGCCAACTTTTTCTTCTGATGGTGCGAGAGATGTTGACTCCATGCCGGGGACGCATATCTCAGAATACCCAGAATCACTCCTTTGTAAATTGTTAATGTAGCTGGGTATCTGAGACCCCAAAAGGCGCCCCCGATACGACCTAGTCCGTTAAGGGCTATGGCCACCCTGTTTCTTAAATAGTCCAAGTGAGGTGTTACATTGAACTTTCTTCCAATCTTTATGCCAAGGTAAGTCACAACCTCACTTGGACGTATCCTCTCCCCTTTTATAACAACAGTAATAGGGTGGGCCCTATCGGTTTTACCCCTCAATAGGATGGACTGGGTCTTGGCAGCGGCCATCCTCAACTTCTTCCTCTCGCACCATCTACCTATTATGTTGGCACACCGTTCAGCTTCATTTTTTAGCATGGCTCTGCTATCTGAAGCCACTACAACGGCGAGGTCATCGACATATGCCGTGGCGGGGAACCGCTCCTCTTCCAGCACACCCAGCAACTCGACGAAGATCAATTTCCACAGGGCAGGGCCGAGGACAGAACCCTGTGGACAACCTCTTTCTACATCGGCTTCTACCTCAAAGAAGCTTCCTTTTAGCTTCAATTTGCGGTCCTGGAGGTAGCTTCTTAAAAGGGCAAACAAGTTGCTGGGAGCTTCATATTTGTGCAACTGCTGAAGTACGCTCGGCCACCACTATATACTATATATATATATATATATATATATATATATTATACCTATTATACCTATTATACCTATTAATTAATAAGAGCGGAGTGTTAGGCAGTATAAAAATTGCCAATTAGATCGAAAGAGTAAAAAGGACTACTTGAATCTTAATAATAAAAAAATAAAAAAAATTAAAATCGAGCGTAGTCCTCGGCTCCAAGGGTAGAGGCTAAATATCATTGATGGAAATTGGATGAGGCCAAAAATAGGGGGTAGGTGCGGGAATAATATTAAAAATCGGTGTAACCGCTCTTTCCCACCCCCTAAACCCTAATTTATGGCTTGGGTTATCATACCTCGAAAGCATACAAATTGAACGAGAGCGGAGTGTTAGGCAGTATAAAAATTGCCAATTAGATCGAAAGAGTAAAAAGGACTACTTGAATCTTAATAATAAAAAAAAAAAAAAAAAAATTAAAATCGAGCGTAGTCCTCGGCTCCAAGGGTAGAGGCTAAATATCATTGATGGAAATTGGATGAGGCCAAAAATAGGGGGTAGGTGCGGGAATAATATTAAAAATCGGTGTAACCGCTCTTACCCACCCCCTTAACCCTAATTTATGACTTGGGTTATCATACCTCGAAAGCATACAAATTGAACGAGAGCGGAGTGTTAGGCAGTATAAAAATTGCCAATTAGATCGAATGAGTAAAAAGGACTACTTGAATTTTAACAATAAAAAAAAAAAAAAACGAGTGTAGCCGCGGCTCTAAGGGTCGAAGCTAATTATCGGTGATGGAAATTGGATGAGGCCAAAAATAGGGGGTAGGTGCAGGTCACGTTATTTCTGTTTTGAATTATTTTTTACGATCATGTTTTGCATGTTGCAATTGATGAGCGCCCATTGAGGGGCTCCAAGGGTAGAGGCTAAATATCGGTGATGGAAATTGGATGAGGCCAAAAATAGGGGGTAGGTGCAGGTCACGTTATTTCTGTTTTGAATTATTTTTTACGATCATGTTTTGCATGTTGCAATTGATGAGCGCCCATTGAGGGGCTCCAAGGGTAGAGGCTAAATATCGGTGATGGAAATTGGATGAGGCCAAAAATAGGGGGTAGGTGCAGGTCCTAATTAATCTGGATAGGCAAAATTTAGGACTCCCACTGTAGCATCGTCCGATTAGCCTTAGTGGCATAAAGTGACGTTAAACAAGCAAACAAACAATAATACAAAAATTACTTAATTTAGCAAAATTCTAATTTATTTTATTGAAGTTGATCTTATAATTAATCTATATAAATAAAGATGAAATTCTGTTTATTTGTTCTTTATACAAATCCATACCGGTTATCCTAAATTCTTCAAATTCCGTTCAGTTTAACGTGCATAGCGAGTGAAAGTCTGAAATCAAAATCTAATTTAAAGCAATAATGGCTTTTTTTTTATTATTAAGATTCAAGTAGTCCTTCATCCTCTTTCGATCTAATTGGCAATTTTTATACTGCCTAACACTCCGCTCTCGTTCAATTTGTATGCTTTCGAGGTATGATAACCCAAGTCATAAATTAGGGTTAAGGGGGTGGGTAAGAGCGGCTACACCGATTTTTAATATTATTTCCGCAACTACCCCCCTATTTTTGGCCTCATCCAATTTCCATCACCGATATTTAGCCTCTACCCTTGGAGCCGAGGACTACGCTCGATTTTAATTTATTTTTTTAAATATTTTATCAATGTTTCGATTAAATTACTCCTTTTAACTATTTCGATTTAATTAGAAATTTTTATACTGCCTAAGACTCCGTTCCCGTGCAATTATAAATTTATATATAAATATATATATTATGTTTTATGTATATAATTCTTTATACATTATATACAACGTTTATATATATATTTATATATATATATTGTATATACTATATACAACGTTACTATTATATTAATATAACAATATTATTAATACAATATAATTAATAGTACACCTCGTTCGCGAGTTTCCATACCTGAGATTGGTTTTTCCAAGGTACAGTGGTCATGTAAATAAATGATGAGAGGGATGTAACTTGGAGGAAAAAAAATATGTTTTTATACTCATCCCTCAGTTTTTTCATTTTTAATTCATCGATATCTCTCTTATAAAAAGAAAGGAATTTATGAGTTGGTGGAAACGTCATCCTAAAAGATAAAATTATGTAGGTATATGCAAATAATTATTTTCAGAATTCAATAATAATATTAGCATATCCTTGCAAGAACTCTCTCTGTACACAGCTATGTTTTTCTACCAAATGCATTTTGCTCAGTAATATTAGGAATTAACACGAGCATCGAAAAAAAAAAAAATGTAAAACTTACCAAAGAATCCCGCATCGGGGTTTTTTTGGAAAATTTATTATTCAAAAAGAGCATAGAATGTTGCTACAATGACTCTCTTTAAGCTATAATCGGATTAGTTGATTCGCAAAATCGATCATCGAAAATTTGCAATTTTATCATTTTGCTTGAAATATGAATTACATCAATGTTCCGTCGCCCACAACTCGAAAAAGTTTGCTCTGATTAGAAATCGTCAATTGTTTTCCAATGGTGTATATTAACATCAATTTGGCTAAGCACCTACCTACCGAAATAGTTAGTTCTGGGTAACATTTTTTCATAGCCCATCATAGGACAGGAGTGTATAAAATGAATAACGTGTTAACTTAAAAAGTTCGGTAATATTCTTTTTCTTTTAGTATTTACTTATCACAAGGCTATGCATTATAATTTCGTTTAGAAAAAGTTTTCTGTGACTTAAGACCGCAAAATGTCTGGAGAAGCTTCCCAGGTTAGATAGAAGATTCCCGAGTTATGCTTTTTTTACACATTTCTTTAAATTATCAGAATCAAAAATTATGAATCAGGGATTACGTTTTAGATTAACAAATATGGTTCCTTAAAATACACTCCCAATAGAGAAGATACTTAATTGTGATTGTTTGGTTTATTTTTAATACGGTTATTTTTATATAAATTTTAAAATAAACAAATCTATCTTGGATATTTCTGAGTTTATTGTGTTGAAATACTTTATTTACACGACGATGCATGCCTAATATACCTTTTGTAAATACTTTAGATACTTTATAGGCCATTGTTTAATTTTGGTTACTAATGACTAAAGGATTAGATTCTTAACACATTATGAGCGGGCAGGTACTTGTACCCGTTCCGTTCATTGCCGCTGAAAAGCGGGACAGGTATTAGAACCCGTTTAAAATAAGTAATTTTAAGTGGCACAAGGGAAGAATAATGTTATATCAAATGTATGGATCAGTGTATTTTTACACCAGGAATACATTACACATAAAATACAATGTCATCATAAATAACAAAATTCGTTTGCTTCTCTTTCAAATTTCATTTATGCTAGGTTTATATTTCCAAACTTCGTTTATTATGAGTTTGACGATGTATCCGTAGACTCAAGTCTCACTAATTCTTTCCGTTTAATAAATTTAATCTCACGAATTTCTGAATTATATTTGTCTGTTACAAATAATACTTTATTAAAGTCTTCAAACCCTAATCATTTTTGTATATATTTAAAATAGTTTTTTTCTGAAAATATCATTTTAAATGATTACTAGAATATTTATGAAATGTAAATAAACGTATATAAAATATAGTTGCATATAAGACCCATTATCAAATTTAGCAAAAATCTAACCATTAGTTTTACGTCTATCAAGTTTATTTTTACACGCATATATTTTGCTTAGCTGGCTAATTTGCCCGCTACGCAGCACTGTCCTATATCCTAAGCCGCTCATAATGTGTTAATGAATAGTTATCCAAATAAACTTCACAGCTTCAGACTAGACCGATGGCAACAAGTTGACTTACTGTCAGGACCAATATAACCAAACTGGTAAACCTCATAGATCGAAATGTAAAACTTGAGAGTGATTTTCTGTTTCGTTATTCTTCTGAACACTTCATCCATTCTCGTTACGCTCGAAATGAGCGGTGCTAAGGGGCTTGGAAAAATAAAAAATAAACACTCACTTTTATTGTAAAAATAGATGAATATAATTTATTGATACATAAATATAAAATGTAAATCTGGATCTTCTGTTTCTTGGTAGTGCACCCCAGCCAGGATGGACTGCTGCCTCTACCCCTTGGTCGGCTGCTCCGCAGTCGGTGGTTTTAACATCTGCGTCCTCAACATCACAGCTCTTCCTGGCTACATCCTCAACACTGGAGGCGCTGTCTGAGGCAAATCGTCGCTTCTTCCTCAAAGCAACTTTTTTTTTAATATAATTAATAATTAACAACATACCCAGAGAAGAGATAAGAACCTAAAAGTCTATCAAGCTGTCTGAAACAGTCAATCAATCGTTTGCAAGCACTCAAGCAGTTGACAATGCTGTTTATGGATAGAATAGATACACAAGTTATCACCATGTAAAATATACTCAGACCTTGTTAATATGTTACACATAAACATAATATTTACTAATAAAATCTTCTTCACTCACTTGAGACCTGTTCAGTGCCTCATCATTATACACCGTTATAGTCTATTATGTCCTTATATCACTTGAATTAATTAAGGAATTAAATTCATTATATCTACGCGAATGTGAAATAGGCCAATTTTATTTATGTTATGTTTTATATATGAGCCGTTTATTTTGAAAGTGGCCTAACTCAATTTTTTAATTTTTTCCGGTTATCATGGTTACATGCATAACATTATATTATTTATCAGCAAAGCATTTCAGGTTGCTTATAATTCGAGCAAATACGATAATTCTTAACACATAAGTTTTCAGAATTAGTTCAATAATTAAAGCGTGCAGTTTGAAAGTGGCTTAACTCCATTAATACTTAAATCAAGATATTTACTATTGATAATCGGAAAGTAGTGATGAAGGTAATTTTAATTAATTAGATTACAAGATAATCTAAGTTTTTGGACAATTGTATTAGTTGAATAAACAGTGCATTGTGCTTACAAAAAAATTACGATGAAGAAGAAAGAAAGAAAGTTTTTGAGATGTTTTGGAGTTTGGGAGATTTTAGCAAAGCTATCGAGCGCTAAATTGTGGAACGATGTCGTCCAACAAACGGAAAAGGTTCATCAATAAATTAGAGTTTTAGGTATTTATTAAATTATAAAAACGGAAAAGTTCCCGTTTGTAAAAAATTCTTTTTGGATACTTTTAAAATAAGTAAAGAAGGTCGCTTAAAATGAGTATTAAGCTCTGTAAATGTAGGCAATGATTTACGTGGGATGGTTGGATCATCAAGAAAATTATCTGAGGAAGGACAAAAGCACGTTCATAACGAACAATATTAAAAGTGTTTTAAAGATATGTAAAATAATTTCATTATTTTTTTTTTCAATTTGAAGTCTTTTAAATTATGTTGAATGGACTTGGGCATCTTCAAATTTAATAATGAATCTTGTTGTTAATTTTGAAAGTGGCCTAATTCCATTCTTGATAAGAAAACGCATATTATTCACTTATTGATTTCCACTATTTTAATAGGAACTATAAAATTAACACCCTGAGATAAACTTAACCAGTATGACTCATTAGTGACCTATACTTATATTTTTAAATCCATTGAAACGCAAACCCTCAAATATCTTGATTTGGTTATAAATGGACTTAGGCTACTTTCAAAATAAACGCCTTATATTATTTTTGAAAGATTTTTTTTTTTTTTTTCAGTACGCGTTAACTTTTTTGGATACCAAATCATATTCGATGATTGAGGTATCATTTCAAAGTTTTCCTTCCCTTCCAGATTTAAAAATACATTATTTGGACATTACTAAAAAAATATTGATATTTGTCGATTATTTAAAGGATCTCTGTATTCTATACAAATTGAAGAGAAAAAAATCGTAAAAAAGGTGTTCCCAAAACTTGCGGAGTCCTTAATTATTGGCTACTGTTCGTAGTTGACAAATAATGCTAAACGCTCTCGAAACTAAAATTTTTATGTTTTTTAAAAAAAAGTTCACGCTTGTATGATGTTTCTTACTTACCCTTCTTTCAACAATGCATACATAATTCGCATGTTGGAGGCTCTAGACCTTTTAACAAATATTTCGATGTATTATTTACTTATATTTTTTTCATTTAATCAGTAAACTTAAAAAATTGTTGGATTGGATAAACGACAGGTAATTCATATCGAAGTTCCATAATTCAAATAAAGTAGTTGAAAAACTATTGTATTCCAATTGATAATATTCTATGTAACCAAAATATTATGTAATTATTATCTTTCTTGCGTTAACGGGTCTTTTATATATGGTTAAATGTGGCATGAAGGGGCTAAGCGAAGTGGAACATGTAATTTCCATTTAAGAGAGGAATTTAAAAAGGGCTAGGGGCAAATAATAATGTTATTGTTATTGCCTGATATGTAATAACAAAGGGTGTTTTTGATTGAATATTTTTTATTAATACAATCCTTCAATTCCTCCAATAATAATGACCAAATGGCGATAGCATATTGACCAAAAAATAAAAATCACCTTTTAGAAAATTAATTTTAATGCTTTATTTTCGAGTTTCATTTAAATTCATTATTTTTTATATTATTTACTGCTTATTTTGTAAAACGTGTTTGGGCATGATTATGAAAACGAAAATATAACATAAGTTTGATTCATCTCATTCATTGTTTAATTGGAAGTTCAAGAACAATATTTATAATAATATTATATATTTAATAAAAATAAAAATATCCTAACAGAATTATTAACGTTTAACACATTAACTATTTCTTGGGATTTTATTAAAACTATTCACCAAAGAATGAAAACAGACAGCTACTAGGCGGCACTTGAGCACTTCGAAAAAAATGATGATTTTGAAATTAAATTTTTTAACTCTCCCAATGCAGCTTTTATTTTTATGTATTTTTCAAGCCATAATTTCTAATGCAGTTCGGAGTTAAAGAAAGTCTCCTATTATATCCTTAAAATATATAATTGAGAATATTAATAAATTTATTTTTCTGATTTAATATGTTTCAAAATGAGTAACCTCTTCTTTCTTAGGTTAAAAATAATGCTATATAGAATAAAAATAATAATCACCATATGATTTTTTTTCAATCATAATCAAAAAAAATAATTAATCTTAGTACAAATCATAAAATTATCGGATTTGATTACGAAAATGTTATCAGATCATGAAAACGAAAATATTCCATAAGTTTGAGACATCTCATTCATTACTTAATTGGAATTCAATAAAATATTTACGATGTTATTGTATCCTTAATAAATATCTTAATCTCCGTAAATAATATCTTTACAGAATAACGTTTTAGTCTTTATCTATAAAACATTAGTAATTTACAAAAGATTCATAAGAAAATTAAAAAAGTTTAAAAATAATAATATGCAAAAAAATTAACCATTTAGACCTGATAAAAAAAATAATAATAAACAAGTATAAAGAAAGAAAAATTAGTACTATTTAATAATGGCGCGAAGTTCAATTTTTTTTATCAGTTCTAATTTTTCATAACTTTTATTATAATTAAAGTTCATTCAAATTATGTATTAAAAATTTAATATCTCTATATGTTATAAAATGGACGAGTTAATACCATTAAAAGTTCATCGTTCATTAATTTTTTCCATTATAAAGGTTTATTTGCTCCTGTCTAGTATTCGTCAAAAATCGGCAATTATAAGGCTTTAGGAAGGTAAGTACACATTCGTACCTCTTCCCTTACATGATTCAATTACTATGGTTGTTTGAGTAAGGAAATCTCTCATCCAGCCTCTTGTTTGTCTACTGTTTTTATTCCATGGTAGGTCATTTATATCCCATATTAAATTGCTTTTATGTATGTTTAAGTTATTATGTAATCGTTTTTAGAGGTTCATAACATTTTACAGGAAGATTAAAACAAGTAACTAAATTAAATATCCTTCATTAAAATTTATGGAAAAAAAAGAAAAAGAAATCGTTTATCGACGTAGAATTGAATCTGCAATCTGTTGTAAACGAAATTTATGAAATTAGAACCCGAAACAATCGAAGTAGAGTGTGGGTGTATTTTAAGTGTAATCGCCTTTGTAAGCTTTTAGTCCCGAACAACCATCCTCTCACTAAAAGCTTTTGTCTTGTTTTTTTTAACTAAATCGTCAACTAAAAATAATTTTTAATTGAAAGCTGCCTTTTGAAAAAATATAATAATTTTTTTGTAAATAAATCACCTGCTTTTAAGTTACGCAAAATAAAATTTAGAGAATTATAGAGGGAAGTGATATACATCGTAAGGGCTTTTTGCTAATGATTAGCGGATAGCTGAGTAAAAATTTTTATAAAAAAAAAAAAAAACACATCTTATTTCATCCCTCCACCATGCAGCTCTTGGAATATGAGGATATACGAGTTTACCAAACTTCACTAGTCAATAGTATATTTTTTGTTATGTATAGTGGATTCTGTCATGGATGGCAAAGTGGAATTTATTGATTATCGATATTATTGTAAATAATTTTCTGGACGAAGGTATTGTTTAACCAAAACTTGGTCAGGTTTAGGAAATGGTAGTTAGATCCAATTTTAGAAAATTTGGGGTCCTTAAACTTTGAAAAAGTTACTACATCAAAAGATAAATTATTGAGTCAAAATGATTTTGGAAGGACAAAATTAAAGGGAGGAAGACTAAAGAGGGTGTATATTAAGAGGGACATTTCAGAAAAAAAATATATATACATATAGCTGTGTAAAGAGTCCTGGGAGTTCATATCAGAGTTGGGCGTATTCGTATTCGCAAATAAGAATACGAGTATCACCCGAAGCACCCCCAACCTGCGAATACGAATACGAATATATTTGTATTCGAAAATATAAATACGAATATTCGAATATTCGCAGGGGAAATCAGCGAATATTCGATTATTCGCAGGAAAATCTGCGAATATTCGATTATTCGCAGGGAAAATCTGCGAATAATCATATACGCGCAGCTGAAATATACAAATACGTTCGTATTTACTTGATAAAAATACAGAGACACTCATATTCCCTACAAAAGTATACGAATACACTTATTTTCGCAGGAATAAATATTAAAACAGCTATATTCTCAACTAATAACACTAATTAATGTATTCCATGACTAAACTTTATATTATTTGTATTAAATTTTACGTTAATGTTAAAAGTAGTTATTTAATTGTTATATATTTATTACTTTCACTTACCTACATACGAAATATATAGTAAGGGAAATTATTGCCATTGTGAAAAATTTCCGGTTTTCAACGGAACCGGACGTTTTGGGGTCTCCTGAGTCCCGCGAAATGGTCTGTGTTTGTGTGTGTGTGTGTGTGTGTGTGTGTTTATTTCTCTTATGTTTAATTCTTTAATTCTTTCGTATTTAATATTAAGCCATTTTTTGTAAATAGGGATGACAAGGGACAATTATTTACTCGAAATCAAAAATAAAAATAAATTACTTTAAAGGAAGATTTTTTCCTTAGCTAATAATGAATGCCCTATCAGACCTAATAGATTTCTTACTATTAATGAATGCTTCATTAAAATTGAACTTAAAATGTTTAATCGAAATAGTTTTTTGAGAAATCGTAAATAGAAAAATAGTATTCGGATACTACTTAATTTATTAAGTATTTTATTTTAAATTTTCAAAGTTTAAGGACCCCAAATTTTCTAAAATTGGATCTAACTACCATTTCCTAAACCTGACCAAGTATTGGTTAAACAATACCTTCGTCCAGAAAATTATTTACAATAATATCGATAATCAATAAATTCCACTTTGCCATCCATGACAGAATCCACTATACATAACAAAAAATATACTATTGACTAGTGAAGTTTGGTAAACTCGTATACCCTCATATTCCAAGAGCTGCATGGTGGAGGGATGAAATAAGATGTGTTTTTTTTTTTTTTTTTTTATAAAAATTTTTACTCAGCTATCCGCTAATCAATAGCAAAAAGCCCTTACGATGTATATCACTTCCCTCTACAATTCTCTAAATTTTATTTGGCGTAACTTAAAAGCAGGTGATTTATTTACAAAAAAATTATTATATTATTATAGTATATAAAAGGAGAAGTTACTCAACTTGATAAGGATGTGGTACCGTCATGAGAATGGTCTCAATGGAATCAGAACATAGAAACCATAAAAAATGGTACATACCAGGACATATTTGCTGCCAAAATAATTTTTCTTAATCAAGAAAAGGGAAGATAACGCATTGAGAGAACCGTATTAATGGGGTCTCTTATACCCAAACCATATATGGGCGGACTCTGAGGTTTCGAAACTTACCACTAATACTAAGCTGAAGTTTCAGGATGGTACAAATTTTGTTTTAATCATGATTAATTTTGGACTATTTTTCTGTACTATTACATTTTAAAGTTATTGTTTCATTCCACCTATTCCACAATTCCCTGAGCGAAGCCGGGCCCCAAAGCTAGTAATAAATTATTTATAACCACATAAATGTAACGATAGAATTACTAAATAAATCCAAGGCGCCCTGGAAAAGCGGATAGCCAGTTCTACTCCACCCAAATCAGCCAAATCTACTCCAGATTACTGATGAAGTATGAGTTATAATTTGTTGAAATCTAATTTTTCGAGGTGCAAAACATATACAATTATAGAGACGTAACAAATACAGAGGATCCATGTACATATGACTCTTTGGCGTACTTTTGAGCATTAAATATATTTATTTTATTTTGAGCTTATTTAATAATTCAACAAATAAATTTAGAGTTAAACTAAAACCTTGAAAGTGATCTATAATTAATGAAACAAATTATATTTCATACGAAAAAATAACTTAGAAATCTTTTGTGCTGAAAATAAAAATTACCATATTTTATAAGGGTATAACGTTATACATTAATATTTTTCATATTTATTTAGTTATCCCAAGTTATTTAGCGAATACCACATCAGGTTAAAAATAAAAAAAGAAAATATATTTAAACCAACCCCGTTGGGAACTGGACGACAGCCAGAATAAATTTTTCTCTTTTATTGAAGTCTTCTATCACAGCCTTTAGTCAAGCCCTACATATTGAACCGGATTACACAATATTTATTCTTTTACTCTAATGTTTTATACCCACAAGATATGAATCACATGGAAACATTTATTCGATAGGAGGAAAAACGAATAAAACTAAAATTCACTCTGCAAGGAGTCATGCCTAATTAAATTTTTTTATGAAAAACGATAAAATAGTTGAAATTAATTTTAGTATGATTAAAACATTATTTTGTACGGCCAGAAAAGTAAAAGATTAATAAAAAAAAAACCCACTAATATTTGCGGTATTGACTTAGTTGGGTACATAGGAATGGATTAAAATCGTTAACCTTATGTGTAAGGAAAAAAACAAAAAAAAAACATGAAAAACAAGCTATTTCAAATAAATACCTGTTCACCAATCCTGGCTTAAGACTACTAGAACATAAGTGTGCACCACCGATATGTTTATCAGCGAAGTTCTTTTCATCTTAGCACATTGTATTATTCATTATTATATTACTATTAATTTGAAAAAAAAAAACTATTTTTAAGCTACTAAAAATGGAAAGTTACTTACCTTCATAAAGTTTCACTAAATATTCCACAAACTGATTTAAAAGACTGCTATAGAAGTTGGTCATTGAAACAAACATATCGCTCAGTTTTTTTAAAGTTCTATATTTTTCCACTCTTCAATATTTTCTTTAATTTCTTTATATCGTTTCGGGCTTCTGGCCCAACTTCCAGGGGTGTCTGTAGTACATTTTTTAAAATTCCACAAACCTCTGTTGGTCAAAAAAAAAAAGTATGTAGTATACAAATGTCCTTTGCTTAAAAAATTAATGACATTTAACAATGTTCTTCTGTGTTTTTGTGGATCTATTTCCATTAACACACTTTCCTCATAAATAGAACCATAACCATAGAAGAAAACCTTTAAATATTAATTATTTTTCAAGCAAGGATGTATGTATTTTACATAAAAGTTTTTTGTTGTGGAACCTTAAAAATGTACTTGGAAGATAGACAAGAAGTTGGTTAAATAAAGAAAATATGGAAGAGATTTATACTTTTAAAAAACCTGAATACAAAAAATCTTCCTCACATAAGTGAATATACAGCTAGAGAAAAGATATCGCTCATTTGGATGAAGACTGCCACAATATAAAATATACAGATTTTATAGAAGCATGTTGTGATCATAATTGCAACTCTCAACTCTAATGTAAGATTGTCTTGACTGCTTTCCAACGTTAGATATTCAATTTAAAACTCTATAATTTTACTTAAACAAAGATTTAGCAAAAAAAAAAGGGGGTGAAAACGAAAAAGTTCATATTGCGATATTATTAATGATTCAATATTTACTAAATTATTAAATCTATAATTTTTTTTTTAAGGGTGATTAAAACATCCCTCTAGCTCTCAGTATTATGGCGTGTATTAATGCAATGGAAGTAAAGTGTAAATAATATTAAAAAAATTTATAAGATTAAAAATTGTTTATTTGTCAGGGAAATGAATTTGTTTGATTTATTTTTTTTAATTGTCTTTATTGGTATGTTTGCATTAATAACTCAAAGAACCTTAAAAATAATATAGGGAATAAAAAACGTAATTTTCTCTCATTAATTCTTTATTTTATTGTTAATACATTAACGGTGTTGTAAAATTGTTAATAAAAAAAAGTGAAAATCGTCTCTTAATGCTTAAAAAATGGATTAAGTATATGAACCATCATATTTCTTAAATAAACTTTTTTTAAATGTTTCATAACAAGGGCATCCTCAGAATTTCGTCTGGGGTATGCGTCGAGGTATTCTGACCTTTTAATCGATTAATTGTTCAAATAAGACCTATTGATATTGAAAAGTTAAAATATGTGTTTATAGAATGCTTAATTAATATAGAAAATGAATAAAAAATATATTCAATTTGTACTTTTGTTTCTTAAAATTTTTCTAGAGGAGTCAGCTGCCCATATAGCAGACGTCCATGTTTTATAATACTACACAAAGCTTCTAGTGTATTTTTTCACAAACATTGTTGTAGGATTGCCTCGTTAAATTTAAATAATAAATCAATATAAGTTGTTGATGTATATTAATAAAGCGTCCAAAATATTCAACAAAATCATCCACAAACATCCATTAGTACCATTGACTGCCACATTTATGACAGTTGAGATCTGATGTCTACAATAGTACCCACAAACAACTCGGTGAAACAACCAGGGAGTGTCAAGAGGTCCAGAAGTGGGAGGAAAGGATTGAAGCAGGCTGAACAAGTCTGGAAGGTGAAGCACACGTCATTGGGGTCGCAGCAAACCGGTGTGGTGGAGTTACACTTGAGAAAAAACAGGATTATATTTATAACATTCTGTTAAATAATATAATTCAACATGAAGATAGATTATTCTTATTTTCTTCTCATTTTGGTAGGAAGATTATTTATATCTTATAAGTACTTATTAATTAGCAACTTATCTTCCTTTTTTTCACAACTATTTATTTTCTCATTACACCGTGTTGAAGTTTCGGAGCTGTTTCCCGATTCTCAATATGACATACAGAAAATGTATAAGAGTGTATTTTAGCATATGACATTGATGTATTTATTGTAATATTTATTAAAAGACTATCCATCATACGATTGAGAAATTATTTATGTAAGTTATATTTAATTCATTTTATCTAAATTATTAAACTAGTGATTGGATCATTAAATGTTAATAGATATATAAATTAATGTACAGGTTTTGAGAATGGGGAAACTAGCCTCGAAACGTCAACATGGTGTAATGAGAAAATAAATAGTTGTGAAAAAAAGGAAGATAAGTTCCTAATTAATCAGTACTTATAAGATAGATTAAAAACCCTGAATTAAAAAAAAACAAAAACATTCAATGTGATAACGTCTTTTCATGAATGAAATGGATTTTTACATGGAATGTAAAAATAATAAACAAAATCATGAAAAAGCCAAAATAATTCTGAAGAGGGGAGAAGGTTTTTATTAATTTTTAAATTTAAAATGATGAACTTTAAGTGATGCATATAATAAAATTTTATTAATAATGATAATTTTATTAAGGAAAACGTAAGGAAAATAAAATAATATAAAATAAAATAATAAAGAAATGTAAATAATTAAAATTGAATTAAAATATTCGTAGGTATAAATTATATAACATAAATTATCAATAATATATAAACCTATAAGAAAAGAAATAAAATGGTTTCCCCCGGAAACAGATTTGTTTGTTTCTTTAACGTCACTTTGTGCCATTAAGGCTAATCGCATGATGCTTCAGTAGAAGTCCTAAATTTTGCCTATTCATGTATAATAGTATAGGTAATAAAATACCTTAAGTTATTTATGATATTTTTTCCATCGGCTTATCGCAACAAATAAATAACACCTTTTTTGTTATTTATCATCTTAATATTAAGGTTCTCGTTAACATACTGTGGTTTCTAATTACCTCTAAGAATGATTATTCAATTCGATTAATAAAGTGATGCATATAATAAAATTTTATTAAAGAAAAAGTAAGGAAAATAAAGTTATATATAAATTTTCTATAATATATAAACCTTTAAGCAAAGAAATAAAATTGTTTCACACGGAAACAGATTTGTTCGTTTGTTTAACGTCACTTTATGACACTAAGGCTAATCGGATGATGCTTCAGTGGAAATCCTAAATTTTGCATATCCATGTATAATAGTATAGGGATCTTTATCGAGTACCTGACATCGTACAGGCTCGGTACCTCAATTTTACGTCCTATCCGAGGGATGAGGGTTGAGATACTGTGGTTTCTAATTTCCGAAGTATTATTCAATTCGATTAAAAAAGTCCAAAGTAAATGTACCGAATACCGAAATCGTAGCTGAAACTAAATTCTGAAATCATATGCTTTCTATTGGTAAATCAAATTACGGTTATTGAAGAGTAAATACGGAATAAACATATACCTACTGATGATAATAATTTTACAGTTTTTTATAATTGAAAAAATTAAATGTGTAAACGAATTCTTCATAAATAAATAGTAAACTAAGATACTAATATCAAATTCTTTCTCATGATACTTACAGGAGACCCGAATAGCGTACAGTTGAGTGGTAAAGAAGCTATCACAGGTAAAAATATTATGATTATATGAAGTTGCTTCAACATCTTAAAAATACGTTTCGCGTTCGAAATGTTCCATTCAACTCTTACCTAGTATTGTAAGCCTACTTTCACATTTCGTAAGCTAGCGAAATATTGTTTTTCCTTTATCACATGGTTAATAAATATGCCTATCTAAAAGGCTTTTTCCTTATAACAGTCGGTTGCCGAAGTAATGGCTACTTAGTAAAACTGATGTAGATAGTAGCGACTACCAATTAAACTGAAGAAATGTTAACTTTGTTATATTTTATTTTATAAATTTGTATTATAAAGTTTAAAATGTGGTTTCTACATTTAAAATATATATTACTAAACGAGGTGTTAATGTTATGCTTAGTTCTTTGTTTATAATAATTGAGTACACCAATTCACTCTCATTTAGTGAACATGAAGGATTTCACTAAATTATATCAACATTTTTTCACATATTAATCACCTGAACTTTTAATTATGGTTTTTATAAAAGCATATGTCCTATTCTTTTATGTGAATATTGTAAAAAAAAAAAAAAATTGGTGCGATGGCGCAACACACAACTTTCACTTACCAACTTACTTAGATTAGAAATCGACGTGTTTCTCCATAATATGTAAACGCCATTCCTAATTTGAATATCTCCGTACGCTGTAGAAGAGTAGGTATCTGTATTGCAAAATTTGGAAGTTCATAGCACTTTTCCATTCATTATTGCTTATTTATTTTTTGAAGTGACTAATTTCATTAACAATAGAGTTTTTTTTACTGCTTGCTTGTGTTTTACTGAGAGTTGATTTTTTAAATATATTGTGAAGATGAATCGATAGGTGTATTTACGTCTCATTGTAAAGTTTATCTCCTATGCCTTTCTGGAAATCGAGAACGATTACTGTTCCTATAAAGTCGCTTTTTATTGCATTCAAAAATTTATTATGGAACAAAAGATTCTAGACTAAACTGTAATTAACTATAATCTATTATTATCTTATATCATATTTCTCCAAACCTTCGATGCTTCAAAAAATTTTAGCGTCACGTATTGACTCTTTTAAGTAAAATAAATCTTCATTAATAAATAAAAGTTTTTATTTTCATAGTAAGGTTACTAAAATTTTGGCTGTCACATATACGTACATCAAATATCCAAATTTGATTAAAATCGTTAAAGCCGTTTTTGAGTAAATAAAAAAACACGTGATAATGAGAAAACATTTATTAAATAAAGTGCCCCCTCCGTTTGACCAATTTTGATGAAATTTTGACTGTCACTTTGCGGGCATATACTTACACCAAATACTGAGTTTAATCGAAATCGTTTGAGCCCTTTTTGAGAAAATCAAGAAAAACAAAAAAAATAGACAAAATTCTTTAAATAAAGGACCCCCTCCGTTTGACTAATTTTGATTAAATTTTGCTACCACATGGCGGGCATATATATACAACAAATATCCAATTTCAGGTTCGTAAGGTTTATAGTTTTTGAGGAAGTCTGTTCACAAACACACAGACCATTTTGCAGGACTTGGTCATTTGAACTCAGTATTTATTTGAAAACCGGAAGTCGAAATTTTTCACGATCGCAATACTTTCCCTTACTATATATTTCATATATAGGTAAGTGAAAGTAAAAAAAAAGTTTAAAGTCTAGTCTAGATGGAACATTACAATTGCCATATTTAGAATTATAATTACCCTATCTTCTCATAACAGCAAAATAAAATGTCCCAAAAATTGTTAAGGGATAAGAAAGGCCTCTCGATTTTTGTACCGAGAGTATTGTACCGACAATTGACGAGTACATCAGAGAATTTAAATTTATGCAGCATATGTGCAGCTGAACTTCATGCAATAGCCTCAGCACTCTATTCCCCCATTTTGATAGAACAAAACAATATCGCTGTAGTTAATGACTCATTAAGCTCCCAAAGGGAATTAAGTGAAAACCAAAATATCCTATTGCCCTTAAAATAAATTTCTACCTCCAAATGCTAGATGATATGAAAAAAAAGGTTTTGTTTGTTTACCATTCCAGATGGGGATTAAAGACAACGATATAGGACAATGCGCTTCCATTTTAATGCCTCAAGAAACTGGAATGAGATCCCAACGAGCAAGTTAAAAAATCGGTAAGACTCTCCACATCACCTCCAGTCCCTCCAATCACAGTGAGGATGTTGCCATAACCTTTTTTATTTTTATATTTTTTTATTTTAGGGGGCTTCAAAACTTGTCAATGCAAATCCTAGTTTGCAACTCAATAAGGTGATTATACCAATACTCACATATACGACAAACAGATGAACACAGGTAGAGTTCATTAGCCCCAATAAATAAACAGACAAGAATTTAGATTAATACAGAATGCCGTGTTGTGCGAACCCGGCTTATGTTGTTGGTTTATTGCAAAGTGGTGAGTTGAGTCTTAGGGCTAACAAAAGTAAAAGGCAAATCCCTAAAAATTAATAAGTTGGATAATTGCTGTAATTGGAGGCATATAACAAAAAAGATGAAAACTCATAACTAGGCTTTATTGAAAAAAACAAAACAATATGTATTTTTTTAGTATGATTTTTTTCAGGTACAAGTAAACTTCAAATATTAACTGTATTTTCATTACTTCTGTACATTTTTGTTAATCTTATATGATGCACTTATTATAGAGCATTCATTTTAAAGAATGGTAAGGCTCGGTTACTATCCAGCGGGCTGCGGTGCTAAGGATGATATGACCTCGCCGACAGTGGCTTCGAAAAGACAGCCAGGGAGGAAGAGTACGTTGAGCGGGAGGAGGTCGCTGACGCAAGCAGAGCAGCTTCCGAACGTCTTGCATTTATTTAGTGGGTAGCCGCAGCAGGCTGTAGAGTCACCCTCACACTGCAATACACATTGTTTATAGTTATATCATGCGAATTTTATAATAAAATTTAAGATAATGATTTATATTGTGCATGAACCCATTGCCTTACTCAAACTAAGTACAAAATAACTTTTTGCTTAAATAATAAATATATACACCTCTTTGAAATAGATAACAAATTATTCTTTACTCCCACGTATCATACGTACTTCCTGATTATCAACTAGGCTGAGGTAATGTTACCTTATGATGCTTAGCACTCGCTTCCTATTTAGATATCTTAATGTCGAAGAGCATTCTGGTATTGCCAGACATATTGACAGGAGGAGAAGCAGGACAGATCCTTTGAAGTATCGTAGGAGGTGAATAGAGAAGCCGCTATGGCTGCCCCTATTAAGGCGCCCTTCAGTGCTGGGAGGCCACGTCAGGTCGAGCAATAACCTTATTAATACCATCAATAGGACCTCCCCTAATGAGGAAACTCAACTGGCAATGTGCTTCAGCGAGTGGTGATTCGAGGCTGTTTTAAGGAACAAAGGTCAAAATGTTAAATACAATTAAATTCATAGTATCGTAAAGTAATAATCAGTAAGACCTCATGAATTTGTTTGCTATATATAATGGGGTGTATAAAAAACAAAACAAATATTTGTATTGCTATTTCTTTTATATAAAATACAATTAATACTCAAAGTATAGTCCATTGTTATCTACCGTCATTAGCCATCTGCTAGCCAATTGCTCGATGCCACGCTGAGACCATTCCTTGGGACGGCTGACAAAGAACTCTTGGACTTCATTTTCAACTTCCGCAAAATTATTAGAAAAAATTCACTGGAAGAAAATGGGCCATGGATAGAAACAACTAGTAATCGGATGGTGCGAGGTCTAGATATATGGTAGATGAGGAAGGAGTTCAAACCCATGAATTTCTGTAAACGTTTCTTTGGTTCGCCTAGCTGATTGTTGAAGAGTATGTTCGTGAAGGACCAGTCTAGTGCTTCTTTCACCTTCCCCACGGAGAGCTGGCGACTAGCAGAAGCATTTGGCACACCACACTCCCTGGCAAGTTCTCGAGTACTTGTGGACGGATTTGACTGAACAGCTTCCTTCAGAACCTCATAAATCTTCCTTTCCAACGTCGTATCTTCGCTTCTAAATTTTTCAAACCATACTCCGAGCAGTGCACTTGTTAACGACACCTTCTCCTTCATATTTAATAATTTCATATTCAATGAGTTGCTTCAGCGGCTGTGAAATTTTTTTCCAGTATTGTCTTAAAATTACGAGAATTTCGTAGGACACTGTCATGTTTCTTCTTTGAAAGAAAGTAACCAAACTGAGGCTTTTTTGAAGAAGTCCAGTATTATTAAACAAGCTTAGAGAATGCTCTAAAGGGATTATTAATTATTGGTAAATAATAAATAGCATAAATATATTTATAGACTTTTGAACTCTGGAATTTGATAAAAAGGTATTTCTTTTTTTTTATAAACCCTACTATTTTTCTAAAATACGTTCTTTTGTCGGTAAGCCATTTTTGACCAAGACAACATTTTTGATATTAGATCATATTCGATGATTGAGGTATCATTTCCAAGAAGTAAAGATTTCCTTAACCCCCCTCCCGCCCCCCAAGTGGCAAAAATAGACAACGCCAAGAGAAGAGCTCTAAACAATATTATATAAATAATAATATGTAAATAAAAGAATACTTTATTTTGGAATAACTCGGAAACTATCTGCATTCTCTTCAAATTGAAAAAAAGGATCTTATATATGAATTTTAAGTAATTTTTTAGGAATATCAACAACATTATGTTCAAATAAGTGACGAGTGAGATATTAAATCCTACTTATTTTTTATAAAATATACAAAAATTTTTAACAGATTATAAACTTGATGATATAAGGTTAAGGAACTTACCGTAACGCGAAATTGTTTGCACTTTTATTATAAAGAGAACACAATTTCATCTCTGATAAATTGTTTTCGAGTTATCTGCACAAATTTGAAAAAGTACGAAAATTTCGATGTTTTTCTTTTTGGAATAAAATTCTGTGGTGGCAGAATTCACGTTTGTTGTCTATGAAATGAGTACTTTCAGCCTATATGATCAAGAACATTCTTCAAATAAAACACTTTTTTGATTCTCAGCTGCTGGACTAAAGAAATGTTTTTGTTAGCGAGATTTTATTATGTCTCGGTATCCTATCCACGTATACTTAAATTTACAAAGCAGTTTAGTAAAATAAAATATTTTGTTTTATAAATCACAGGTCCCCTTTAATAAAAACTGAGAAGAAATGAAAATGAATCATTTTATGTATAATGTTTTTACTTAATAACAAATCTGTTTCTTGTTTTATTCAAGGCATAGGACTGAAAATTTTTTAGTTAAAGAAGGCAATTCAAATTATTAAAATTCAATGATAAATCAAGAAATTTCTCGCCAGGAAAAGATAAAATGGAAATGAAATACAAAAAGAATAAAAAAATGATCCCGAGTTATCACAGTGGGACGAATCGCCAATCTAGGGGGAAATAATTCTGGAAGCGACTTATTTTATGATAATGTTTGTAGAAAATTGCGTTTAACCATGAATTAATAAATAAAAGTCAAAATAGTGGTTTTTGGCAATGGTAAAAAAAAAAAAAAAAAAAAAAAAAAAAAAAAAAAAAAAAAAAAAAAAAAAAAACCAATATAAAATTATTTAGATAAATTGTAAATAATGGAGTGATTCTATTTATATTTCTTTATTCAATTTTCAATTATTCAAAAAGAAAAAAAAAACATATTAACTATAAAATAACGTCAAATACATTTTAAAAAAATTATATATTAAATTCTAATATCGAAATGTAGAAAAAAATGTTTTTCATTCCGAATCATCTGAATCTGATGGATCTGAATCCATCCATCTGAATGCATACATCCGGCGACTTCAATTCAAATATTCTATCCAATTCTCCCAAAAAAAACAGTTCATTTTAGTCCTGGTATGTTCCCTGAAACTATTTATTGATCGTTTCGAGTCGAGTAATCATGCCCAATCTTTCCTTACTGATATCGATCGTATTTTCGAGGACTTTTGTCAACAACTAGTATCATACTCATAAAATCTGTGAGCGACGACTTAGCCACGACCTAATACGTATTTTCAATGATCTTTCGAATCCTACTTTATTTCTAAAATATATATCTTGGAAAAACCTATATTACCTGACAGCAGATGAAATAAATCTATCCCTTGATCTACTATCCCGTTGTATAGGACCCATCTATTCCTATGAATCAATTGACGACATGGTAGAATGCCTTACATCCAATCTCGTTGCCATCCTAAAATAAATTGAACCCCTTAAAACTTGTACCCTCAGATGCTCCCTAGTCCTTGGAATTAACCCGGATATTCGGGAAATATTGAAGAAAAGGATGATTCCAGACGTACCGGAATTATCGTCCGGTATCTTACAGTATTCATTCTAGACCTGGTATGTTCCCTGAACCTATTTATTGTTCGTTTCGAGTCGAGTAATCGTACCCAATCTTTCCTTACTGATGTCGATCCCCCACCACTACACCACAAAATAAAGACTTTTTCAATATTTACCTATGCGAGAGGTAATTAGATAGGAAAGAAAAAAAAAAACCTGAAATATACATTTCATCTATACGACCGTGCTGTTCCCACATATTAAAAATATCGGATCTTAATAATGACACGTTAACACCTGGAAAAAAAAAACACCGTACCATACATTAGCAGGAATAAGAAATGCATAATGAAAAATTTGTCATTATGTAATGTTGATTGTATTCTGTGAAAATATCTGTCTATTTATCTAAGTCGTTATAGATTTTTAGTTATCGCATTTTTACTAACAATAATTAAATAAGTAGTAGTTTAAAGTAAGTAACTTACTAAGTTGACTACTGGAAATAAAGAAGGGTACATCACACTTAAAAAGCCAAATAAATATAAACTTACTTGCCGAATCGTGTTCCATACTGTGGTATAAATATTTTTCCAAAACAATATGAAATTCGTTGATCTATGTTGCCGCTTCATCAATAAGATGTTCAAATTATCTGACTTATTGTGACGAGTGTGGCGTGTTTATTCATTTGTTATTCCGTTGGTATTTGTTTTAAGGAATTAATGGTTTGTAGATACCTAAGGTATACTGTTGTTTTCATGCTTTATTTCTTTCTTATTCCTAGAAAAGAAAAAATCTTGCTATTTGCTTTTAATTGTTGTACTTATGGTCATCGAATCTCGTTTTTTCATAGCTTCGGAGATTGCCGTAGTGTATTCCAATGAAACTGGTTTACTATATATCTATAAATTTCATTAGCACCTCCGTATTGCCTCAAAATATTAAAAATATAGGCTCTCAACAATGAGAGATTTATACCTTTAAAAAAAGCGCACACCTTTATTAGCAGGTATTAGCAGTTCATAATGAATACTTTATTTCTATATAGTGTGGACTATATTCTGTATAAATATCTCGGTGTAGATCGGTGTAGATTTTTAGTAACCCCTTTTTTTATAAGAAAAAAATATAGCTTATCGACTATTGAAAAGAAAGTAGGATACTCTGTATTATATCCACATTTAAAGAACCAAGAACTTATATAAACATAATTTCTAAATCGTCTTCTATTGCCTAGCATAAATTTTTTTCAAAAAAACACGATCCATTCTATGATTCTATTGATTTTACAATATAATTTGGAAATACGCTGACTAAGCATTATGAGGGAACTACCGTATTCAAACCCCCATTATTCTGTTAATACTTGCTTAAAGTGATTAATAATTTGTAAATGCCTTAGCTAGACTATTGTTTTCAAGAGACCGACAAGATTTTTTCATTTCGTTGATGTTAACTATTTCCGCCTAGATTGGCGATTCGTCCCACTGTGGTTATGGGGAACACAAAAAGAACAATAGCGTACGAAATAATTAAATAAGAAGAAAAATTGTCAAATAAAATTAATTTAGTCAATATTTAATTCAAATCTTAAGAAAAATCAACTAGTTAAATTCAATTTTCGAAATTAATTATATACCCTAATTAGCTATTATAACATTTTTCCATTTATTAAGTCAATCCTGAAGCTAAAATGTCAGTCACCTGTTACACTCCATATCCCTTGCTTCGGCAATTTTTGTTTTTGCCAAAATTTTGTTCTAAAGTACTTAATTATCTCTGCTGATATGATATTTTATACAAAAATGCATTATGAACCAGGAAAAAAATTATTTTTTGTTAGAATATTTTTCAAAAAATAATTGGTTCTATCAATCTTGAAATGGCAAGTTTCCATATAAATACCCATGTAAGCTCTACTTACTGGAAAGCCGTATAACGTACAGTTCAGAAAAAACGAATAACATTTTGGGATAATAAATAATAATACAATAAGCACTGCCTTCAACATATTGGACCCTCTCTGAAGCTATCGCGCATGACCTACTGAGTATAAATGTTTTGAAACATATCTGCCCTGAAAGAGTAAATTATGGGCCCTGTTACCAAAATCATTTGGAATATTTTTTACTCAAGTGGTTTATTGTAGTATGATTTTATCATTCATTTGCATAAATAATACTCCTATATTTATCATCAGGTCATATCGTATTTACGTAATCAGTTTTAAAAGTTCTTTTAATTTCACAAAGAGTCCTTGGAATTCCTGTGAAGTAATCAAATTTATACTTTCTCCAATCAATAGATATAACAGTTATAACTCATTGATGTCATAAAAATGACAATTACAGTAAAACAACAAAACACATGAAGCGTCGTCTGTGGGATGAATGCGTTATATAACGCTTTTTTATTATTAAATAAATAATCAAAAATAAATATATAGCACCCAATATATATCATTTCGTTAATATAAAACTGAAAAAATCGTTCGATTTTCATTATTGACAGTGATTTCAGCAACAAGAATCAAGCAATGTTCTACTAACATTAAGGATAGCATTAAAATTAACCACATTTTTTATTTCAAATTTTTTTTTAATTTAAAAAATACCATGGAAATAGAAAAATAATATAAATAATAATAATATAATAAGATAAATAATAAATAAAATAAATAATGCATCTGCATTTCAAAAAAATATAGAACAGGCTGTCAAATTCAAAAATGACACAAACAATTGAAGCGTGGAAATGCATAAGGGTCTAAGTTCCAAAAAAATTAAACAAAGTTTTTTTTTGCCAAATTGTTATACTTATGTGCCAAAGCCATTCTTCGGAAATGGGTATAAGTAATGTTTTATTGATAGAAAAGAGTTCATTGAACCTATGAAAGATGGCATGGGTGTAAGCACTGTTTGTAGTTCACCCTAGAGGGTATAAGTCATATCATTTCTGTAAACATTTCCTAAGGCACTTATACCTTTATGCATTCCACGCTTCAATTTATGCTCTTAATTAGTATTTTTTAATTATTTTACAATGTGTATTGTTTTGTCTTCTATATTTTTCTAATAAATTTATTTATTTGTTTATAAATATAAAATGATACAAATTTTTGGGGCCTATAATTATTTTTATTATGCAAAAATAATTGTTCTTATATTGGTAACTCATTGAAACATGCAAGATATTCTTTTCAGTTATTTCAAGATATTGATATAGATATAGATATAAGCAAGAGAGCACTCTGATTACTTTGCTTCTTGAATTAAGTGAGCTAAGATAAATTGATGATTTCCATGATTTACCATCGTTGCTATAATGGATTTTTTTTTTTTTTTACTTTATTTTTATTGTTTGTTTGTTTTAACATCACTTTATGACACTAAGGCTAATCGGACGATGCTACAGTCCTATCCAGGAATAATTAGGATAGGGATCTTTAACGAGTACCTGACATTGTACAGGCTCGGGACCTCCATTTTACGTCCTATCCCAGGAACGGAATAGACAATGATATTTTACTTCCGTTAAAAAATCCTAGGGCCACCTGGGGACGCGAACCCGCGACCTTTGTTATTTTAAGTTTCCATGCTAACCATTACACCACAGGTGACCGCTTTTATTTTTATTTAACGAAGTCTTAAGTTAAGTAGTAAGAATAAAAAAAATAATTGTCGACTTTTTAACATTACTACCAAATAAAACAAATTATTTAATTGCATAATGATAAGTTACATAGCTCTAAATGATTAGTAACATTGAGCAAAAGCTTTGAGTTATAGAATTATTTGAGCGATAACTTCGGCCCCGTTGAAACTTCCATTGCAAAACTTGCTCAGATAAACTTGCTCGTTCACAATCGCTACCTTCAAAGTTTAGTTATGTGCGTTACGCCATAGCTGCTATATTATGTAGCACACTCTGGTTAACGCTCCATTATTAAAATGTCTAACACTATCGACATTTTTTTTCTTGTTTTAGTTTTGGCCTCTTTCGGAAGTTATTCTACAGCACTGAATTGTACATTTTATGGGTTCCCTGTAAGTAGTACATTGACGATAATCTCATATTTAATTATTAATGATTTACTAATATAATAATTTATTTTACAGTGTGAGAACGCATCCTCCTGCTGCGGTTATCCCTTCGTCTCTTGCTTACGAATGTCCGGGGTTGCTGTCTGCATCAACCCAATCTTCTTCCCACTGAATATTTTGCTAGCTCCACAGTTGCTAACTGAGAACAGTATTGGAACTATTGAAAATCTTGCTCAAAAAAACTGGCCACCATCAAGTTGATAACACGATAACATATTGTATCTCAATATATGATATCTTAATACCTAAAATATATAATATCTTAATATATATGTAAATGACTGAGCTATGTTTCTATCAAAAAAGTAAAATTAAAAAAGAAAAAAAAATATTTTGAAATCAATGCATCAAAATTAAGATGTACAAGTATATTGATATGTGCAAGTAATTATTCTTTAATGATTTAATGAACCTGTCCCTCATTAAAATAAATCTATAAAAATCATTAAACGGTTTGTAATGAGTTTCATTCTCCGTATCCTTTCAAGTGACCTGTACTTCCTAGAACAACGAAATGTCTATATGCCTATAGATGATAATAGTGAAAGTATTTCATTTAATGATGTTATTATAATGTTCATATAATGATGTTATCGATTCCCGGCCGTGGTCGAATCTTTTATCTTCTAATAAAATAGTTTGAAAATATTTCAGTTCGAAAAGTCTGTGGCTTTAATGAATCCGTATTATTTATTTTTATTTTATTTCTACATCCTTATTATTAAAAAATAAATAAATAAAATAAATCGAAAAATTATGTAGATAATTTTATTTATTTTTTTTTTTAAACTTGGAATGTGAAGTCAATACCCAATACTCAATATCCACTGGTTTCTCTCATCCAATTTCCATCTCGCTTTTATATACAAGAAAAAAGATATGTTAACAATTTGTGCTAATTTATTTAAATGATTCTTTTGTGAATTCAAAATTTAATTTATTTATTGAAGTTGGTCTCAAGCATTTCGAGAAAGTTGGGTGATTTAAAATTATCAAAACATATTGAACTTAAAATGTAACGTTTAAATTGAAAAAGTAATAGTGCTTACCTTCACATTGGTCCCTGCAAATCATATTTTTCTTAAAATTAATCAAAATAAATTGACGAGCAAAGTATACAATTATCAGTAGTATTTTAATGTCCAAAGGATGTCCCCAGCAGATGTGGACCACTCGCTACATTACGCTATAGTTTTAACAATAACTAAGTGACAAATACAGCATCATTTAATCAGTCTGGATCAAATGTTTGATTTTTTTTTCTAAAAATAAAATATTCTTCCACAAACTTTCTTTCGTAAATTTTGAAAAAAAAAAAAAATGCATTTTTTAACATCTTACAAGTTATTCTAATATATAGTGGCTAAAGGTTTCATAGGTGAGAAACAATAGATTCACAAGATACAAATTTAAATGATGCAGTTTCATAATGATCCTTCCAAATTCTTTATTGGAGTTCTTGATCTGATTTACAAATTGCTGATTCCGGTCGTGGTTCAGAGTGCTGCTTTTGAAGCTTTGAACAACCTCATGAATTCTTTTCAGTGACTGATCGCTGGTTTCAGTTTCAAGTGAAGAGGGAGAGTCATCCATTTTTACCTGGCGTTTTAAAATTTATTTTGTATGAGGTATTTCCATGTGGCTATTTAGTGGTTCAACAGTTAACCCGAATCTCGCTAGCTTGTGGAAATGTTACCGCCAATTACTTTTCGGATGCGCCAAGATCTTTTTCTCTCACAAATGAGCTAAATGCAATTCTTTTCTCTGGGAAACGAAACCCTACGATACCGCCACAACTCTCTCTTTGATTCAATATCGTCAATTTCAATAACGGAGTTAAATTTCTCGGACTAATGATTGATGAAAAGCTGAATTGGATCTCCCACATCAATAACCTAAGGGAAGAATGCGGTAAAATGCTGAATCTACTTAAGGTCCTTGCCGGAACATCGTGGGGAGCAGATAGGAAAAGCTTGATAATGGTCTACATATCACTAATCCTACCTAAGTTAGATTAAGTTTGTGCTGCCTATTCATACGCCGAAACAGTACATCTATTACTTCTTGACTCCGTCCATCACGCCGGAATCCGGCTCGCAATTGGTGCTTTTCGAATATCTCCAATAATCAGCATCTTTGTATGAGGTATTTCCATGTGGCTCATACGTTCGCCCGCACCGTTAGCAATAAGACAACGAGCACTAATTACAGAAATAAAAAACGAAGTGGATTACACCACAACCTATCCGGAAAACCCCCGTTGGATTTACACACCACCGTCAATAAGCCTAAAGTTCCAACATCTCAAAGCTAAGCTACCTCCAGATATGCTGGGTCAAGAATTCTTTGCTATGATAAATGAGGCGTCACCTGTATTATTTACACTGATGGCTCCAAGACGAATGACCAAGTAGGTTGTGCAGTTCTCTCTGCCCAAGAAACCAAGAGGTACAAGCTTCCGCACCTAACGTCGATATACTCCGCCGGGCTTCAAACAATTAATTCTGCCTTAAAGCCATTATATTAAACAGGCAGAATATTACAATCTGGACAGATTCCTCTCCAGCGTTGAAATCCCTCGGGAAACTTTATACTGACAATAATATTATATAAAGTATTAAAAACTATCTGGGCATATTAAAAACTATGGAGAAAAATGTCACTTTCATATGGACCCCAGCTCATATTGGTATTAATGGGAACAATGCGGCAGACAAAGCAGCAAAGGAGGCAGCGCAAATGAACTCCCCAGCAATAAAAATATTCGAAGCACCAGATATTAAAAAGTGGTTAAGTAATAAGGTTGCAAGAGACTGGAAAAGCTCATGGGAATGTACAACACCTCAAAAAAAGCTAAGATAAATCAAGAGCACGACACACCCATGGAAAAGTTCGGTGAGAGGTAACAGGCGAGAGGAAGTTGTAATTACGCGCTTAAGGATAGGTCACTCAAGACTCACCCACGAACATCTGATGAAAAAAGAAGAGACAAGCAAATGCGATCGGTGTAATACCACACTCACAATTAAACACATTATCGAAGAGTGCCCTAAATATTCAGCCGAATACCGCTCAGAAGACCTACCCAGGTTGCTAGCTGTCAAGCATATTGGCAGATGATAAAAAAACTCAGGACACAATTATTGAAATTCTTAGAAAAATCAAAATGTATAGTGGAATATTGAAAATGTTTCCAGAAAATGAGTTGCATTGAAAATTGATTATAGTATTATTATTATTAGTTAGTTGATGTTATTATTGTTGTAACTACACTTTTTATGTATATTGTTCTAACATAGAATTATTAGATTATTAATGTAATGTAAGGCAGGTTAAAAAAACACGCTTAGTTAACCAAAAAAACACCTTTTTTGTTTATAGTTAAAAGAATAAACACCTAAGTTAAGATAACTAAATAATAATACTATAAACTATATAATCGGTAAAGAATGCTACGGGCGTAATAATCTTGATGTTTATGGCCCTAAAACCCCTAATACTACTACTAAAGAATACAAATTAATATGTTTACAATGCTAAGAAGAAAAAAAGCACCAACTTTCAACCAAGAAACAAACAATAGCTTAACAGAGTGTCGGTAGCATGAAGAAAGCAAATCTCTACAATTTTATAACCAACGCTCTTTATACAACTGTACAACCCATAAAACTGTACATGAGAACAGGCAAGATGAGTATTCTTTTAACTATCATGTTTCAGTACAAATCCTCTAGATTCCTTGAAATGCGAAATTTAATATTTATTAAAAAATAAAAATATTAAAACAGGTACAAATAAAGATCGTTGGGAAAGTTATCTGTAGTCAATAATCTAAATTTGATATCAATGGTTGTAATACCGGATATCGGAACGAAACTATTGGTATCGCGATATTATTGTTTATCGATGGCAATCCCTACCCCAAATGGTCCATTTAGCAAGCAACTCTAGCTTTAAAAAATTGTATGTATTAAAATGTATTGTATGTTTTAAAATGTTATACTCGGTTGATAATTTAAACCTAAGATTTTAAAATTTACCATGCGTTATACACCTTGTACATGAGGTAAAATAGATATTTCCTTTTAAGATGAATTATAAAAACCACGGGCGTCACCGCCGGGGGGGACAGGGGGGACGTGTCCCCCCCAATATTTTGGCAGGAGGGGACTGTCCCTCCTAATATTTTGGCAAGAAAGGACCCAATCAAAAAATTGAATAAAAATGCGATTTTAAGAATTTACCAGAGTTTAACAAATAAAATAATAATATAAAATATTAGTTAATTACATAAATACCAATTTCTTATTTGGTATAACCAATCAATAGTATTTTGTATTGGGTGAATAATATATATATATATATTTTTTTATTTTTTTATTTCTGCTTGAACTGCTTTGTTTTATAAATTATGAAACAAAGAACAAAGTAGTATCCCCTGCATTGGTCTCCATTTCTTTATTAAATCAATTGGTTTGATCGTACTTTCCATCAATTCGATGAAGCTTATTGAAGTTGACGGAAAGCAATGAAATTGGTAGGATCGGGATCAGAAGTAAAAATTTGGCCTACATCTTTCAACATTAAGCATTAACAACTCCCTATTTTATAACTGAGGCATAAATAGACAAGTTTTAAGATACTATAAATACATTTAAAATACATCGTTGGAGGATGTCCTTAGAGTTGTTTTAAGAACCTATTATTTCAACTTTTAACCGCTCGAATTTCTACCTACCCTATCTAGAAAAAAATTGAGCCGTCCCCCCCAATAATTTGGTGCTGGTGACGCCCATGATAAAAACCAACAAGTTTTCATGATTAAAAACAGAGATTTTTGGTGTTTCTTTCTATTTATTTGTTAATTATTGCTCTTCGATAACCTTGCTTTTCTGAAACGCACTAAAAAGTATTTATTATTTTTTTCAGAATACAAAATAATTTATTTTTCCAATTACCTTTCTATTAGTATAAGATTCAAATACAAATTGTATGGGAATAACAATTATTGTTAAAATTCATTCAAGGAATGAAATCCGTCTTCCATGGCCTTGACTAGTTTTTAGCCCAACTATTTTTAGTTTTTTTGTGATTTTCTGGAAAACGAGGCATATGCCAGAGGACTTTTTTTCTTAGTTTTTCGATCCTCTGAAGTTTGGCCGTCTGGTTTGGGGACACCCTGTATAATATAATATAATAATTATATTATACAATATAATAAAAAGCATAAGTAATCATAACTAACACCGATGCATTTGGCCAACTAAGGCTAAATACATGTATTGTATTTTATATTTTCGTGATTCCTACATAGTATTTTTTTGGTAAGAAGGGTTCTTAAAATAAATTGTTCTCTTGTTCCTTTACAGGAAAAAGAAAACTAGTACATCGTTTGGTTAAGATAATGGGGAAATATGAGATATCCCAAGCCTTAAATTCCAAGTACGCCGTTCACAGCGATTTCGCATGGATAAGCCAAGCCATATTTCCTTCCTAAATATTCCTTATCCTAACGAGTATGTTTCACAATGGCTTCTATATTATGAAGTAAGTTCTAGTCAAGCTGGCAGTATTAAAATGTCCAAGTCAGTCATACTACTTTTTCTATTCTTAGTTTGTATGAATGGTGGAAACTCTCTCCTCTTAAATTGTACTATTTATGGATTTCCGGTAAGAAAATCCAAAATTTCATTATTTTTTCCATTCCATTTTTTGGTTTTGTTTTATTGTTGGTAATTATATGTGGACCTTAGAAAACAAAGGGTCTATGTGAGATTTAAAAACCCATCGAGTTAGATACGGAAGGAATATGACAGTAAAATTCCACCCTTTGATTGGTAAACAGTTTATTAGTAAGCGTAAATAAATTTGTAATATTATAAATTTTTTGTTAAAATATGATAAACTAGTAAAAACAAGTAGGTAGGTCTCTCTATCACTTTACCACCCACCTAAAACCTATTCCTTAAAACATTCATGTGGAAGAAACCTTCGACGCGAGAAATGTGTTTCAAATTTTGTCAAAATCGGCCAAAATGGTAAAAAGTTAAAAAATAGTCCCCTAACCCTAATTTTACTGATTTGTTCATACTGAAATTCGTGGAGGTGAAAAATCCAACATCATGAAGTTCTGTCTAGCCTCTTGGTTTATAAATGGTGCAATTAATCCGAGTTCGTTTTATATAGCTACAATAAATTATAAAGTGCCCAGAACTACACATACTGAAGGATTTAGAACTGATATTAACATAAAAAAAAGACTTTTTAATTAAATAAATCATTTATTTAATGCTTAAGGCTGCCCTTGTTCAGGGCTCAAACACAAGTTCAATCCAGTTGAACTATGTGATACTTTTAAAATTTGTTCCCTCTCTAAAATATGCTCGCGTTTCAATATAACCCTTGAGACATGAATCATGAAGCTAAACACTATATCTAATGTTACTTACATGTTCAAAGGGAAATAGGTACCTACAAATATTTTCTTTTCCGTAGTAAACGAAAGAAAAAAAATAAAGAGTAACACTATGAAAAGCTATGGCTGAGGTATTTCACTACTCGTTTTTTCCTAGAGGTAAAACCCGATACATCAAAAACTTCACTTCAGTGTTAGATCAAAAGGACCATCTGCTCCCACACTAGGCGTCATGTTTCAACTCTGTTAAAGGTTAAATGTTCGGTCAATAACACATCTTCACCGTTTGATAACCATGTAACGTTTTTAAAACAAAATTTTATAAATTTTTACCATTTTATAATTTTACGAAAAAAATTTATTCATACAAATATTCATTTAAAAGTGGCTTTGAGAGCAGTAGGACTGAAACGACACCTTCACTTTTTGAGGAAGGTGTAAAGTGAGAAGAAAATATATTCATTTTCGAAAAGTAATTAAATAAAAAAAAATACTGTTGGTCACAATCCGTGATTTCACGAAAATAATAAAATGGCAAAGATATATTAATCAACAAAAGAGGTAATCAACAAAAGAAAAACGTTATTATATTTAAACAATCAATCTTACTTTTACATATTAATAGACGAAGATTGGTGTTTAAAGATAAATATTATTATTATATAATAATTATATATCACTGGTGTTTGGTCAAAAGGGGTTAAGTAATCGAATGTGAAGCTTAAAAAACGATTTAACAAGCTTTTGGAAATCATTATAAATTCTTTCTGATTGTATTTATTTATTCCAGAATAATAAATGAAACTATATTCTTTTAACAGATAATGTGATAAATTATGAATAACGAATAAATTATAGTCAATTATGAATTTTAAGAAGACGAGATAAAAATTTTTTTTTATGACTGAAGCCCTTTTGCCCAAGCATGAATGATATTATTATATAAAAAATTAAGAGTTAAATGTTGTCAACGGAATATAATGGAATTTTTTTTCCATGATAACTAATTGAAGTTTTCAACAAGTAGATAGAGAATTAAAAAATCCGACGAGGTGGAGTATTATGCTTGCATTTCCATATCATACAATATATATTATAATATGGTACAAGATAATCTTTAACTATATTTTAGTTTACAAACTTAAGTAACATAATAGAAATCTGAATGTAATATAAATTGGTTTTAGAGGAACGGTGATCGCTCTAGGTTTCGGAAAGGCATTACAGACAAATATTTTATAATCAAGGTTTAATTTACCATTAGCCGTAAATACAACTTTTATCAATTCACCTTTACGGTATATTTACGAAAAGAAACTTTCTGAAAAAAAAATGCATGCTTTAAAAAAATTCGATTTTTAAAGAAATTAGGATTTTTTTAGGCCCCTTAAAAAAATAAATAAAAAAAATTAATCGAAAAGCAGTAAGAAATTTCAAGATTGGCAATACAATTTAATCTTTTTTTTATTAAGGTTTATTATTTAATGTTACACATGAAGCCATTGAGTCTGGCCCATTTCGTGTTAGTATTACAAATTATAATACTCTATAACATATGGACACAAACAAAAAAAAAAAAATAAATAGGGCGAAATGTATGAAGTTGCTGAATGGCGTTTTGGTACATATTTATCAAAACACGTCGATTTCTAATCTATGTTCGTTGGAAACTGGAATTTGTGTGTTGAGCGCATCGCATCAGATTTTTTTTTGTCTGTGACGATATGGACATAAAAAACATAATCCAACGTGTTTAATTATATGATTCTCTAATTATTTGTTTAGTTACCATGGAAACAAACAATTTCCGTAAAACAGATGTGGCCTAGCAAGTACTTAAAACAAGTTCACAACTCTATCTGTAAGAGGGAAAAACACGGAAAAATATGAAGTGTAAAATAAGTGTTAAATCAAAAACAATAGGAAGTTTATTAAATTAATATTCCTAAATACTAGTATACTAGAATTTTTTTAACAAATTAGACGTGTAAATTTAAATTTATTTCATTTATTTGTGGGTTCGATCGCCAATTTCACCCAGTCGGGAAACTTCATATAGATGTTTAAACATACAGTCATTATACATTTGATTCCTCGAAATGTTTTGGTTAAGACCGAACTGATACATGAAAATGAAGTGGAAGCCGAAAGGTTCACGTTGAGTTCAGGGGTTTTTCGAGTGGTAGACCACCATTATTACCCAAGATTTATACAAGCAATAGACAAATGACTATAGTTTTATATTTTATTATTATTAAATTTATTTTAGTGCGAGTCTGCTTCATCTTGCTGCGGCTACCCCCTGATCTCCTGCTACCGCCTCATCAGCACTTCGGTCTGCATGAACCCGCTCTTCCTCCCACTCAATTTCCTCCTCACCCCGGGCTTCATCACGGAAAACCTCATCGGGACCGCTCAGAACTTGGTCACGGACCTCACGCAGCCGAGTGGTTAGATAAGTGGAGCAAGAATGCCCAAGTCTACTGATTACAGTGTTATTAAACAGAGCATTAAATATCTGATCTGTAAGATGATTTTCGGCACACATTATTGAAAAGACATACGATTGTAAGCTCTCAATATGCGAGTTCATGACCAGTATTGTGATAATAAGCCATTAAAAAAAAAGTGATATGATATCTTTTTATTTATTTGAGGCCAAAAACAGTTTTTATTCAAGCTCTTATTTGATCCTTTATTGGACCTCACTTATATTATATTATTGCTCCGGCGTTTCGGCAAATTACGCCAATATCAGTGTAACAATACCTGTGGCCATAAAAATCTTTGTAATCAAATAGGGTACCTGCCTCTTCAAGTTTAAAAAAAAAAAAAAATTAATAATAGTCAACCACAGTCTTATTTCACTAAAGCATGCAAGCCAAATTTTGATTATACAAAGAATTTTACGGTCACAGGTATTTGTTACCTTGGTAATGGCCTTCATTTGCCGAAGGGTCGGAGCAATAATCTAATATAAGTGGAGGTTAAATAAAGTATCCGATAATAGGTATAAATAAAGCTTAAATAATAAAAGTAAAATTTATTTAGTGCAATCTATGTAAATTTAAAAAATATATCCAAAGAACGAGCCTTAACATAAGCGATCTATCATAAAGTTACAATTAACATGAATTAATATAAGGAATAGACAGCTCAAAATAATATGTTCATAACACTACTAGCAAATCTTTTTTATCATATTGCATTTATTTTCTAATACCAGAAATATTACAATCATTTCTTTTTTTTTTTTTTATATATCTTTATTTTTAAAATTTAATATTAAAATAAATATTTTTTGTATCGTCAATGAAGACTTCATTGTTACAAATTCATAGGTGCTGTAAGAATATCAATCCCTAAGTCTCGAAATACTTATTTACTCAGAATAGATAATACTTCATATCCCAACTACTGTTCAAGCTTTGCCTAAATCTTCACTCCAACTTCTGAGTCGGAACTTTTATTTCTCTTATTACACTCTAAAGTATCGTAACATCTATTTTTATTCTAGTTAACCCTCCGTCGGGCGCGTTATCTGTGAAATACACTTTTTAAAGAAAAATATTCACCAAACTGCCTTCTTGAGAGTGGTGGTGTAGTGCTCCCAGTTATGTGTTCCACAAGTCTTTCTGTAAAGTTCAGTAGTGCAATTTCATTGGATAGTGTTCTGTGATTTACTTGTCATTATTTTTAATCTGCTTGATACAACGCGCCCGTTGACATAATTTTTTTCAAATCTATATTTCTCTTGTTTATTTATTGATTTAGAGTCTCTATGTAACAATTATGTAAATCTATAAAAATATACATATATATTTTTCTTACTTTATTTCATATCTGAGTTACTGTAAAGCCTATTATCTGAGAGATACACGCGTCCGGTGTCGTATTTTTCTACTTTTCGTAATGAAATACAAGACTATTTTATAATTATTTTTTTTAAACTAACGCTTTCCATTCTTAAGGATTCGAATAAAACACATAACGTTCAAGTTTAGATAAAATGAAATAATGTTTTATGATGATTATCGTTAGAAGATCTCGGAGATACACGCGCCCGACAGCGTAACATTCTTGATGCGCCCAACGGGGGGTTAAACAATTTTTATTTTATTTTATACAATGAAAATAATAATTTACAATGCCAAACGAATCATTGAAACACAAATAATTAAACAGGTTACATAAATTATCTCTTTGTAACGCAAAGATAACCTTTGCTGACTTGAGCTTCAGAACAAGAGGAACTCTTTATTCCATCGTTTATGGTCAGGTCACACATGACCGACATGCAGCACGGGCGTGTATCGGATCTTATTTATTTAGGAAGGGTAGATAGTAAAGTAACCGGTCACGACACCGGGTCACCCTACCCGTTACTATCTATCCTTCCTATTTCAATCAGATCCGATAAACGCCATTGCTGCTTGTCGGTCATGTGTTACCAGACCTTTAGTCGTAAGAACAGCCTCCAAGGTTCTACGCCATCGTAGTCACAAACATGTACTGTGACAGTTTGTTCCAACTATTAGTTCGTCCCAACAAGTCTAAAACTATTCTAAACTACATGTTTTGTGTTTTCTTTCACGTTAGATTACATTAATTACTCTTTTTATTTCTCTATTGATCTTAAAATATGGTCAATAGTATTTTATTTAATTAGTAAGTAATTAATTTAATTTTAAGTATTTAATTAATAAGTATTTAATTTTGAATTACGCAGTTATGCTACATTTTATTGAATGATAGATTGTCGTAGAGTTATAATCAATATTATGTAGAAGGTACTTATTTATGTATGGTATTAAGCATTTCCACGTTCATTATCCACCATTTCCACGTCAAAAGTATATAAGTGGTAATTTGTCCGTGGTAATGTATTGTATATAAGTGGCAATGTATAGAAGTGTTATAAGTGGTATTTGAACTGATAAAAATTGAAACCGATAAAAAACCGGTAATCCCTAGTACTACTACTACTAGTGTACTTAGTACATGTGCCAAAAGCCCTAAACGTCGGGTGAATAAAATAAATAATAAAACATAGAAGAGATTCCTTCTTACCTAGTACCAACCTACATAAAGTTCTTCCTCACAAAAATGAAAAACAGAAGTGAGAAATAGGCAAGTGATTGTTGTATGGCTACACGTTCTAATGAAGAACAAAAAAATTCTGGATAGAATTAAGAATGAATTATTACGTATTATATTATTTAATCAGAAACATTAGGTATCGATATGCGATTGATATTTGATAAATTTAAGTGATATATATATATATATATATATATATATATATATATATATATATATATATATATATATACTTATATTTATCAGATATATATATGAGACCAATTATTAACTTTCAATATATATGAGGTCATTCCTGCTTATGGCATCTTTTTTTTAGATACTTCTCTCTGTATTGGTGTATAATAAGACAGACACTGAGATAGCGATAAACATCTTCCACTTCATTTAAATTGCATAAGGTACATAACCTTTGTTGTTCTCCCCTCATCACATTATTGTCTGCACTATGATTGTATCAGGGAGAAAAACAATTGGTTTTAAACGTTTGTTATCGCTTGAATAATGAATATGTCTGGTTTATGTACTCCCCTATAATTTATACTATTATCGATTTATTTTATACAACTCTAATTTATACTCCTTAGATCCTTTGTAATTTATACAAGACCGATGCTTGGCTATTTCAATGTTTTGGTGCGATCAAATAAACTTCTAAAATTATTATAATATCACGATGGAATGATTAATAGTCAGGATTTTCTGTTACATATTTTTTATTTCGAAAAGCCAACGTTTCGATCCCAATGTGGATCTTCATCAGGTCAAAAAAGGAGGCAAATATATGAGCAACAGGTAATGTACCTATGCTGGACGATGATAATTAAATGTTTTTCATGTTATTATTAATTATAGATAGTAACAATAAGGAGTAACAGAATAATCGAAAACAAATCCAACTGATGGTATGTTTGCATGACATGGGTACTTAACAAATCTAATAATTTTATAGAAGACAGTGAAAATATACATTTCTACGTTTCTGACTGCCCGCTTTTCTAAGGCGGGTGGGTGGGGGTTTCCGAAAACGGCATATATCAAGTTAATATATGAAATTAATATAATGAATATGTAGGGGAGAGTAGCCGATTTTGTACTGCCTCTTAAATCGTACCACCGCGAATTTTTATAGAATCAGTGACGCTGGAGCGCTGTAACGGCGTAGGAAGAAACAATACAGTGGTGTAACAAGTGAGCAACGGACCTCGTGCTGATAACTATTTTGGTTGAGAATCAAGGCGAGTTTTTGCGATTTGCCATAGATTGATGTAGTTTTCAGCTGTTAATCGTAAGGCCACTGTGATCAAATAGATAGGATCACTGTTTTTTTAGTAGATGGATCCTTGAAACACAACTAATTCGCTTTATTTTGGAGGGGCAGACGATGTGGCTCTTGTTTTAGGTAAGAAATAATTTTTGTTTAAAAAAACTCCGAGTTGCCAATGGTTACCCCAATCGTACCGGAAGAAAGTAGATGTTAAAACGAAGAAAGTTATTCAGAATAAGCCCACTACTTCTTCTTCAGTTCCTGGAACATCAGCTAGGCCTATTATCATAGAAGTGGATGCTAAAATGGTTTTGTGCCATTTGTGAATTTGCAGTAATTGAGGACACGGTACAATGTTTATTATGTGAGAAATGGGTCCATGAAAAATGTGCTGGGATAAAGTCAAAGATAAAAAAATACGATTTTGTTAACTGTGAAGCCTAATATGATCCTGACAGAAAAATATTTATAAGAGTAGGCCTAAACGATAGCCTAACCCACATAAAGCTCTTGAACAGTGCTCTCTCGTTTTATAATTTGGAATAGATTTCTAAAAATTATTAGAAATTAATTTCAGCTCATTTACATTTTTTTATACTTTAGATTAAGAACACCATTAATTACTATTTGTATTACTGCTTTTTATTTTTGTAAGTTTATCTTGACACTCAATTACTTGTGTGTTGTAATAATATTATATTTAAGTCTGAGATTCATAAAATACAGTTAAATTTTAAAACTAAAATCTTATTTTATTTTTTAATATAGGTACCTTTTGGTATCCTTGTACTGATTTTTAATGTAGGTACGATTTAGGAACCCACCGGTACGATTTAGGAAACAGGTCTCCTTAATCGTACCACTTGCAAGGATTTGGGAAAAAAATTCATAGTAATTACATTAATCATAATTTTTGTATGATTAATGTATGGCATGATTCTGCATAAAGCAGAATATCTGTAGCAATATTTTGTTTAAGAATAATTGAAGTCTTATTGGGGAAAAAAATTAAAATGTAAAAAGTGGTACAATATAGGCAACTCTCCCCTATCAATTGTATATTGGATTCTTTCCCAGAGGTGACGTGTTTCCCAATTTTAGTTATTTTAAGAAACCTGTGGCATGGGGTGAATGGAAATAAATAAACAAATCTAAACTGAACTCTAAACTTAATTTTGCTGACTAAGAATGTAAATCATTAATACCCCTTATAATAAATCCCATAAAGATATTTTACTAATACAACTTAGTTAATGGATGCTGATAGGCAAGTTAACATAATTTATTAAATACAGACCACACAATATTACAATTAGTACTGTATATTAACCTTATCTGGTGGGCACTCTCTGGGTCACTCTGGTGTTGTCTCTGGCCTCTCTGCTGTCTGGTTCAGTCTCTGCCATCTCTAACGCTCTCTTGGACTCAGTACCGCATCTCCTGCCTCCTCAGCCTTTCTGGAAATCTGGTCTCTACCGCTCCTCTCTTTCTGGACTTCCGCACTCCTCGCACTCCTCCAACTTCTATCTCCTCTCCCTCTCCCCAACTCCCATCTCTTATAATTCTCCACTCTTTTCAAACTTCTTCTGGTTGGCTGGCTTTCCTAAAATTTCCACCCCACTCTATTCAGACTTCTTTTCATTGGTTGGCTATCCTAAAATTCCCATTTCATGTTATATTCTCGCGCTCTTTAATTGCCTGGTAGCACCCACAATACATACATATAGCATTACCTTGTTGATTACAGAATAATACAGATAGACATAGTAATAACGATAGTAATACAGACTGGAAGAGTAATACATTAATAAAATTATCAGATTTGTTAAGTACCCATGTCATTAAAACATACCATCAGTTGGATATGTTTTCCATTATATTGATACTTCTTATTGTTACTATCTCTAATTAATAATTACATGATAAACATTTATTGACAACTTTTAGCCTAGATACTTTACATGTAGCTCATATATTTGCCTTCTTTTTAGCGTTGATGAAGACCCACAACTTGGGGTCGAAACGTTGGGTTTTCAAAAAAAAAAAAAAAAAATTATGACTGAAAATCCTGATCATTAATTATCCTATCGTGAAGAAAAACAGTTGACAATTACACACGTCTAGGTTATAATATTACTTAATGTGAGATATAAACGAACTCAAATCAAACCATAACTTCTAAAACAAATCCAAAGGAATAAATTGGACATAAACAAAAAGCCAAAGAATTAAAAAAAAAAAAAGGAAAATACAAACGAAGCCGAGAGACCGATATAGGTAGAAGCAGCATTGTGTCCCTCCACTCATTTTTCAAACGCTGGCGGGCCTGATTAAACTTGCCCCGAACCCTGGGAAAGAGAGCAATTTGTTGCCGTTATAATTTATAACCCTTTGTTCCAAAGGCCATTGAATATGGTCGCTCCTCTTGCTTTAGCTACCCGTCCGTCGTCACTGCTTGTTCCACCACCACCGTTCCATTACCACATTATGAACTTCCCTGCTGTATTGTATTGTGTGTACCTCTCGCCACGGGTACATCGTGCTACTCTTGGTAATTCCCCAACTGAAGGGAAACAATGTATTTGGGCCCTTGGGTCTCATGTTTTGTAACAGTTTGTCAGTAATTGAAAACTAACAGCTATAGCTAAAAATAACAAGTTCCTTTAAATTATTTATGTATACGAGGAACGATGACATTAATTATGTAGTTAACGTGAATGAAAAAAGTGTATGTACTCCATATCAATAGCTTTATTTTTATGCAACAGACTAGCTCAAAAAATATTAACCTTGCGAACCTGAAATTAGGTATTTATTGTATATATATGCCCGCGATGTGACAGCAAAAATTTCATCAAAATTGCTGGAAGGGTAAATAAAATACCCCCTTTATTTATTAACTTTTTATGTTTTTTTTCGATTTTCTCAAAAAAGGCTCTTAACGATTTTGATAAAACTGAGTATTTGATGTATTGATATGCCCAAGAAATGACTGTAAAAATTTCATAAAAATTGATCAACCGGAGGGGGGACTTTACTTAATAAATTTTGTATCATTTTCACGTTTTTTTTTTTATTTACTCAAACACGGCTTTAACGATTTCGATCAAACTGGGTATTTGATGTATATATATGCCAAAAATGTGATAGCCAACATTTTAGAGGAGAAAAAAAGAAAAATATTTAGTCAACTCATAAAACACGTTGAGCCAACACATGCGTAGTACGCCTTTAATGACAGACCATTGTTCATAATTAAAGCTGTTCTGTATTTAATGGAAATTATTTGTTTCATGGTAATTAAATGAAATTTTCATCAAGTAAATAGAGAATTATAAAATCAGACGACTTGGAGTATTATGCTTGCATTGCCGAATTATCATAAGTAAAAACATTTATTTAATTAGTTGTAATTAGAAATTAGTGTTCTTTATAGAGCAAATGAAAACAAAAATAAGAAATGAATATGGAAAAATGTGTAACTTTGAGAAGTGGCATTAAAAAAACCCATTAATTTCTGTGCTAAGTAACTTGGTACCTAAGTGAAAGTTGTGTGCTGCGCGCACGTACCTGATTTTTTATTTTCTTGGTATTCCCTTTCCTAGCCGTTACTCTACACGGGCTTCACGGGATAGGGGTTTAAGACCGAATATTATTAAATATCCCTTGATCTAAAGGTGTGTTCAGTCTCAACTTCTAAAGGCCTTTTAATTATAATTTGTTATCAGCATAAGTTTATATATAAGTTTTTTTGTTTCTTTCTCAATTTTCTCTATCGACGCTTTCCTTTTGTTCTAATTTAAAATAAGTCATCTTACGTTCGTTATTCAAGATTGCTTTAAGTATTATTCTTTCTTATTTTGTGTTTTTTAAATTTTAAACTTTCAATTATTCTCATGTTCTTTTTATTTAATAATAAATGTATGGTTTATATATTTTCATCAGCAGTCGTTTTATTTAAATTCATCCTATTATTATCTCCACTTTTTTTGTTTTATCACAAACATTAATCTGTCATTAAACAAGGTGTGTTCAATGATTTTTTATTAATATTTGTAATTATAAAGTAATATTAATATAATTTTATGAATTTTGTTTTTAGACATTTCTCATTTTTTAATAAAAAAATAAAACAGATATTAGAGCCGTTACAATTAAAAATATATGTATATGTTTGGCTTTTTATTCTACATTAAAATCGAGGCCTTAGTGATCTCTTATTAATTTATATAATCATATCTTATCTATGTATAGACTATTTTTACTTACTCACTTACCAGTGAAATTGGGGCACTTTATTTAATAAATTTTGTCTCATTTTCACGTGTTTTTTTTTTCTCAAAAACGGCTGTAACAATTTTTATCAAACTGGGTATTTTTTGTACCTAAACATATGCCCGCGATTTGACAGCCAAAATTTCATTTCCAGTATTATAACTGATGAAAAGAAAATGCATGATGCTCAAATTATCTAAAGCATTAAAGGTATAAATAAATATGGCATAAGATAATCTTTGATTAATTATATTTTAGTTTAGGAATTTCAGTTCCATAATAGATTTATAAATGCAATATAAAGTGACTTTAGAGGAACAGTAATCGTTCTCGATTTTCAGTAAGGCAGAAGAGACAATGTTTACAGCTAGACGCAAATCTCAAAAAAGAAAAAAAGTAATAATGAATCGAAAAGTACTGAGAACATTCAAGTTTTGCAATACAAATACTCTAAAACTTTTGGAGATTTAAAAATTTAAGCATATAAATGTGTGAAGTTGAGGAATGGCGTTTACATATTATCGAAACACTTAAATTTCTAATCTAGGTAGGTTCGTCAGTGAAAGTTGTGTGTTGCGCGCATCGCACCAGATTTTTTTACTTCGGAAACAGTGGACCTATTGTTAAATATATCTTATGCCTACAATCACTTGACATAATGTTGAATTAAAATATATTAGTTATTTTGTTGTTTGTTCTTTTGTTAACGTCCCTTTATACTACTAAATCTAATCGGACGATGGAGTGCTAAATTTTGCCTATCCATTTATTATTAGTATAAGGATCTTTAACGAGTACCTGACATCGTACAGGCTCGAGAACGCCATTCTGCGTTCTATCCGTGAAACGGCATAGTCAATAATTTTTTTAAAACTTTAAAAAATCCTAGGGTTACCCCGGGACGCAAACCCGCGACGTTTAGTATTATAGGTCGCTATGCTAACCACCACACCACAGGTGATCCCTTATTAGTTTTATTTACTAATGTCTGTTTCAGAAACACAGACTTCGCTAGATGGAGTTTTTTATTTGTTTTGGTTGAATTTGTAAGTTTCAAGTAATATTATGTATTGTTAATAAACACTTTTTCATTGAATAAAACTTTAAGAAACTGCTTTTGTGGTAATTATTTTACGTTTAAGGAACATACACAAATCTTTGCTGGAGCAAGTATAAAACAAAAAGAAGAATCCAGCTAAGAGAAGTAATGCCCTCATGCTCTAGTAATTACGAAGGAAGGAGAAGGAGCAGACCCGGTAGTGGGGGTGGGAGAGGGGGGCTCACGTTTGTTTCCATTCGGCTGGAGATATTTTCCAGGAGCCTTCCAGCCGGCTGCGCCCCCACTAACTCACCACGCTCCGCCTAGTCCTAATCAGCTGACAATAATATTCTTTTTCAATCTCCCATCTACAACGGAATTCCTCTTTGTCTTATTACGATAAGGAGTCTCTCTTTCCACATGGGGAACACGTCTGACCTGGTTTCCGATTTCAATCCTGATTTTACACAGCTAGAAAAAAAATTCTGAAAGAGAAAAAAGAAAAAAAGAATTATTCTGAATCCTTCACTATATAGAATCTCATAAAATATGGGGCAATCCTGAAAAGGTTACGCCACTCAAGTACCATTCAACTCTGTTGTCCCTTTTGTATGTATTTGTGCTTTGGTTTATGTGAATAAAATATTCTAAATATAAGCAAAATAAAAAAAAAAGACTTTTTAAAAGTAATTTTGTCTGATTCAATGTAAAAATTAAACATCATCGCTTCAGAATAATAATGGCACCACAGAAAATTGAGTAAAATTGTTGGAGGGCTCAAAAGTACGTTTGTTAGATAATGTTCCTAAATTGGTATGACTGTAATTCGCCACAGAATCTATGGCGTATTCTATAAAGACATTAATTCGGATCCCTCGTAACTCAAGATAATGTTGTGTATTCAGAAATTAAGCGAAGATTTATATATGCCAATCGTTGTTATTGAGGCCTCGGCCAACATTTTAGGAGCTCTGCTTTGTCCAGAGACACAAATATCTTATTATATAAAAGAATTATTCGGTCGATACTCCTTTATGGTTCAGAAACATGGACTATGTCCAAGACTGACGAGCAGAATCTAATGGTCTTTGAGAGGAAGATTCTGAGTAAAATCTTTGGAGCTGTCAAAGTTGATCAGGTATGGAAACGCCGGACAAACCAGGAGCTCAAAGATTTATTTAAGGAACCAGATGTCGTTCATTTCATGAAACTCAATAGATTGAGATGGGCTGGGCATCCATGACATTCCGAAGAAAAGGATTACTGAAGCGTGGGTGAGGATGCGCTTAGAAAAACCTAATGTGCAGATAACAATGGGTGAACGGTAACCTAACGAACCTCAAAAAATCCTCCTTTTTTTTTTAATATGTATTTGGTAGCTAATAAGCTGTCAAATTTTCATGATTCAATCTTTATCCCTTCTTAGTTAAATAAACAGATTCATTTTCAAATCATTAGCATTTTTTATAACTTCGATTTTGGTAATCTTTCAGGCGATTCAAAGCCCATAAATTTTAACGATTATTACCGATGGATTATTATTCAATCAATTATATAATCACCTAAAAATTTTAATTATTAATTTTAAAAATTCATATAATTCAGGATAAGTGAAGTCAACTTCATTCTTGGTACACTTCCGGTATAAGATTCTAACGGTAGAATCGACTTTCCAATGGAATAAAATAAAATGAAAATGGTCATTTGGAAAAGATTTATATATTGTCTTTCCGATTGTACTTATGTCAGATTAAGAAAATAATGTCTGTTTATAGACAACAAAAGGATGGTTTATTCCATTAAAACAGTCCATCATTGAAAATAAAAATTGAAAATATATTCTAATTACCTCAACACATTTCACCATTTATAAAAAAATAATGAATTAAATATATTCGTTTGTTCAATATCCATTCTCTTTAATGATACCCGCTAGAAGTTGGAAATAGAATGAGAAAATTGAGATCCGTTTTAAACGCAATGATAATGTAAAAATATAAATAGTAAAATATAATCATAAAAAATAATAAACCAAAAGGTAACAAAAAATCGATCCACAGTATAATGCTAACAATCGTTTTAATGATGATGTACATGAAAAATTTACCTTATGTTCGTAGGTTGAAGTTATTTCGGAGTTAACGTTTTCCTGGTTTTTTTACCCGTATTTTTCTAAAGAATATGCTTTCGTCTTGGCAATAGAAATGGTTATGACGGATAAAGAAATGGGTTCGATTACGTATTTAGTAGGATAAGGCGTATCAACAAAAAATGATATTTATAAAAAATACCTGCAGACTTTCTGTGGCTCAGCAGCTATAAATGCGTTGAATTAATTATATCTTAATATTTTAATTCAGACAAATCAAAATTAACTGATAAAGATAAAAACGTTTGTGCTGGTCTAAACACCTAAGGGATTGAGAATAGAACGTTACGCTAAATTTATAAGTTTGGTAAAGAATAAAGGAGATATAATTTTTAATTGTTACATCTCATATTTAACTATAATGTGTATTAATGATCTATTCATTTATTACTTAATGGCTTATTTCAGCAGAGGCGAGATTAAATATAAGTAACACATGCAAGATGAACTAATAAAGAATAAGGTTTAGTAGAACCACAATAGACTTTTGCAATAATAAACATTAATTAATTTCATGATCAAATCAAACACATGATATTGTGAGATTGATGATACCTTATCAGAAGGTTTTACCTGAAACAGGTTATCAAAATCGAGCACTGAGCGGGAGAAACCTCAGTAGTACTTATCAAAATATATAACATAAAATATAAAAATTGAATATTAAGAATGAGATAGAAAACACTAATTTATAACTTTTTATAATAATAATTTAAATTTTAATTAATAATTAGAATTCATAATTTTAATTTATTGAAGTGCTAACATGTGCACAATGATTTTGGTTAAGCTGTCTTTTGCTAACACAAATAGATTCGATGGTTTCCCCTCAGGTTAACAGGCGATACATAAGGTAAACCGAACAGTTATTGGCACCCTTAAAACTAAATTTATGTGGTTAAAATAAAAAAAATACTTTTTATAAAGGGATCAAATAGAAACTTCCTATAGCTCCTCATTGTCTTTCCTCATAAAGACTCAAGAGGTTTTTTTGGATCAAAAGTTCAATAGTTTTACAATATGGCAATATATATTGTTAAAAGTGCCAAATCTAGTTATTGGATTCAATTGTGAAATCTTCCCTACGGTTAGTTTATTAAATGACTTAGAACACCCTTCAAACATTAGACCCATGTATATCTAGTGATAAAATTAGGACTTTTTTACCTATTTCTTTAAGTTAAATCACTGTTAGTACAGTAGGATACGAGTACAGTACCATAACTGTACTGAGTGCCAATAACTGTATGGTCTACCCTAATAGCCCATGGGAAAACCTCGGGGTTTCTAAGTCCAAGCCGGAAAAATTGGATTTGGCTATAAATCAACTTGCACTGCCATCTATTGAAATTTATAGAACTTAAAATAAGTTAATAAGGTAATAATATAAAATAATAATAACAGGAATATTGAAGTCAATAATCGAAATAAAAACTACCCTAACTTTTAAGTTAGACAAAAATACACACAATTAGCCAAATTTTATAAAGATTGGTTGAGTAGTTTTTGATTTTACCCCCGACAAACGTCGTGCCACGAGATTTTATATATATATGTATATATGTATATATATATATATATATATATATAGAGAGAGAGAGAGAGAGAGAGAGTTCTAGGTAACGAGGGAGCGATAATTGGAGGGACGAGTCTTAAGACAGATGAATAAGAACCGTATTAAAGAAAATATAGAAATATTGACAACAATGTATATATATATATATATATATATATATATATATATATATATATATATTTATATATATATATATATATATATATATATATATTCATTAGATAATAAATAGATATCTATAGATAGATAAGCTGTGTAGCGAAAAAGATACTTTTTGCTCTCATATTGCTTTTTTTAATTCTTCGGATAGTCAAAATACTAATAATAAATTTTCAGTTGAAAAATATAGAAATATAGGTAGGCCTGTTTTATACCAACTGTCCAAATAATTGTCGATTAATACTTTATTTAAATCTTTTAAGTAATTTTGTTTGAAAATCGGATCAGTCACCTTCAAAGCCTTGTAGCGTTGGGGATAAAAGGGTCCATTCAGACAGAAGAAACCAAAGAAGATACAAAGAGAACAAAGTTTGGAAATATGAATGAAAAACAAATGAATAAATATATAGCACCTGCATTCATACCTATCTATATACATTATTCAAAATTACAGGGAATCTCCGAGCCGAGCTGTTTAGTGTATAAATGTAAACTTAAGCCCGCATTTGGGTGCAAAGCAGGACTCAAGACCAACCAACAAAAACCAGTTTGAGATAATCACTTATAAATAGACTGACAAATAACTAAAATATATCAAATTGAATACGTTTACTATAAAATTCTATACATCTCGTTCCATTTCAAGTTACTTCCCATTAAACTTCTACCTCTTCTTCTTGTTCATTCTCTTCACCCCTTTCTTGAATATATTCCTTCGGATGTAATTGCAACCATCTGAATTCTTCCATTTCTACCGTTGGGTCCATTATTTCCATTACTTCAGGACCTATCTCGTATTCCGATTCTACTTTTGAAGAGATGAGCGGACTAAAACCCTTCAAATTGCATTTATTACCCCAGCCAACATAGTAATTGATGAAAAGCCGTTCTTTTACGGTGGTTAAGGCTCCTGGCCAAACATTTGACCTCACGATAACGGCGCTATCTTCGTCCAACAGAGTTGATGCCCTCCGAACATTCCATGCAGGGGACTTGTCAGAACCCATTACATCTTGTGATAGTGAGCTTAGAATGGGTCGTCCTATATCACGCTGGACCCTAGTAATTTCTCCTTCTTCTTCTTCTGCTTCTTCTTCTAAACCCTTATTAGGTTCCCAAAGCTCAGTCCTACCCTGTCTTAAAATAAATGGCTCATGGTGCACCCAAAATTCAAGAGTGGGATCTAAAAGATCTTTTAGCGGAAGCGGCTGATAATCGGCATTTTCCATGTACATTTCTCCTTCTTCTATTTCCATAGCTTCTTCTTCATCGCCTGCCGAATAAAATCCCAGAGGAGAGACATGAGTACCGGATGTTATTCTTGCTATCTGAGCTCGTAGAAGTTCCATTTCTGTTCCTGGGAATCCAGGGAAACTGGAAACAGGATTGTTTAATATTCCTGTAAAATATTTCTGTATCCGTCTCGCGGTGACAATCTGCAGGGGAGTGACATCCGGTAACATGGTCCAATTCTCGCTTGGATCATTTGCTACAAGGTATACTTTCTTGTTAGGTCCATGTCCAGGGGGCTCGACGGGTACGACCACTTCTTTAGGAGGCTCAGGGACAGGTATCGGCGGGCTTGTATACGAGTCAAGTTTACGTTTTGGTTGTTCTTCGTAGATCGATCCTTCCTCTTCGACAAAATCCCTAAAATTTTCCTCGAGTCCATGCTCAGTTATCTCTTCTGATCCTCCTGAGGATTCTCGAGCTGTATGCATGGATTCGACAGCAATGGACATGAAATTTTTGAATCGATCACCCATAGCTTCTGGAGTTAGTTCTGCTTCGACTATTATATAGTCTCTTATGGTTCCCAGAACTTTCCCCCAAAGTTTGAGTTTCGTAATAGGATGTGTCTTTAGTAACGCTCTCATACCCATTTGTATGTTGTAGGTTTCGGTATAGGGAAAACCGACTCCAGCTTCGTTCAACAATCTGAAGAAGGGTACAAAGTCTAAATTACCGAACTCGTCTTCATAGCATGATTCAGAAAGATACAGACATTCCACTCTTCTGTAAAAGCGAAGCAATTGCTTACTTTCCTCAGCATCTCTAGGTTCTTCGCGGAGTTCTTTGTATGTTTCTTCGCAATCTTTTGCGAGGAAGAATTTCTTTATCCTTATTTCACGGCTGAGTTCTTCAAAATACCTCATACAGTCCTTAGGTCGTTCTATCATTACGTGATTAAGAATATCGTTTAGGTGATCCCAAACGGTCTCATTCCTGCAGCTTATTTTCTGAAGGTAGCTCTTAGCAATCAAAAAGTCTCTCTCTATATTTATTTTGGGAAGCTTGGGCACATCGTGTGTAGCTTCTTCCCATCCAGATAGTGCAGATTCCTCTTTCTCCACTGGAGAAAATTCATTAATAACTTTATCCTTGTTTAAATCTACTTCCTCATTGTTTTCCTCTTCGAGCATGTTCAGAGATTGTTACTGATGTAGAAGGTCTCTGCATTTATTTCATGCTAAAATGTAAACTCTAGGGAAAAACAAAGAATGTGCTTGAAGTTTATTATTATTTATCTTATTAGTTGTTATTTATACAATGCTCAAACTTTAACACATGTTTTTCGTCAAATAAAACTAATTTATTATCTTTATAAGTTATTTTTCATAGGACTCAGTAGTTACGCCATATCTTCCTCAATATTTTATCGAATTCAATAATAAAGTCATCATTTTACAGAATATCTTCGCCAGTACACAGAAGTAAACACCCTCAGAAAAAATGAGAAAAATGTTATAAATAATTTCGGCATACATTAAAAAACCATATGAATATAGTAACTTTAAAACATTCTTACTTCTCAAATAAAGGAAAAAGGAAAGACCAGGAATTCAGACGTGTCTATCTAAAAAACTGTTTTCAAGAAAATGATTCATCTGTGAAGTAATTCATTATTAAATTTTAGTATTTAGTGGAACAAAAGGTATTACTATGTTTTTATTTTACCTTTAATTTTGTATGACAACTTATCGCCTTATAATCTGTTTATGAACTTACGACAACCTTAATATAGTTCTATAGTTGAATGGAAGGATGTCAAAAATACAGTTTAGTTATTCTTATAGCTAATCATACCGAGAGAGGAGCACTGAGCACGTTTATCTTTATGCGCGCACAGGTTATATAATATTTACTTAACTGTTGGTCAAGGATCAGTACTACTTTAAAATATAGGGAAGCAGTTTTGTATTTGTAAGAATACAATAAATACAGCTAAGACCAGAAATTAGGCTTATATTCACAATTAACTACAGAGATTAATGAACGAATGTAAAATAAAAATTGAAACGATTGAACATATGGTTACATAATAACAGTTAGGTTGGGTTGTATTGATTACAGTTCATCATAAGCAGAACGGTCATATTTTGATCAAAAAGACTTTATAGTTTCAAAGGATGATAACGGATTTCGTAAAGGAGACATTTGCATATCCCCTCTTTTCATAATTTTGTAATTTATGTAAGGAGCTGTAGTCATAACCTCTGACACAGTTGGGATTGTCTATCCCAGTGGTCACCAATTAAGCTTCATGAAGGGCCGTTTCAAAGTCTTGCCGAGCTTCCGCGGTCCATTCAGGGGAACCCACCGGGGTTACTCCCCCGGAAAAGTTTTGAAAAATTGACAGTTTAACTACATTAATTTCGATCATTATTCAAATATTTTGGATAGTTATTGCTCTATATCTATTTCGTATATTGTGTATTTTTGTTTTAGGATTTATTTTAAGTTTGTTTTCGTTGATCGGTATGTCATCGCAGTCCGCTCAAAATTAGCCGGCGCACAGTGGGGCGAGTCGACTGTCCGGCCGGACATTGGGCCAAAACATGAAAGTTGAAATTTAGAGGTTTGATAGTAATATTAATAAACTAGAATCCTTTCCCCGTTATGTGCACTAATTTTTAACTCAATCTTTGCGTTAATAAATACAATATGAGTTGAAACATGGCAGTAAGACATTCATCTTTTTTATATTTAAAGTAAGTGTGCCTATATTTTTTGGCTAAACCTAATGAAATGTTTACAGTATGATCAAGCATTGCTAACGAATTGTACTACCCCAGAAATATAGTTTTGGAAAAACATATGCAACAGTTAGGACGGTTCAAACAAATGTAAACTATTTTTTATTTATATATTATTATACATAATATAGTAAAATGCCGGAAATTGCCCGGAAAACTACATATACCCTATTGTTAGCAAAGGTTTGAAGTTTCATAAACAGTTTTCCGATCTTGCCACAATCTGCCTATTCTTATTTAAATGAGATTTTACCACGCGTGAACACTGAACTCAAGAGTGAATTTGGTTATTTAGAACATCTTCTTAGCATATTTGGGTTTTCATCAACCCATAATCCTTAAATTAATATATTTCGAACCAACTGCAACAATTTATTCACCAAATTACGATTTGCAATATAATAGCTTTGAACATTTAAAAAAATAGTTAATGTTTTTAATATTTTATATTTGTACAGCACTATAATAATTAGTAAGTTAAAAGAGTACACTGTTCACGAAATATTGTTAACAAAAATATTTCACTGTCTTTAATTTACATTAAATTATAAATAGACAGTAGTTGCTTGGTTAAAGTAGGTAGTTTGGAATTGACTAAAGTTATAATTTTGTTAGCCTTTTTTTTAAGTCCTGTCAAACAAAATCAAACGTAGGTATTATACGACTTTTGTGCTGCTAACATCATAAATATGTATATAAAAAAAAATGACCTTCTTCTTTCCTTCAAAAGAATAAGATAGATTTGACTGATAAGACCTGGCTTCGGAATAAGTATCAAGAAACAAATCAGAAACATTTTTGGGATTATAGAGAGCAGCATTCCAGAAAAACGTCAAGAATCGATAGTTTGCTATAAACTCCGATCCCATTTCAACCTCAATGTAATAGTGTCGTGAAAAGTAAAATGTCCCAGGAAGCAAGAAGCTTGCTCATAAGGAAGAATGTGAAGCTAATGAATAATTTCATAATTTTAAAAAAGGTATATTACATTAAATTTGTTATTATTTAATTACATTTTCAATCATAGTAGTTATCTATTTATTATAGTTACAACATACTACTGTGAACGTAATTGCTATAAATTTTAATATAAAATTGTTAATGAACTTTGAATTTATACTAATATATTTTATAATTATACTGTACACACACACACACACACACACACACACATATATATATATATATATATATATATATATATGTGTGTGTGTGTGTGTGTAATGATTATGAATGAAATGACAATAATTAAGATTCTGCATTCTCAAAAACATTAACTGACAAAATTTGAGAAGTCCAGCGAACTTTCTTTGAGAGATATAGCCGATGTCCAAAAGGAGTGTGGACTCGTCCCACTGTGCGGCGGTCCGGATCCAGACCGCGGTCCGCCATTTGGTGACCACTTGTCTATACTACCAATGGTCTGCCTTTTTATTTATCATTAAAGATAAAATAATACATCCACGTACTAGTTGTAAAGTACTTCAAAAATACTACGGCTGATATAAAAATACTCTCTAACTCTCAGATGCGCCCCCCCTCTTTCACAATTTAGATTTAATTACAACTTGATTTTGATACCAAATTCATGTCATTCATTCTCATATTTTCAAATTGGTAACCGTTATTTTCTCTTGAAGGAGTATTGTAGTAGTAGTAGAGTGGTATTGTCTTAATTACTTTATCCAAATTATATTTTTTAATTTTATGCTCTATATGTTTTAATTATTTATTTTAATGAAATTGAACTAATTTATTATTTAAATTTGAAATTGCCTAGCTTACCCTCTAATACATGTTAAGCTTTTTGATGATCTTGATTAAATCTCATTACCAATATGTTTTATTACTTCAAATTAGATTCGTAGTTAACACTACTGCTATGCCGCATCGTCCTTTTCGGTTAAAACTGTGGCGATGAATAACGGCTGCAGATTGGCCACTCCTTTATGGTAAGTACCAGTATGGGTACAGATATTTAGTGAAAAACATATACACATACTATATTTTGTCAAAAAGTAAATTTTATAATTAGAAATCAAAATAATTCCGATCCAAAAAACAGGAGGTAAATTACATGTAGAATTAACCCTAGGCACACACTGAACGCTGTGTCATACATTTTGGGACATTCGATGACATCTGATCAAACGATCACAAGTTTGCAATAGGGAAAGAAACGATGCTATATGTGTTTAAAGGAAGACAACTCCAAACGAAAGAAGTACAGTAATATTTCAAAAAGTAAGCAAACCTGTGGACTTAGCAAAAAAAACTTATGCAATAAACATTCGGAAAAAAAAAATTATATGCGACCCTTTAGAAATAGTTTTTATTTGTTTATATGTAATAATGCGTAGAAAATACAATGTTTCTTATCTTCTGTTATTTAAACCGTTTTCAAGATAAGCAAATAGATACTTTTTTTTTTAATTTTGAAAAAAATAATAATCATATAAACAGTTTTAAGAATGTAAATGAAATAAAGACATTCCTCAAACAATCAATGACATTTTGTAATGAAGTTTGAGTAAAATATGGCCATCAATAGGTCACAAAAATGTGTGGGCTTCCAGAGTCCCCCCTTGGCCAAATTAAGATGGCGGAAACCTTGGTCATCCTAGGGTTAATACCTAGAAAAACGCCATTATTCCTGAAAAATCTTTTCTTGTGAACACTGATCTTTTTGGTAAAAAACCTTTGCCCCTAGACTTTCCAAGACTAAGATAATTAAAGGAGATCACAATATTTTGCGGCTGTTATTGGAAATTTTTCCACTATACAATTTTTTAGTGGTTTAAAAGGAGTTACTAATTATTTAGTTTTCTTCTTGGAGTTTTTCCTCTGAGGTTTTATTCTCTGAAGAGCTGAAGATATAAAAAACCCAAAAAATCTTAAGTCTTGCAGTAGTATAAGATTGACGGGATTTTGCCCCATGACAGCTTATTTTCAAACAAATATTTCGGCTATATTATGAGACTATTCGAAATATATACTTCACGAATGCGTTAAAATTTAATAAATGGCAAATAACCCTCAGAGGGAATAAAAGTCGTGAACCATAAATCAAATTAATGCTTTCGTCGAAAAATAATTGGGTCGGATTTTCGGTATAGCACGGCATATAGCACATAGTCGGAATGATATAGCACTACGTTTAGCGAATATCCGATACTTGTCCGGTTTAGCCGTGGGAGGGAAGAGAATTGAGAGCTATTCCGATGACACGTTTAAATATTAAATACTTTCTAATGGATAGCGGCCTGTGAGTGGCAGGGCCCCGCAGTTTATTTGATTTCTATATTGGTCCTTTTGACCCATTGCTGATTTATATCCTTCGTTGTTCACGTTCCCGATAAATGGAAGGTGGCACTCCATTGACGATCTACTGATTTACCATCACACCCACCCAATTTATTTTCCATTGATTTATAATAGAGCATTAAAAAAAGGATGACAATATTTTTAAAAATCTTTATTCTCATAATCATTCATTGGGTTGTCCGGAAAGTTCGTAGAGATATTTGGACGAAAATTAAAATTGATGAACAGCTTAAAATTTATTTATGCAATTTACAAAATAGTTACCACCGTTAGCGATTACCCTTTTCCAACGGCTTGGAAGGTCCATTATCCTTTTTTTTCAAAAATCACAGTCCTTACTCCTGAAAAACAATAAAAGGTCCGTTTTGACGTCATCTTCTGAAGAGCAGGATTTTGTTTGTAGAAAATTTTCGAGGGAACGGAAAAGATGGAAATCCGAAGGAGCAATGTCAGGAGAGTACGGCGGGTGAGGTAAAACCTCCCATCTGAAGCTTAATTGCCGAGTCCTTAAAGACGCATGGGGGCTAGCGTTATCTTGGTGGAATAGCACTCCTTTCCGATTTGCCTACTCCAACGGTCGATTTGCAGGCTCTTAACCCCGCAGCCATTTCACGGACAGTAATTCGTGGATTGTTTGCGATGACCGTCATAATATCCTCGATGTCAAGAGTTGAACTCCGGCCAGCCCGGGGTTGGTCTTCCAAATTGAAATCCCCCGATCTAAACCGCGAAAACTACTTCTGAACCGTGCTATCAGCAATTGAATCGCTGCCATACACGGCACAAATCTTTTTTGCAATGTCCTGAATCGTCACTCATGTTGGTTTGCAATAAACTACAGTCCTGAGCTTTAATAAAGACGAATTCAGTGTGTAAACAGAGTTAATTCCATGAGGATTAAAGGCATATAAATAAACATTAGCTTTTTGATTTATTTTTAGTAGAAAAAATAAAAGGTAAATTTTATTTTAAAAATCTCTTAATATTTATCGTTAAAGATAGAAATATGTGCACATCAAGCAACATACGTAATATACAAAAGCTTTCCTATGAAATAGATAGGGAAAGCGACAAAGTTATTTTTATTTGGGCGCTGCATCCCGTCGGTTTGGGCTGGTGAAAAAATGATATTGTATAAAATTGATTGATTTTAATCCCTGATAATACTGGGAGAGGCTAGCAAAATCCCAAATGATGTAGCAGTGAAATTGGGCTCTCTCGTAAACTACTACAGGTTAAGAAATGTGCATTTTGGATTATCGCCACAAACCATAAACTGTTAGTAATAAAGAGGCTTTCATATTGTCAAGTAGCTGCGATTAAAAAAAACGTTCATAAAAAAATTCGTGTTGCAAGTTTTTTTCAATATGAGAAAATCAGGTATAATAATAAAATAAATGAAAAGTGTAGATAAACTGGGATACCCCATTCCTTATTCATAGTCCTTAACTTATATACTCATAATTTTTTTTATTTATTTTTTTTTTTTTTTTAATGGTAGGTTTTATTCTACGATCACTGTGATGTTTTAAGGATGGTATCTAAAATAGAGAAAGGTTGAGTTTGCTTTTGTTGTCCTGTCAAAGTTGTTTGCTTATATTGTTATGCTTGTTTGGTATTGACTAAAATAGTCTAGGACACTAAAATCAAACTCATCTTCACACTTATAAGTCAATAAATGCGTCAATGTTTATCTCAAAGAGATGAGTTGTTGACTTCTGTTTAGTTTTAGTCAACAACAATACGACCGAAAATAGATCTTTGAATACAAAACTAAGAATCTTTTTTAAGAAACCAGCACCTGACTTTTTTGCAAATATTTATGGACTAGAAGTGAAAATCTTTTGTTTATTTTTATTAATGTATTTTTTTAACAATGTTTTTATTAAGAAAATGAGTGTTTGTTTGATAAGATTTCATCAACAACGTACATACATGCAATGATAAACATTTAAACAATCTAGCATAGGTTGGTAAAATTGAGCAATTTCAACTCAGAGACATACTCCCACTGCTTAAGATGAATACCAAAACTACAAACCAGTTGCCACTGGTGGATTAAGCTCGTTTGACAACTGCGTAAGTGGCATTAAAAATCCAGTTGATATTGAGATAAAACCTTTTAATGTAACAAATGGATAGAGATATTCAACGCTGCTCATTCTAATAGTCAATTACCTCTATTTTAAAGCATACCTGGGCAAAAAGTATTTCAATTTTTATATTAAAATATACTGATATGGCGTTAAACAGATAATATTTAATCCTCCACCCAAAAACCTATGCATAAAAACATTTATGTGACATTAGTCTCATTAGACATCTATTAATACAATAAAAAAACATTGTCACAAATTTTGGCGAAATCGGATGAATCGGTACACAGTTACTAATTCCGCCCCCACCCCTCAAAAACTAAACAAAACAAAATCAAACTAAAATAAATGTACCGGCTCAATTTTCAGGGGTGAGTTCTAGCAGTGCAAAGTACAACCCTACACTATAACGGAAACTGTGTAACTTTAAAAAGCCTACTAAAGTTGTAGTTTATTTGATCTTTAAAAATACAAATTAAAAAAATCTGGAAGATTCGAACAGTTAGGTAATTGTTCAAACAAATGTAACAAGCCAAAATCATTCAGTTTTTGTTTCACTTTAAAACAAACATGGGATTTATTTAAAATAAAAGTATTTTTTATACAAATTAAAATATTTTTTTTTATCTTAGTAACTTAGAATTAAAATTAAAATACTAAAATAAAAAAAAAATATTTTAATTTGTATAAAAAATACTTTTTTATAATAAAGTATAAAGTACAATACTTTTTAAATAAATCATATCTGTTTTAAAGTGCAACAAAAACTGAATGATTTTGGCTTGTTACATTTGTTTGAACAATTATGTACCTAACTGTTCGAATCTTCCAGAATTTTCTACACCATTCTAGAATATTCTATTTCTGACTAAATATAAGAAGCAATGGACTGGAGTCTTAGTCTTGCTCTAAAGATCAAATCATATGGTTACTTTTGTGTTACTGTATCATTAAAATTAGATAATTGTTGCAAAATTGTTACTAATTAATGTTTTTATTGTTTGTTTGGCGTTGAGAATTATTTCTTCTAATAAAGATTATTTAAATTACAATATTATTATTAAAGAATAATATTTATTTTTTAATTCTAAACCACTGCATAATAGTGTATAAAATGACACTAATATAATATATTAGAATATAGTACAGAATATAGTATACAATAAAATGACACATTTTGTGTGGTTGGATCGGTTTTTATTGATATGAATAATTAAAATACATTTTTAGAATTTTTTTTTTTTTAGAATCGACGTAAACAGAACAAGATATTCTAAAATTTTGAAGTAAATAAGTAAAAATAAAAAAATAAGTTGAAAACCTGTGAATGAACTTCCCGAGAGCATCTCTTAAAAGGAAACCTGGACGGAACTCCCCAAATGGAACAAACAGCTCTAAGAAACTTAATACTGTTCCTTAAACAGAACAATATATTTAATAAAATATAACTTCCTTTTTTAAATTGTGATATATTGTCTTTGCATTGTCTTTGTATTGTATTCTATTTGCATTGTGTTTTTGTATTTTAATTGTATGGTAATTTTATTTTATTTGACTGCATTTTATTTTTACTGTAATATTATAAATATTGTATTACAGGGCGAAAATGATCCAGGTGGTCGAAAAGCCAGAAATTGTATATAAATAAATAAATAATATTAAGCTTGTTGACTTTGAATTAAAACTATAATGTGTAACACAGGTATAATTGCGATACCTGGAATATTAGATAAAAATTATTATTTTTGTATTAAAATGAACAGTAGTGTTTAGTAATGAAAAACGGTTTTTTCCCTGCGATGACAAGCGAAACGATTGCCGGCCATCATGACGAAAAATCCAATGTCATACTTTAAAGAGGACATCATACATCATTCGGGGTAATTGTGATTAATGTAAAAGCGATTGTAACCTCCTGTTATCAATGAAGGGGAAACAATTTGTAACTCATACCCAGCAGAATGGCAGGATTCTAAAGCTAAAAGAAGCTAAAAAAATAATAATAATAAAAAAGAGCAACTATTTACACCGTTACTAAGACGGCTGACTTGGAACTAGCGGCTGTTCTGACTTTTGCTCTAAATTATTATGGATAAACGCAACGTCGGAAAAAAGCGAAAAGAAGATCCAGAAGCTTATCTTAACTAACTCAATAGCGTCATTAGCGCTATCCCCGAACACACAGGCGGACAGATAAAGTACCAAGTTAAAGCTAGCTAAAAGTTAAGGTACCAGCATTTTTGTTTCTATTTTATTTATATATGTGATGTTGCGCAGCTTTACAAGAATAAATTATTACGAATGAGAGAGAAATGCTGCCCAAATACATTGGGTTGCTATATAAGACTGCATGCGAATCAATAATAAAATAAACGCTTACCTACAACTAAAAAATACATTATTAATAATTATAATAATAATAATTATCTCATAGTATTTTTTTCCCTCTATATTTTTTACAATTATGTTTTTTCTTTGGTATTATTTTCTTTTCTTTTTTTTTCTTTCTCCTTCATTCCATTTCACCTTCCTTCTTATTTCTCATAATCCTGGTCCTTCTTTTCCCTTTCTTCTCTCTCTTAACGCTCACAGGCATAGACAAGGTTTTTTTACTCCCATTAAAAATCCTGGGGTCACCTCGGGACGCGAACCCGCGAACTTTATTATTGTAAGTTTCTATGCTAACCACTACACCACAGGTGACTCCTAAAAATGGAGTGTTTCGGATTGCTTTAAATTCACGCAGTAATATATCATGACATTAGTTACTCACGATAGTCTCTTAGTAAGTTTTTTTGTATTGCGGCATTTGGACCGCAATCTGAACGTTTGTCAAAATATTAGGAATACTAATTGAATCAGTGAGCTGAGGGTTGCAGGTATTTGTAGACCGACATGTTCTGACAGAATTAGACGGTCGTGCCCGCCGTCTTCCGGTCTTCCTCAATAGTTATATTGCCTTATTTGCATTAGGTCTGTAACACCGCTGCGCGCCCTTTCGTGTTACAGATTCAGACAACCTCTGCTGAATTATTTTATCGTTTTCCGCACATTCTTCACTTATTAAAATGCAAGTATTTTGCATTTTACGATGTCTAATATTGTTTGAATTATTTTTATCTATACTATTATTTTTAGTCTTGTATTAGTAACTTCGTATATCGTGAAATTTAGCTGTGTATTTGATTATTTTCCCATAAGATCTTGACCCTTACTGCTGTGCCTATGTTTATAATTACAATACTCTTTACCTTATGGGTTCACTCCGACAGTATCAGCCAAAGAGGACTAATGAGGATATAAAGTTTGGGTCGAAACGTTGGAAAAAATAAAATATGTGATTCTTACATATTAGTGCTATTTAATTTGAACGCACCCCCAACCACTTCCTTATTATAACAACGGTAAACCATATTCCACCGTGATTACTATGTTAACATGAGAAACATTTATTATAATAAGCAATTTATTATTATATTATCTCTATACATTATACCACCAATTCTAAGTTGTTGTTCTAGTTTTGTTGTTTGTGTTTTATCGCCAAAGCCATTAAAATTTTGTTTTCTTTTTGCCAACCTTCTCTTTATACAACTTATAATTTTCATTCATTAGAAATAGTATAAAATTAAAGCAATGAGTAATAGGCAATAAAACTAAGTAAGCTTTGCTTATTTTCTAATAAAATATATAAGAAACAAAGATTCGGTCCAAACACCGCAGCGCGCCTGCTAATGTAACTCAAATAGGCGCGCCCGCCGGAGTGTTAAGGTTCTTTGCAGCTAAGATCGGGACCACAATAAACCGTGCCATATTGGCTACGACCAGAAGTAACATAGCTGTAGTAGTATCTACTCAAACTAGTGAGGTAAGTGAAAGTTGTGTTTTGTCTCCTGAGCCTGAATAAAAAAAAAAAAGTGATGTAGGATTGAAGGATTAATAAAGTTTTAAAGAACGGAGGAGGGAATGTTTTTACTTTCTTTGATAAAGGGTACAAATACAATCAGAAGAAAAGAGTTAAAATAAATTTTTAATCAGTCGTTCAAACACAAGCGGTCCGTTGTAAGCACAAGAGATATTCTATGTTGAAGGGATTATATTGACCACAGTTTAATCTGGAAGGCCGCTATTTGGGAAGCGCTGGATGTGGGGCGGATCTCGGTTATAGGGTCACAGGGCTATGGCTTACAATGGACTGCATTTATAATTCCACCTTTATCCTCCAACATAGCCGGATTCTACATCTGTATATATTCTGTTATATATAGCTTATTAGTGAGATAAATATAATTATTTTTAATTTATTGCATATCTCTATATTTATACATCTTTATCTTTATAGTTTTCGTATTTATATATAAATCTCGTGTCCCGATGTTTGTCGGAGGTAAACTCAGAAACTACTCAACCGATTTTAATGAAATTTGGCTCAACGTGTATAGTTTTACTTAAAGGATAGGATAGTTTTTATCTTGATTATTGACCACAATGTTTTTTTTATTGCGAATGATTGCAAATACAGTAGGTCGTGTTTCGATTTATTAACATTTTTTGTTGGTCTACTGTTCACATTTGTAAGTCAGTATGTTGGGTATTGTTGGTCACGTCTCATTTCGCTTTTACTATGAATTTTAATATTTTTGATTGAAAGGTCTGGATTCTTCGTAAGTGGGTCTTTTTTGGCTTTACCGTAGACAACCACAAAAGATATTGTTAAATGTTAATCAATATATATTATAAAGCAAAGTGTACAATGTGCGTGCCGAAAAGGCTCAAAAACGACTACACGAACTATCATCAATGTTATGTCGTCGTATTGCCCTATTGCCCCTAACGATGAAGAAGGTTTCAGTTTTCATTTCAAGTGTGTAATGTTGAAGGGACAAGGGCTGTAATTTTAAGCCTCTCGCTACATGTAATTAGCCCCTCTAATAAGCCCAGGCGAGTTATGAATGAAAAAATTTAGTTCGACATTTGGAAGCCAGGAGCGCTAGCTAAACTCATTCATTCTCGTTCATTAGTTCGGTTTGTTATGGTTTTAGCTTCAGCTGTTTTCTTTAAATTACACGAGATTATGTATAAATAATTATTTTTTCCTTTTTATTTTTAAATAAGGTCATTACATCTCTGCACTGAATTGAAATTAAAAATAAACAAAACCAACTGGATTCCTAAGCGAATTAAGTTTTACAGAAGAGGAAAGAATTGGTCGAAACATTGCCTTTAATCAATGTACAATATAAGAGCAAATTTACAAAAAAAAAAAAAAAAGAAAAAGTTGCGAATAAAAACTAAAAAAAATAACCTAATGGAATATATATCGAAAATAAAGTGTTCATATAATATTTCTGTTTAATAGTTCTGTTCTGTTCGTAAATTTTCAACCGAATTCGAAAAAGGAGAAGATACCTAACTTGATAAGGATGAGGTATCGTCTTGAGAATGGTCTCAATGGAACATAAAAACCATAAAAAAGGTACATACCAGGACATATTTGCTGCCAAAATAATTTTTCTTAATCTAGAAAAGGGAAGAAAACGCATTGAGAGAACCGCATTAATAGGATCTCTTATAACCAAACCATATATGGGCGGACTCGAAACTTACCACTAATACTAAACTGAAGTTTCAGGATGGTACAAATTTTGTTCAAATCATGATTAATTTTGGTCTATTTTTCTGTACTATTATATTTTAAAGTTATTCATTCATTCCATCTATTCCACAACTCCCTGAGCGAAGCCGGGCCCAACAGCTAGTTATTATATAATCAAGCACATGAATCTTACATAAACTTTTTTTGACAAACTAATGGTCGTGGAATCTTAAAAATGAACCAACTACAGATACCCTTGGAAGATGGACCAGAAGCCCGACAATAAAGAATTAATGAAAATATAGAAGAGATTCCTTTTTTTTTTTTTTTTTTTTTTTTTTTTTGTAGCGTGACAAAGTGATGTGTCATTCATTTAATTTATATTTCATTCTAAGTATCTATGCTTTGAAAAAAAAAAATAAAAACTTGACGATGAGAAAATATTGCTTGCTGATTAAACATGAAAAAAAAATCTATAATGTTAAAAAAAAAATCAACGTAATGCTATGTTACAAAATACCAAAGTAAAGTCGTTCCTTAGGTGCCTTTGAAAGCTGCTACATTTTGGGAACTGTTAAGAACATTTTCACACAAGACTGAAAGAGAACCGACTGACTTCGTTATAGGTAAGCTCCTTTGTCTCCCTTCGGAACAGGGTTTCGTTTGTAACGTATTTGCCTTGTTTTCTCAGTAATTCGTCAAAGAAGGCGCACTCAAAGCGACCATGTTCTATTCGAAGATTGGCGGCCCCCCCGAGGCAGGTGGGATTTCAGCGCTGAGTGAAGAAATACCGAAACGAATCCATTCCTCCCGGCAAAGGGACTCTTGATTCTCAAAGCCAAAAGAAAATTGCTAGTCTCACCTTGGCGAATAGCTTGCAACCATGCTTCTAACAGGTACGATTTATATCGGAAATTTAACCAAAGCGGATTTATACTTTATACCTACAATATTTTAAAGAAATGAATAAATCATAAACTTTACTATGAAAAGCCAAAACGTAAACGGGAATGGAAAAAATCCTCAGAACTACGAAGATGATGCATACAAACTATTTTAATAACCACATTTTATAACAGCGGGCTATAATTGTCCAGTAATTCGCCAATCATCCTTTAAGGTAGAGGTGCACTACAATTGAATCAGTCGTTTGGGGAACCGAATCGTTAAAAAAAATCAATTTTCGTTCTTTTTTATAGGATTCTAGTTATTGGAAAATTTGTTGTAAACCCCTATTTAAGCCGTTCTCTTGCGGCCGCATGCGCGACAGCTTTGGATTTTTTAAAGGAAGTAAAAAATCCTTGGTGTTCAGGCAAGTTAGGTTTTAATAATAAAAAGCATTCGCTTCCCTGATGAAGAAAGTATGGCCGGTGCTCAATGCTCCTAGTTTTGTTGGTTAATATAATAAAAAGGTGTAAATAATAAAAGAATGACATAAAGATATTTTATATAAAGTTTACCTTTGAAATTTAGAAAATATTAGCTTAATATAAGTATAAATATAAGTATAAGGGGCCCGGTGTGGCTGTGCGGTAAAGCGCCGTACTCCCATGCCGGAGTTGCGGGTTCGAGTCCCGCCCTGGGTTGTGCTTTTCTTTCGTAGGAGAAGTATCACCCAGTGCCATGGGTGTTAGTATGGGCAGTATAGGGCTTCACTGGAAGCCTTAAAGTCCCCCAAAAAAAAAAAAAAAAAATATAAGTATAAGAAGATAATACTATATAATACAATTAATATTAGTATAAGAAGAACAAAATAATATGAATGAAAGGAGATAAAGAAAATTCTCTGATATTTAAAGCTCAAACAATAATTTATTAAATACGAATAATTTATCAAATACGAATGAAACTTAAATGATTAAAGGAAAATGAAATACACTATTATATAAACTACTATACACAAAAAATATGCTTAAATCGAATGACCAATTTTTAGAAAATGTTATTTAAATTTGAAGATCAAACAAAATTTAATGTTCATACATTATTAAAAAAAATAATATGGGAATTATTTTACTTTAAATGTCTATCCAGCTGGGAACTTAATCTTCCTCTTCGATCCGTCTTCTAAAATAATGTCTGCAAATGTGCCCAATACGCAAATGGACACCCTGGGTGAACGAGAATATTATAAAATATTTTTAAAGAATGTTGAAGCTTGAGAGCGTAATACGTACTCGGCTGGCGAGAATCAACAGCTGTTTCCTTATGAAGCGTCTTTTGTTTTCTCAGAGCTTTGGCTCCAAGCGTCTTCGACCAATCACAAACGCCCACGCATATAACACTAAATGAATGTTAATTGACTACTTAATATCGATTGGTGTGATATCCAATTCTATTAAACTTGATATATAATTAATACATTAACAATAATAATTATTTTAATTTAAAATGATGAATTAAACAACAAATAATTTAAAATAAAAAATGGCTTCCCTGAACACTTGGTTATGCCGTCCTTTGGAGAGGACGTAAATAGAGATCCCGAGCCTTTGTGATGTTAGGCACACCTTAAATATCCATTTCCTGATCATACCTGGATAGGAAAAATTAAGGACTCCCACTGTAGTATTGTCCGATTAGCCCTGGTAGCACAAAGTGAAGTTAAAAATATGTATAGGTTATTAAAAATCATTAATCTGATTATAATAATAACTATTTCTTAGAGTACTATATATAGATGGAGTAAGGATTGGTCTGTATTCTTTGACAGGGGTTCTATTTGTAATCCTCCCGAAAGCATAGATAAGCTCTAGTATGGTCGTGAATATCTATCTTGCACGATATAGAATACAGTAACTGAATAGGAACTAATTAGACAGAGAAGGGATATTATAGCCACCGCCTTTGGAATCGAATCTTATCAGGTCCATTGTTATGCAAACCTTCATTAGGTGCCACCTATTCTCTTCCCAGATTAACAAGAGGCTAAGATTTCATTTGCTGATATTGTCTCTTCAACAGCTCCCTGTCATATGACCTCACATTCTCTTGCCAGTGTCACCTGAACCTGATTCCTCAGACCCAGAATATGAACAAACTAACCGCATTATAATACCGATTTTTAAATGTAAAAAATTATAACAAGCGATTGATTCTATATTTCACCATCAGAACTATAAATTTCACGCATATTTTCATTCATGCACGAAGACCTTTCATGTATGTTTTGCCTAGAAATGGGTATATAAGTTTATATGCATAACAACAGTTAATTATCTAAGATGTTTTTTATTGGATCAAAATCCTAAACATGGAACATAATAATAAAGAAATTAAGAAATGAATAATAAAGAACTACAACTTCTCGTAATAGTGTAAACCGGACAGTTATTGACACCCTTAAGAATACATTTCTGTTGTAAAATTTGAAACAAAATTCTTTCTACTAAGGGATCAAATTGAAACTTCCTATAATTCCTCTTTACCTATCCATATAAAGACTCAAGAGGTTTTTTTTTTTTTGGGTCGAAAGTTCAATAGTCTTACCATATGGCAATATTTATTGTTAAAAGTGCAAAAATTAGTTATTTACACCTTGTAGATTTAATTGTATAATCACTACGGTTAGTTTTTTAAACACTTACTTCATAGATGACTTAGAGGACCCTTCAAACATTAGATTCATGTATATCTTGAAATAAAATTAGGTCTTGTTTACTTATTTCTTTAATTTTAAGTTGGGGTGTCAATAACTGTACTGAGTGTCAATAACTCTATGGTTTACCCTATTAGTGACACAAAAATAACCGAATTATTCGCTGCCGAGACTAAGACTAAGCCATAAGTCGATTGCTTCTTCTAGTGGTCTGCTATGGAATCATGCAGAAATGCCTAGTACGATCCAAACATGTGATCACGTACATGCACGTAAATGCCGAGTACAATAGGTTAATAATATAAAATGCTATCTCTACCGTAAAAATATAACTTCAAGTATGTACGATGTAACGTTTGCGAACTTTGTCTTAACTAACAATAACTTCAAAAATAGATTTATATATGCATTAGAAATTACAGAAATCGTATCAACATAATACAGAAAACTTCCTATTAACGCTTGAATATTTATAAAACTATATTACTTTTTTTATTTTTGTTTTTGTCATTTTACAAGTATAATACAAAGAATTCGTTTAGCTAAAAGTGCATCTAGATATGCCGAACATAGCTAAGCACCAGGGTCAGACGATAACTTGGCCAAATACAACATAAACATGAATATGTAGATAAGGAAAAGACAGCTTATTGCTGCCCCAGTTAGATTTGCAAGAACGTACGACTTGGGCAAGCAGATACCATGGGGAATTATTTTTGTTTCGGTGGAAACATATTTTTTGTGGTCACTCTGTTCGTAATACTGCAGCTTACCGTCACTTTAGGTCTGGTGGAAACTTCGTGTTTACCATATGGAGCACAGGTAAGTCCGTAATTTAATATTGTAATATAAAAACTAAATAGAATCGTTCATTGACAATTCGATTATCTCTAAATATTAGACTGTAGAAAGTGCTAATTAGACCTATAAAACTATGAGTCTCTGCAAAGCCCTAATATATCCAATCCTTTCATTCAAAATTATTAAGAAAGATTGTAAATATACAGTACTATGTGACAAATGCATTCCAGCATAAAATTCTGAATATTACAACTATAACATACAGCCACAGAAGTCACTAGGAACTCATTGGCAAAACCACTGGAATCCACCAACAATTCTTAAGCGGTGACCAAGTGTCTAACTAAAATAACTTACCGGGAACACACAAAGAAAGAAAAGAACACACATTGACAAGAAATGAAATGTTGTAGGCGGCAAATCAAAATAGGCCGAGAAACATTTGTTTCTGTAGATATAAAACAAAACAGTGAGATAAAGCATAGTTCGATTCAGGTGCGGTGCCAGATAAAAGTTTCTGGGAGTGGAAGATTATTGATAGAACAAATCAAGATATTTTATCAGTGGTTCTATCCATTATAACCATTCTGTGAAAAGATTATTTTACATAGCTTAATTACAAAGCACAACAAAAATACCATTTAAGAATGAAGTGCATGAGTTCCGAATATTAAAGAACATTGTTTAGCGATATTTCAATTTTGCTATATAAAATTTTCAAGTGATGCTTTAAACATGCACTAATCGGTTTTCCTACTAAGTCGGACGTGGAAATTTTGGGCGTGGAAAACAGTTTCACACCAATCGTCATTAGTAAGGGGAATTGAACAGAGTATAGGTCAGACAGCTTATTTATGGAACATCATTGTGAGCAAATCCAACTAATGACAGAAGATATTGATGCCCTTCATCATAAAGAAGCCCAGAAATAACATATTCTATTTTACAGAAACGCTTGGATGGTATATTTAGTTGTGCTACTATCTGGCAGGCAAAAACTGAAAAGTGAATTGATTATTTTCTCGTCGTAACGGTTCTTTCCATCAAGCGTACTCCAATAGCATTCCGAAATTTGATTGCCGGGAAGTGCCATATTTTGAACGTGAAAAAGTGAAGGAGATCCCTTATTGGAGGCGAAGAAAGTAACTGAACATTCGACTTGGGCTTCATATACTTGAAGAGAAGGGTTCAGCTGTGGTGTAGTGGTTAGCATGGCAACCTACAGTACTAAAGGTCGCGGGTTCGCGTCCCGCGGTGGCCCTGGGGTTTTGTTAATGGGAGTAAAAAATCCTTAGCTATGCCGTCCCTCGTAAAGGACTCATACAAAGGACTCCCCCTGTAGTTTCGTCCGATTAGCCTTAGTAGCATAAATGAACATTAAACAAACAAACAAAAAAACTTGAAGAGATCCTGCAAATTATTCTTAACAAACAAATATAAGATTTAGGAAGTACTTACAAGACCCTTAAACTCCACTTGTTTAATATAAGGCTTTCGTCAATTATGTTGGAACGCCTTGCTCATGTGGGGTTTTATTTTTATCTATTTGACCTCCAAACATTATCACAGAAGGTAAGTCGCCCATTAGATTGAGTTTATAACAGGTTACTCTCCGTTTTTTCTAATGAACGGAATCAGCATTTAAGTGAAGATGAAACATCCAGATAGAAAAAAAAAATCTTATCATAAATTTCATTTAGACCATTGAATTGGCCTTTTTTTTTTTGTCCAGGTTGCTCTTTATTTATTTTTATTATTATTTATTTTTAAAATTAAAATTAATACTATTTACATATTGTAACACTTGTGTAGGTTTAAATAATTTTAATTAAACGTAAATAACAATTTATATTGCCACAAAAAAATATAGACTCAAGTAATGAAGAAGGTTACAAAAATTATCAACTTAAACGAAACAGTAACACAAACGTAACCATATGATCTGAGCTTCAGAACAAGACTAACTCTTCAGTCCACCGCTTCTTATTTTAGGCCTGAAACAGAACTGTCTGGAATGTTTTCGACAAGCGCAGAAGGTAATCGAACAGTCACAAATATGTACTAGAACAGTTTGTTCCAACTGTTCAAACAAGTCTAGAACTATTTTAAATAAAATGAATCACGTTAAACCGCCCCCTACTTTGAGACATTCCTCCTGGATGCCCTCTTTTCCACATGGGCTTTCTATACAGCGACGCATGGTCTCTCCCATAAACCAAAACACAAAAATGAAGATGAAAGATCCAGATAGAATTAAATTCTTTTCATAATTAATTCATTTAGACTAATCAATTGGACCTATTTTTTCCTGGCTGCTCTTTATAATTATATATATTTTAAATTAATACGATGTTTGCTAGTGTTCGCCAAGCGGTTCGGTGCTGTGCTGCTTTAACCCTATGGCGACCTGCTTGAACAACAGCAGGGGTCAGATGTCCTGCCTCAGCCCCTTTGACCTCACCAACCTCAGCCCCTCCTTGGCCTCAGCCCCGCTCTACCAGGGAGCCGCCAACGCCACCATGAGACTCCTCAACCTCTTCCCTGGACTGTCTTCACAGTTGGCTCCGCCTCAGGGGTAAGATGAAGCAAGTAGTCAGCGAGTAAATTTTATGAGAGATTAAAGTCGTTGTTATGGGTATATTTTGGAGAGTAGAGTGGTAGCAGTTTTCTAAACTTAGCGATGATGTAATAAGTTTCGCTGTATCACTGTGTCATATTTCAGTCTAGTAATAAAATAATCTAAGAGTTGTATATATTTTTTTCCCTCATTCTCCTATATCTAATCCATAGGTGTTTTCAGGAAAGAATATTATACATTTTCTATCTCTCTGTAATAATCACTCACTTGAATTATTTTTTCAATATCATAATCATATCATTAATAATTCCTTATTCTTAATTTACACTATTAATCATATATGAGGCGTTTGGTTTCAAAACCGGTTACATCCATTTTTTCTAAAAACAATTTTTTTCTTTATTTTTTTCAAGTTTTTAATGTTAGACGCGTTTTTTTAAAAAGACGTCTAGATCCTTCGAAAATCAATACTTAAATATTCCATTTCTTAACAAAAGCGGTGCCATTCAAGCTTCACTTTTCAGAAAACCTTTAGTTTTTCGAAATCCTAAACGGTATCCATGTTTCCAAACAGTTGGATGATGTTGATACTCTATTAAGAAAAACATTATGGAGAAGACAGGAGATCAATAGGTACACTAGAATTCTACAAAGTTGTAATGTACAGTACAATGTCACCTATCCAAGTAAATATGCATGGTACCAATACGGATGTGGGCCAACATCAAGATTTAAATGAAAATTTGTATATTTAAAAAATAAAAACTATGTGTATATTGTTCATATTAAATAAAGAGATTTTTTTACTTTCACTTACCTCCATATGAAATATATAGTAAGTGGAAGTATTGCGATCGTGAAAATTTTCGACTTCCGGTTTTGAACGGAAATACACGTTTTGGGGTCCCCTGAGTCAAAATAACCAAGTCCCGCGAAATGGTCTGTGTGTGTGTGTGTGTGTGTGTGTGTGTGTGTGTGTGTGTGTGTGTGTGTGTGTGTGTGTGTGTGTGTGTGTGTGTGTGTGTGTGAACAGACTAGCTCAAAAACTATAAACCGTGCGAACCTGAAATTGGGTATTTAGAGTACGTATAAGCCCGCGATGTGACAGCAAAAATTTCATCAAATTTGCTCAAAGGGAGGGGGTACTTTATTTAATAACTTTTTAAGTTTTTTCTTATTTTCTCAAAAAACGGCTCTAACGATTTTGATTAAACTGAGTATTTGATCTATTTATATGCCTGAAATATGACTGTAAAAATTTCATCAAAATTGATCAACCGGAGGGGGGACTTTACTTAATAAATTTTGTATTATTTTCACATGTTTTTTTTTATTTACTCAAAAACGGTTATAACGATTTTGATCAAACTTGGTATTTGATGTATTTATATGCCCGAGATATGACTGTAAAAATTTCATCAAAATTGATCTACAGGAGGGGGGACTTTACTTAATAAATTTTGTATCATTTTCACGGGGTTTTTTTATTTACTCAAAAACGGCTTTAACGATTAACAAAAATAAGATTTGAATCTAGAAAAATGTGTGACTTTGGGAAATGATATTTAGCAAAACTCGCCAATTTCTAATCTAAGTAAGTTGGTAAGTGAAAGTTGTGTATTGCGCGCACGCACCAGATTTTTTTAAAAATATCTATTTATAATTTAACCAAAAATCGATATTTTCTTATCAAAGTCAGGTACATCCAACATATTTTTTAATGATAAATGAGATTTAAAAAAGAAAATGTGATAAAAAGTTGTCAACAACTTTTGTTTGAAGGTAATTGTTAGTAAAACGACGAAAAAGAACAAAAAAAATATATATATTTTTTTGATCAGTCCTGAAAAATTGTTGAAAATGGATGTAGCCGGTTTTGAAACCAAATAACGCCTCATATGATTTAAGTAGTGTCAGTAGGTTGTGGACCTCGGTTTCAGTTACATAAATAAGATATTTGTCTCTATTCTCTATATTTATTTATATTATGTAAATATATATTTCTAATTATTAGAAAGTAAAGCGAAAAAAAAAAAAAAATCAGAAGATCCTAGTTGGGCAGAATTCCAATTTCCTTGAAAGAAAAACATCGAGAACTACCAGTGCGTTTTTCTTATGGTTGTTAAATTATTTTTTTTAAAAGCATCGTAGAGGGTATTGTGTATTTGATGAATCATATCATTTATATTTCAGCTTAAACTGTATTTTCTTATGAATTCAAAGCAGGATCTCCGGCAAATGTTCTCCATTTATTTTTTAAACAGCTTTATCCTACTTAATCCAACTCGATGAAGCGTATTGAAACTGATGGAGAGCAATGAAATTAATGGGATCAGGAGAAATTTAGACCCGCAATCTTCAACGTGGAGCCTTAAAAAATACCTATACGCCGAGACATAAACTGACAAATTTTAAGAGACCAAATAGGTACCTAGGTATTAAATTTGAAGGAATTAAATGTCCCAACAGTTGTTTCAAGCATTATTATTTCAACTTTTAACCACTCGAATTTCTACCTATCCTAACTATGAGAATATTAATTCGTCCCCCCCCCCCAATATTTGGCTCTCGTGACGCCCATGTTTGTGATAATATACCTAAAATTTTAAATTGACAAGCAATTGTTAACAAATATTATTTATCATAAGATAAGGAAAGTCTTCGTTTAACTGTCTTTGACAGGTTTTTTCTTTATCCTATGTCATATTGGTATTTTATGGCCTACAGGAAGAAAAAAAGTAGGCAAGGGACACGCGTTTCATTGCCAGCCATTGAATGGAACGAGGCAGATGTACAAACGATCCGAAGGGAATGATAAATCCAGGAGAGGTACTCTGGTCATTAGTGTTGTGGAGGGGACAGGGGCCAGAGCGCCGGGCTACAAATGGATCCAGGCCCCCGCAACATCGGTCGTCTCTTCTATGACTGAGTGTTCCTCATTGTTCTCAGTCCTCTTGTAGCAATTCCTGTTGTTATCCATATATATCTCTCTTTGGCTTCAGTTTCTTCATAAATTTGATCTATCCATCATCCATAAGGTAAAAAACTAAAAAAAAAAATAGTATGCCATAGCCACAAACAACAGATGTGATATGGAAGTGAAAACCTTAAATGACGAAACATATTCGAATGAGAAAAATGAGAAACTGTCATTGGTGTCCTCTGACGTGGCTTTCATATCTCTTTAGAAACATATTTTATTTATTATTTCTTTTTTTTTTTAAATTTCATCATCTATATCTATATCTATATATATGAATTATATAAGGTAAACAATACAGTTATTGGCACCCCAAAATTAACTTAAAGAAATAGGTAAATAAGTCCTAATTTTATTACAAGATAAACATGAGTCTATTGTTTGAAAGGTCCTCTAAGTCATTTATGAAGTGAGACTTTAACAAACTAACCACAGGGAAGATTTCACAACTAAATTCACAGGGTGCCAATAACTAGTTTCTGCACTTTTAACAATAAATATTGCCATAAGGTAAAACTATTGAACTTTTGACCAAAAAAAAAACCTCTTGAGTCTATATAAGGATAGATAAAGAGGAGCTATAGTTTCAATTTGGTCCCTTCATAACAAGTTTTTTTTTAATTCCACCACAAAAATGTAGTCTTAAGCGTGCCAATAACTGTCCGGTTTGCCCTATAAAAGAAGCGATAAAATAGTGCATTAGTCTAACCTTGTATAGCAATTTTTGAGTCAATGTTATGTTACTTCTAGTTACTGTTTTGTGGGTAAACCATATTCTAAATATATTTATTAATTGACCGTAAGTGCTTTGTTATGCTCATAATTTCTTCTTGTTTGGTCGTAGTTAGTAACTTTTTATATTTAATATCGTCATCATATTAGTTTATAAAATTAAGGAATTGGTTCCTTGTATTACTATAAGCTGGACATTCCATTATTGTATGTTGCAGCGTTTCTCTTTGCTAACACCTATCACATTCCGATGAATTTTCGACACCTATGCGCTGAAGGTAAGCTTCACATCGACCATGGCTAGATCGAAGTCTTGAAAGATTTTTAGTTAAGTCTTTTGTTTGATTAAAGTCATAGAACCACGGTTTATTTAGAATTTCCTGTTCAATAGTCTTATAAAATCTACCCGTCAAAGACTTTATATTGCTAAGACCACTTTTTAATCATATCGTTTTTAATCGTTGGAAAGTAATCGGTGTATGGTAATTCAATGTCAGTAATTCGCGGTAAGTCGACTGAAGTTTTAACAAGTTTATCTACCTTATCATTTTCGGGTATTTCCGAGTGAGCTCTTACCCATGTAAATATGATTTCTTTTTTATGATTACGTGCATAAAAGTGTTCCTTCATGATTTCACTACAATGTTATTCTTATTTATGTTGTTTTAATAGCTAACAGTGAGCTTATACTATCAGTTATTATTATGAACTTATTTTGATCTGATTTGCTTATAAACCCCAGAGCTTATAGAATTGCGTATAAGTCAGCAGTGTAAATAGACGTGTTGTTTGGTAATTTATATTGTTCTGAATAGTAATACTCCGGTACTTGATCCGGTTATTGATAAGATCAGGCCAGTTTTCTGAAATCAAAGATTTTATGTATGCGTTAAATGTCTAAATTAACATGTCACATTGGAACGTGTATAATAGAAGATTGGTACTAGTACAAGTATTTACTGCTAAATGTTAGTATCTTACAATATTATCGCAGATAAGAGGAGTATATTTTTTCTTTTTCCAAAAGGGCGAAGTTAGGATAAGAACAGACAGAGGAACTATTTTATTATAGCATTTATTATTCCTGGCTTTTAGCTTAAAAAAAATTCTATTTGCATATAATGGGGTTACAGAAAAAGTAAATTGATGCATAATAATTAAATCATAACATGATTGGAAAAAAAGGAATATGGTAATAGAAAAAAACGCAAATAATTTCAATAGATTATTATTTAAAGTAGATGGAAATTCACATTGAATATTTCCATATAGGATTTGCATACAACCACAAATACCGACCATTATTGGAGGAGGTAGGAATTTAGCTGCCAATTCTAGTGTATTCGTATGCCAATACTCGTTACTCCCGCCGCTCCAAAAGCATCAACATTTCCATATATTTCTTACACGCGAACTCAAGGAATTATTTTTTCCCCAACGGGCTCACACCTGCTTATTCCCTTGAATTGGTGGGAGGAAAAAGTTTTAGGCAAAATTTCATTTTTTAATATTAAACGGCCGCATGTGGTAGGATATTAAAAAACTCTTTAAGACCTTCGCCTATTTACCCTCTTTAAAAATGAATAATGGAGAACACCATACATATAAATATAAATTTAAAAATTAACTCAGTGGGGATTATTTTAAAATTAAAAGCAAAAAACTCTTAATCGATACTGATATGAAAAAAAGGACTATTGAAAATTAGAAGAAGTTACGAAATAGTACTTCACAAGGTAAGTCAATAAATATCAACAATTTAGCCATAAATTTTATTCCAACAAAAATATTGTTACCTGAGACAACAACATATCATTAATTCAATTACATTGAAAGAGAGTTATATAAAACTTTTAGTGAGTTTTATAAAACAAGACTTTTTTAAAACCGTGTATTAGTAATCATATGGTTTGGTATGATCTAGACCAGTGGTCACCAATTAAGTTTCATGTAGCTCCGTTTCAAAGTCTTGCCGACCTTCCGCGGTCCATTCCAGGGGAAACCACAGGGGGTACTCCTCCGAATTTGTTTTTAAAAATTAACAGTATAACTGCATTATTCAAATTTTAATCATTTTTCAAATATTTGGGATAGTTATTACTCTTTATCTATTTTGTATTTTATGTATTTTTGTTTTAAGATTTATTTAATTTTTTTTTCGTTGATCGGTATGGCATCGCAGTCCGCATAAAACTAGCAGGGGGTCCGGATCCGGACCACGGTCCGCCATTTGCTGACCACTGATCTAGACTAAGGATGGGGCGTGACAGATATTTTCTGTCATTGCAGTGACCAGTGAGAGCTCCTTTAAAATCACAATGAAAAATACCAGTGACTTTGTCACTGTTGTAGGAATGATGTCAGCACTGAATAACACCCTCAAGAAAGAAGAAAAAGACAAGAAGGATATATCTTTACTTATAAGGTTATAATTAGTGAGTTTTGACATCGATTTATAAGATTCCGAAATTATCATGAGCTCATTTATAAATTGTTTACATTAATAAATAATTTTTTTTTTATGGCTTCATAATTTAAATTTGAGCCTGTCAACAAATTTTCGACAATCAGCAAATGTGTGCTGTGCTAATTAAATAAGGGCATGTTAGGCATTGGGAAGGATGACACACAGCAGTACCTCTTCCCTGGCTTGTTTCAGGTAATCTGGATTTTTAACGAAGGAGATCTCTCTCATCCAGCGCCTTTTTAATCTCTTAAGTATAGGCATATCAGCTGTTGCCATTCCTCTAATCAGTTGGTTGAAATGACCGTGTAAGTGAGTTTGGAAACGTTTTTATAATGTCTTCATATGTTGATCTACTGTTTGCATTTGTAAGTATGTATGTAGGTTAATGTTGGTCATGTGCGATGGCGTTTTTACTATGACTCTTAATTAATATTTTTAATTGAAAGGTCTAAATTTTTAGTAAGTAGGTCATTTTGGCTGTACCATATATCTGTATTATGTCCATATTGAATTCAGTAAGTATAAATATGAATTCAATTTTCGTCTCAGTCCTAGTTTTGAATTTTTAGAAAAAAAACAAGTAAGTTGGGTCGTTTGTCTATATAAATTTGAGGGCAGGTATTTTTTCAAAGAGTGAACGTTATGTGTTTTGATTTTTCATGATTTAGTCGAATTTTCCATAATTTACACCAGTCGTTTACTGTATGTAGGTTTTGTTGTAAAGTTAGAGGCATGCATAGGATCTTGATGTTTAATACGAATTGTTGTATCATCAGCGTAAGTCAGCGTAAGTATTGTACGTTGAATAAATAATTAATTTAATTGAAATGCACTAATAAAACAGTTTCCTAAATAGAACATACCTACTGCTAAGATGATAATTACAGAGCACATAATTTTTAAAACGTTTCTACCATGGGAGGTGGGGTCCAAGAGGGTTAAAATTTTGAAAAAAAATTTAGTGGAATAAATTCACTAAAATCAAACTTTCAAAAGAATGTGTCCAACTTTAATGAAGTTCTTATACTTTACACCTTTGCACCTGGGAAAAATTTTGTGTTTGAAATTAAATTCTTTCTGCTCCACCAAGTCGGTTTTAATTTTCATAATTTTTTTAAGCCGAATTTTCTGATGCATTTAGAAAACAACAAATGGTAAAAACAAATATCATTAAAGATTCAGTTTTATTTAACAAAAAACTAAACAATCGAGTAAAATAAATTTAGTAACAAAATGATACTTTCGTTTGTTTGAATTGATGATAAGAGTTGATTATGTCAAAAAAACGTTGTGAATTAATGTAGGAAAGACTAAATTTTTTTTTATTAGAGGGAACTGGTTTTAATGTGACAGGGAACTTCCTCATTTTGCTGAGAACTGTGGCAAGAGGGGATGTGTAGAGTAAGCCCTCATTATTACGAACTCAGATATAACGAACACCTCGATATAGCGAACCAAAATACTATCCCCCCAAAATTACCTTTATATTTCTGCTTAACCCCTCGTTATAGCGAAATCCATCGGTTAGTGCGAACTACGAACTAAATTTGATGCCTTAGAGTTATTATATTCTGTTATAACGAACTGCTAGAATTTTTATTATTTTTTTTTTTACTATATTACGTAGAATGAGCGCGGAAAGACGAAGTAGCACCAGTTTCTAGAATTGTCGTGTTTTTTTACACTTAACTTATCCGGTTTCCTTTTGCTCTACCTCTCTGATTCCATTGACTTTTTTCTCAAAACTAGTTCAGTTCTGTTTCGACCTCTGTATTATTCGAATCAGTGTTCTGCAGTCGTTCATACGTTCATTCATTCGTTAAAAATACACAATGAGTTCGTTGGTAAACGTGTGTCACAAACGTAAATCCTCATTAATCGAGGAAAAATTGAAAATTCTCCAGGATATTGAATCGGGAATTCTAAGTAAGTAAACCATCGCAGAAAAATATGGAATTCCAAAATCAACATTGTCAACCATTATAAAAATCAAATATAAAATAGATTTAACCGCAGCCCAAGGATTAACTTTAGCACCAAATAAACAACTGCGCTCTGCGGCTCATGAATATTTGGAAAAAAAATTGATAATTTGCTTTAAACAAATGAGATCTCAAATATCAATCTCAGACCCTCTTATTAAAGCTAAGGCTAAAGAACTCTCAAGTGAACTTGGCAGGTAAATTAATGAATCTCATTGTTTAATTAATATATAGTTTATCTAAAAATAAATTACATACATGCGTTTTAATTTAACTAGTGATGAATGAATTTCCTTCTAGATATGATCAAATTAGTGCGGCCATTGGCTAAAAAAAATATTAAAAAAAAGAAACCTCGGTTATAACGAACCTCGTTATAGCGAACTTTGAATATCAAACCCCCTATCAGTTCGCTATCTCGAGGGTTTACTGTAGTGGAAGAATACCGGCGTCGGTTACCGAAAGTAAATTAAAGATTGACCATATACCGATAAGCAGTCATTTTGAATGTGTGAATTCTTGGAGTGACGACTCTTCCAGAGAGCATTGCATCTGTTTAGTTTAGTCACAGTAAAAACTGGTGACCGGTAAGTCACAGGTACGCTAGTCACTCCCCATCGGTAATCTATACCTTTCAGGGACTGTCCCATTTCAGACAAATATAAGAAGCAATGGACTGGAGGCCTAGTCTGGCCTTGAAAATCGAAGCATATAGATACTTTTGAGTCACTGTTTATTACACGTAGTATTGCTTTGTAACTTTGTTACTAATTTGAGTTCTAATTATTTGTTCATCATTTCTATGTAATAAATGTAAAATGCATTTAAAATCACATTGGTGTTACAAGAGGAAGTTTATATTAACAACATTTTACAATGTGGTCTTGTTTCTTTTAAACTCAATATACTACTATGGTACTTTCCTATTTGATAGCCTCCAGTGATTTAGATTATATACCTAACTGTTACTTTTATGAAATCATTATTAATTTAAAACCAGATGGTTCCTTCTAACCTATCTGATATTCATTTATTATTTTTGTGATCTCTAATCTAATTGTTCTGTGTAATATCTCCAAGATGAAATTGTGGGATTTACCTAATTCCGAACACCAAGCAATTAAATATTTACAAAAGTTCATTCATTCATTCATCCAGTCTCAAAAGTTCAACTCAAAATATTGAACGATTATGGGGGAGTGCAAAATGGCGCAATAAATGTCATAGAGGAACTACGAGGAAACATCTCGAGTCGTACCTAGCTGAATTTGAATGGAGGCATTGTACAAAACAAGAACATTTTTCGGCCTTTTTGGAAGCAATTAAAAACTTTTCGCCTCCCAAAATAATGATGAAATAAGTATTTAAACCATAACTTTTGTATGTAATTTTCAATAAAATGTTGTTGTTTTTTTTAATTTAATCATTAATTTATTAAAAGTGTAGTAATAATAAATATTTATCATTGAAATTAACATTAAAGTAAGGGTTTAGAAAAAACATATGTTTGTAAACTTTGAAGGGAAGGTTATGATGACCCTCTTAAGTAATCTATTATGAAGTAACAGTAACATATACTAAATCACTACAGGCTATCAAATAGGAAAGTACCGGTGCCACCATTACTCCAGGTTCTTGGTACCCGCAGAAAAAGAAAACACTGATAGACCACTTCCATAGTTATGAAAATACAAATTTATTTTAATTGTTATTGTTTAATTATACCTCGTCAGAGATGAATTCGAGACCTTATTCTTATTCAGGCCTGTATGTACCAGTTCCTGCTTTCCTCTTGGCCTTGTTTCTACAAATGATAAGTTCATATTGAGGGTAAGAGGAAATAATTGCTTCAGGCCACGTGTCCCAGCGATTATAACTTTGATTTCATTGATCGGTCCAAGCTTATTTTCCTTCTACTTTTTTTCTTCATTTTCCTATATCCTAATTGTCTCCCCCACTTTCAGTCCAAGTTATCCTGTGGTTTTCGACTTCTCTTCTTGCAGCAATAGAAAAACTTGTAGTATTAACAGAATTGTAAGAAAGATTACTCCATGAATATTGTTCAAAAATAACCATACATTTTATTCTTAAAATTGGATGAAACAGAATATGGAAACGGTAAGTAGGAGTACAGGCATAAAGAAATATAAAACGAATACCTACCTGTTATATGAAGAAGTTGAAAGCATGAAATACCTTCTCCAACATTCAATATAAATTTATATTCTTGGGGGAGTGGTCCTAAAAAAAAATTAAAAACTCCCGACGTCGATGTTATGAAGGCATGCGCTACTATGTGACCTCCATTAATTCAAGTCTGTCGTTTATCATAAAATATAATTCAATATCATCTTGTTATTTTTACAGCCGCTAAAAGTAAGCTGTCATCTCAAGGATATAATCAAAACCAGTAAAAAAAAAAAAACGTATCCCGGCCAATAAAAGCCTGCTTAAGCATAGAGCATTTTATTTTTTCCCCATTTTTTTTTAGGTTTTAGTTCTCCAGATCATCAGCAGAACAATTTTATTTTTGTAAATATAACATTATAATAACAGTCTTCTTGTTCTTTCCAATTTTTTATACATTGAAATGTATAAAAAATATTATTACATGGTAAAAAAAAAACTTTTCGGATAACTATGGTAAAAGGTTCCATTATAAAGTTACGAGTGTCATATTTTTTTTTAAAAACGCAATTTAATCATTGCGTTTGTGTAAGTTATAATATTCAAACTAAAATTTGAATACATTTGATGGTAAATTAGATTACTAAAACATTTATATTTTTATAGTTCATTTATCATAAAACCCTTCAATGTTATATTTTTAAGTACAAATAGAGTTTTTTGAGTGATTGATATTTAGGACTTAGCGTCATATTCATATTATTAAATTAGAGAGTGAATTTGAAAAGGAAGCCCCTAAGAACACTATAACTGACTTTTATTTTTTTTAACGTGAGGATTAATCGGTGAACATTAATTTAGCCCTAACACACACTATTTATTTTATATTAGCATTCTTTTCGGCCATTTGGCCATCATCAGTGCTGAAATGCGATTGACAAATATATTCTTCTATATATCAATTTGTTTATAAAAACACCATAACCAATGGCTTGTCATTAAAAATTGGGTATTTTTTTTTTACCCTTGCCTCTTACATAAATTGTAATTGTTTAAAAAATAAAATAAATTAAATTACTCTCACTTACCTCAGTACATCTCTGGGTACTTCATCCTCACATTCATTGAACTTGTTTAAAAAATAAAATAAATAAATTTACTGAGGTAGGTGGCAGTAAATTAACTTATTTTATTTTTTAAACAATTAAAATGTATGTGAGGGGGGATAATTAACTTATTTTATTTTTTTTCTAGTCACTTCAGTATAGTGCAATTGTAAAAATTTTGATTGAAAAGTGCGGGCCTTTTCAGCAACACGGAAATATTTATGAGGAGATTGTTCATATGTCAATTATTTAAATATGTGTGATCTTATATGGATTTTATTTCAGTTTTACTTTGAATCAACCTCAGATGGCACGTTAATAACATTAATTTTCAGGCAGAACATCATGTAATCATATTTTGTGGCATGGTATCATATTAACGACCGCGATTATTTAGCATCAGCCAAAACAACCAAGGAAGAAGTAGCTTATACTCGCCTGCGAATATGTCATAAAGATTTAGCCATGGATATCTAATGTCTGGAAAGCCCCCTCAATATGTGATGCTTGTGTTGTACAAAAAAATGTATATCACGTCTTAAATGAATGCCTTATTCATCAATAACAAAGAGGAGATCATAAACAACCACAAGAAATGTAAGTAAACTTCTGGGAAATGGTTCGTGTACAATAACAAAATTATTTGAATTATTGAAAGTCACAAAATTGATTAATTTTATTTATAACCAGTGTAACAATAACACTAATATCTGGTTACAGTAATATTTAAAAAAATGGTAAATTAAATTAATTTAAGCCGTTTACTTAGAGAAAGTTACTTATTTAATTTTGCTTATTTCCTCCAGGAATTTTTCCTCCTTTCTAATCCCATTCCAATTCTCCTCACTTAAATTCCCTCAAACTTTTCTTACATACCTGCCCCTATGTATTAGATGTAGCCAACTGAAATTCATACTCCCAATATATGTACATCTAAGCACATGTAACTATTATTTCAATAAAACCCTTTCCTAATTTCATTTATCACTTAGTAAACTAAATTACGAACAACCCACTTCCTAAGTCGGACGGTAATGACCTAAATGGTCTATTTGTCCTGAAACAGAAGAAAAACAAAAACAGCCATGTTTGATCAAACATCCTTCACTTTTTATCACATCTCTAATCAAACGTGCGTTTTAACATAGAGAAATGCTATCAAATATTAGTTTTATGTAAAATATCTATATATCTGACATTCATCCTACATGAATTATTAGACAATGAAAACTTACAGTTTATGTAGAAAACGAATACAACGTTATTCATGGTAAAGTTAGTGTGAAAATTAGCCATTTAGCAGGCTAATGTTAGTTGTGGGTAATATTCCCCAAAGTTACCCCTTCACTTGAAGTCATCAGTCTCTTTATAGCATTTCGAGGCACTAACGAATTAGTTCACAAGTGCTGTGGAAGGGATAGTGTTCCATTTACTATTATTATTTTAATTGCAAGTCTTAGGCCTGAAGCTTCAAAGAGACCTCAGTAGACGTTTTGGGGAAATTAAAGATTAGCTTGGAAGTCTCAACTAACAAGTTTTAATTATACAATTACTTCTGAATATGTAAGGAACCTTTTATCCTAAGAATTCCGGGCTCTTTTAGCCTTCAACAGACTAAATTACACTTGCATACTAAATCCATGTAGTAATGGAATAAATCTTGCTTCATTTCTATTTTTCTGTCAATTTTAGATATTAGTAAATTATTTATAAAACAGAATTATAACTATATACTACAATATTACTCTAATATTTTTAAATTGGCCATTTTTATTTCCAACCCTTACCAACACCAACCACAAACAGCTAATTGTAGCTTTATCATTGTTACCGGTGATAATACTATTATAAAAAAAAAAAATTAAGTGTATGAAAATTGAAATGCACTCCTTTCTATAGAGCATACTCATAGGAACCAGGTGAAAGGGATGCCCCTGAAACGTGCAGTGTATACACTTTTGCAACACTGAACTGTCGTGCTAAAGTAAACGACTGTTCAGAACGCGGCGCAAGTGGCAGTCCGCTTATAAACGTAAGTGAAATGAAAATTAAAAAATAAAAATCTGTAAACAAATTATAATAATTAAAAATCTTTTATTAGCCATCGGAGTACCAACGGGTATCTGACTTCTTACTTACTTTTACCAAGGGGGGGGGGATCTACGAACCATCAGCTTTCTTTTATTGTTAATTAACTCTAAATACTTTTTTTAAAGATTTATTTCATGAGATACAATATTTACCTACATATTTATAAAACTGTGGATCTAAAAAAAAAAGTTTATAGAGGGAAATGAAAGTCATTTTCCTTGATAAAAAGAAATGTCATTTCCATGTTTTCTAAAATTCATCATTCATGGTACATAAGACATTTAACTAATTCACCCATTATGTTTTAAGGTCACTAAAGAAAAGAAATAATTTGTTTTTTCTTTAGTTTTTAAATTTGTTTTATAATTTGTTGAAATTTATCATAAATGCCTTCATAAACCTATAAATAATTTTAAATAACTTCAGGGAGCCCTCAATCGTTCCTAATTTTGTTTCACTCAATTGTTTCTTATGGATATAGAAAAATTTCAATCCACATTTAGATTAATCTTAAATTTTTTCTGATAACTACTAATTTTACAGATTTTTTATTTAATAATTTAGGTGAAAAATAGGGTGGACTATATGAATAAACCCCAACCCCCTCCCATAGTAATCCTAATAGGGTTAAAGGGAATGATATAATTTTTTATTCAATTTAAAAAAGAAATGAATCTATGTACATACTATTAAAATGTATTTTAAAAAAATATTTAATTAAAGAAACTAAGAAAAAATGAGAAAATAGTCAAAAAATATGAAATTAAATACGAAGATTTCAAGAATATAATCTGTTTTATTTGCTTCTATACTTCCTCGTACTTCTGCGAAAACATTCTTTTTTTTTTTAAGAAATTTAAATTATTGAGAAAAATCCTTTAACACTTCCTTGACAGGGAAGTATCAGTAGTCAGAGAAAACGCTATTGAAGTACAAGCAGCATATGCTTCAGCAGCTGTAGGGATTTCGCCATTCAACGATTTCCAGTAGAGATCTTCATTTTTTGCAGATTCTTCGCAAACTTCGTCCGTAGTATCTTATTTCCAATATCTGACAGATCTTCGCAGTTTAGAATTTCGCCATCCAAATCAAACAAATTCGAAGACCAAACACATATTCCTTTTTCGCATTGAAATTATAATAATTATAATTTTCTTTTGGTCCTTCAGTATTTCAGAAATGGTTGAGCACGATATTTAGAATTTCCTCGTAATTGAGCTCGCGGAATGTCTGGAATCGACTTCGCAGGCTGTTCCGAACTACTCCTCAACTGAAGGCGTTGACGAGACATCTTTTGGCGAATGAAGGCAAAATACAAATGAATTAAAAGACAAGTGTGAATTGATGCAAAGTATATAAACCATTAGTTTTTATTCTTAGAATGTAAATCTTGACATGTGCATCGCAACCGATATTTCAACTGCCATTGTTCCAAGAAATTTGTTTGCCACGATGGACCTATTCACTTAAACCTGAGAGCTACGGAATCGATTTCGTTTTCTGTATGTTATAACATGTTATAGGGACCGACTATTTTGTTGATATTTGCATACGAGGCTACAATGGGAGTCCTAAATTTTGCAACTTCAGGCATAATTAGGATAGGGATCTTACAAGGAGTACCTGACATCGTATGTGCTGAGGTACTCCGTTTTACATTCCATCCGAAGGTGAGCATAGTGAAGGATTTTTAACGAAACCGCGTAGTTCTTTAAAGAAGTCGGTTATGCTAACCACTACACCACATGTGAACCCTGACTGCTTGTTGGCTATATCCGATTTAAAGTTATTACGGCACGGTAATTTTCAATGTTAGCGGTAACGTAGTGCCGTTATAAGCGATTTCGACTGTTCTAGAATAGAAGGAAACATTTAGAGAGACGGGGAGGTTTCCCATTGGCGGAGAAGCGACACCTTCAGCCTTGATGTTGGCCAATAAGCGGGCCTCTTTCCTTAACGACCCCTCATTAAGAGCCATTTGGAAGGTCGTAAACCTTCCTCGGTGGTGAGTGAATTGCCGGCGGTGGTAGAGGGAAGTGGGTGGGCGAGGCGGGAAACTGGACCGTGGAGAGCTGAAAGCAAGGTTGGGCGATAACGGAGATCCTACAACATAAATCCCAAGCCTTTTTCTAATTAAATTTTTAGCACCTGGCCTTAGAGGGCGCTCTTCGCTGAATCCCTAATGAGGTCATTATTTAAATCACAGGGGCTTCCCCCCTCCCCCCCCCCTTCCAACTTTAATAGATCATAAAGTACAACCCAAAAATGGAAATTTTTCTCCGTTATTAATCAGAAAGGAGAGGCACTTTGTGGGGCGTCTCTGACGAAGAACAAATCGAGTCGAGCACTCGCTGAATATTGCAGGAGTCTTTATTTGGATAAGTGATTTATTCCGGAATGTAATTCTAGAAACTGTCCCTAAGAACAACAGAGCTAATGCCACATTTACAACGCAAATACCCGGGAGAGAGAGAGAGATAAAAAAAAATCTTTCCGGAAAAGAAATGTTGGATGAGGTCTGAATTAGATTGCGTTGGCTGCTTGGTGATGGTAATGTGTTGACTTCCAGCATCACGTTGTTGTTTCATGAACTATTGACCAGAAAATTCTTTTATTTCATTTATGAAGATTTTTAGAAAAGTGATGAGATATGGGCACCCTATAATTAACGAATTTTCAAAATTAAAATACATAATATTATACTCCCTTTTTGGAAGGATTTACTTGGCTTGAAAGATTGACTTAAATCAATTCAAAAGTAGTTGTGAAAAAGTTAGGATATAATTAAAAAAATATAATTTAATTATTACCCAACTTGAGAGGTATTATCATCCAAATTTTATTTTATCAAATAAGAAAATGGGAAATAACTGGTAGGAAGGATAATTATAATTAAATAACTCCAAAATTAACGTAGTTAATGAACAATTAACTTTTGATAAAGGACTAAAATTTTCTTTGATATCAGATTCAGGAAATTTAATCCTGATTTGGTTAGAGATGGGATACTGATTTAGGTTTAATTCTGTCAAGGCTGGGAGTAGAGAGAGGGAGTTAGATGGAGGGTGAGGCTTAATGTCCTTCCAACTTGACCGCACCACTGGACCACAACACTCCTCGACGAAGTTTAGTCGAAGGCTCAACGAAAGATTAAAAAAACCTTTGATAAAAGTACCTAATAGAATTTTTCATATATTATTTTACTAAAATGTAAGAAAATTAATATTAATAATCAATACATATTATAAAGCAAAGTATACAAAGTCCGTGCCGATAAAACTCAAAAGCGAGTCAAGGTACGATCTAGAAAGTTGTTTTATTTTGTAGCCATTTATTCCCTATCCATGAAGAAGGTTCTCATTTATATACTCAGGGCGTGATATTGAAGATTCAGAAGTTGAAATGTCCTCCTCTCGCAATAAGGAATTAGCCTATTTGTGCATGACGGACGTTTAAATACATGAAAAAAAAATAGTTTGACAACAAGCAGTCAGGTAGCTATTCATTCATACCTGGCAGCCAGATTCATTCATAACTTTATCCTATATTTGGTCATTTATTATCGTATATTATATCATATATTTGGTTTGTTATGGTTTTAGTTTCAACTTTTGTCTTTAGATACACGGGATTATGTTTAAATAATTAGTTTTTCTTTTTATGTTTAACCTTTGACTGGAAGATAATGGGTCAAAATGACCCAAGACATTTTAAATTATAAAGTGCTGCTCTCTGGTAACTGGAAACTGCACTAAACTTATGATATTCCCAGATCTGGACCTATTCTATCAGTTAGTTCTAAACTTAGTGCGTTGTAAGCAACCTATGATTTTATTTTAATTTTTTTGGGTCATTTTGACCCTTATAATCCAGTAACGTTACAGTTTTGTTTTTCATACAGGGATTAATTTTTTCATATTACTGTGTCATTATCATGGCTAATCATGGATTTTATGATTAAATGGAATTATTTGAAAATAAAAAATCTTTCTCCTTGCGTAAAAGCCACTATAAGAAAAATGATCGGGGAGATACGGGTGTAAAATCTGAAAATCAAAAAAGAAAGCGATGCTATTTGTGAGCGAATAATGACAATAAATACTCTATTACTTCTGAAATCTGTAAGAATAATATTTGCGACGAACACAGCCAATCTAAAAGAATATGTTAAGAGTGTAAATGTGAGTTGCCTATAAAACACCCTCTCCTACATGACCTATAATATGTGGTGAGCAATTTTCTTGTATTTGATAACATATATATATTTTTTTTTTCAGGTGAAAATAATATTAATGAAGATTAAAGAAAATGTAAATAAAGCTGAAGTTAAAAAAACATATAGCGATAATGTACATTAGAATTTGTTAAACTAGAATTTATGCATTATACCAAATTATACCTTGTAATAAATTTTATAGAAACCTTTATAAGCTTTAGAGTGTATATTTTAACATGTAATGTATATTTAAACATGTAATATGTAATGTATATTTTAACATGTAAATTTTATACAAACGTTTATAAGCTTTAGAGTGTATATTTTAACATGTTAAGAGTTACTTAATATGAATATACAGTTTTCTAAATTTTTTAAAATTTCTTAGTAATTATTATTCCTGATTAAAATAAAATGGGTCATTTTGACCCAATAATCCAGTTATGTTCATAAAATCACATGTTCCAGTTAAAGGTTAAATAAATAAAAAATAAAAAAGGTTAAATAAATTACATCTCTGCAATGAATTAATTGATCATAAAATAAATAAAACCGATTGGATTCCTAAAAAAATTAAGTTTCACATAAGAAGGAAGAATTGGTCCTGAACTTGCTAACCAGCTTCGAAAAAAGAAGAGGTTACTTAATTTGATACATATGTACCTTCTTTCTTTACTCCTTTCATAATGTTCAGAAATTGAATAATGTTTGCATATGTCCCTCATAGCAAACAAAAAAAAAACACCGAGTTACCAAAAAAGAGCTCAAAATAGTTAGAACATGCTTTTAATAAAAAAAAGTTAACTTCTATAGTACAGGAAAAAGAAACGAAATTTTGCGTATTAGTATCTTCGTATTAGTAGTAAGATTCAAAATCAGCATAGTCCGCCCAAATTAAACAGGGGAACGACTCTTAAGGGAGGATGGATTGGAACGGAGGTCTGAAAAAAAAAAATTAATTTTGTTGCAAATAGGTCAAGAGTTGCTTTGTTTGTCTGGTTTCGAGGGTTCTAAGTCTAATATTCCAACAATCAAACAACTCCCCGAACTAAGCCGGGTAACCTAGCTCGTAATAAAATATTTATGAAAAGATTTAAAAAGCAATACTTTTCAAGGTTTGCAGTGGAACTTTACTTTTCTTTCAATCAATCTGGAGCAAAAATATTTTTTAAAGATTGATAAAATGTATACGTATTACATGTATACTTTTTTTTTGTATTTACTACTTCACACTCTCTACTTAGGCTTGATTTATATTTTTACAGTTTTAAAAGTGATAAGATAAGAATGTTCGTCTGCCCAGCTTGCTTCCACGGTCGTGAGCGTTTGACGTTTTCTGTTACTGTTGCTTAGCAATGGGTCATAACCTCATGTTATAAATCCTAAATCCTAAGTGATTTTACGCTCTATTTAACGCAAACGAACCGGAAGTTTGTTGGAATCGAACCCGCAGGGGCAACAAACCCAAGTAGTTGTATATTAATTGATGTAGTACATCCCATTTCTAATCTATCAACAAATTCCTTCCCATTCCCCCTAGCCGCTATTAAGGCTTATAATGATTCGATCTCACAGAAGAGAGGACTGGTGAGTGGCATCCCCTCACACTGGGGGGTGTACAATGCCAGGGTTGGGGTGCAGGACCCCACTAACACCCCTTAGCTAAATCTAGCCTGTAAGTGAGTGGGAAGATGACAAGGCCTACGACATCCGCGCAGACGGTATTCCGCTTGGGTAACTCGCGATAATAAGAGTCTGGGTTCTAATCATGAATGCATTCTAAACAGATATTTTGATAAATTCTATTTCTATCGTAGGTACTCGAAACGGATCTAATTGTAATGGATACTAGCAAAGTATAGAAAAGTAATATGTACTAACCTTTGATTAATGTTTATTTCTGTTTTTAATTTATAATTTTTAATTGAGTCCTAAAATTTCTTTAGGGAATTTAGGTTATCAGAATTATATGATAACTGAGCGTCTAATATCTCGGTATTAGTCCAAAAATTCTTCTGTCTAGGCCATTCCACGTCAAATCAATGTGTAGTAAACATGTATCAAATTTCAACTATTATCGTAATACAAAATAATCGTGATCAAAAATCTTAGAAGATGTGGAAGAAGCAATTTTTAATCAGGATTTTTTCTATTCCATAATTCAAAAATCTAGTGCGATGCGCGCAACACACTTTCACTTACCAAATAACTTTGATTAGAAATTTATGTTTCGTTAAATGCATTTCTCAAAGTCATACATTTTTCCACATTCATTTACTTATTTTGTTAGTATTTGCTCTTTAAAGTACTCTAATTTTTTTATTATTAAATAAAAGTTTTTACTTTTGATAATCCCACAATGCAAGCATAATACTCCAAGTCGTCTGATTTAATAATTCTCTATGTTGTTGTTGAAAACTTCATATAGTTTCCATGAACGCTAAGGTGGGTATTCCGCTTGGGTAATTCGCGATAATAAGAGTCCATTGGAAATCATTTATTTCCATGAAATAAATAATTTCCATTAAATAAATAGAACATGTTTAACAATGGTCTGTCATTAAAGACGTACTACGCACGTTTGAGCTCAACGTATTTTATGATTTGACGAAATATTTTTCTTTTTTTTTACCTGTGTGTTTCCTTTTTTTTTTTTTTTTTTTTTTTTTTTTTATTTAACCATTTCTTATTTTTAAGCGAAACTAGAGACAGATAATAATCCATATAAAAAAAACAAACGTACTTCATAGGAAAACACAAAAGGACCCTTCTTAATTTAATCCCGTTTCTTATGATAAAGCTAACCTGGTATTATAGAATACTTGATTATCATTAACCATGACGAGTTAAATCTAAATCGTTATAGCTATTTTTTGACGGTTTTTGAGCTAATCTGTTCACACACACACGGACCATTTCGTTGGAATGGAATTTATTCCTTCACACACACGGACCATTTCGTGGGAATTTGTTATTTGGGCTCAGTGGCACTAAAAAGTGTATTTCCGTTGAAAACCGAGTCGAAAATTTTCACGATCCCAATACTTTCCCTTACTATATATTTCATATACAGATAAGTGAAAGCGAAAAAGGATAGACGTTTCGTAATAATACTTCACAATTGTTCTAGTCAATACAAATAGTACACATGTACCAAAGTTTAAGAAAATCTAAGATAGTGAGGTTCAAACTGATATATTTTTTTTGGTTTGACGTGGAATGGAAGTGATAGAAGAATTAGAAGATTTTTAATCTTTTAAGACTTTAAAAGAAGCTGTAGAAGTTTTCCAAATTCGGCTGTCACTATGAACTTGGTGTCATTAAATAGCGCATTCCATCCCATTTCATATGACATACAAAATTGTAGAACTTTTCTGAAATCCAATTCAAAATTTCCAACTTTATGGATATTCCATGCATTCAAAAATTTGTGAAATACTTAAAAAAAATATTAATTTGCTACTCTCCACAAGATGTTGATGACACTGCATTAGAGGAACAGAGACATGTCAGGAATGAGGAGGGAAAACACTCGGCAGCACTCCCTTCCTGGCTCGATTCGATTACCATGGATTTTTAGAAGAGGAGATCTCTCACCCATCTTCTCTTTAGTCCTTTTGGTCCCGTATATCCAGTGGTGTGTCTGACATGTCTCTTATTTCCAGTCATATCGATGGAAAATCTTTTTCAAAGCGTCATTATATACTAGTAAACTTTTGGTAGATGGAAGTCAGTATGCAAAACTTTAAACATATACTTATTTGGAATATTCCAGATAAAAGTCTAAGTTTATTCAACAAATTATATTGTAAGTTGTAATAGTAATTGAGGGACAAGACTAGAGCTGATAAAGCTAGCTCAGTGAAATTGTGGAGGGGATAACATCGAGATAGTTAGCGTTTCTTTTCAGTTAAGTTAGCAAGTTCTTTTCCACGCAATAAAAGTTCTCTTTTCCCAAGGGCATTGATGCTCCTTCTTCTCTACGTTTTCCTCTTTTATTTTTTTTTTTGTTACTTTTTCGTATTTTCTTTTTCGAAACGTAATCGCTTTCTTCATACTGAATCGATTTATAGTTAAGAGGTTATTCTGTGAATTGACCTCTTCTTTTTCCAATGCAACCCCAGATTCACTAACCGCCGACACCGAGTCAAAGAAAAAATAATGCGTTTTACATGAAAGCATTTTAGAGAATTTAGACGGCGAATCAGAAAAAGTAAGTCAAATAATTACAATTATTCACTATTACGTCATCAAGATGAAATGTCATCTTCCTAAATCTACTTTATCTAACAGAAAATTTAAAATGCAATTAAAAAAGTTAAATCAACCTCTTATGCTTTAATACTGGGTCAATATTTGTGTCGTTTTTTTTTTATTTGCAATTAAAAAAATTAAATCAACCTCTTATGCTTTAATAGTGGGTCAATATTTGTGTCGTTTTTTTTTTTAGTTTACTACATTACTTCCTTAAATAGAGGAGGCCTAGTTAAGTTCAAAGTTGAAATGCTTTAAAAAAAAAAAAATTTAAATTACTTTAGTAAAATTTATCGTCATTGTCATGGGTTTTCCCTTGCAGATTGACATACTTATATGCATTTTATTTAAAAATTAATTTAATGTTTGAATTTGGGAAAGCTTAGCGATATTGTACAAACATATTTCTGGTGTAGTTTAAAATATACAATGAGCCAATAATAATTGTATTAATAAAAGAGAACACGCCTAAAATTCTATGTTGGAAACAAATAAGTTCATATAGGTATTGAATATTCTGAGAGAATAAGAATGTGGATCGGACGAAATTGGTACCTAATCTCAATTTTTTTTTTTTTTTTTTACTTGTATTCAAAGTTAGATTCACGCCTGTCAGAAATATACGACAATCAGCGAATGTGATGGCAGCAACGCGTGTTAAGGTTTTATAGGCATGAGGGAAAGAAAGTGTCCAGCAGCACTTCTCTTCGTGCTTGAACCTGATTCAGGAGAGGAGATCTCTCATCCAGCTCCTTTTTAGCCGCCTCTAAAGGGCATCTCAGCCCTGGCCATATCGTTAATTATTCTGTTAATACGTCCGTGCAATTTAACAAAAAAAATGGTTGTTGTAAGTCTGTATGCGGAGCTTGGTTACTTACGTACATACCAGCGTCCGTAATTAGTCTTAAAATTATGGATTGAAAGGATTGTAATTTTCGTAAGTGCGTCTTTTTAGTTGAACCGAAAATCTGTGGGGCTTATGTAAGTATGGGCTTAAGTAAGTAGGTGTATGTATTCAGTTTCTGTCTAATTTTGGAAAAATTAGATCTACTATTTAAAAAAAAAAAAAAGAGCATTAAAGTATTATTAAACATATGTTTAGGGTCTTTTTTTCATTTTCAAAGGTAAATGACCTCAAATCAAAATATATAAAAAACTTTTACCAAAAACTAATATTTTGAGAATAAGCATTAGTTAGTTGACACTAATTTAATATTAGCCGATTAGCTAACCCGTCTACCTGCAGATAGGAGGGAAAACAACATTGGCGGCTTGGGAATCGATAGGAATAAATCTTGACATCGTTAACAAGAAGTAATTCCGTTAATTCCAGACAGTTATTCCTCGGTTCTAATTAACTAGCGGGTGTGATTAGTGGGCAAACTTGTCAAACAGAACCTTCTCTAACCAGCCTGTTAGTAACCGGCCTGAAACTGCGTGAGGTTTAGTTCCGGAGCATCAACCAATGTCTGCCTCGGCTCTTCTCTCTGTAGTAGGAAATAATGAAGCTATCAATTCAGCCTAACAAGGCACTCCAATTTATATATTCAATAAAAAAAAAAAAATCATTTTAATATTTTATGATTTCATATCATATTTTATTTCGCATTTAAAAAAAAAAATATTAATCAAAAATTTCAATTAAATTTATTAAGGTTTGGTTCACTATTCATCAGGTTCACCATTCATCTAGTGGTAGGTAGTCCATGTCGGTACAAATATTAACCCGGCGTTGGTCGCGTCGTGAGCATTTCCCTCACACTTGCCGAAAATCTTGTGTATTTCGCTTATTTCTTTTTATTTAATTCTGATATTTTTTCTATTTTCTATTTGTCATTTGTACATTAACACAATTTATGAAATAGTTTTCGAAGGAAAAAATTGCCGCGCTAAGTCCCTATTAAACGTTTTGTTCGAAAAAAACGGTAGCATGAGGCAATCGCTCACGGCGCGCCGTGAACTGAGCCACCGCGCAGGCTACTTCTCAAAAAATAAATTGAAAACGTTTTCCATTTTTTTTTTAGTTAGGTTTTTTGGTTTCACGTATACCTCCACAAATTTTATAAAACAGATTTTTCCAATTAGACAATTCAAATCTTTTTCATTTGCATTTCAATGCTATAATTTTTTATTGCAAGTAAGCTCAGCTTCGAAAAAAAAAAAAAAGAAAATGACAAAACCAACAACGAATAAAAAAGTTAATTATAACGTTTTGGAATAATAAAAACAACAGAATACACAAGTTATTTGCTCGTTCCCAAAGAAAATATTATTATTTGGAATCACAATCCCACTGAATCAACCTTTGCTTTATTATATCTTTTTTGTTGTTTTTGTATGTTTCGTTTTTTAGTACGAGTGTCAACGCCAGGCTACCCGACAATGGGTGGCAAAAATATTTTGTTTGTTCACTAAAAAAAAAATTTATCTTGGTCTTCACCTCTACCTTGGCTTCGTGATGTAATTTACTCTTTTGTAATATGATGCTTTTTTTAGATGCTGAAATAGGATAACAATTTTTGTTTCGTTGTCTTTTAACGATGTAAAGATGAGACCAAGGTTTAACTCACTGTTTTTGCTATTAATTTTAGTTGTCACCATATGTTTATTATTTTCTTATGATAGAACTCTTTAATTTGGGTTGTTGATTGCTAATAAGATGCTTTTGGAGTATGTTACAATCACCAATTTCTTTTTAAGAACGTTAACTATTTTATTTTTAAATATCAAAATGTTGCACCATATGCCAATTTCACGTACAAAAATATATAAAAATATGGGTTATTTTGTGTCACACAGCCTTTATGCCTAAGCTGTCCGTCATAGAAAGTTAAAATTTTTTGGAGAGATAAAGCAATTTGGCCGCTGCATAGACTCACTAATCTGACTTCAAAAATTGATAACATTCTCAATGAAATTTTATTAACCACTCCTTACAATTCTCACTCCCTGCAATTGTGACACGGACTATTTTCGAATATCTCGAATTTTTATTTTACCCTAACTGAAAGGATTTACTATGGAAAAAATTATTTTTGCTTCCAGGGTAAACCTCTTTTTATATAATAGCTGGATGGAACATGAAAATAAAATCCTGTAACCATACATCTAATAAGTTTTATTTCTGTCACACAGTTTTTCTCACTCCGAATCAATTTTCTTAAATAGCTTTCCAAAACCAGGAAAACGTGTATTTCAATTTTTGAAAAACATGAGGGAGTACAACCACTACGAAGCTGCTAGACTAACTTAGTTTTGTTTCCAATCCATCACACAACACATCTTCCTTGAAGAAAATTGTTTTTGGTGGATGTTCTTAGAGTATTTTTATACTTTCTCATTCCCTACAATACTTTTGTTAATCGAGTAAAGTATTTAATCCATTAATGACTATCAGTTCATAAGAACATAAAGGTGAACATTGCATGAGATATTTTTAAGATGAGAAAATCAGTAGCCTCTCAATCGCAAACCTTAAAAAGTTCAAAATATTCACTGTATATTTTAATTCACTGTCACATTTTTACTAGTGCTAATATGTGGACTTTGGTACTTGTATTGATTAGACTCCCTCATCCTGTTCTCTATGTTTGTTGATGAAATTATGAAACATTTTATGTTTATAAGACAATGAGAGGGAAACTAAAGTAAAATTAATTTTAAGTTTAGGGTATTAAATTGAAATAGTTATAAAATAAATAGATGTAGGTGTACTACTACGACGGATAGAAAGATTTTGGTTGAGAATTCCTTTAAGGAAGAAAGGTTTCTAGATCAACTATTTTCAAGGAACTCTAGGTCCCAGTTTTCCTCATGCTTTCCACCAATTTCAATTACCTGTCACAGGGACCTCTATCACAATAGAGCAGTGCGTTGTCTGTTCCTTTTAACATATATACCCCAATAGATTACAAACTTTAATTCAAATTAAAGTAGTAATAGGAGGGTAGGGTACATTTTCACCGTAGACTTACCCGAACGACCTTTACCTGATTGTACAACTTAATATTTATATGTTGCTTGGTTGAAATAACAAAGTAGAAAAATAAATAAATAAATAACAAATTAATTTAGATTTTATTTATTTATTCATCATATATTTAATCATTCGCAATTGAGACAATCAATCTGGGGCGATGCACTCATCCAAATTTCACTTACCAACTTACTTTGATTAGAAATTGACGTGTTTTGTTAAATGCCATTTCTCAAAGTCACACATTTTTCCACATTCATTTCTTATTTTTGTTTTCATTTGCTCTATAACAAACACTAATTTCTTTTATTATTAAAAAAAAGTTTTTAATGAAGGAAATTTGTTGACCGTAGAAGATTATGAGATGGAAATGGTTGGGGGTGCGGTCAAATGAAAACACTATATGTGAAATAACATATATATTGTGCCGACGTTTCGACCCGATATTCAGGTCTTCTTCAGGGCTAAATATAAAACAAGATAGCAACCAATAAATATGAAGAAAAGAAAAATAACAAATAAATAAAATAATGAGTAATATATGTATCTATATACATATATATGCATGAAAAAATGAAAATGAGTAAATAATTGCATAATAGAATAATATAATATATTTTTTTTTTAAATATAATTTTTGTGCGTGGAATTAGATATTTAACAAAAGAATATGAATAAAATTTTTGGATTTTAAGTAATACAATTGTCAAATATGGAAAGCTATACAAATCAAAATATGTCTGTAATATACTAAAGAATAACAATATTAAATGGGATACGGAATAGATGTAACGAGGAAGCGGAAGGAATATGTGCGAAGTGAAAATAGGAAAAGATGGGTAAAAGTCTAAAGATATATGTAGCATATAATAGAAAAGGAGGTAGTAATAAAAATAGAAAAAGAGATGGGTAGAAGTCCAAAAATATATTTAACAAGAAATAAAACGTACCTGTCGAGTGAACTGTCGGTGATCGACTGCCATCGGAAAAAGAAGGGGGTTATGTTTGTTTACCAAACCATCCGGTGTAACTGCCGAGTGCTTTAACGTATTTTAAATTATAGCGAAATTTATTTTTAATGTTAAGGAGTAATGATTAAATAGCGATTGAATGTTAGAATATTAGTATATAATTTAATTAATCAAGGGAAAAAATATATATTAATTATTATTAATATAATTAATTAAGAAAAAAAATTATGGATTTTTTAAAATTTGAAAAATTTGGGAATAGGTTGAAGATAATTTTTGTTTGTCTGTTTTTAAATTTACGGGATTTTTTCAAGGTTAATGTAGAAACTTTCCATAATAAGTCGTTTGTCGTGATTGGGAACAGTGGCAAGTATGGATGTTTTTTCAAAATCAAATGTGTGGTTGTCAAAAGTTTTTACTTGAGATAATTCGGCAATGCAAGCATTATACTCCAAGTCGTCTGATTTTATAATTCTCTATGCAGTTGTTGAAAACTTCATGTAGTTAACATGAAACAAATAATTTCCATTAAATTAACAGAACATCTTTAATTATAAAGCATTGGTCTGCCATTAAAGGCGTACTGCGCATTCGTGGGCTCAACGTGTTTTATGAGTTGACGGAATATTTTTCTTTTTTTTTCCGTATATGTTAACTTGTTTTTTTCATATTTCATACTTAACCATTTCTTATTTTTAGGTGAAACGAGAGACAGATAATTTCTCCATATAAACAAAACGGAACTGTCCCTTCTGTAATTAATCCCGAACTGTTCCTTTTAACATATATACCCAAATAGATTTCACCTATATATACCCTCAATCATGGTTCATGCCCGCAAGTATATTTCAATGATAGTCCGATCCTTGAATCCCAAGAAGTTAGATATCTGGGGCTTCATCTGGACAAGAGACTGACACAGATTTTGAATATTATCTAGGTTACTCGACAGTCGTTCCAAATGATCATTAACTAACACATTTACCATTTACTATTAAGACCGTGATCGACATACGGGATAGAATTATGGGTTTTTTTAAAACCCTCAAACATCCAAACATTTCTGTTATTCCAGTCCAAAGTACTGAGGAAAGTAGCAGACTCATCGTAACATGTGAAAAATGACTTACTTCACAAGGACCTGAATATCCCTACAGTCATCGATACAGCCACACGATACTACAAAAACTTCCACCAAAGACTAACTTTTAACACGAACCCCTTAGCAAAGACACCATATCTAACATGATCCCCTCCACTCCAACCAGGCGACTTTTTAGGTGGTGGCCGATAGATATGCTGACATAGTTAAGTCAGCCATTTATCGAGTCGGAGTTTCACGCAGATTGCAAATCTCACAAACAATACCGACATTATGTATTTGCGTTTAATAGAGAGAGAAATACTTTGTTGGTGAGTAGTGCTGCCCTACTTCATAGGATTGCTAGAATAGTACACAGCATACTAATCAATCCGTTTGGACATTAAATTTCCTATAATTCATATGGATCTTCAACTTGTTTGAAATAAGATTATGATTATCACTAATTACTCGATCGTTATCAGTATAAAGGTTCCAAAACCTTAATCCTTTAGGGAAATAACTCTTGAGATTACTTCATAATAGCGTATACGGGAATAAAATTTGATTTAGGAAGCACTGCTGAGTAATCTTTTATGGCCGAAGCTAAGCTCGAAAATGGTTGGATTAGGAAGATGGAAGGTATCTTTTTTTTTTTTTTTTACGATCGAATTATGGAATAAAAAAAATCACTCTACGGTCCTTACGTCGAGAACTATTAGCCGGGAAAACACTGAGTCATATTTACGACCCCCGAGAGGGTTTAGACAATCCGTATAGATGATCCTTGCTCGTTAGGACCCGGGCTTCACTCCCTTCTGAATAAAAAGGAATAATTTTTTTCACTTATCGTGGACGGGGGCGGAGAAGGGCGCATGCGCTCGGTGACTGCCGCTCGAGGAGCAAGGAAGGAGAGCTCAGTCTGCCGCAGCACTGCCGCGCGTTAACGTCACGTTACGTCAGTCTTCAACAAGACGCAGCTCTCGAGACACGTCGACGTCACTTGATCTAGAAACCAGATAACAACGTCAGTAATAAAATGCTTATAAATTGAGATTAATATATTTATATCTTTGTTTTGTTTTTGTCAGTTTGTATTGTTGTCCTCTTTTGTTTTTTCCGTGTTTGGTTTTCTTTTTCTTTCTATGATTTATAGTTAAAAATATACATTTTATTATCGTCCATTCCTTTGTTACATGTAAAACAGAGGGTCATATCAGGAAATTACATAGCCTAATAGTAAATTATTTTAGAAATACTTGTGCTGAAAAAAATGAAATATGTCATCGACAAATTCTACGGGTACCTGATCAACGAATTCTTTCACATTTATATTATAAAAATAAGAAAATTTGGAATCATCAATGCAGATTATTTTTATGTTATAAGTACAACATTCGTGGTATACCTGTTTTCTTCTTTTAACATAAATTTTTTTTGGTTTCTAAATAATTTACTCTACTACAATATGTATTTAATACTTATTCACACAGGAAAGTATAAATTTAATATTTTTAAACCACGGTACAGCCCACTATATTTATAAATGCAAGGGCCGTTTGTTTTTTAGTTGAAAATTTGAAAAGTAATGGACTTAAACTTTTTAACTGTTTAGCGAAATAACATCCATATCTATTAGTTTCTTGTTTTGATAACTAGGAAATTCTTGCTTTTATATTAAATATTTTTTATAAGAAGAGGAAAGATTGGACCTCGCCGGAGGCCAGTGCCAATATTTTCTCTTCTTATTAAAAAAAAAAAGAAGCTATTTCTAGTTTTTATGTTAAAAAAAAAAAATTATTGTGCGAAACGATAGTTTCTTTCGTCGCTAAAAAATAAAAAATAAATCATGGAAATAGGAAAATTATTAATGGAGTTAATCATTATTTTATTTTTGATCATAGGTTTTTCTTCGTTGTGTCCAATAATATCCACAGTGGAAAATAAACCAGCATGGATTACACAATGTTCCTTCCTGCTCTATATAAATTATCTTTATTTATATGTAAACTTTTAAAAATGTCAGTGAAGATTTACAATCTTTAAAGTACCCTTCTGAGTGAAATTATGTTTTTGGGTAATTTTCACTGCAATAGATTTATTAATTTCACATTAAAACAAAATTCACAAGTTAACATTAAAGAACTATAAATAGGAAATATTGTATAAACAATACATTGCATGACAGCAAATGTAGCCGTAATTGTAAATAAAAAATGATAACCTCATGTTATTTGAAAATTTTAAAATGAAAGATAAGAAATACATAATTTTCAATGCATCATTGTTAAAGTGCGAAAAAGGAATTTTGTCTTTGGATACATGTTATACATATTGGATTCATGTTATACATATTGGATACATGTTATACATATATGGATACATATTATTTACCTCCATAAATAATTTCACCAATATGCATTATATAATTATAATTTTTAAAATTTTAGTTTGGATCGAGGAACCATATAAAGGTAGTTTTTAGGTTTAAAAACGTGTATAATTTAGTTAGTGTAATATTAATATTAATTACACTTATGGAAGCTAAAATTAATATGTTCAACAATTTTCGGGATAACGAACTATGAGACAAATAAAATATTTACAGGCGCGATGTAAATAAAAGCCTAAAAAGTTTATAAAGTTTACTGGAATAAAATGCTTTGTTCGTTTTATTTTATTGTTTCAAAGACTGTTATAATAAATAATTTTTATTCCCTCCATACAGTGAATTCTCATCTATTAATTTTACTGATTAATACTACTAATTTTGATTTTTAATTCACTTTTTATTTAAATTATAATGTAAATTATTCTTATAAAAACGTTTAGATTACTTCAAAGAATATGAAGTAAAAGGAAAGTAAAGAAAAGGGGAAAACACGGAGGGAAGTTTTGCGGTCAACTCATGGGATGGTTATTAGAGTTGAATGTTTGAGCGAGGTCACCAAGCACGTAGTGACCACATTTCGCTTTATGCATGAAGTGAATTGGTAATTTTTAGGTCATTTTTGGAAAATTCATAGTTCGCTTACATAAACATACATATTGTTTTCAACTCTTTCAATAGTTATGTATGTTTAAAATATACTCAATTATATTTGAAATTCTTGAAAAAATTCATAGCGTATTCAATGTTTTCAGAGAAAATAATTTATAGATACTAGAACACGTGAATCATAGATTATTGTAATTCCTAAAAATGCTCAGATTATGTTAGGAAAAAAAAAATAATAATTGAAGTGTGATAGCAATTAATTACTATATTTTCTTAATTTTAATTACGGATTAAAATTGAATAAAAATGAAAAAAATACAAAAAAAAAAAAGATTTTTAAAACTTAAATTCTAGTGATCCATTCCGCGCCTGGGCCTTTCCATTTAAACGTTCCGGGTTTTATCTATTTGTTAAAGTATCAATGTTAGATAAAATTCTTTTTGTTTATTTTTGATAATAGTTTATACACTTTTGATAGTAAGTCGTTTAGATGTTCTTATTTTAAAGTTTGTAGCTGCCTCCTGGTTGCCTCCTCCATAGAAAAATGGTTGGAATGTTTCGAACAATAGTAAAAAAAAAAATAAAAAATGGATATGATGAATTGGCAAATTCAAAATAATGTAATTAAATAATAATTCAGTAACTGTGAAGTTCTGAAACACCCGAAATCTACACATTAAACCATCGTGATATTGGTAATGAACTGATTTAAAAATAGTGGAACTCACAGAAATAAAAACTGAATAAACCACACAGTATCGTTGAACTTAAAGAATTATAGTTTCAGAAGTGAACCAGTGGGGAGGGGAAAGCAGAAAACAGTGGCTAAAAACTGCTTTTCCATCTTAGTATGTTTCTATTATCTTTGCTTGAAGATGTACACTAGCGAATTTTTATCTCTTACATGTCAATTGATTTTAAAGAATCAGGTACCCCTACTTGCTTTGTGGTCGTAGAAGTGCTAGATCCACTTACTTTATACGTTATTACGGAATCGGTGTCATGAGTTGTTCCTTTATTTTACCACGTAAAGCACCAGATTAAAGATTTCGTGTTTATTTTTTTTTAAAATCATTTCAAGCTTGTACGAATACATTCGGGAAAAAATTTAAATTATTTCTTTACCTTTAATTATCTTTATTTATAATTAATATTAATACTAATAATTGTCATAGTGTTGCAATATATTCTTCTTATTATATGTTTTGATCATATTATCTTCTTCATCAAGAAAAGTACACTTAACAGCTATTATGAATACACGTATTATGAAAAATGTCAGATCATTAACAAAAAAATATATTAAAGTAAAAAATAAGGAAAATATGAATCAGGAAAAGAAGAGAACACTATCGGTAAATGCGGCAATGAGCTCAATCTCCCTCAAATAAAATTTCATTAAGACCGATCTGAACGGAGACCGGATTGATAGTGTGAATGGGGTAGATCGAGATCGAACCGGGAGCGGAGTGAGACAGGAGCGGGAGTGGAGCGAGACCGGACCTGTACCAGTATTGTGATTACCCTCTTTAGAATATTTTTCCAGACCGAGATCGAACCGAGAGTGGAGCGGGAACGGACCGATAGTGTGAATCCACCCTAATAGCTTATATGAGATCTCCCTAGTCTTCTCCTTCCATATCTCTCTATCTGCCATATCTTCTATTAAATGGCAATTGTGTCCGGCCAGGTGAATTGGAATCTTTTTGTTAAGCTTAGTTCTATGCTGGTCATCAGTTGGCGGATAGAGGTGTGTATGTAGTATTAATGTATTTTAATGACATACCAGAGTGCTTTTATAATAATTCGTAAAAATTTAGATTTGAAGGTTTTAAGTTTTTCTTTGTGGGTCATATTTACTATGCCTAATACTTAATCACGTACGATCTCTTTTGGAAGGCGGCTAAAAAGTACCTGGGTAGGAGACCACCTCCCCGGAAGTTTGAACCCCGGAAAAATGTGCTGCAGTGCACTTTCCTTTCCTCAAGCCCAAAATTTTCATCATATTTATTACCTCTACCCATCACATTCGCTGATTGTCACGAGTTGCTGACGGGTGTGAATGAAACTATGTTGATAAAAAAAATTATATAAAGATTATTTTAAGACGTCTTCAGGGTTTAACTCTTATGGAAAAACTCCATAATAGAAAAAAAATGGTATAACTTGCCAAAATTAAAATTAAATTAAAATTATTTAAATAAATCCTTGGGGCGTTAATAATAAAAGAGCAAATATCAGACGACACAAATCGTAATTATCATTATATTGTTATCATCATAATAACCTGATTCGTTAATCCAAATATTCTTCATCTCACTTTATGATTTAAAAATAAAATAAAATGATGGAATACTTACAAACATATAAAACCTACGAAACCTTATTAAAAGTTTAAATGAAGTGAAAATTATGGAGAAAATTTGACTTTCAGAACAATTGATACTTTTAACCCATTAACGCCCAGAACTATTTTTGTTGCATTTTTTTTAAATCTTTGCTACCACCACTTGCTAAGATTCTATATAACATGAAAAAATAAAAAAATAAAAAAAATTTCTCAATACAAGCTCATAATGAGGTGTTACATAAATGTAACACCGGGCGCCTGTGCCCCCGTGTTTTTTAATGAGCTTTTTTTTTAAATAATTCTGAATTTGAATAGTATAACTGGTTAAAGTTTGCCAATAAACAAAAGTATAAATTAAAACTTTTATTATATACCTAAAAGAACAAGTGAATAAACAACATTCTACTTCGCCGCATGGCTTGCGAAACCAAGTTTTGCACATCCTTTACTTCTTCCCAACACATTCATTTATTTGCAAGATTATTATACCCTGTCAAAATTAAAAACCGGATCAAGCATTTTATTTTCCCTAAAGAAAAGTTCTGAGGCTCTTCATTTTTGAATTGGACGTACTTTTCCGTTTCAGTCAAGAGAAGATGGTAAACGTTGCTGTCAAAGAACTTTTCAAAACATTCGACACAGCTGTTTTCGGCTTCATTTATAACAACCTCTTCTTTCCAAGGTACAGGATTGGCGTAAAAGTCACCTGGAATAAATAATGGTGTTGGTTTACCTTTTCTTACACGATTTATTATCCATTGGAACCCTTGATTGAAGTAGGAGCTGGAACTGGATATAGCGCTGACATCGTGGAGGTCGAATCTGAAGCTCCAGGCGGAGCGGGCGTAGAAGGATGGCTAACTGGTGGTTCAAGCACATCATAAATGCCACCAAGACGTTCATTGTCGCACAAAACAATTTCAGCAGGAGCTAGAAGCTGCCCACCTGAAAGGTGAAGAGGATCTCCTAGGTCTTCTTCATTCCCAGACTCCTCGTCAGTAACTGCAGAAGGGTCCGGTGGCTCTGCATAAACGGCCGTTGCCTGGATGTCATCACCGAGTATTAAATCGAGAGCATCTTGAAGAGAAAAACCCGGTCTAACACAATAAAAACAATAAAATAAAAATAAAAAATACAGGGGGTCCAAACGCCCGGTGTTACATTTCGGTAACAGTGGTAAATGAAAGGCTATAAAACTCTTAAATACCAACCAATACGCATGAAACTCAACAGATATGCCGAGAAAGTCTTTCTCTGTTTTGAGTAATAAAATAAAAAATATTAAACGTATGTAAAGGTACTTACTGCAGGAGACTTTGCAGACTTTCGACGTCAACAGGGAAGGACATTTTCAATCTGTTCAAATCGGTAGTCGAAATAATAATAAAACAGTAAAAATCGACTCTATCCCTTCTACCGCCTTCCTAGTTTATTATAAACACAACAAAAACCCCGAAGTTCTAAGAATTGTTTCCGTTCTATGACAAAAACAAACTTCACTTTGGCGTTACATAAATGTAACACCGGGCGTTAATGGGTTAATGAAAAAAATTTGAATCACAAAAATCACCGAAAAATTTACACCCTTTTTCTACAGGCGTTAATGACCAAATTGCGGTTTTACGCCTTTAAACCAAACCAACCAAGCAACCTATAAAACCTATCATTATAAAAAGAAAATATACTTGAAAATTATATAATTTTTTTTTTTTTTTATATTGAAATATTAAAAAAAAAAGTTTGCCTTAAGAAAGGTGTGTGATGAAGCTGATTAAAATTAAGAGTTTAAGCTTCAGGCTTAAATTCAATGAGATAAGCGGATGAGATGCTTTGAGCTAATTCCTTAAATCCTGATTCATAAACTTTAATTGTTTATTATAATTTTGTTCAATTCTTTTATTTCATTATATAGATTTTTTTTTTTTAATATATATATACATATTACCTAAAATATTTATTAGTTGGAGATAAATTATGACAAAAGAAAAATTAGTTTACCTCTAGCAGCTCTGCATTGTCTTAATATTTATCTCTTTTGAGACGATAAAATATCTTTCTTGATGTAGAAACGATAAGGTATTCGTGTTTAAACTGAACTAATTTAATGTGCAAATGACGGAATACAAGATAAGTTTGCTATTTTTTGTGTATTCGTTCTGTACATTTGAAAAGATGTTCCCTCATCTTCTTTGAGATATGGGGGAAGAGTAATCTTATCAACTAGTACAGCTGCACCGGAATATAGAGATCAGTGAGCTTAGTGCAGAGTAAATCCAATAGTTTATATCTATATATATATGTGTGTGTGCGCCTGTATCCTATAATATATATATGCCCATTTATGCATATTTTATGCAGCAAAATTTACGGTATATGAATAAATAACTTCTTCAGAGCTAGTGAAAGCAGTCCATAATATTTTAATCAAACCATTAAAACTTACATAGCTCCTTATATCAATATGTAAATTCTTACATGTAAAGAATGTAAATCAAACTTACATACCTTCACGAAAACACTCTTCCATTAAACCAATGGTATTTTTATTGTTATAGCAGAAAAAACAAAAATAGATGTTTCATACTTTAAACTTGTAATAAAGTCCTAGAATCGTGGTCATATGTAATGAAACGTTTTCTAAAAGTCTAGAACCTTCCTCCAGATATAAATGGGAACTTTTGCCTAGTGGGTCAGTATAGCATCGACCAGCTAAGTAATACAATTACTTTCCAGTCATTGTTGAATTTAACTTTTGTTGTACAGTATATTATTTTCTTGTTTTGATGGTTTTCTTAGTTTTCTAATATTACGTCACTAATATTTATTAAAATCTGTATCATTGTTAAATTATTATTATACAGGAACTGTGCAAGATCACTAACTCTAACTTTCCCGAACTGCTGGTTATTCATACCGCAACTTAATTTTTATTCATGGAGGGTACATATTTTACATTTGTCCACATATGGAAAGTTTAACATATATTATAACAAAATTAAAAGTTTAAATTCGAAAGCGACCATTGCTTGTTTACACACTAAACTGACATTTTTTTTTTCATCAAAAATCATTGAAATATTTTTTGTTATTGGTTTGTTTTATTGTAAAAAAATATACACGACTAAATGACGTTTGAGGTAATTTTCGGTTAGTTTGATTCTATTGATTGTAGAAATATAGAGGGAGTATCCCTCTAAAATATGATGGACGTAACATATTTTAAATATGTACCTAAATACTATATAATAGTTAATGTTTCATTGTAAAAATAAAAAAAAAATGTGACAAATTAATTTTCTTTTTTAATAATTAAATTACTATTAATACTTATCTAATACTTAAATTAGAACCACATAAGTTTCTCACTGAGGAAGGGAACATGTCCTCCAATAAAAATTAATGATACTTCTGTGCCATCTAAAAACTATGTACGTTACCTTGGACTGTACTTGGACAAAAGACTCACTTGGAACATTCATACAAAACTAAAAAGACAAGAACTGACCAGACGATATAAACAACTGTCACACCTCCTGGACTGCAGGTCAACACTTTACTTACGATACAAAAGACTAATTTACAACACGATATTAAAACCTATTTGGACCTACGGAGTAGAACTTTGGGGTTCCGCAAAACAAGTACACATAAACAAAATTCAAACCGCACAATCAAAAATTCTTCGGAAAATCGTAAACGCTCCATGGTACATTTCTAACAACACAATACACACAGACATGGACATTCCAACAGTAAAATCATACAATCACAACAAATACTCTACCTTTCACAGTTCAACTCACAACCATCCAAACCCACTTGTTTCTTCTCTTTCTTCCCAGTTACCCGTCCAACGAAGATTAAAAAGACGATGGGCGAGAGATATACTCGAGCAAGTAATTTAAATCAAGCAAAACGAAGATAAATTTCACACTATCCACAAATTTGCTAGGTGCGCTACAGCGCAGGCGCAAATGACTTGAGAAAAAAAAAAAATAATTAAATCAATAAAAATAAATGTGGGCACCTCAATAAAATTAGATTTATTACATTAGATTATCGATAATTATAATAATTCCGAAGCATGATAAGAAGTATCTACGTCACGAAATAGGACAGTAGTCGTTCAATATTAAAGATTTTTCTCAGAAGATAATTCAATCCCCTGATTTTTCCCTGAATGAAATATTCATACTGAGACGTCGGATAATCAGTTTAAAATTCTTTTCTTTCATCCCTGATTTTTAAGCAGTCCCTTGGGTTTTAACTGCATTAAAAGATTGAAACAAATTGGGCCTGAAAGGAAAAGTTAATGGGAGATCTGCTCAGCGGAGCGGAAACCCAAGAAACTTTCTTTGGAAGAAAGGGACTAAAAGTCATTATATCCTATTGATTCGCTATTCTGTCCCAACAGAAGTAGGTACTTTTTCAGATATTAATCTTTTCACGAGAAGTCCATTTTGTAAAAGAAAATCTTTACAATGAACTACATCCGTTAAGTTTCGGAAAATCCGTGGACTGGTTATGCATAATTAATAATAATAAACTTTGATACATATATGTCATACATATGTCAGATAATAATAATGTAATTGTTAATGACTAGCTGACCCGTTTAAAGCATTCGTACTCAAATCTACTTAAATCCCACTTAGTTAAAGTACAGATCGTATATTTACTATCGTATAGCGCGTATTTAGTGCGTCATGGGCATAGGTGAGGATTTAAGTAAAGTGTTTAAATGTAATAGATGTGTTTAATTGTAATAGGTGTGTTTATATTGTAGATTATTTATTTTTTTAAACATAAGTTTAACGCATTTACATATTAACGGCATTGGTCGCTAGACCAACTTTAACATGGATGGTCGCAAGTGAGAATTTCTCTCACAACAATCACTAATTTTTTTTATTTTAATCATACGTTAGTTTACAATTTAAAAAAAAAAAACTGTACTTACAAAAGGGTCAATTATTAGTATAAATTATGAAATCTTGAAAAAAACTTATTTATTAAGAGGATAAAACAACTATAATCATTCAAAACTACTGTTTAACATTTTTTAAAAAGAGTAAAAAAATTAAATACATAAAGGAATAGTATAATCTTAAAACCAAATTAATACTACAAGCATTTAGTTCAATTAACAATTGTGACTATAATGTTCAATTAGAGATACAATGTATATTGGAACTTCCAAGTTCGAATATAAAGTAGACAGAAAATTTTACTAGTAAACTATTCTTTAGTGTAGTCATTGAGTCATTTTTCCCTCTTAAAGAAAAACATTTTGGAAGTTGACGCACACTCAGTTGTACGTAACACTGACAGTCGCGCTTGAGAGACTCTCTCATGAGATCGGATTGAGTGGAGTAGAAGGATGCTGGAGCAGGTATAAGGCTTGGTATTGGAGCGGGGAGAGTTCAGGGAGGGCCGTGAGTCTATGAACTACAGATAGTGAGGAGGGGAGGTTTTCGGAAGCACCAAGTGCCGTTTCCCAAACGAACAAAATCAAAATATGTGAGAGAAATTCTCACGCAGCGACCAATTTACATAGTATTTACGTAGTCGGGTTAACATAGTATTTAAATTTTTCAGGAACTCTTTGAACTCTATGTTTGAAGTTACGATATGGTCATCTGTAATTGTTTGTTGGTGGGTTTGCTTTACACAGACATAGATGTCACTAAATGAGCGCACCCTGAAAAAAGCGCGCGACATACAACTGACCGCTTACAGCTCGCAAACGAAGGGGTTAATCGAACAATTGTATATCATCGAAAATGTGCTCCTTGAAAACCTGAAAATACCGAAGCTATCTAAAATAATATAGATTTAAACAAGGGACTTTATGACCAAGGGGTTTTTCGCCTTCATACTAAAACAACCAACCAACCAACCGAAGCTATTTAAAAAACACTACGACAATTTTTGATTTTCCCGCAAAAACCGCGGTTTTGCGCTTATAACTCGCAATCGAAGGCAGAATGAGTGATTTGTATATTTTTTCGGTATAGCGGTTAAGGAAAGCTTTAAAATGATGCTTCAATCATGAAATTTGATGAAGTGCTAAGGAAGTAATGGCGTACCGACTCTGAAAAAAAGGATTTGAGAAATAATATATATGATGATAAACAATTTGATTATAATTTATAGTTCAGATTTCGATAGGAACCATGTAAAACCTGTACCACTACAACCCATGAAGGTTCCTGGGTGCAGTACTGTGTAGTGATTCAGTGTTTCTTGGTCGGCGGTGGCGCTAGTAGGTGATCTGACCGTGATCACGCTCAACCACCAGGTTTTTCCCCTTACTAAATTAAGGGTACCCATATTTTAGAAGCTGGGTTTGCCCGAGGAGGATCTCACGGCCCATGAGACGATTTTTGACAGAATATTAAAGATAACCTGGCCATTGACCTTTAGCTCAGCAACTCAATGACTTACCATTAAGCTCCCCCGCTCCCTAGGAACTATGCACATTACTAATATTATTTTTGCTTTCTTTTAATGATTTTTGATTATTTATGACCATTAAAATAATGAAATATTAATACATATCTAAATAAAGTTTATTAAAAAATACTTTTAAATCATAATAGTCTGCAATCTCCTTCTTTTTATTTTTTTAATTTATATATGTATAAATACAAATCATCGGATCCAGGACCTTAAACATAGTAAAGTTGAATCAATCGTTTGAGAAAATGTCCAAAAAAAATCGTTTTTTTTATTTTTGAACTCATTGCATGCCGACACATCTAATTCAAGAGATTCCTGACAGACACAGCTGATACAACGGCTTTTGTAGACCATTCAAATAATCGTTGGGAAATATCTTACGGTAGTAGCAGTAAGTACGTTTTGACGTAAGATTTGTACTTGACCAGTCACTGTCAACGATTTGAATGATGAACCATAAATATGAATCTTGCCCATTATCATAATTGAATAAATAAAATTTTAATATTTTACGATAGTTTAAATCATAATCAGGATTTTCAGTTTGAAAAAAAAATTATTTTAGAAAGCCAACGTTTCGATCCAACTTGTGGATCTTCATCAAGGCTAAAAGAAAACAAACATATGAGTATCTATGCTAGAGGATGACATAAATGATTACTTTACAGAATTGATATATTCATGTATAATGCTTACCCTTTTATATTATTATCAGTTCTGTAAAGTAATCATTTATTGTCATCCTCTAGCATAGATACTCATATGTTTGTTTTCTTTTAGCCCTGATGGAGATCCACAAGTTGGATCGAAACGTTGGATTTCGAAAATAATTTTTTTTTTCAAACTGAAAATCCTGATTATCATTTAACCTATCGTAAAGAATAACAGTTGACTATCTCTCACCTCTACAATTTTAGTATTTTATAAAAAAAATATTCTTATTTATTTCGATAACCATCAGGCTAACGTTTTAACAGTATGTGTTGTATCAAGTTAAAAACATCATGACAAAACGCAGTCCACAGTGGAATGAAAAGAAATTTAAATGTAAACCATCCGATATTTCTCGCCTTAAAATGACTAATAATTTGTGGGTTTTCGTTTTTATTTCTAAACCCTCCTATCCTACTACAAATACCTAGCTTGTATAATATCTTAGTCCGAGGGCCTTAAACCAAATTTTGACGCCATCTAATATATCTCGATAAAATTCCATTAATAATGTACCCCGCAGAGCGCTAATACCTGAAACGACCATTACACGGACCATCATCAGCCCCTTCTTGCAGCCACCCCTCCCTGCAGAAGGAGGTTCAGTCCTCTACATTACGACGGGCATCAGGTGGACCCTCAGCTAATAGCGAGGATCTTCATTAATTATTTGCTAGGAAACTGGAAGGGGGGGGGGTGCATCTTCGCCACTCACCGCTTTTTGCAGAAATGAAGATAATTATCAATAATTAATTAGAGTCATTTAAGAGGGCTACTTATCCATCCACTCGTTAGCTTTACTTCAGGGGAAGGTTAATCCCATTATATAAATCCTCGGAAGTCTAAAGACTATTCCAAAGAAATAATCTTCTATCAATTCTAGTTTACTGGTTTTTAAATTATTTTAATTCATGTTTAACCTTCAAATATGTGCTTTTTAGAAGGGTAATTGGTTTTTTTATATTCTAATCTATATAAATAAAGTTGAAATTCTGTTTGTTTGTTTGTTTTTTTGTTCTTTATAGAAATCCAAACCGTTTGTCCTAAATTCTCCAAATTTCGCTCAGTGGTTCTTTGATACCAGGTGCGAACACCTGTCCATATTAAAATTGCATTACTTCAGCCAATCTCTTGGTATATTCTTTATTGTTAAAAAATTCGTCATGATCTCGCTTTACAATGGTTTTTTTTTACGAAATCGACCGTTTGAGTCGAAAAAACGGCCTAAAAAATCATTTTATAGATTTTGAAGAGGCCAACAAGGCCCGATAAGACCGTCCCTTGGTAGGCGTCGAGTTCTGGGATTTTTAAACCATATGTTTTTTGTTTTGTTTTTAACATTACAATACGTTTATTTACATGTATGGTGAATTTATTTTTTATAGGAGTAGTGAGCTCAAAAGCTAAAAAACAACGTCAAATACGAGCAGCTGAAACTCTCGACGAACATCAAAATAGGATTGAACAACAGAGGCTTAGACAGGCAGAATCGCGGGAAACTGAGTCTGCCCAGAAATACGAGGCCCGCTTTGCGCCACAAAGGCTTAGGCAAGCCGATTTGCGAGAAGCTGAAACTGCAGGCCAATATTTCTGTTTGTTTGTTTGTTATTTATAGAAATCCATACTGTTTATCCTAAATTCTCCAAATTTCGCCAGTACTTCTTTCATACCAGGTGCGAACACCTGTCCATATTAAAATCGCATAACTTCAGCCGATCTTCAGCTGATATTCTTTATTGTTATAGAAATCGTAATGAACTCACTTTACAATGGTTTTTTACGAAATCAACCGTTTCATTAGAAAAATGAAATTCCCCGATCAAACTGGGTTATACAGCTTAAAGATGAATTTCTGTTAGTTTGTTTTTTCTTAATAAAAATCCTTTACCGTTTGTCCTAAATTCCCCAAATTTCGCTCAGTGGATCTTTTTACTAGGTGCGAACACCTGTCCATATTAAAATTTCATAACTTCAGCCAGTCTCTGGGTACATTATTTATTGCTATAAAAATCGTTATGATCTCACTTTAAATTTGTTCACGTTTATTAGAAAAATGAAATTCCCCGGGTGAAACCGGGATATACAGCTTTATATTGTTATATTTATATTGTTTGTTCTTTATAGTAATCCATACCGTTTGACCTGCATTCTCCAAATTTCGCTCAGTGGTTCTTTGATACCAGGTGCGAACACCTGTCCATATTAAAATTGCATAACTTCAGCCGATCTTCAGCTGATATTCTTTATTGTTATAAAAATCGTAATGATCCCGCTTTACATTTTTTTTTTTACGAAATCGACCGTTTCATTAGAAAAATTATATTCGCCGGGAGAAACCGGGTTATTCAGCTATAATCTATGTAAATAAAGATGAAATTCTTTTTATTCTTTATTGAAATCCATACCGTTTGTCCTAAATTCTCCAAATTTTGCTCAGTGGTTCTTTGATACCAGGTGCAAACACCTGTCCATATTAAAATTGCATAACTTCAGCCAATCTCTGGGTATATTATTTATTGTTGTAAAAATCGTTTTGATCTCGCCTTACATTGGTTTTTCGAAATCGACCGTTTGAGTCGATAAAAGTCTTACTTTATAGATTTAAAAAATTAAATTCTCCGGGTGAAACGGTTTTTTTACAGCTAGTTATCTATATAGATAAAGATGAAATTCTTTTTGTTTGTTTGTTCTTAATAGAAATCCATACCGTTTGTCCTAAATTCTCTAAATTCACTCAGTGGTTCTTTGATACCAGGTTCGAACACCAATCCATATTAAAATTGCATAACTTCATCCAATCTTCAGCTGATATTTATTATTGTTATAAAAATCGTAATGATCCCGCTTTACATTGGTTTTTACGAAATCGATCGTTTGAGTCGATAAAAGGCTCACTTTATAGATTTTAAAAATGAACTTCCTATATACCTACAGCTAGTACCTAATAAAACTTACCTATAAATGTATTTTTCTCTTTGAGACTTGTTTATTAAAGAAAATGCAAATACAAAACATTTAATGTATATATTACACTTTTTTACTTTCACTTAATTATACAGAACTAAGTCCAAGAAAACCTAGGCGAAACTCTCTTAATAGAACAGAAAGTTCTAACCAACATAATGCTGCTCCTTAAAAAGAACAATGTATTTAATAAAATATAACTCACTTTTTTGTAAATTATAATTGTATGGTAAGGTCAAAGTTCGCTTTTTAATTGTATCGCGTTGAAATTTTATTGTATTTAACTCTATTTTATATTTATAGTAACATCACAAATACTGTATTAGAGGGCGAAAATTGTATATAAATAAATAAATATGGAATATCAATATACATATTATAAAGCAATTGTACAATGTGCGTGCCACTAAGGCTCAAAAACGACTCCACATAGGATTAAGTAAGTTATGTCCTTAATATAACCACAAGCCATAAGCCATATAACCCCTAACGGAGAAGATGGTTTCCGTTTTTCTTTTAAGGGTGTAAAATTGAAGAAAAAAGGAATGGAATTTTAAGCCTCTCGCACCATGTTAGCCTATATGATATTGATATACGAGTTTATGAATGAAAAATTTAGTTCGAGCTCCGAACTACCAGAAAGCGCTAGTGTGCGTTTCACTGAATGTTTATTGTTCATTCATCCAGTTCAGTTTGTAAAGGTTATATATTTTTTCAGCTGTTCTTTTAAAATTACTAAAAAATTAAGCGATAATAATTAGTTTATCCTTTGCTATCAAAATAAAATAATGATTCTACACCTCAGCAATCTATTAGAAAACCAACTGGATTCCTTAAAAAATTAATTATCTCATAAGAGGGCCAATTGATCAAAACGTTACATTTCATCAATATATAATAATTACTTAAGTAAAATTAATACAATATAAGTGAACATTTCTTAGTAGTACAGTGAGCGATTGAAAACAGACATCAAAAAAAGAGATAAATTGACTGAATATAAATCGAAAATAAAAAAATTGAACGGTAGTTATTATATCTAATTATGTATTATGATATTAGTAAGATTAGGGATCTGCAGAGTCCGCTCGAATTACGGGGGGATATCTTAAGGGAGTTTCTATGAATCTTCGGTAGTTTTTATCCTTCTGGATCTAATAGGACCATCACAGTAGTCGGCGCTTAAGTTTTACTTGAAATATAATATTTTTAACCGCGATACCAGATTTTTCAACTATAGTCTAATAACTTATTATCTGTTGACTGCTTGGAATGGGCTTATACGATTCAGAATCACAGAAACCATCAAAAACGATGATAATAACTCGACATAGTTGCATTAAAATTAATTGTTCATTAACCATTTTCAAACCCCAATAAAGTATATAGGGTTCCTTATTTGGGCGGACTCTGCAGTTCTCGAATCTTAGTATTGATACCAAGTTAAAACCGAAGTTTCAAGAAGTTACTGATTCTGTTCTGTATTTCCTTTAATTTTAGAGTTTTTCTGTTATTAAAGCTACCACACAACTACCGGAGCGAAGCCGGGCACCCTAGCTAGTATATAATAAAGACAACCATTGCGATAAAAAAATGAGCGATTTTATGTTAGGGTCCCATATGCCCACGTAGGGTTTCAAAGGTAAGTCAGGATAAAATTTGTAACTTAGTCGTAAATGGGAGTTTTGTTGTTTGGAAATTTTTTAATAAAATTACTTGCTTCATGTGGATGGATAGCTTTTGTGGCAGCTATGTAACAAATTACATTATTGCTTTTAGGCCCTTTCCCCGCTTTTGTACCGAATTAGCAAACAAGTTGAAATTTATATAAATTGTAGCGGTTAATCTCTAAATGAATTCTAAATATTGATTCAAGAGGTAAATGAAAGCGACCGGAACAGATTTATTATAACTTTACAAAGAGGTAGGGCGAGGGTGGAAGATATAAAATAAATACAATTTACTTTATAGAAGCCATTTAACAAATTACAGGATGGCTAGTTTAATTCAATTAAAGGATTCCACTTTAGTCTGATTGCGGGGGGGGGGGGCGCGCTTTTGCTAAACCCGGGGCAAAGTTTCGTTTTAATGTTCCTGATAAATTACTCCAATTAAATTTTCCCGAGATGAGGTAGATCAGTTTAAATCCACGATCCTTGAAATTAGTTTTCCTAGTTCCTCTTTGATGGTTCTCAAACCGAAATCTTTACTAGCTGTACAGCCCTGCAATGTCAGATCTTATTCGACTTGAATTGAATTAGAATGGATTTTTTGATTATGTTTCATTATTTTAAATTAAATATTAATATTATAATGTTCATGTTACATATCTTTGATGCGCGGTCAATCGAGGCTTAAGTCAAAATTTTTAATTTTTCAGGAGAGCAACAGCAAAGTTCAAAACATTATGTAAAATCCAATTATTTATATTATTTGTTATTTTTATAAAACAATACAGTAGTAAGTCTATCTGACTTATACTATTACTATCTGACACCTACATTTATTTCTTGTCTGATCATTGACTGACTGCACACCTCCCTCTTCACTGCACACCCACATCCCTTTTGACTGCACACTTCTTCATGAAGTAGTTTGACTTTTGTTGTGCCTTATGTTACTAATTTTACATTTCAAAATATACTAATGGCATACATGAAGAAATACAAATATAAAAAATCTCAAAATTCCATTCCTTTTATTTGGGACTACTCCAGCTCAACTTCCAGAAGATCAGGATCCTCCGCTTGGATAGCAGAATCTGTTGAGAGTTGTCTATAAAAATTGTGAAATACTATATTAATACTAAATACTAAATCTGTCTTTAGAAGCTCTGTAAAAAAAAGGAAATCTTCTTGTTTCATTTCAATCACTTGAAATGGCATTTTTTTTCCGGTTCCCCTAACTAGCTGAAACCAATCGTGAGGATGATAAATTGGGCTTTTTAGCTATTTTTTTTGTTTTAGCTATCATTGAGTGGTCAACAACACCCCACGATGTACGTCATCTCCATCCATACCGTTGAAGTAGTCGCCTAAGACTATAACGCCAATGAAATTTATTTAAGTAGTGAACGGTATTAAGTGCATATGTTGACTTAAGACCTTAATACCAGGAAAGAAGTTATAAACTTGAGTTAAGGCTATAATATCAATTGGTATAGCTAATCAATTTTTAAAGTTTGACTTAAGACCTTAATACTAACCGGTAGCTCTGATTTCGTGCTATAATATTACGACATAATCTCCAATAACTCAAATAGTGACTTAAGCCCTTATGACCGCGTATCAAAGATATATTCTGGCTATAGTCTGTTTTCCATGAAATCAGAGACTATTACCAGTAGACAATTTGATTAATTCTTCATGCTTAAATACATTTTCATATGAATCGGAGCTTAAATATATGTTTTAATGGTTTATATTTAAAAAATATTAAAAATAATTATTATAAAGGATTGATGAACCCGGTCGATGCTGACAACCCCATTAGCTTCCCATACACCTCCATCCGCACCGCAGTACAATGGTTGAAAATTGATAATTTTCATAAAATAGAAAATGATAATAAATATATAAAAATTAAATACATCTCGACTCCAAATCGAATATAGATTTTAAATATTTCTATAAAAAAACATATAAGTATACAAGCTATATTTACTTGCTATATTTTAAATATATTTTAATATTAATATATAAGTAGCGTATCGTGTTACCCGACTTTCTCTTTTAATTGGCCACGTTTCGCTCCCTGCTTTCAAATCGTTGATAGTGCAAAAGGTCTTTTGATAAAAATTTTTGATTTTGCGATTTCATTGGATTCTTAATCAAAATTATTAGCTCTTTGATCATAAAAGACGAAGTATGCCACCAGTAAAAAGAAAAGAAGAATAATGCAGTATGTAAAAAATTCAGGATCCGCTTAATCATTAATCCTGAGTGATACTAGCCCATAAGGAAAATTTAAACTCTTACACAAAAAAAGTTTCAGGTTCGCGTCCCACGGTGGCCCTAGGATTTTTTAAAGGGAGTAAAAAATCCTTGGCCAACCCGTTCCTCGGATAGGACGTAAAATGGAGATCCCGAGCCTGTGCGATGTCTGGTATGATATTTTTAACCCACAGTTATTCATAATCAACATGGTCTACAAATAAAATTTTAATATATAATAATAATAGACCTCATAACATTTACTCATAATTATGACTGAAAACATTCTACGAACCCTTTGTATAATTTTATTTAATTGAAAAATATATTCTTAAAAATTAAATTAACAAGATAAAACGGAAATATTTTATTTTATTCATCAATGATTACTCGAAACATTTAGTAATCTCGGAACTCCAATATTTCCTTATTTATTAACTAATTTTAACTCATGACCTTCCATTATCACGAAAGCAATGAATTATTTCATCCTCATCAGCCAAAACACTCTAAGTTATTCAGTGTCCATAGCAAGGGATTCCGGGAATAGCTACTGCAAAAGAGAAACAAAAGAGCATTCAGCAAATATTTACCTAGAGTTTTTGTGACGTCACTGAGAAAATAGTAAACAAAAAAAAAGAAAAAGAAAAAAATAATAAACCAGAAGACGGTGTTTATTCCAACTGTCGTTTGCGTTTCAACAAAAATCGAAGGTGACTATGTACTTACTACAATAAAGGTTTAATATTGCCGAGAAACAGAATCCCATTCAGTTGAATTCAATGAGGCTTGGTAATCGAAATACTATCGAACAATTGCTTTACTTAAAGAATTTAGTTAAATAGAGCAGATACAATGGTACAAGTGGTATAATTTAAACACCACATCAATAATTTACGGCATCTTGTTTGAATCAAAGAAAATTGATTGAAACTGAGAGTTGCCGTCAAACCTAAGTAATTATCGAGCAGATCGATATACGACGAAGATGGAAGTTTTAAATATTTGAGTGGTAAAAATTATAATTCTGATCATGGATTACCAAAGGCTGGTAAAAATAAGTTTATTCCTTCTGGATCAATTCTAACTGAGGTGAGATAATTTGTATTATCATTCGACAAGATATCTTATTTAAATATTTCTCACAAAGACTAAATACCATAATAAGTACCAATATAAATAAATAAATACTCTTCCGTAGTAATATTCATTCCGTTAAGTTGACATAAAAAATCTGGTGCGTGTGCGCAACTTTCACTTACCAACTTACTTGGATTAGAAATAGACGTGTTTTGTTAATTGCCATTTCTCAAAGTCACACATTTTTCTACATTCATTTCTTATTTTTGTTTTTATTTGCTCTCTAAAGTACACTAAATGTTTTATTATTATTAAATAAAAGTTTTTACTTGCGGTAATTCGGCAATGCAAGCATAATACTCCAAGTTGTCTGATTTTATAATTCTCTATGTAGTTGTTGAAAACTTCATTCAGATACATGGGTGGACTCAACGTGTTTTATGAATTGACGGAACATATTTCTTTTTTTCTACTCTGTATGTTTACTTGATTTTTTTCTATATCATATTTAGCTATATCTTATTTTTAGGCGTAACGAGAGAGAGTTAATTTCTCCTTAAAAATGTACTTTATAGGTAAACAAAAAAGGCCCTTTCCTCAATTAAGCCGCCTTTAGAGTATTTTAATAGCGATAAAGCTTACCTGATATTAATGAATGCCTAATATTCATTAAAAATGACGAATTTGATCAAAATCATTAAAGCCGTTTTTGAAATAATCTAAAAAAAGTTAAAAATTGGAAAAAAGTCATGAAATAAAGAGCCCTCCGTTTGACCAATTTTGATTAAATGTTAGCTGTCACATCTTTGGCACCCTCAGTTTGATCAAAATCGTTAAAGCATTTTTTGTTGCATTGAGTAAATAAAAAAAAACACGTGAAAATGTGTTTATTAAGTAAAGTGCCCCCACCGGTTGATCAATTTTGAAGAAATTTTCGGAGTCATATCTCGGGCATATATTTACATCAAATACTTAGTTTTATTATAATCGTTCGAGCCGTTTTTAAGAAAATCGAAAAAAACGTAAAAAGTTACTAAATAAAGTACCCCCTCCCTTTGACCAATATTGATGAAATTTTTGCTGTCACATCGCGGGCATATGCTTACACTAAATCTTCAATTTAAAGTTCGTACGGTTTATATTTTTTTAGCTAGTCTGTTCACACACACTAAGACCATTTCGTGGAACTTGATTATTTGGACTCAGGGCGTGTAGTCGAAATTTTTCACGATCGCAATACTTTTCCTTACTATATGTTTCATATATAGGTAAATGAAAGTAAAATATTTTCTATTGACAAACAGAAAAGACTGGTCAAGTATTCGTACCCCATTTCCTACTTTCTTCCTCTCACAGCCAAGGAAAAAGGAGCCTCAGTTTTCTAGAGTTTATAAGGTACAATGAATTATTCAACGAATTTAATTTTAGGGAGAATCCATCCTGAGGAATGGAAAAGATAAATGAGAGAAGGATGTAATAAGAGAGAGAGAGAGTGAAGAGGAATGTTCTTTAAGGTGTCATGGAAGGAGGTAGGGACAATGACTGTCACTAGAACAATGGGACAATGTTTGCCCCCAACATCGATAATTCCGGGCCTTCCCCTTCTAATGAACCGGCTCTTCAGATAGCACCAAATTGTCCGCCCTCAATAAATCTGTTTCCTTCGTCAGAGTTATTATTGACAACCCCCCCTCTCCTCTGTTCGGGTCAATTATTGTAGTGCAATCCCATCTCGTCTCAACGGATTTCGTACTTCGTTCTGTTACGAGTCTTCGTTCTTGTTTTTTTTTTCTTTCTTTAGACGTCTTCTATGCGAGAAAAAAAAAAAAACAATTGCTATATTCTTGAAATTATATTATAACTAGCTGGGGTACCCAGTAGCTGGGGAAAAGGGTAAAAAAAATTTGGGGGTAATGAAGGGTAATGAAAAATTAATATTGCTGCAAATTCGTCGAGTTGCGTATCGTTTTTGATGTGTTTCGTGATTCTGAATTCTATAAGCCCATTCTATGCAGTCGACATATAATAAGTTATTAGATTATAGTCGAAAAATCTGATGTCTCAGTTTAAAAAATTATGTTTCGAGTACTTCTTAGACGCCGACTACTGGGTTTCTCGAACCTCCCCCCACCCCAATGCTGCAGTTATAATCTGTGATAATTTTCAATCTACAGAATGCAATGCCATGTGAATTTTTCATTCGATTTAGCGATGTAAAATCTGTTACACTTTACCTTACATTAACATATTAAGTAAAACATTCATTCAGAATTACTTTACAAATCCCTGGACAAACTTTACAATCTGGGCATTAATTTCAAATTGATCATTTTTTCTTGATAGTATATATTCATTGAATGATGTATATATACATATGTATATGTTTTCTTGGGATTTCTTAGTTATGTGACGAATAATTGCCACACTGAAGATGGCTCGCTGAAATATATGCCTTGTTAAAGAAACTATGTGGGACTTATTGATCACACTTTAACTATAATAAGATAAGATAAAAACAAATTATCTAATCTAATATATTATTATCGTACTAGTTCATATAATTAATAAATGCTATCAAAGATTTTTTTTAACTTGAGTCAGGTTAGAAAAAAATTTTTTGCCGACAAAAATATATTTTTAGCTTAACAAATCAAGAAATAATTTTCTTTTTCTCGGTAGAATTTTTTTTTCTCTCTGCACAGCAAAGGAGATAAAAATCATAAACAAGGACCTGAATGGGCCAGAGATGCGGGCGGTTGCGTGCTACTGAGCCCCGAACCGCATTAAAGCGGCTAACAAAGACTTACACGTATAGCTCTTGCGTGTCACCGCAGCCTAATTGTGGCCACAGCTCATGTCCGCTATAGGGGGTGGTTTCGGGAGGGCTGAGGGGGAGGACGATAACTCCCGCGAAGAAAAGGAAATGGCGTAGTAAATAATGGAAACCAACCCTACCCACTCCCGAGCCACCGCTGCTCCTCGCTCTGCTACACCCCCCTTCCCTTCCCCAATCCGAGGCTAATGATAACACGACATGGAGCTCGGATTATTTCAGGATAAGGAGTTGGAAATTTATTTATAAGGCTGGAGAAATAATACCGTTCTAATGATGCGAAACGATGCCATAACTGGAGATAAAGACGCTACTAAGGTTTTCCAGATAGCCCGTTTGTCCTGATTTAGAAATAAATGCGAGGGGGACCAAATACCTCTCTGGGAATGAAAGATAAGCCTAAATTTCTCCTGTGGTAAATCAATAAAATTAATAATTCTAACATGACCCGCCACAATTATAAAAACTCTGGTGCGAGTGAAAATCATTATCTCGAAAACTATGAATATTAGTGTGTGCACACTTAACATCATTGCTAAGGAGCATTTGACCAAGCCATCAAGAACCAGAAACATAAGAAAACATGACTTTGAAAATCCTAAACAATTAAGAGCCAAATACAACCATAATTTTAGAATCACCCATATAAATAAATAAATACTCTTCCGTAGTCATCTTCCTTCCGTTAAGTTGACATAAAAAATCTGGTGCGTGCGCGCAACACACAACTTTCACATACCAACTTGCTTAGATTAGAAATCCAAGTGTTTCGTTTGGTGCCATTTCTCAAAGCCACACATTTGTCTACATTAATTTGTTTACTTTTGTTTGTATTTGCTCTCTAAAGTACACTATTTTTTTTTATTATTAAATACAAATCTTTATTTGCGATAATTCGGCAATGTAAGCTTAATATTCCAAGACGTTTGATCGCCGATGCTATGTAGTTGTTGAAAATTTCATTTAATACCCATGAAACGAAAATTTTCCATTAAAAGGACAGAACAGCTTTAATTATAAAGAATGGTCGGTCATTAAAGGCGTACTGCGCATGTGTGGACTCATGAGGCGTGTTTTATGAGTTGGATGACGGAATATTTTTCTTTTTTTCTCCTGTATATTTTTACTAGATTTTTTTCATATTTCATATTTAGCCAGTATTTATTTTTAGGGGTAACGAGGGACAGTTATTTTTTCCATATGAAAAAAAAAAAGGTACTTCATAGGAAAACAAAAAAGGCGCCTTCCCGATTTAAGCTCCCTCAAAACATTTTAATAATGACAAAGCTTACCTGATATTAAAGAAGACTTAATTTCCATTGAACATGACGCCTTTGATCAATTGCATCAAAATTGCAAAAAAAACTTATGAAATAAAGTGCCCCCTCCCTTTGATCAATTTTGATGAAATTATTGTTGTCACATCGCGGGTATAAACATACACTAAATACCTAATTTAAGCTTCGTACGGTTTATAGTTTTGTTCACACACACTCATACGGGCACACACACAGACCATTTCGCTCATATGTAGGTAAGTGATAGTAAAAAGTTTAATAGTTTATCCATGCTGTTCATTGAAAGTTTTAATTCATTCAGGACGTGTAAGCTTTTAAATATACAATTATTCCTGCTAGAAATTGTTTACGCCTGATGATGAATGAACCGTTCCGATTGTCATAATAGCATATGGAATTTAAAGTTCATTCCGAATTTATATAATCATTTGAGATGTTATAAGAATTTTGTAATTCATAAAATTTGAAGTAGAAAAAGCATTGCAGTTAATAAACCGCTAAGAATTAGACTTTTTTGTCTCCATAGGGGTGAAGAATCAACCACCATAAAAAGTTATGTGTTTCTTATGTAAGAGTAGTGAACCCCGCATAGTAATCTGCCTCATCATCGCTGTAGGGCCTGATAGAAATATACTAGACCGAACGCCTATTAGGAATAATCGGCATCATTTAATGAAAATTTTGCTATTCTGTGTTTTTAAAAATATATTAATGAAATGTCGGCCCTCTAAAATTGAACTAAGTTTAAATAAAGTAATACAGAGTTTACATAAAGCTTATAAATCGGAAACTATTCATTGCAGAGAAATTTCTACTCTCCAAAAAAACATAAGAGGATAAATTTCCGCGTCGAATGAGTTACCAAAAGTTAAAGTCGGTTGATCCGTTTTGCCAATACCTATTGTCAAATATCAGCAAACTTCAAATTTACTATAAAAAGGTTAATCTACATGACAATAATAAGACCTATCTTGACTTACGTAGTCGAACTTTGGGGTTCCACCAAACCATCGAATTCCTCTAGCATCCGATCCCTACAATCCAAATTTCTTCGTAATGCTCCTTGTTTTGTCCACATAAAATTATATATAAAGACCTAATGTTCCTTATCTCACCGATTTGGCCCGATCCAGATACCAGACCTTTCACAGTAAACTCCCTACTCATCCTAACCCGCTTGTATTCCTCTATCCAACCTTGCTCAATCCTCCGAGGCGTCTGAAAAGAATATGGCCTAGAGATCTACTAAATTATAAACAATATTTGAGTGCTACTGATGTAGTTTTTCTACATGCCATTCATTAACTTATATCATATTTACTTATGGTACATATGTAATACAGTTGTAAATTTAAATATATACATTTTAAAAAAAAATATTTTACAAATATACTGTAACACTAAAGTGGGTATAAATAATTTTTATTAGAAGTAAATAATAATTTACAACGTCAGACAAACAATAAAAGCTCAAATTGATAACAGCGTTACAAAAGGTAACTATTAGTACCAATACAGTGAGACAACAGTAACAATATGCTTCGATATTCCGAGCCAAGCAAAGCCACTACTCCATTGCTTCTTACATTTAGTCCGAAATCGAATATTCTTTAAGGGCGTAGATCATTCTGGTAAGATCCAGAACATTAGCTTATTCAGTTGTTCCAAAAAAAAGTTCAGAACTCCTTTTAATGTAACAGAAAAAAAATCTTAGGGTCTTGTTTCATTCATTGGAGGCCGTCTGTTCTGGGGGAAAAAACTATATGAAACTATTTGATCTATTGAAGTTACACAATACGTTTAATACGTTTTCATAAAAGTAGATTGGTATTGATCGGTTAGAAATCTCGATATCACAATCGTGGAAGGCAAAGTGCGCATATTAAGGAAGATCCCCAGAAGATAAGGTAGCAATTATGATCAAGCATTTTTATAACCCTAACAGCCTGGTGGGTTACTTTACTGCCGCGAAGTCATAATGCAGGAGATTTATAGATTATAGAAAGACTGAGATGAGAGCTTGGCGGTGGGGTTAGTTTTATTGCCTCTGGCCCCGATCCAAGCCGATTGATTCTTCCAGCCATTATGCCTTCCTTTCTCAGATCCGTAATAAAAATAATGCCCGTACATTGCCAAACGAGTAATACATATTTGAATTTCCTATAGAAGCTTTTGATATAATAACAACGAAGTATGATAGTCAATAATAAATCAATATTATTTATTAATAAAAGAGCATATGACAATGTTAAACTTGAAATTTGCTTTGCCTATGAGCTAAATTCGAAGACAGTTTCATGAGCAAATTACAAATAAGCTCAGCAAGTTCTTGGCCACCGCCTGCGTAGTCTTCGGGATGGGCTGTGAGCGTCTTAATGTCAGAGTGTTGGTAAATGAGTTTTTAATAAACTGATAAAATTTTTATAAAACACTTTATTAACATATTTTACTTCCTATACCCTCTGCCAATGCCACCATTATAATGGAAAAGTATTACTATAAAATATTAATATAATTTACACTCTGTAACACATAGGTTTGTACATTAGGAAAATCTTAGCTGAAAGTTGGCCGACTGTCTATGTCGTTGTGGATTATTTCGTTGCTAATATAAAATCGACTGTTCTTCGCAACACTTTTGACTGAAAACGCTGTATTCCATGTGCGCAGGACGTTCTTTCAGAGCACAATGCTATCCTGTAAGTCAATATAGGTTTTAGTAAAACTTTACTGGCCGTATCTTCCTTTTAGTCTTTTCATTTTAGTCTAATTTGTTTCCGAGTCAGTCTTTTGTCCGGATAACAACCGAAACACCTAACCTCATCAGGTTGCGAAATAGATATTTTACGAAAATATATTTTTTTATCCATATTTATTTCTCATCATGTGGCTCAATCTGCAATATCCAGAAGTTGAGTATTATAGTTTTGAGGTCGGTCTGTCATGTACGTATTGAATAATAAATGACCCAGGACGCTGCCGTAAACCACGCCTGCTTTGATGCATTTAATGTCAGAGAGTTTAGTTACTACTTTGGCCGCGAAATGTCTGTCATTTAAACATGAAATTATTATTAGAAAATAGGTCGGAGAAAGTAAGATTTTGAGTTTGGAAAACAATCAGGCCAAACTTTACAAACGCCTGACTAATGCCAAGAAAAACACTGGTACTAAATGATAATTGAATTTAAGATACACATTTATATCTTAATATAAGCAATTTATTAAATATTTTTTTATTATTAGAAAATATAATAAGAGATCTATGATAAGAGAAAATATTGACCATGGCCTGGATTCGAACCCAAGTCTCTGCATCAGGGCTGCAGCGCTCTTACCGTCTGAGCTACCAAGGATACATATCCCAATCACGTCAATCCACTCTCTCTCTCACTCCCTCTTTATTACTAACTCACGCTCTCTCTCTCTCTCTCTCTCTCTCTCTCTCTCTCTCTCTCTCTCTCTCTCTCTCTCCCCCTCCCTCCCTCCCTCTCTCTCTCTCTCTCTCTCTCTCTCTCTCTCTCTCTCTCTCTCTCTCTCTCATCTAAGATACCGTAGAGGTACGGATACTTCTGCAGTATTGAACTTTGAACTTTAAAATTTTGATTTATTACTTTCACATTTTCAATTATGTAATCATAATTTCGGTCGAAACATCGACGCGTATACCAGGAAATTATGTTATAAATACTATTTTAAAAATATAACTTCTGTATCCGCACACTTAACCGTTTTCACTAGAATAACAAAGAATCATTCACGATTGTTTTATTTCACATTAAAATACCAGTTGGACCGCATTCTAATCAATATTATTATTTCGGTCAAATGATGAAGCGGTCTCGTTTCACTCTTATCTCCACGACCTATCAATGGATAGAAATCAATTTATTCAATTCAACCGGAAAGATCGCTTCATATCACCCCTTACGCTCCATCACTGCTGTTCCGAAAAGTGTTGAGTAAATAATACTGTAGGGCATCTATCTTGAAATACATATACATTCTTTAATTTACTACCTCAGTATTAATAGTATAACCCTCACACGGATTTAAATAGCTATTTGTAAATGTAAAATTACAGAAATGTCAAATAAACAATGAGGAAAACATCAAGTAAAGAAACAATTACGTTTAACAGTGAATGGAAAGTAACTCTACAACTTCATTAGAGACTGTCTCATTAGTTATACAAACTAAAAAAACATAAAAATCGGTTCAGCCTTTCTTCGTAACTTTTTAAATAATCGGACTTTGTTTTATAATGCCTAAAAATAAACTAGTTAAAACTGGAAAATGAATCTCAAAGACCTGATTGAGATTTTAGAATTAAAAATAAAAGTTAATCTTCACCATTGACCCAATAATTTGTTTTCAAAATTTAACTTTCATCACTAAAAGCAGGAAAAATGACATTCAGATCCCTTGTCTTCTTAATTTCACGTATATTTTTGTTTTGTTGTAAAGGATACATCCAATACCAGGGATTATTCTTTTAAAAATATGAGTGAGTAAATTGTGATTGGCTTTGCATGCTTTTCTACTTTTTAAGTTCGAAAAGTTTGATTTCCCTAGCTATAAAAATTACGTTCAAGAAATCATTGCATATATTTTATGCAAGGAATGACTTAAAAAACCTAATTAATATTTAAATTATTTAGATTTATCCTTTACAACCCTCATAAGATTAATTGTCCTTTTAACTGGATAAAATAGGTAATCAATAAAAAATATAACTGCAAATTAATCAGTCGTTTGAGAAACCAATTCAAATTATTGGAAAAGGGGGGAAAAAAAGTTTCAACTTTTGCATTAAGAGATTTCTTAGATTAAATTATATTCTCCTACTTAAAATACATTTTTCATGATTTGATAAATCTATGTTCACTCGATAGATCTGAAAAATATACATGTTTTTTGGACACGTAGGGTTTCCACTGATTATAGAAGACAAACGATTGTTAAAAACCATACATGGGGTCACCTCTGGTGTAGTGGTTAGCATGGCAACCTACAATACTAAAGGTCGCAGGTTCGCGTCCCGCGGTGGCCGTATGTGTTTGTAATGGGAGTATAAAATCCTTCGCTATGCCTGCCCTTGGGTAGGACGTAAAATGGAAGTCCCGAGCCTGTACGTTGTCAGGTACTCGTAAAAATGATCCGTATCCTAATTATAATTGGATAGGAAAAATTTAGGACTCCCACTGTAGCATCGTCCGGTTAGTCTTAGTGGCATAAAGTGATTTACAAACAAACAACAAACAACAACATTTCGGGGAAATTCGGATGTTATGGTTTAATTACTCATGAAACTGTTTTATTTAGTTACTCATGAATGTTTTATCGAAATAGTCAGGGCAGTTTTTGAGAAAACGTGAAGAGAAAAATAGACTTTGTGATAGTGCCCCCTCCGTTAACTCAATTTTGACAACATTTTTGCTGTCACATCACCTATACCTACCTCAGATATCAGATTTCAGTTTTGTACGACAAATAGTTTCTGAGCTATTCCGTGTTTCAGGCAAGTCACAGGTGGCCGGGAGGGGCTTGTATTCTCTAATCGAATCTTATCACTCACCGTAGAGACAATAATCAACATGTGCCTGTACGATGTCTTGAAAAAGATTCGTATCCTAATTATACTTAGATAGGAAAAATTTAGTACTCCCACTGTGGCATCTTCCTATTAGCCTTAGTGACATATTTTTTTTTTTTTTTTTTGTACCACTACAACCCATGAAGGGTCTTGGGTTCAGTACTATGTAAGGAAGAGTACTGTTTCTTGGTCAGCGGTCGTGCAAGGAGGTGATTGACCGTGATCACGCTCAACCGTCAGTTTTTTCCCCCTTAATTTTTAAATTAAGGGTACCCACTCTATAGAGGCTGGATTTGCCCCAGGAGGGTCTCTCGGCCCACGTGGTGAATAATAAAGATATCCTAAGCCATGTCAGATTCGAACTCAGGACCTTGAGCACAGCAATCCACTGCCTTACCAGTGGGCTACCCCGCTCCCTCTTAGTGGCATATAGTGACGTTAAACAAACAAACAAAACCATATATTTAGGATATTACTATAAAAAAACAAGGCTACAACTATTTTCAACAATTTTTCAGAACTGATCAAAAAAAGGATCAATTGGACGGATCAAAAAATATTAAGATTTCCTTTTGATAAGAAATGGAATCTTTTAGTATTAATTATCGGAGGATGTAGATGTTTTTGAAACAAACGCGTCTAACAATTTTTTTTAACATTAAACACTTGCAAAAAATGAAAAAAAAGTTGTTTGGAAAAAATGGATGTAACCGGTTTTGAAACCAAACGCCTCATATATTGTATAAGAAATGATAAACATATGAGAGTATAAATGTATAAGGTTGAAATAGGCTAGATTCGTTTTTCATTCAAATCTTCTCTGACAGTGAAAGGCCAAGCAAAATTTTACGCTAAAACGTACTACACTAACCTACTACTTTGATTTTAAAACGATTAATTGAGTGTCTCTATATATCAGCTGGGCTTATCGGGTATCACTTGACTTAGATATTTCGGCATGGAACGTTTTGATAAGAAAATAAAACTAAAATCGATTTTTTGGACATGTCGGATATCTCAAATATCTCATTCCTATGCAAGATAATTGACATGACATAAATAATGTTTACATTAGACAGATTTATTTGTGTAACCATCATATCCAAACATTCCCTGCTTTGCTACTGCTTCAATTCTATCTTGGCAATCTTTTGTCCGGCTCCCCTTCCTTGATTTCCAACCACATTGCAAGACCCCCTGGCGTTCTACTGTCTCCAAGACCATCTGTCGCAAGTTCTTCCGGAGCGAGGGGGTCTCCCATCGCCTACTCTCCCTTGACAAAGTGTAACTGACTCCCCTGACAAGGCTCGAGTATCATTAAGGAGAGTAAAACTTTAAGTAACGGGAGACCCTACGCTTGGGACATTCCTTTGACTCAAACGATCCTGAAAAGTTAGCTCGTTTGAATTGTGATTTCGAAAGGGGAAATATTTCAACATTTAAATAATTAATTATTTTATTTGCTAAACTCTGTTTCGCATCCTAATCTGACGCCCAGCTATCATTGGTTTGTTTGTTTAACATTGTGTCTTTGGTTTTTAAATTTTTATCTATCTGATTATTTATTTACTTTTTCTATTTTTATTGTTTGTTTTTTTCTCTTTCTCCTTACTATGTATTATAAATACCTAAATAATAATACAAATATACCTATATGTGTAAAAAATAATAAAAAAGGAATATAAACAAAAACAATTAAACATTTTTATAAAAATGAAAGTCAAGATAGTCTAGAAAGTGTTCTTGAAGAGAATGAAAAGGAAAAAATAGAGAATAAAAACTTGAACAAAAAATTGTTTAAAATTAACTCCCAAACTTAACAAATCATATACAAAACATATTGTTAGATTATGACTTATAATATATAAAATTAGGCACATATAACAATAATAAATTAGAAACATTCCTAAGCAACACAAAAAATAGAATAGAGTTCCTTCAAAAAAAGAATACAATACATAAAATTAATTGCAGTGAATTTGATGGCATTTATATAAGCGAAACTTAAAAAAAAATAAAAACTAGAGTAAAGCAGCATCAATAAAATTGTAATAATATAAAAACATAAACGTTACAGCATTATCCGAACACAGTATTTTAAATAAACATAAATTTAATTTTGATGATGTTAAAATTATTGGAACGGAAAAAAATATAATAAATACAAAAATAATAGAAACTGTACATAATACCAAAAACATAAACTAAGCAGTGAATTATAAAACAGATTCAATAAAGATTAATAGCCGCTATGCAGAAATAGTAAAATTCTAAATATGAAATGTGATTGATAAAATGAAAACAAAAAATAAATAGCAATAACTTTAAGGTTGCTAAAAATAAGTGATATTAGAGGACAAAGTTCAGGTTGGTAGATGTGACAAAGATAATGAAATTCAATGCAATGTTTTCCATAAAAAGTTTTATTAGTTTTATATTACAAAAAAGGCTAAAATAAAAGGAAAAACTTGACCTATTATATATCATTCATGTTTGGGCAAAAGGGGTTGTCATAAAAAAAAAAAAAAAAAAAAAAAAAAAAAAAAAAAAAAAAAAAAAAAAAAAAAAAAAAAAAAAAAAAAATTATCGTCCTCTTAAAATTCATAATGGACTATAATTTATTCGTTATTCATAATTCATTACAGTCTCTTTTGAAAGAATATAGTTTCATTTATTATTCTGGAATAAAAAAGTACAATAAAAAAGAATTTATAATGATTTTCAATTTCTTGGGAAATCGTTGTTTATATGTACTTCACATTCGATGACTTAACCCCTTTTGCCCAATATATAATGGATAAGTGTTTGACGTTGGGGAAAAAAGCAATAGATTGACCAATAGAACTAAAAAAATGTTTGAACAATGATTATTTATGTAATTATTATCAATGATTTAAAGTTAATATATGTAGAGACATATATACACATATTATTTAGAAAAGGAGTTTACGTAATACAAGAAAAATGCCCGGAAGATGGACGTATGGTATGAAACTTTGGGATTAGGCATTTTTTTTAAAATTGTGACTTTTTAATAAACTATCTACTGGAATATTTGTGTTATTCACCAACTAAATATAAAATATTTAATTTATCATATAGATTATATCATTATTTTAAATTATTAAAATGGTACGAGGAAAGAAACAGGTAATATGGAAATTAATATAAAATGCACCTTATACCTGCATATGTGGGTCTCAATAATCAAATGTAAACAGTTAATGAAACCATTGATGACCTTATGTTTTTATGCTGTATAGACCCCAATAAATAAAAGATATCTTTTTTATTCTTATGTCACATTTTTGAATAATTAAATAAGTTTTCAATCTATCAATTGAAGAATATACATCTAAAATGGAATAAATCCTGATTCTGAAAGTTAGTTTAAAATAAAATTATGTAGTTACATAGTTTTTGTACAAGAAGAAGACTTATATTAATTGACATAAGAAATTTATTAAATGAAATTCAGCCTTCTTTTCAGCTTTTCGTTTTGGAGAGAGATGTAAAGCTCAAATAAGTATTTATTTTAGCTTTTTCAAAATATAGCTAATTAAAAATAAAATGGATATATCCCATTTTGAAAATATGAGTCACTACTCAACGGATGAATGATTTTCATGCTTGAAATATTAAAATCAACTAAAGGAAATTCGTTTATATAACTACCAAAATCCAAGTTTAAAAAAAAAGACAATGGATCGAACATCCTGTAATAAACTACAAAGAATAGCGACACAGAATGGAAGACCCAATATAAAAGAGTTCCCTGGAAGTGAAGGTGAAGGCTTTGGGATGCATGGGTTGTAATGTAGGGTGAGCAGAAGCCTTTCTCTACTAATTGCCTTAGTTACACTTTATCATGAATTCTCCCTCCACGTTCGCGTTCATCTTTCTCACTCAGTTTCCAGAAACAGAAAAAAAAAATGTTGAAAAATCGTTCAGGTAGGAACTACTAAATATTCACCTAGCATACATTCACAAGTGTCAAACAAGAATATGACGCTTATTTGGATTTTTTCTAAAAGAAAAAAAAGAGAGAGAATAATACGTACATTCTTGCATTTTACTTTTTCCCTAACTTATTTTATATTAAGCCCTGTTATTTTATTTCATTGTTTTAAGATTTTCATTTGGCTTTTTTAATATAAGATAAAATTTTAATTAAAACAAAAAATTAAACGAAACCCTGTATTTTATTTTGGGCCCAATCAATACTATTTTTGGGTGAATTTATGTCAATCGTCCAGAGATGTAAATCAACTGCTTCTTTTAGATGAACTGGAAGAGTCGTGCCGAAGTTTTGGAGATGTATTTGAGAATAAACAATGAGGGGGAAGAAGCAATCGAGAACTATACATTTAGTATTACGTTTTATATAACGAACGAGATAACTCGTGTTTTATCATGCATGGAAGGCTCGGGTGGTCTAGAAATCTTGCCAGAATGACTGGCACAACTGGTTACCTACTAAGAAAATTTTGACCGAGCACCTATTTAGAATTAGCAGAGTCGGGAGACCAAAATCGCAGTGGGTAAACTGTGTGACCAATGATTATTTAAATGTGCGAAAATGGATAACATGGCGGTTGTTATTAGAGTAATCGAGGATTCTTCCGATTTTAACGCTAAGAAGAGAAACTATGGAAGACCAAACGTGAGATGCAAATATGAGAACTTGAGCGATGCTAGAATGAAACTATTGGAATCAGAAACAGGTAAAGGGGAAGTCAGTTGCCAAGGGGAGACGAGAACAACCCTTAACGCAATATGACCAATTAGTGGATTTTAGTATAAACCACAATTGATTAGGTATGATGATGTCGAATAACGTTCAATAGGTCTCAGTGTTGACCCAATCTAGGTACCTATCATTGCACGTTAAACCCCACATTCATCTGGAACATTTCCTCCTCGATATTCCCTTATATTCTACCTATACATCGGGAGCATCTAAGAATACATCTTTTTAACAGAGGTCAGTAAGGCCAGAACACAACTGAAAAGGATCCTTTTGAGGGTTTATTTATCCCTTAAGAGCAAGCGTAGCGAGCAGGTGGATAAACTAAAATAGGATAAAATAAAGCTAGGATAAACTAAGCTATCAAGGCCCTTTATGACTGAAAAGACGGGAGTTCGATAATACGATCAAAATAGGCCACGCCCAGGAGCCACTCTCTAAAAGTAGTACCTTTTTTCTTTGTTACTTTTAGGTTTTTCTCTGCTACGTTTACGGTTTAGTAGCTATGTAATTGTATTATTAGTCTGAAATAAAATAAAATATTTATACCCAACTTATGCAAGAGGGAAGATGCAATGTACTGGATTAGAAGTAACATATTTTTATTTAAAAAAAATAAATACAAATGTTACTTACCTATTAAAACACATACTTGTCACACACACATATTTTAGTTGATGTATTTATCAGAGGTGGACCCGGATGGGGGAGTATAAATATTTTATTTTTAGAGTAGTAATACAATTACATGGCTACTAATAGTAATGGGTTGGATAATGGGGGTATTACCATGTACCTAATAGTATTGGGTTGCCCGAAAAGTACGTAGGGATTTTTAAAATAAAATTTACCTTTTATTTTTTCAACTAAAAATTAATCACAAAGCTAAAGTTTATTTTTATGCCTTTAATCCTCATGCAATTAACTATTTTACATGAATTCGTCTTTATTAAGGCTCAGTAGTGTAGTTTATTGCAAACCAATATGAGTGACGATTCAGTTAATTTTCGGCTATTAACTGATAAATAATTAAATAATAGATTAAAAAATCTGGTGCGTTCGCGCAACACACAACTTTCACTTACCAACTTAGATTAGAAATTAATGTGTTTTGTTGATTGCAACTTCTCAAAGTTATACATTTTTCCACATTCATTTCTTATTTTTCTTTTCATTTGCTCAAAAAAAAAAACACTGATTTCTTTTATTATTAAATAAAAGTTTTTACTTGTGATAATTTGGCAATGCAAGCATAATACTCCAAGTCGTCTGATTTTATAATTCTATGTACTTGTTGAATATTTCATTTAGTTCCCATGAAACAAATAATTCTCATTAAATGAACAGAACATCTTTTATTATAACGCATTGGTTTGTCATCAAGGCGTACGGTGCATGCGTGAGCTCGAGGTGTTTTACGAGTATGAGTTGACGAAATGTTTTTCTTTTTTTCTCCTGTATTTGTTTACTTGATTATTCATATATCATATTTAGCTATTTCCTATTTTTAGGCGTGATGAGAGACAGTTAATTTCTCAATATAAATTAAAACAAAGGTACTTTATTGGAAAACAAAAAAGGCCCCTTGCCCATTTAAGCCCCCTCAGAAATTTTAATACAGATAAAACTTACCTGATATTATTGAACACCTAATTTTCATTAAACATGACAAATTTGATCAAAATCATTAAAGCTGTTTTTGAGATAATCGAAAAAAAGTTAAAAATTGGAAAAAAAGTTATGAAATAAAGTGCCCCCTTCGTTTGACCAATTTTGATGAAATGTTTGCTGTCACATCTTTGGCATATACATATAACAAATACCCAGTTTGATCAAAATCTTTAAAGCCGTTTTTGAGTAAATAAAAAAAACACATGAAAATGATACAAAATTTACCAAGGGGGACTTTACCCCTCCGGTTGATCAATTTTGATGAAATTTTTACAGTCATATCTCGGGCATATTAATACATCAAATACTTAGTTTAAGCAAAATCGTTAGAACCGTTTTTGAGAAAATCGAAAAAAACATAAAAAGTTATTAAATAAAGTACCCCTACCCTTTGACCAATTTTGATGAAATTTTTGCTATCACATCGCGGGCATATACATACACTAAATACCCAATTTCAGGTTCGCACGGTTAACAGTTTTTGAGCTAGTCTGTTCACACACACACACACACACATACACACAGACCATTTCGCGGGACTTGGTTATTTCGACCCAGGGGACCCCAAAACGTGTATTTCCATTGAAAACCGGAAGTCGAAAATTTTCACGATCGCAATACTTCCACTTACTATATATTTCATATATAGGTAAGTGAAAGTAAAAAGGGAAAAACGTAGCCCAAACTGCAAGAAAGATTCATACCGTGTATTGCAGCGATTCAATTGCTGATAGCACGGTTCAGAAGTGGTTTTCGAGGTTTAGATCAAGAGATTTCAATTTGGAAGACCAGCCCCGGGCTGGCCGGAGTTCAACTCTTGAAATCGGGGATATTATGAGGTTCATCGCAAACAATCCACGAATTACTGTCCGTGAGATAGCTGCGGAGTTAAGAGCCTGCAAATCGACCGTTGAAGTTGGCAATCGGAAAGGAGTGCTATTCCACCAAGATAATGCTAGGCCCCATGTGTCTTTAAGGACTCGGCAAAAGTTATTAAGCTTCAGACGGGAGGTTTTACCTCAACCGCCGTACTCTCCTGACATTGCTCCTTCGGATTTCCATCTTTTCCGTTCCCTCGAAAATTTTCTACAAGGGAAATCGTACTCTTCAGAAGATGACGTCAAAACGGACCTCTTATTGTTCTTCAGGAGTAAGGATAGTGATTTGTGAAAAGGTAATCGCTAACGGTGGTAACTATTTTGTAGATTAAATAAATAAATTTTAAGCTGTTCATAAATTTTAATTTTTGTCCAAATTTCTCTACGAACTTTCCCGACAACCCAGTAGTCGAGGTGGCAAACCTTAAACCTAATACTTTGGCTTGTTTATATCGCAGTCTGCTTTAATGCAAGGAAATATTTTTAAAAAAAATTTGAAAACGGTCAGGCAAAAGGCAACACATGATAATGAGAGTGTGGGAGGGGGGTCGTGATACCCTTCTATTTTCGCCCCTAGTAGTTGTACACTTAAATTTTAAAACTAACCGGCAAATAGAGAATTATTTGGGGATTCGTTATCCGTTAATCTGTTTTCAAACAAAATTAGTAAAACATACCCACCAAATAGAATTTAAGGAGAGATGGTGGTATTAATCAAGTTGGATTGGTGGTTGTGGTTGCGGCCCAAGTTGGCGGGGGCTAGGTGATGCATTAGCCGGCTGCTTTGTTTTTGTTAATCCGCCCACCGGTCCTACCTGTTTTTAGCCGAGGCCCATGTTTTGCGCTGGTAACAACCCCGCGCAACCTGGGCTCGTGATATACTGGAAATGTTTTAATCCGAAATGCTTCCCCCGGCACGCAGAGAGAGAGAGGCGGCATACGCTCACAATTAGACCAGCCCTCCTGGAGAACATTTACAAGAATTATTGTCCGATACCTCCATTAAATTGATTGCTGGGACCGTCGCTGAATACCCGAACGGGAAGCAATAACTCGCTATGGCCGTGGAATCTGATGGGATGAATAGCTGCCAGAGGGGAAGTTGCCCTAAATTCGATCCTGATTGCATTCAATAGGCCCCGGGTATCATCCCACGTTTCATTTAGGTCCAAAATTGAATTAGCCGTTTTTATAATTTAAATTTAAACTTGTGTCGGATTAAATAAAATTTTTAGAAGAAAATGACAAATCAAAATGCCATACAAACAATAAGAACTGAAATAATTAACAAGGTTACAAAAAGTATCAACTTTAGAGAAACAGGAAAAAATATTCTCCATATGATTCGATTTTTAGAGCAAGACCAACCCTCTCGTCCACCTCTCCTTAAAACAAGTCTGAATTAGAACACTCTAGAAGGCTCCTGACAAGCGTAGATTATTCTTGAACAGTCACAAACATATACTAGAACAGTTTGTTCCAACTGTACCAACAACAAGTCTAGACATCTTCTCAATCAAATGTTTTTTTTTCAATTACAATAACTTATCAAGTTCAAACAATTTACAGCTCTACTCTGTGCGTATCCCTAAAATTGTAACACTTATGTGGGTAAAGAAATATTTATTAACCAAAAATATACAGTTATCAATGCCAACGAATTAATAAAACTTAAATATATATGAGCAGGTTACAAAAATGATAACGTTAAAACACAAAATCATATGACTTGCGCTACACAATCAAGACACAGACTTCGACAACTCAATCGTTCTAGAACAATGTGGGTAGTTCTGCGCCTTTGTGGACTAGGCGCGAAAGATCTAGATCCCAACAGTTCGTTCCAACCGCATATTTTGTTCCAACAAACGGTCCGGGAGTTAATGTCATATGTTTCTTTTATTTGCTTATCGATTTATCGTTACAATATTTAATAAATAATTCATATTGAACTATTTACCCAGACAAAGTTAAGTTCCGGATGATAGAATTCAAAGTTATGGTTGTACCTATATCTAATCTAACGTACAAAGTTCAAACTTTTTGGATTATTTTATTTTAGTAGTCGCTTAGGCGGATTATTAGAGAGGAGAACCGGAGCGCGGTGATGCAAATGGTGGTAAATTTATTTTTACATTTTTTTTTTCAAGTTGCTTATATTGTCCTTTAAGATGATATATGCATAGCTCCAAAAGCTCCAGACAAAGTTAAGTTCCGGGTGATAGAATTCAAAGTTATGGTTGTACCTATATCTAATCTAACGTACAAAGTTCAAACTTTTTGGATTATTTTATTTTAGGAGTCGCTTAGGCGGATTATTAGAGAGGAAAACCGGAGCGCGGTGATGCAAATGGTGGTAAATTTATTTTTACATATTTTTTTTCAAGCTGCTTATATTGCCCTTTAAGATGATATATGCATAGCTCCTCAAATCGTACATTATCTAATCGAATTTCGTGTTTAATGTTGAGAAATACTATAAAAATTAACTGAAGGTAACAAACAAATCAACATTAACAAACGATCAACATGTTTTTGATTTATTATAGAATTTCAAAGAATCAACTGCTTATTCTTATTAATCAATATATATTATAAAGCAAAGTGTACAATGTGCGTGCCGATAAGGCTCACAAAACGACTCCAAATTTATGTCTTCGTGTACTTCTATAGCCCCTAACAGTGGAGAAGGTTTTCGTTTTTATATTTAGGGTGTAATATTGAAGAGGAAAGGGCTCGTTTTTACTTCATTTTACTGTGGGGCCTCTCACAGAGGAGTCGTTGTGTATTGAAAGTGTTGGTTCCTCCAAAGCTTTATTTTTTGATCCGTGGCAGTGTGTTTTGTGTAGTGCTAAGCTTCTTGGAATACCAGTCCCTTTTACAAGTAAGTTTTTTTTTTTTATTCATTAATTTTGATAACTTGGAAGACTCATACTTGTATCTCAATTTGTGAACGATTTATATATATCTTTATGTATTTTTTTTGCATAGTAACGTGATGTCGGGAAAAAAAATGAGGGGGAAGCCCAAAAGAGAATTTTGAGCCTCTCGCACCATATAATTGAAACTATCTGTTCTGGTTAGTGAATGAAAATTTTAGTTCGAGCTGCAGACTACAAGGAAGCGCTAGGGTGCGTTTCACTAAATGTTTATTGTCCATTCATTCAGTTTGTAAAGGTTATATATTTTTTCAGCTGTTCTTTTTAAATTACTAAAAACAATTTAGTGAAATTAATTAGTTTCTCCTTGGCGTTTCAAAATAAAATAATGATTTTACATCTCTGCAATCTATTAGAAAACCAACTGGATTCCTTAACAAATTAATTTTTACATAAGAACGCTAATTGATCAACACACTACATTTAATCAATATATAATATATAAGTACATTTAATGCAATATGAGTGACTGTTTCTTAGAAGTACAGTGAGTAAACAGTAAAAAGTGAGTACAGTATAAAACAAAAAACATAAAAAAAGAGATAATGACTGAATATAAATCGAAAATAAAAAGTTTGCAGCCAAATTAATTTTTCATTTACCATTTTCAACTCCCCCCCCCCCCATAAAGTATATAGGGTTCCGTATTTGGGCGGACTCTGCAGATCTCGAATCTTAATTTATATTCTATATTAATATTAAATACGAAGTTTCACGAAGGTGCTAATTTTGTTCTATATTTCGTATAATTTAAAAAAAAAATCTTTTATTAAAATTACCACACAACCACCGGAGCGAAACCGGGCACTCTAGCTAGTTAATTAATATATTTTAAAAGCCACAAACATGTACTAGACCAATTTGTTCCAACATGTCTAGAACTCTTTTTCAATCATGTTTTGTGTTCCACGTTAAAATTATATAAAAGAAGCACCGGTTTAATGAAGCCTCATTATCGGTTTCATTTTCCCATATTATAGCATACTTTTGTAATTAAATCGAAGATGGATAGAGACGCATTTTGTATTCCTGTCAAAATCCATACGAGTATATATATATTTTTTTCTTAGACTCATTTCAAATGAAACATCGCATAGTAAATAAAGAACAAGGAAAAATGAAACCAGGATGACGAATTCCAATATGTTAAGGAAAACGGGTTTAATCAGTTGTCAAATATTTGAGTTCCTGGAAATATAATAAAACAGGAATTTCATTGGTTTGTTACTTTTCCAATTCAAAAGAAAAAGTCAATACAGTGAACACGAAAACAGGATAATTAAATTAATATATTCTATTTTTAGAATGAATCCTTTTTTATTTATTATTTTTTCCTACGGTGTTATTGCGTTCTGTAAATTTTTATAAATCAATAAATTACCGCAATTCAATAGCAGATGTGGTGAATAATTGAGTAGGTCTCTTATCCAGCTCTTTTCCGGTCCTTTTATAATGGCATGTCAGTAGTGACTATTTTATTTATAAGTATGTTCTTAAAATACATAACATAAAAGCTATGTATTTCAATTGGTTTAAGAAAAAATAAAGATTTTCAAATAATTTATTTTTTGAAGAGAAAAGATTTGGCTCCGCCGGGAGTAGAACCCGGGTCTCCTGCGTGACATGCGCGGATGCTAGCTTGGAGCCGAGCTCTGTGGTGCAGTGGTTAGCATCCGCGCATATCACGCGGGAGACCCGGGTTCGACTCCCGGCGGAGCCAAATGTTTTCTCTTAAAAAAATAAATTATTTAAAAATAATTTTAAAAAGGTGGTCACCCACAAATTAAGATAGTTACAAAATAAAGATTTTCTAATCATTCTAACATTCGGAGTAGTAGCGTTATTAGGAACACATTTTTATTTAAATCAGCCAGATAATGTAATCGATAAGCCTTGAAGCGTACCAATCAATCGAAAAAAAGCAACCTGCGAATTTTTTCCGTACATTAAAAAAAAGGAAATCTTAAAAAAAAATTAGTAAATGTGCCTTGAACATGCCGAAAATGTATACAACTACTTTTCAAATTAAATTATATTTAGATATTATTTTACATTTTGTATTCTTAAGAATGTTTATTTTGGTTTCCTCGATTTTGAGACATTTATTGTACTTGAGTTTTTCTAATTTATCTTTTATTTGTATAAAATTAAGAAGTTTTATTGAAAATAATTATAAGATCGTTGTTTTCACTTTTATCCCGTATCAACTTGTTACCTATAGTATTTTGTTGACAGTTTTATCTTGCATTATGTAAATTTTATATTTTATAGTTTAGACTTTAGTTTCGTGATATTTAAACTCATATGAATAGTCAACCATAGTGAAGAAGTTAATAGTCTAATCAAAAGAAAATCTGTACCAATAATTTTCTAATTGTAATCCTTTTGTTATCAATGTCATTTTTGGAATTCCAAGATACTTGAAATTAAACTTTTATAGAATAAGTTTTTTTTTTTTTTTCTACTCTCTTCAATAAAAACTTGGCTGCGGTTTTATTAATGGCTTAACAGCAAAAACCTAACTAAAAAAAAAAAATCACCCTGTTTTTGTAGCATGGCGGTCTCTGATAACAGTAAACAGATTGATCAGCCGACAAACTGGTAAATTAAGTATTTCATTTTAAAAAAAGTGAAGAAATTATGCAAATACTGCTCAATTCTAATTGCCCAGAGAGATCCATTGTATATATTATTTATTCTTTCTTACGAAGGAAAAATCTGTATTCATAAATGGAAAAAGAATAACTTATTTATTCATTGTAATTTAATCAAGAGTTATACAATTTTTCTGACTGCTTAACGCAAAAACCTTTAAATTTCTCTTATTTTTCCTGTGTTTTTAAATGATCTTTAGTAATGACTAAGTTCTTAGTTCAGTAAAACCCAACCCGTGATAGGCACACAGTTCACTAAGAAAATGCGCTTCCATACGCAGTAATGATCCAAATGTCACAGTGATACAGAATTTTTTTTCGGTTAAGAAATTAAGGTACTTATTAGCTTTACTTCCAGATTGTTTATCAATTTGTTACTTAATATTACTAAGTAATTTATTTAATAATCAAAGAACTGCTAAACGCATGCCCATGCTCCACACCGTTGTGAATGAAAATAATGATGAATGTTTTAGTAAGTTTAAATGAATTTCATTTCACGATGAGGGCAGAGCTAAATCATTTCCAAAAGTGACCTACTACGACTAACCTGAACCTTAGTGCGATGCCAGTGATTCAACAATCTCATATTCAGAGTTGAGAAAGCTTTTACTATTATAAAATATTTGCTCCACGTGAAGCGTATTATATTTTCATTAAAACATAGAGTTCATTACAACACTGACCTCCTTTCCTTCTACCCATGATAGTACAAGCTCCATATTTTCTTTTTTGGTTTTAATAAACTTTGAAAAAATAAAATAAAATAAATATATTCCGGATATTTTTTTTTCAGTATTCTTCAAATTTCATATATTTTATTCTATATATCTTCATAAACATCAGAAGGCACTTGGTTAAGATTTATTTATTTTAATGGTTACCAGCAATTCACTACTAGGGTGATGTTTGACGACTTATGGAATTAATTTTTTATGTATTTCTAATAACATTTCAGTATAGTTTGAAATTATTTAAAAATGGTAGAGAGGAAAAAAGGAATATATAAAAATAATAATAAAAAAATGAATAAATAGAAAATAAGATAAAAAAAAGTAAATCAATGCGTAGATAATAATGAAATAAAAGTTGTAGGATTAAGATTTAAATAAATTAAAAAATTCTTTGTTTATCTAATAATTTTTAACTCTTTTTAAAACGTTGAAAAAGTTCCCTAAAATATAGTAGTACTGCAATATCGACCCTTAATCTTCAATCAATGTCATATTTTTTGAGTTTATTTTTCCTTTAATTCCAAAAACCTTAACAACGATGAAATTACTCCATTAAAAATTTAACTTCTCCTAAATGTCTTAATAAGAAAAAATAGGCTTTTACAATTCCAATGCTGTTTCGCCTATATAAATATCTTCACAGTCCTGAAAATTCATCTTTTAAAGTACATTTCGATTTTATTCTTCATGCTACTTATGTAATTACTTAGTTTTTTGCCATTGTGTAGGCCTAACTTCAGATGGCCTTAATTTATTCTAAGTATTTTTATATATCTTCAGATTTAATATATTCTATACTATATATCTTCAGGAACATTACAAGTTAATATTAAGATTAAGACTTAAGGAAAATACAAAATTCTTCCGATTAAAATTGTATTGGAATGGTAACTAATGGTGACCATCGCCAGTATCAATAAATCTTTTTATGGAGTTGCTACAAGATAATAGAAAATAAATCAAAATGTAATTTCCGTTTGTCCAATATTTCAGAGCAGAAAGGGAAAAAAATTTGAAAATGCTTTATTTGTATCCCGCGTTTGGGAAAGGATATTTACATTTTGTTTTTTTGTTTGTTTTTTCATTGAAAGAAAAATGTTTTATAGACTCCATCAAAGAAAATAAATACATTCCTCGCATTTACCTCTATTAGAAGATTAGTGTTAATTTTACGTCTATTGTAGTAAAAACTTTGTTTAAGTAATTGAAATGTAACATCATATGTTACTCTTCCTTTTCATAAATTTCATCAAGTGATGGTGCTACTATTGAGCGTTTGTAATGCCGACGTAAGCGATAAACATTTCAAAGATACCTACACAAGATAAAAGATATATTTTTTTGTCCAAAGAGTATTATCAGAACTCTAGCAGCAAGTGCTGAACTAATAGGGGGAAATTACCAATTATATATTATATTACTGTATTATAATTAATTAATTATTATATTATTCAAATTTAATAATTTTAAATAGCATGTAATTAAATAAAATGGCCATTCTAAAAGTTTAGTATTTTTGAACATAAGTTATGATTTTAAAAGACTTCGAACTTGAACCTTAATTATATCTAAAAACGAACAAGGTCTATTTCTTAAGGGAAATTTAGGATGTTATAGTTTAATTATTCATGAAAAGTTTTATCGAAATAGTCAGTGCAGTTTTTGAGTAATCATGAAGAGAATAATAGACGTTGTGATAGTGCCCCCTCCGTTTACTCAATTTTGACGACATTTTCGCTGCCACATCACCGGCATATGAATATAATTTATAACTTCATTTTCTATTTACAATCCCTTAATGTTTCCGAAACATATATCTCAATTAAAAATATCATAATACCATAGTGACGAAATCGAAATAGTATGCCTTCAATGGAAAAATATCGATTATCGGAAGAAAACTATTGATATTTTGTGGAAACAATAATTTTCATAAAAGTCTCTATTGGGTTTTCGTATTTTATTTTTTTAATAAATCCAGAACTTTTGACATCCAGGTCCGTCTTCAGTGAGTATTAAAAATAATTGTCTTTATTATAATAAATAAAGTTCTTTCACAACATTATAGGTAATTACTATTAGGGATGCGGCAACGATGCCAATATTTTTAAATACTGTGTCCTAATGGTAAGCGAAGTTGATGTTTAAATACGTTTGGGTTTTAAACATCGATGTTTTAATACGTTTGGTTATGAACAGTTTAGGGTTTAAAAATGTATACTAAGACATCGATGTTTTTTGGTCTTAATACCATTACTATAGAATTTTGTATACTATAATAAACACATTAAAATGTGTTAGAATAATTTTAGTACCCAAAGAAAACAAAGGTGTATTAGATTATTGAAATACCAAAACGCATTAGAGACTTATATATAAATCATTGTTTTGACAAAAACTTTAACACCAAAAAGTCTCGATCTTTTCTAAATAAATGAATATCGATATTTCGATATTATCGATTATTGATGGCTTACCTGACTCGAAATTATTTAATGCTAAATACTTAATCATGTCATTAGGAAGGAATTACCATTTATAATGATTATTATTTGTTTATTCGTTATTATTATCCTTTATTTGATGATTTTGACAATGGAATTTAAAATCTTCACACAAAGAAAAGCTTTAATATTTTTCGAAACAATAATGGAAGAAAGAAAAAAAAAAAAAAAAGAGGCACATTTTCTGTGAAAGGTTTTCCGGTCCCAGATAGCCCTTCATTGAAATTTCGGCGACCCTTCCTTTCTAAAAGCATTGAGGAAAAAAAAAAAAAAAAAGATTAGGGGAAAAAATGGCGAAGAGGATTGGTATTTTTTAACGTTTTAATCGTGTTGATGGATTTTTAAACTAAGTTGTAGCCTTTGTTGGTTAAATTGTAGCGGAGGAGGAGGAGGTTGCTTCAACCCTTTAAAAAATGTTTGCTTTTAATTTTTCGTGGAAAGTGTAAAGTTTGCCCTACCAGGGTGGCTTTAGATTGGCTTCAACTTCCTCCATAATAAATTAGTTCCACTCCCATCTCATCGAAAAATTGATGAATGTTATTTCGTCGGAATCTACATTGGCCCAAAGGTGGTTTAACACTTCGACTATGGGAATAAATGTCAAGCTTTATTTGAAGGAAAATACCGTGTATTTTTTCATTTCCTAATAATTTTCCTTTGGTTAATTCTTGATATTCTTTCATTTTTCTTTTGTTTCTGGTGATTAACATCCAACTAAATTTTTTTTTATAATATTTATATTATCTTAATCCTATTAAGATAATAAAAATCGTATTATCCTTGTAATCCTGGAGTTAATAAGCACGAAATATATTTTACTAAAATAAAAAAGGAAAGACAACTTAGAAGTGGTAACCTTTTCTTTTTCTTGTTGATTATTTTTTATTTATTTTTTACTTTTTATTTTATTTTGTTTTGATGTTTTTTAACGTCGCTTCAACTGCTCTGGCCATTAGCGACGACTGATCTTCTTAAATGTATGGCATTAATTTTGTTCTCTTGAGGTATCTTAGGGTTTTTTCTATACCAATGTTTGTTTTATAGGGATACGGCATTATGATGTTGAGGTCGCGGCGTTCCTTCCAGTATTTGTGACATGAGAAGAGATGTTCCACTGTAAGAAGAGCATTATCACAGGTTTAGCAAGTTGGCCAGTGAAGTCCAATAAGCATGTGGATGTGAGTCAGCTTCGTGACCAATACTAAGTCTGGTTATTATGGCTGCTTCCTTCGTAGTTAGGTTCTTTGGTGGCACCCAGGCAAGGTTTTCTTCTTTGATCAGGCGAAGGTGATTACGATCTGTATTTTGCCACTCTTCGTTCCATTTTCCCTTTACTCTGTTTTTGATCTGTTTTGCCCATTCGGAGGGAACTATGTATTTTAGATCAGGAGGGTCAGAGCTCTTGGCTGCTTCTTTTGCCAATAGGTCTGCTTGTTCGTATTTTTATTTTATTTCATATCATTATCTATTTTGATATTATTTGAATTCATATTCTATTTATTATTTTATTGTAATGTATATATTCAGGAATACTTGAAGTATTTTGTAATTTCGTATTTTGTATTTGTTTTGTATTTGGTATTTTGTTTTTATTTTGTATTTTAAACTTTGCATTTTGTTATTCCCTTTTACAAAAGTATTCTGAAAAATAGTAGTTAAATTATTTCTTGCACGCAGTATCACCCGATGGAACGTGCAGGACTTTATGTAGCAATAAACTCCCCATGCCCATGGGTTACTGGAATGGGACAAAAAAAAAAAAAAAAGTGGTAACCTAAAAGTTGGGAAAAATGTTAAATATAACATCTTAATAGTATTAAAAAGATGAAATGAATTTATCACTTTATCGAGATTAAAACATTATTTCCTACTTGCTGCCAGATGCGAATCAATTATTAAAGTAAAAAAAAAAAAAAAAGAAAGTTCTTACAGCACCTCAAAATAAATTTATAAAACATAAAAATAATTTGTTATGAACTAATAACAATCCAATGCAACACATAAAAGAAAAATAAAGTACCCATTTCATAGTGCTTTTACCGGATGTATACCTACATATACATATATTCCATTCAAAGTTAAAGGTAGATGGAAAACTCGTGTAAAAGGGACGACTTGCCATATCAAATCCCGATGACAGAGGATATTGCTGGAGTTATAGCCTCCAGGGCAGTTATCGATATTTGGGCTCGCTGGAATATTATCCTTTCCAGAGCCGAAATCCCATCCACCAACTACTAGGACCTTCCTAAAACGTTTTATGTAATTTACAATAAATTTTTCTTGCTCCATTTATTCCCTGAATAGGGAAGGAAAAATGGTCAATCGATGCTTTTCATGGTAGGCTTCACATTCAATAATGTCAAACATACTCGAAAAAAACTTTCTTTGGAAATACATTTTCCATTCATTTTTCATGAAACAAACAAAATTACCTTTTCGCTACCTTTCACGGAAATGTAACGAATCGTGATTCCGATACGTAAATTCTAACTAGTACTTTAATAAAAGCACTAAAAAAAAAAATTGAATTTGATAATGATTATTTTTTCAGAGTATCATGTTAAACGCTCTTTCAAGCTAACAACTTTGGACTGTCGACAACCGTACAAAACTTTTCGTGCATCATAGTAAAACATTGAAGAAAAGATTTTTTATGACACTCAGAAATAATTCAATTGGTTAAAGATTTGAAGTTTGAAATTTATGTAGACTCGTAGTAAAGCACCATGGTACGTGATCAACAATACACTACGTACTGACTTACAAATACAAACAATACACCAACACATAATGACATTATAGAAACGTTTCCATACTCAATTACACGGTCATTTTATTCGACTAATTGGAGACATGGCAACAACTGATTTGCTAATAAATATGAGATTAAAAAGGCGCTGGATGAGAGATCTCCTTTGTTAAAAATCCAGATTAACTGAAACAAGCCAAGGAAGAGGTACTGCTATGTGCCATCCTTCCCCATGCCTAACATGCCCTTACTTAAATAGCACAGCTCACATTTGCTGATTGTCAAAGTTTGTTGGCATGCACAAATTAAGATATGAAGCCTAAAATTCTTATGATCATTCTTTGTTTCCGGTCACAATTCCAAATGTTTTGGTTTGTTTAGTTTTTCAAGTATATCTTTACAAAATAAGGGGTGCCATATTTGTGTTTGCTAGTACTAGTATGCAGCATTAATCTTCGCCAACCTGCTTTTCAGTTGAGCAAGAGATTCAGGTTCCAGCGAGAGGGGTTCCTCACTTTTTTTTTTTTTTTGAAATATCAACTTTCAAAAATATAAATTAAATATATCTCTATTATAAGATGATTATTTTTTGTAATTAATCATGTTTATTGATTTAATCTGAGAATTCGAAATCGCATCAACCGGAAAAAAAGATGTTGCATTTTAGGCACATTGGAAGAATACTAAACGCTAATCAGGCTGAATTGCTGTACTCCTTCAACAAGGACAGTTGATGGAAGCAATGGGGAAAACTCGTTGACAAGGAAAAGCGGATACCATTAGACCTTCCGGGAAGGAATGTCTAAGAGTTTTCCTGCTTAAGAGTTCGTCTAATGACACACTCACTTTGGGTGATTCGATGAAAAAATATTGATTAAAAAGATTTATACATATACTTACTCTAGATTGAAGAAATAGTATTGGTACTAAGATTGGTACTATTTGCTCTAAGAAGAATGGCGGAAGTATGATAGGCATGACTGAAAATATTAAGTATAGCTCCAGTCAATTAGATAACCTGATAATAATGAACGCTGTTACACATATATTTGAATAATGTCCTAACTAAATTTTAAGTATGAATAAAATAGGATTAATCCCAGATTTAACAATAGCTCTTACTAATAATCACACTACTAGCGAAATATTTGAAAAAACATCAGCTTATGTCAAAATTTTAGAACTTTTGCCAGTAATTGTACAGAGCCTTAAATTTTCAGTAATATTTATCATTTTATTATTTATCTATTTTATTAATTTATTATTATGGTCCATATTTTCTACTCATTTAGATTTTTTTTTAAATTTTATTAACATCTATATTATATATTATAAGTAAGTACATTTATAAAATACAAATAATTGAAATCATTATTCATGAAAAATAAATCGATAGGTGTTGATGACTTCAAACGTTTTAAGCCTCTAAATAACAACAAACAAACAATTAACGCCATTGTTACAATACATTCTGCAGTTATTATTAAATAGTATAACAATATAAAAAGAAAAAAAAAAATGAATCCCTCTCCTTCATTGCCTTTAGCAAACTTGCATCACCATCTTTACCTTTACTGAAGAGGAAACTATCGTTTCTTCCAACAAAGATTCCACCACCATGGCATCGGTTTCCGTTCAGAACCACTTATTTGACTTCGAAGTAAAAATGAAAATAAAAATAAACGCATCTAAGTCGAACCATGAAAGTTTCTGGTTGAGGAAGTTATCGTGTCCACTAATAACAATTAACAATACTTGAGAGTATTTTAATAACTATGTAAATTACCTAGTGTTTATACATATACAAAAGATTCAGTTGGAACGTACATACAAAACTAAAAAGACAAGAACTGAACAGATGATACAAACAACTGTCACACCTTCTAGAAAACAGATCATCACCAACTTACGAAACAAACGACTAATATATAACTCCATAGTAAAATCTATCTGGAATAACTGATATACCGCAAAACAGGTAGCTATAAAATAAAATTAGTATACACACAGTCAATAAGCGTAAAAGCTCCATGGCATATTTCTTACAACGCCATACCCGAACATGGACATTCCAAAAGCAAAATCATACACTCATGACAAATAAGGCACATTTCACTCTAATCCACATACGAACTTATTTCTTATCTTTCTTCCACCCAGTTAACCGTCCAAAGAAGATACAAATGCAATTACGGAGAAATCTACTTTAACCATGACAAATCAAGTAAATCACTTGCTTTGCACTAAAGTTTGCATTTTCAACAGATTTTCTAACATGCGCTCAATTGCAGGTTCAAATATATATATATATATATATATATATATATATAAATTCTGCAGTAACTGTTATAAAATTTTAAACAGTAAAAAACGAATATATATTTAATAAATTTTACAAGCTCCATTCAGTTTAAAAAAAAATGAAAGAGGAAAGAGATTGGGTGAAAAGCGGTGCGCCAAAGTTAACCCTGGTCAATAAACTAGGGGCAATCACTCATTCAACTTCTACCGCCCCAAATCTACACTCACTCCATGGATTGAGTAGTTACACCAATCCCTAACCCACACCACCTCTGAATACCTTTCCAAGCCCATTCAAGCGCTCAGCAATTTGGTAATGAAGATTGCCGGTAATAGATTGAGCGGAGCCGAAGCGAAATAAATAAAAAAGTTAAATACTAAATCCAGGCTAAATAAAGTTACATTCATATAAAAACCTCTGTTAATTTAAATAATGAAAATTTTAGTAACTAACACTTTTTTATATCTGCATACTACTATTCGCAGTTATTGTTAAGTTATGTATAATGTTACCGAGAGCACCGTAAACAACTGCACACAGTGGTTCCAGGACTTTTTAAAGGGATTGAAAAATCGTCGACTATGCCGTCCTTCAAATGGGACGTATAATGGAGGTCTCGATCCTCTACGACAGTGGTCACCAATAAGTTTCATGAAGGTCCGTTCTAAAGTCTTGCCGAGCTTGCGCGGTACATTCAAGGGAAACCGCCGGGGGTACTCCCCCTGAAAATTTTTGAAAAATTAACAGTTTAACTAAATTAATTTTAATCATTATTCAAATATTTGGGATAGTTATTACTCTGTATCTATTTTGTATATTGTGTATTTTTGCTGTAGGATTTATTTTAAGTTTTTTTTCGTTGATCGGTATGTCATCGCGGTCCGCACAAAACTAGCCGGCGGTCCGGATCCGGACCGTAGTCCGCCATACAAATTTAATAAAACGTTGTTATATCTTTCTTTTCGTTTAAATTATAGAACTTTGTTAATAACTGGACATTTTATCAACTGAAACTTGCCTGTAGTTTGAGAACCAGGTGTATAGTTTTTTTAAAAAAGTGAATGGCCAACTTGATCAGCATGTAGAAAAAACGTTATATATGCCACGATGGGTCTTATTCTTTTTCCCTTCTTCCATTAAAGATCAAAATGGGATTAATTATGAACTCTGTTCCCATTTAAAGCCAGAAAAATATCTTTTTTTATTAATGATTACTAACCATGATTTAAAATTAATCTAAAATTAATTTATTTCTATTATTACTTGAAGGTGAATACGAAAATTATGAGACACTTCACAGAGAAGTTTATTGGAAATTTCAAAACAATATATTGTCTTTTTTATTTTATTAATAATTAAAATAGAAATGCTTGAATTATAGTTAATCGTTTTGCATGCAGGGGTGAAGGGGGAATGCACTGTGGTCATGATCCCACAAGTATTTTGGCTATTTATATTTGTTTGTATTTTTAATGAAGAAATGCAATAACTTTAATAATAACTTTCTATATTACTACGTTATTACTATAATAACGCGAATTCTAAACTAACACTTTTGATTGCTTGGGTCGCCGTCCTGCTTGAAACAAAGAAATAGTCTCGTTAAAAATTTTAAAATGAAAGTACTGTTAGGCAAAAGGCAAAACGTAAGTGTAAGAAGTGTAAGGTGCTGAACCCACCCCTGTATGTAGAACCGGCATAATTAGAAAATAAAATAAACATAATCGAATATGTTTTGAATCAAGTGTTAGAAGTAATGATTTAATTAAATACAAATATTATGTTAAATAATATACTAGGTTGTTACAAAAGTCCTTGTGCATATCAAGTTGTTTACATTGAGGTCTCTAATTTAATCCTTATTTAATCTCTGACGAATACAATTCTTATGTCAATGTTTACATTAACTAATCCTCTAATTATCTATGTACGCCAACTGTCCCTGCCTTTCATTCAGTTTATTAAGTTTCACTAGAAATGTCGGAAGAAAAATTTGTCATCCGCATTTTTGTTCAGGCGGTTTAATCCTGGGAATACAAGCCTTGAAGATGAACCTAGATCAGGTCGTCCTTCAGTCGTCGAAATACAACTTTTGGCTGAAAAATGGATTAAAGTAGTTGAAAATGATGGCCTGTATTTTGAAGAATAAATTTGATTTGTAAATTTTGTACTCACATTTGAATAAAATTAATTTTGTGAACAAGGACTTTTGTAACAACCTAGTATTATGAATGATCAGCACAAGAGATTTGCTAACATGCAACCAAGGAGCTGAAAACAATACCAGCCCGTCGGATCGATCCCCCGCTTGTGATGCCAAAAAATATTTCCTGGCGATCCGACGAAATAAATCTCTCTACAGCGGAACCGCTAAGCAACCCGTTGAAATCACTGGCAGGGGTGTTAGGAAACGAAAATAGAAAAAAAATAAATTCATTAAAAAATGTTATATTTGAAGTGAATTTGAAGAAGTTAATAGAGGGCCCCGGTAGGGAGGCCGGCAGTTAACTAATTTGATCATTAGTTAATTAAACGATTTAAAAATACAACATTTTATAAGAAAAAAAAATATAATTTACACGTACTGGGTGTGTCGGATAAGCAGACAAATAAATACCAGCAATTGTAAATCGTATTGTGACATGAATCAACAACAACAACAAAAATGTTTGAAAAGGGTTCTAGATTTTTTATTGGAACAGTCACAAACTGTTCTAGTACGTGTTCATGACTGTTCGAGAACCTTCTAGATTGTTCTGATTCAGACTAAAGTTAAGGAGCGATAGACGGGCTCAGAAGATCGAATCATATGGTTAGTTTTGTACTAGGTACTGTGTCGGTACAAGTGAAAGCTTTTTTACGCCTTTTTAATTATTTGGTTTTTTTTTGTTTTTCTGACATTTTGAATAACTATTTTCATTGAATAAACATTTTTTTAATCCACAACAGCATTACAATATTTTCTACAAAAATGGTCTGTAAAACATAACAGTTAACGTAAAACGTAAAACGTAAAACAGCCTGCAATGCTCTTTACGATTAATGGCAGTATTTTTGATTTTCAGCTAGTAGTTGTTTCTTTTTAGAACATTTCTTATATTGTTCAAAATAAAATGATGTTGTAATTTTTAGTTATTACCATCAAAAAGGCACTTTATATGTATCAAGTCTGGTTATCTAGTCTGTAAAAGAAAAGTTATTTTAATTAACTAATTATATTATTCATTTCGGGCCTTTTGTAGGAAAAAATATATATGTGAAATTTAAAAAATATACTTAATTAAATTATAAATTAGATAAAGACATTCTTTTTAGTGCAAAGAGTAGATAGCTATATTTGTGATCTCATCAATAGAAGAATTTATACACATACAATCTTGGCTATAATTATGGTCAGTTTCTAATTATTTTTATTTTTTTAAATTTTGTTTGGTTTTTTAGAAAGTCGAAACATCCTAGTTGGAAATTTTGGAATAGTGTATAACTTAAAAACCTAATTTCGTGTTTAATGATTCTAATTACCGAAAATATTCTTTAAAATACTATTTTCATAACACTATTTTTTTTTCTATAATCTTTTATAGGTCTTTCAATAAAGGGTTAAAGAATTAAAACACCACCTACTGCATCTTAAGCTTCCAGTTATCATACCATGAAAATCTGACTGATTTTTTTTTTTTTTTTTTTTTTTTTACCAATAATGAAACTTTTACGCTCACTTTTTTTTAGAAACTCTTTTATGAATGAATATATGAGAATTTAGTTTTCTTTCGAATAATAAAAACAAATTTCTCTCTTTTTTACTTAAACTGTATAAGAGATGTTCAATAAAAATAAAGATTTTCTGTTGAATAAAAATTTCAATACAAATTTTTTTTATCTCTGAAATGCTTTCCTATTTATAAGCCGACAATTAATTATGTAAGAATCAAATCAATAAATTCCAACCTTGTAATATTTCCAATTCGAAAAATAATCAGAAGAAAATGTGTTCACCGATGAATATGAATTTGATGATTGCTAAGGAATGTTTTCTTAAAAATCGATAACTGAAAGATAACGCAATTTTTTGTATACATTTTAAGTAGTTTGGTCATTGGATAAATATACACAACATAACTCTATCCAAAATGTAACTAAATAACATTAACAAACTCTAGATACGAATGGATCGGATGAGACGTAAGGAATATTTGTAAAAAATAGAGACAAACAAGGAGCTCTCGATAAATCCCCGAAGGCGATTGACATCTGGACCGGACAGAAAGGGATTGGGGCAGACAAAGCAGTCGGGAGGAGGAACAATTTCCCCAACGTCGGATGTCTTCCTTCCCCCGACTGACGACCCGGAGGAGAAGACATAGAGGTGACGATAAAAATGATGAGGGTCATCATCTCTTCTTGCTATGGGGGTGAGGGAGGGCGTGGGGGGGTTTGGGGGGGGGAGATATATACAGGCCACAACGCCAATCTCTTCTACACCCCCCTATCTCGTTGTATTCATCTTTTTCTCTGTCTAAAGGATAAACTTTGCCAATATAAAGATCATGGAGCCTTAGATGGGAAAAATACGTACTTTCCATGATTAGTGCAATCTCACTCAGTGATGATAAACCTCTGTAATTTCTATTGTTATAGAGTATGTTACATTTCATGTTATACTTATGTTGAGAGAAGATATACTCAATAAATATGAAAAACGGAGCTACTTATGAAGGAAGTATTTTTATTAAATTATTTTTGTTAGAGTAGCCAATTCATAGAGGACTATAGAGTCTACTCTTTCGATCCCAAGGTACAAGCTAAACAAACTAAGGCTGTTTTTACTCCGGGATTATGAGCGCAGTGCCTTAAACACTGAGCTACCACTCTCCCACCGTAATGTACAATATACCTACACGCCAGAGGTAAACAACACCATGTCAATTTAGGGGCGGTGTGGCCGAGCTGGTTAACGCGTTAGCAAACAGGCGTTGCCAGTGACAGTGTATCATTGATAACCTCAAAATAGTCAGTTCAAAACCACGATTGGGAACATTAAAAAATAACTCGGCATTAATCCTACTCTGGCCCGGAATAAAACCGTATAGCTTAAAAGCCAGGAAAGGAAAAAAAATGCCCGCTTCCATTGAATTGAACTGTCTACTATGGATTTAAATAAAGTGACGAATACTTCCAATTACTTATCTACGTTAAAAACAACCTGAGAACTGTTCATTTAGCAGTATCTATAAGCAAGGTAAAATCAAATTTAATTTATCATAATGTTTAAATTTATATTGTTAAATTTAATTCTATAAAGAAAAAAATAACAACAGCATGCCTCAGGGCACATATATGTATATAAAGTCCCTCACACCGATTCCTTTAATTCTAAACAATTCAATGAATCACTTCTTATGTATAACAAACTTTGAAAATTAATAATAAAAGAGGTTATTTTATAAATCCGATACATCGTTTGAATTTTTTTAATCTGTACAGTTAGATAATGAGTTTAACAATCAAAAACGAACATTATTAATGAATTATTAGCAATGTATCTTCCTTATTGTTCTTCTTTATTGTAACATATACATACCATAATCCTTAATTATAATATGACATAACTTAGTTAACGTTTCGGGGATGTGTCCCCGTTCTCAAAACTTTCTATCCTATGTAAGTATAAAATATTATCCAAATCTCCCTACAAAATTAGAAGATAAAGAAGAATATTATTAAGTGTTCGTGAATAAGATCCTAAAGTAGGCAGTAAGACTTAACCTTATGTGAGATTATCCTAAGGACCTCTCCTTATAAAGATTCCTAAGTTAGATTACGTTATGAAATAATGACTAACGTCTTTGGCATGAAAGATAAATAGGGCTTTTAATTTTTTTTTTAATTCTAGCCCTGTCTTTTTTTCCTCAATTTGTTCTTTTCTTGAATCAACTTGTCATATTTATTTAAACAATGTTATGTTAACGAAGGATATAGAATTCTATAAAGTTCAGATGAAAACTGTTTCAAGGATGAACTACGAGTACTTCAATTCAAAATTAGTCTACATTTAGTTCAATTGTGCAGTTCTAGTCTTTTGTAAAACATTTTTTAAATAGTGGAAATTTAAGACTGGATCCGTTAAGGTACAAAATTAAGGCCAACCGGTCCCTTTTTACTCGCCTTCTAGATCAGATACTGATATAATACTGGTCAAATTTCACCTACTTTCCGTGAACAGGAAGAACACTAAGGTTAATCGCTCTATCGGATGAGAGCGAGTCCGACGACGAGGCGGTGTAGCGCAAATAGCCAGTGAAGTCACGGAATGTTCCTAAATTATGACGTCGGTGACTCGGAGCGTCACGCTAGCCTCGGTTAAAACTTCACTAAACGTTGAAAGGGTTAATTCCTTATCGTGTTGCTCAGGCTTCGGGAAGGGATTTCCCTTATCGCATAGGCATCAACAGAATCAAGCGGTTGAATAACACCGTGTGGCGCCTTAATTTTCAAATCATCATTCATCAAATGGATTAAGATTTTTTTTTAATAGTTATTTACTTAACCGAATTTGAAAATTGGCAGGTAATATTGACAACAATAACATAGGAAGATTCACAACAACGGCAATAACATAACACAGCATGCAAACTATTTCGACCGCAATGAAATATTATAGATACGGAAGTAAATTAAGCTATGTATTCTGCGTACATATCACAAATATATTGTGACGGAAGAAACCAAAACAGACGTTTGGATAGGTCTAGAACATTCGATACGGCTTTGGTAAAGTTTGTGATCCTTCCAGCGAATTGATCTGGAGAATGATGAATACAGTTACTTTTTGCAACTGTTAAGTTACAGTTGACTGTTCCGCTTCAAGTGTTATTATTCAAGTTGTTAAAAAGGAGCATTAAGAATGTTACGAAGGATTTTAGATTGCCAGGAATGGATTCGAGATGAATTAGATGTCTTGGTGGCCCCCAAAGCTTGATTCTAAATTGGTCTTAATACTGTCATGCAGATTAATGTTTTATAGTGAATTGGAGTTTCTAACGGTTGTCTAGTAAGCGTTTTAGTAGTCGGAATTCGCTGGTGGTTTCTTGTCTTTTCAGACTTGTGTGAAGATTCATCGTGAGACGTTTGTGGAGTCCTAAGTATCTGTTCGACGGAGATAAGTGAAATATTGTTAAAGGATGCTGTAGGACAGGATGTTGTGGGTCAAGGCAAAGCTTGGGATGCAGTAGTTGTGACATTATTTACAGTTAATACTCATGTGTCATCAGCATAAGTGGTGAGGATGGTACCAGGATGGGTTATCAGCTGTCTATACCGTGCAAAGAATGGGGCATAGGGTACAGCCTTGAGGGACACCGGCTGATTAAACGAAAAGGGTTGAATAGGCAAAATTATGGTTCACTTTGAAAGTTCTATCAGTGAGGTGAGAGCGTATTGAAAGGAAATATTTAGAAGCGAGGAGTTGATGGAGTTTATAAAGCAATGCCGGGTACCTGACTCGATCGAAGGCTTAGGAAAAGTAAATCTAATAAAAAAGATAATTTCGTATTGACAGTTCCTAAATTATTAGTTCGTAACGCGGAGTGAGAACAAATACAAAAGCTAGAAAAAATATTCAGATAAACCACGAACAAAGTTGTACATTAAATATTTACGCTCTATGAATAAGTATAGTCAGTAACAATGTTCTCTCTCAGACAACTGAAGCATTAAAGAGTATGATACAAAACGCCTAAATATGAAAAATTTCATTCATCATAAGAGAAAAGTATTGTATAAATAGGTAGAATAATAAAATTCAGAACGGAACTCTAAATGTACATATAAAAAAAATTAATTAAAGAAATGAAAAAAAATGTACTAAAAAAAGATAAAAAGAAACCTTAAACAATGACATGAACTTTTTATGATTTTTTCTTTTCAACACAATACATCTTACTTAATCCTTTCCAATTCCCCCACCCATTTACTTGGTCGACCTCAACAAAAATTTCAGTGACTTATTTATAGAGGTTCATTCAGCGCAATGATTTTCAAAAACAATGAATTAAAATTTCGAATTTGAAAGCAGGAAGACGTCGCAACGCATGAGCAGATTCACAGTACAGTATAATATAAAAAGAATGTAATTGAACAAAAATAATCCATAAGGTTTACCCAAATGTCGAAGTTAACGACTAGTAGCCTTTAATTTCGGTCAAAGCAAGAAAACGTGGAGATGGAGCTGAATGAATAAAGAGATGATGAACTCTTTGAGAGCTGACCCTAATGAAATATTACTCCTTGAGGACCTCTCTTCTTGAAGAAGCCCAATTAGGATGCAGCCTGGTTACCAAGTTATCAAACCAACCCTCCAAAACCCAATTTAAGAAAAAATATACTCCCCACATTTTTTCTTTTTTTTTCTCTCTTTCATAAGAAGTTTCGAAGAAAATCAAAATTATTTTTCTTTGATAAAAAAGTATGACTGCGAAACTAAAATAATATTAGTTATTAAAAATATTGAAAAAAGGAGACGTGATGCATACCATTATAATGACGTATTTTAAAAGTTCCTTTCTTATTCTATGAAAAAGATAAGGTATTGATGGATTGATATGGCATTAATGTGGGTTTAAAAAATTTTATTCTCGCAAATTTAAACACGAAATTACGAACAAACGATAAGAGCGCAAATTATTATTATTATTACAGGATTAATCAATACAAAGATCAATTAAAAACAACATTTTGTTGTATTCCTGTTATCTTCTGCCAAGTCTCTCTATCCAGTGCATCTCCCTTGCGTATGCTGAGACGCTCCATTATTTCGTTTATGTGGTCTGTCCAAGTACGCCGCACAGTGGTTGAAAATCGACTATTTTCGGAAAAAACCTTGTCAAACCCGATCTGTGAGCCGCAAAAAAATAAAGTTGATATTATCATAACCACGGTTGAATTTCCTATAAAATGTATAGGTTCGAGCCTTGCTTAACAGGCTATTCGGATTAACCGGCAGTGTAAGGAAATTAGAAAAAAAATTATACATCAATTTTCGACTCGAAATCGGCTAGTTTAAACACTTTTGCTGTTTTATGCTCGTAATACCATTGATAGTACTTGCAATATAATTTTATTTCATGAAAACACACAAGTTAGGTAAAAAAAATCATACATAGGAACTATCAATTATTTTTGTCGTTATGTTTTAATTCTTAACTATTAAATGTATATCATATTAAAATATAAGATTCGGATCATCCGACTTTAATATAATTTTGATAGGAGATGGTGGGATTGACTGTTCAATGTAGGTTTAATAACTGCAACTCTATCTGTGAAAATTTAGTTCCCTTATTCACGCCAAATAATAGCTGAACCTTTTTTTTAATACCAATCTTCTAAAAACAAATGGATGCTTAAAAATGAAAAGTGCCCAAGCCTTTAAGTTATCGGAGGTCATGTTAATAAACTTATTATTAATAATTTCCAAATTCATTCTAAAATCACGGTAGGTGAAAAAGTTGATTTATTATCGACCTAACAACGATTCAGACTGACTTTCTAAATGATGCTACAGACCTGGTAAGTAAGGCATGATGTTTTACTAAACGATTAGTAATATCCTAAATCGAAGCACAAGCTCCATAGCGAATAAACTGCACGAAATAGCATAGGTATTTCAATAAAAAAAAAAAAATCCCACATGTTCAGACGCAGGTGGACGCAGCTAGAATATGTTTTAATATTTCCTTGAATGTATCTTCTTCTTAAAAAAATGGACTTTAAAACTGCGATCGGCTGCGCTTGAAAAATATGGATTACCAAAAAAATTTTTTGTCTTAATTTTGTTGCATTTATTCGGGATTTTATTTCTGGGTTAAAACATAGACCAAATAGCATCATTTTTATGCTAGTGTAATATGTGAGATCGCTTTTCATGATTATGAAGGAAAATCGCTCTAAAAAACAAAAATGCGAGTTTTAAAAATTATTATAGTACTATAATTTTTCCGTTGAAAAATAAACCTTTTCAATGATCGATTTTCAAAGGGTCCTAACAAGTTTAAAAATCAGAATATATCCGAATAAATTGATGGAATGTGTCAGGTAACTATTCTATTAATTAATATTGAAAAGAAAAAGAATATTCCAATACCTTCAAAAAATGGGTTTTTTCCGCCTTTCAACCACTGTGCGCCGTGGTCTTCCGCGTTTACGTCTGCCAGTTGGTTTCCATTCATAAATCTTCTTTGGCCACCGTTGATCTGGCATTCTCAACATATGTCCGTACCATTTTAATGATCTTCTTGCAATTCTGTCTATCACTGCTTCATTTGCGTTCATTCTAGCTCTTACTTCATTGTTAGTTTTTCTTTCAATTCTTGATATTCTGGCACTTCTACGCAAATAATCCATTTCCACAGCTAATAGTCTTCTTTTGAGATTAGTGTTTAAGATCCACAGTTCTGATCCATAGCATAGCACTGATTGATGAATGATTGATGATTGATTGATGAAGAGCGCAAATAATAATAATATTACAAAACAGTAACTAGAAGTAACATAACATTGACTCAAAAATTGCTATACAAGGTTAGACTAATGCACTATTTTATCGCTTCTTTTATAGGGTAAACCGGACAGTTATTGGCACCCTTAAGACTACATTTTTGTGGTGGAATTAAAAAAAAAGCTTGTTATGAAGGGATCAAATAGAAACTTCCTATAGCCCCTCTTTATCTTTCCTTATAAAGACTCGAGAGGTTTTTTTGTTGGGTCAATAGTTCAATAGTTTTACCATGTGGCAATATATATATTGTAAAAAGTGCAAAACCTAGTCATTTACTCCCTGTGGATTTAATTGTGAAATCTTCCCTATGATTAGTTTACTAAAGACTTACTTCATAGATGACTTAGAAGACCCTTCAAACATTAGATTCACGTATATCTTAAAATAAAATTAGGACTTGTTTAATTATTTCTTTATGTTAAATTTGGGGTGTCAATAACTGTACTGAGTGTCAATAACTATCTGGTTTACCCTACGGTCTGCTATGGAACTACCCAAAAAGACCTAGAAAGATCAAAACATGTGACCACAAGGTAATACATGACTGCAACTAAAATAATGTAATTTCATCAAACTAAAACTTAAATGGTCCACATGGACTTAATCCTCAAAAATATTCGACATAGCTCAAAAGACTCACCTAAAACGCTTCAATCAAAATTGTTACGACCTATTACAAAAGCACCATGGTACGTGACTAACAAAACTTTACGTATAGACCTCCATCTATCAGCAGTGGACCAGAACATAACGACGCTTTACAAACGATTTTTTGTTAATTTGAACGGACATCGAAACAGTCCGCCTAATCAGGAATATGGCTGACATAAGCATGGATACGAGAAGACTAAAAAGAGGCTGGATGAGAGATCGGCTCTCTTAAATAGAATCAAGCCAGGAAGGGGGTGTTGCTGGTTACATTCCCTCTTCATGCCTTACATGCCTTTATTTCCTATAACGATGTCAGCAACTTGAAGACAAGTGTGAATTAATAATTAATGCCCAAAAAAATGTGGTCAACCTTAAAACACTTTCGAATTTCTTTTTCTTTTACTTAATCACTATTTGCTGAGTATAATGATTTAAGGAAAATTATTAATCTGTAAAAGTAAAAAAATAATGATATTTTCTTTGTGAGTTGATTTTGTTGCGATTCTTGTTTTTGTTTTTTTTTATTTACTTTTTTTAATTCAAGATGGTTTAATTCACACTAACTGAATATTCAATGGCTACCTCCCTTTCGAGAGCAGTTATTATAAATATTTTTAAGTCTACTTCTTTTTTTTTTTTTTTTTTTTTTTATGTATTAATTCCTAATAGCTCCTCTTCTATATTTCTCTTATAAACCATTAGTATTTTTTTCATTCGTTTAGGTAAAAAAAACAACAAATTTAATTTATTAGCTAATTGTAATTTTGGCGAAACATATGCTTTTTTTTCGATCCTCACTTTTTGGTACGTTTGTTTAAATTTAGTAATGTTCAAGTATTTATTTTGATTCACTGATGAGAGACCTCCCATGAATTAGTGTCTAGCCCGCAAAGACTTGCTGCTCTCTGCTTTCCTTTCCTCATATCCAAAATGCCTTACGTATTAATTATTTGAAGCCTTCACATTCGCAAATTTCTGATAGGCGAGAATCAATGTCTGAAAAGAAGAAAAAAAAATTATTTATTTATATTAATAGTAAAAAAAAAAAAAATAACCACTGAATGTGCCTAATTTTAACACTCAATAAACCAAAGTCAGAAATCTAAAGAGAGCGAATACAAAAGTGGTAATAAGTAATTGGATTGTGTAAAGAATTGTAGTTTTTCACTAGCCTACAATACAGACAAATATTGCCACATAACTGTCATTTAAGTTATTGCTAGAGGACTAAGGGCCGTATTTATGAACGATCCTAAGGAACGCGTTACTAAAGGCTTCCTTAAAATGCACACAATCAATCAATCGAATTAGTAACCAACTTGTTTTTAAAAAAAGATGTGTGTTGGAAATGTGAAATATTAAAGCTTCAGTGTTCTTAATAAGTAAGGTGAAATTTATTTTTAACAACTTCATATTCTAAATGAATTATTAAAAACTGATTGTTTACTTTAGAATGTTATTACTTTTATACTAGCATATAAATTATTAAAAAATCTTAGTGGATGTATATGTGTTTTGACATTTTATAAAGTATTGGTTTATTAGTGTGTATTATGATTCTGTTATTTATTTTTCATTTTTATATAATAATAAATAAAAGTTGTCTATCAATTTATTTCTGTTCTTTTTACATTTCTCTTACCACTCTTCCAAAACCTTGTTATACCAAAGTTATCTAATTTCAACAAATTCCATGAAAGCATTTTATGTAAAATAGGCATAGATAAATAAATAATCTTTAAAAATGTTGAATTGGTACTATTAAAATTACATTTAATTTTCTCAAATTGGATTCAGTCTATATTTCATATCAAGATTTTGTTTTGTCAATTAGTAATTGAGTGAAACTATCTTTACTATAAATAATTAAGATCATATTGCTCATTACAGTACTACTTGCAAAAGAAAAAAATGAATTCACTTAATATTCTTTCAGATGTTTATATCACCAACTAATCAAATATTTACAATTACAGCTCTAATACTGGCTACTGAAGAATGTGTAAAAATGGAAAAGATTCAAATGCATCTGCATCAAAATGTTTGTGATTAAAGTTGTACACTTAAGTAATACTATCAATACACTAAATAAGTATGCATTCATTAAAAATAATACATCTTTTGTTTTGATTTTGCTTATATGAAGAAATTATCTGCCTCTCATTGTGCCTAGTAATAAGAATGGCTACATATGAAAACATTTGATAAATATATAAAGGAGAAAAAAAGAAAAATATTTCACCAAGATTAAAATTTTTATTTCCCTTAAAAAGTGCAATAATATTTCACCGCCTTTGCTGTTTATACCTCATATAAATTAAGTAAAAATTTCAAAAAGTCGTTTTTTTCTTTATAAATGGTTCTTTTTAATAAGTATTTATTTCCTGATATTTGTTTTCTGTTTTTATTTCTATTATTAAAAAGTTAAGGAGAAGCTAAAGGTAGCTAATCACCTACCTTAGCAATAGGGAAGGAAAACAGATCAAATTTGTAGGAACACCTTAGGATCTAAGGCGTCCTTAAGATAAGAAATCGTAAAGGAACGTTAATATAATGAAAATTATGATGGTTAGCTAACGCTGTGCATTTTAAGGAAGCCTTTAGTTTGAAGCCTTTAGTAACGCGTTCCTTAGGATCGTTCATAAATAAGGCCCTAAATGTCCCAGAAAAAAAGGTTTTCTTACTATAATACAGTAAATTTCAGTTTCATAAAAAATATCAGGTTAAAATAAAAATCTATATTAATAAAGCCTTGGCTCGAATATATCGATGTTCGTTTTAAAGGACCGATGCTTTGGAAAAAATCGACACTGATGTTGCATCCCTGGTCACGACTGGTAGTGAAAGGACATAAAATAAAATTAAAAAATACTGGGAATATAACCATAAAAACTATTGATATTAAATCAGTGTGGTCACTTTTACAACTCTGCAAGGTAGTAGAAATGTTGCTTTAAAATCATTATTCCTGTAAGGGTCGATTGGAGGGTCTATGGTCCATCGCAAGAGTTGTTGGGTCGTTAGAAAGGCTAGTTTTTCGAGTTGGTGCCGTCACATCGGAAGGGGTGGGTAGCAGTCCGGGAAAGAAAAGGTATAAAAAGAAAGAAGAGCGAGACCAAGTCCTGATATGTTCTTCAAGTCCAGTTAGTCTTCGAAGAAGGGTGTAAAAGTTTCCTTCGTCGAGTGGAGTTTTTTATCGAGAACTTGTACGATCTCGAGGGACTACAAGGGTTCTTGTGGGGGGAGGGTTGTCTCGGCCACCGAATTATAATTTAACAAGCCGTGCCCGCGGTTTCGTCCGGGTAAGAATTATTTTATTTCCTTATGCATAGGTTGTATAAGGCTTTTTGTTTTAACTGCGAGTTTGAGGTAGGTATGACAATCTTCGAAATTTAGAACGTAACAAAATTTTGTACCGTATCCCATTTACTCTAGGATTTAGAGTAAATTTCTAGTGGTGGGAGATTTCTAGTGGTGGGATCTTGGAGCGCATTGATATTCGTCCACCCTGTTTCGCACCTAAATCATTAACCCTCCGGCGGGCGCGCTAATCATCTGAATGGATTGACAATGTGAACATTTGTCAAAATATTAGAAATAATAATTGAATCAGTGAGCTGAGGGTTCCAAGTATTTGTATACCGACATGTTCTGGCAGGATTAGACGGTCGTGCCCGCCGTCTTCCGGTTTTCCTCAATAGTTATATTGTCTTATTTGCAGTAGGTCTGTAAGTGCGGTCCAAACACTGCGGCGCGCCCTTTCGTGTTACAAATTCAGACAATCTTTGCTGAATTATTTTATCGTTTTCTGCGCTTTCTTTACAAATTAAAATGCAAGTATTTTGGTTTCTACGTTGTATAATGTTTGAAATATTTTTACACATAAAATTATTTTTAGTCTTGTTTTACTTAATTATTATTCGTGAAACATTAACCCTACACCATGTTTATTATTACAATTCAAGCACTTATGAACGAACGATAAACGAAACGTTGGCAAAAATAAAATTGATACTTGCATATTAATGCTATTTATTTTGACCGCACTCCCGACCATTTCCTCTTCATTATAACAACGGTCAACCATCCTCCACCATTATTCCTATGTTCATATGAGCAACATTTATTATAACAGTTTTTTTTTATCGCCAAAGCTATTTTAATTTATTTTATTTTTTCCAATATTTTCTTTAGACATTTTATAATCTTCATTCATTAGAAATGATATAAACCTAAAGCAACGAGTAAACAACAACAAAAAAAAAGTAAGTTATTGCTAATTTTCTAATAAAATATATAAAAAACAAAGATGCGATCCAAACACCGCAGCGCGCCCACCGGAGGGTTAAAAATAACAAATCCTGAAACAATCAGTGAGGTGTAAACCTGAATTGAAAAAATTCTGTAACATTTCATATCCACATGAAATTTTTAAGTGAAAAAAAAAAAACCACTTGTGGACTCGCGGATATAATTTAGAATTATTAAGCTATAATTTTATAAAGCCACTGAAAATAGATTTCAAACAATTAATGTTTTTTTTTCTTTTATGTACCTGAAATCACGATTTTTGAAAGTGTAAATTAGTTCTTAATATCTTATATGTCATGTTGTTATATAGTCATTAGTTGTCGTTAGATACTTAAGTTATAATTTTTAAACTAATTAATGAGAAGATAAAAGATTCGACCAAGGCCGGGAATGGAACCCATCTACGTTGCAGCGCCCTTACCACTGAGCTAACCGTGGGGCCAACCCAACCGTGATCGAATCTTTCTCTTCTGTGATCCCACCAGCCACATTGTAGCGAAGTACCGGGTGGCTGAAAAAATGTCCAGACAGACGGGATCTAGTTGACATATGTCAAAGATATACATAGTATTTTGTTATGTAGTAATTAGTTTTCGTTGGATAATTTAGTTATAATTTTTAAACGATTTAATTAGGAGATAAAAGATTCGAGCACGGCCGGGAATCGAACCCAGGTCCTCTGCATCTACGTTGCAGCGCCCTTAGCACTGAGCTAACCGTGCGGCCATCCCAACCGTGAATGATGTATGTCATGAATGATTAATTCTAGAAAGCAAGGAAATTGCATTTCTAATAATCTAGAAATCTTTTTTTTTCATTCACATTTTTACAAATATGTAAACATGGTAATCTCATGAAATAAATTTTATAAAAATTAGTCGGAGTTAACCTTTAACTGGAACATATGATTTTATCAACACAACTGGATTATTGGGTCAAAATGACCCATTTTATTTTAATCAGGAATAATAATTAATAAGAAATTTTTTAAAAAATTTAGAAAATTGTATTAATATTAAGTAACTCTTAACATGTCCAAATATACACTTTAAAGCTTATAAAGGCTTATATAAAATTTATGACAAAGAATAATTTGGTATAATGCATAAATTCTAGTTTAATAAATTCTAGTGTACATTATCGCTATATATTTTTTTAACTTCAGCTTTATTTACATTTTCTTTAATCTTCATCAATATTATTTTCACCTGAAAAAAAATATATATGTGTTATCAAATACAAGAAAATTGCTCACCACGTATTATAGGTCATGTAGGAGAGGGTGTTTTATAGGCAACTCACCTTTACGCTCTAAACATATTCTTTTTGATTGGCTGTGTTCGTTGCAATTATTATTCTTACACATGTCACAAGTAATAGAGTATTTATTGTCATTATTCACGCACAAATAGCATCGCTTTCTTTTTTATTTTCAGATATTACACCCGTATCTCGACGAGACTAGATCTCCCCGATCATTTTTCTTATTGTAGTTTTTAGGTCAGGAGAAAATTTTTTTATTTTTAAATAATTCTATTTAATCATAGAATCCATGATTAGCCTTCATAATGACACAGTAATATGAAAAAATTAATCCCTATATGAAAAACAAAACTGTAACCTTACTGGATTATAAGGGTCAAAATGACCCCAAAAAATTAAAATTAAATCATAGGTTGCTTACAACGCACTAAATTTAGAACGAACTGATAGAATAGGTCTAAATCTGGGAATAACATAAGTTTAGTGCAGTTTCCAGTTACCAGAGAGCAGTACTTTATAATTTAAAATGTCTTGGGTCATTTTGACCCGTTATGTTCCAGTTAAAGGTTAATTAATTAACAATAAAATAAATGGTTCGTAGACCCCCCCCCCCCGCCTTGGTAAAACTCAGAAATCAGATACCCCTTGTTAATCCTAGGGTTGAACTATTGTTATTTGTCTTTCATTGGATTGTAAATTGTACAAACAGACATAATAATTATACCGTCATCTGTGCCATAGTAATCTTTAACTATATGCATAATCGATTTCTTCCTCAAACATCAAGGTCTTGATAATTTAGGGGTGGCCCCACCTGGAGACCGAATGCCCGGGCCACCCCTAAGTAATTACTAAAACATCCCCTAGAGCCGATAATTGGGGAGGGTTGATATAGAAGCTGTTATTGGGCAGGTGCCGACAGCTGGCCATTTTAATTTCGGCAGGAGCTGGGTCCTTCTCTAATTAATTTCAATTTTAGATTTATCGTCTTGGGGGAACTTTTCATTCTCTTTCAATCTATATCTATATCATTTTGGAATTTGTCGGTTTTCTGTTACTCTTGATTCGATTGTGATTATGAATACATATTTAAATATATCGAAAATGCCTGGTGGAAATACTATTCAGAGCAACGTCATATCTCAAAAAATCTTCTATTTCTAGGTATGGCTGAATGCCGAAACATCCAATGTTTAACTCAATCCAAGCGACATCTTTGAAATTTTTCACAAGAACGTTATAAATTAAAATGTAATGTTAGAAATTTAATATTTTGTCCTAAATTTTTAAAAATATTATAGGTTCAATTGAAGACTTGATGTAGCAAAAAAGTGTGAAAAATTTTTCAGACCTATCTCGATTTGTCTGTCACATTGTGACACAAATGCAACCTTAATTTTTGAATCATCCACACAAGTTCATAAAAACTGTTGAACATGAAAGATTTCTTATTCAGATTTTTTTTTATAATAAACCTGATTTTTGTCTCCTTTTTTCGGATCCAAGGAACACTTTTAAGGAACACACAAGGAATTTATGATGTTTCACAAAATTTGGTTGTGATCAATCTATTAATATTCTAGTTCTAGTTTCATACAAATTGATAGTTAGTTAAAGGACATTGATGGTTAGGGTAATGTTAGAAATCAGAAGAAATAATTTATGAAAAATCAAAAAAGTTATGTAGTATTTTTCACTATTTTTTTCCAAATCAAGCCTTCAGTTAAACCAATAATATTTTATAAACTTAATTTTTATCATCGGTTTGAAGGTGGGCCAAATGCTAATTTTCGAACATTACATTTCAATTTATGACTAAAGGCCGGATTTCGTGCAGTAAAAATTTTAAAAACGTGCAATAAAAATTAGCCAAACGTGCAAAAACGTGCAATAAAAATAAAAAACACTGACAAGCGTGCAATAAAAATAAAAAACACCGACAAACGTGCAATTCAACCTTCTGCTGTGTGAAGAGGTGGTGTATAATTGAAAAATCAAATATTAATTTGACATATTTATATAATTATGCTTACAATAACTACAAAAAAATTGTTTGCTAGGAATCATAATTAAACAAAATAATAATATATATATAGTAACACATAAATTTTCTACTAACTATATTAATTTATCAAATAGAAATTAATCTATTAATCCCCATCTAGTTATCACAGGTTCTGGGGGAAGGGGGCAGTCCATACTATTTCTATAAGCTGTCATGCGATGAGGAGCTTTTAAAAATATTTTTTTCCCCATTATTAACAAGTTTGTTGACATTTAGGAAAATTTTCCTCACTTTTTCAGCTACACGGTTTAAACCATGCGCTACAAAAGTTACATGTACTATATTTGGATAAAAAACTTTTAATCCTTCTCCAGCTTTTACCATATACGGAGCGGCATCGCTAACAAATAAAAGGATTTTATCTTGGTAGGATGTTTGACAGAAAAAATTTGCTAAACTGTCGTTCATAAATCGAGAGACAGTCTCATAGTTTGTTTTTGGAAGCTGCTTGCATGAAATGAGGTATGGTTTGGGTTCAATCTCCGGGTGTAGGATTCCAACAATTAAACTGCAAATATAAAGTCCCCGTGGGTCTGTTGTTTCATCTACCATGATGTAAATATAATTATGTTTAATTATTTTTCGCTTTTCTTTAACAGAATGTTTAAAACAGTTTTTGAGTTAATTTTTTTTTAGTGTGCTCTCGTTAGCAATGTTTTGTTTTTTGTATTTTTGCAAAAAAGACTTAAAGGGCTTGGACTGCAGTTTATTGAATGGAATATTAGAAGCGACCATGGCGTAACATAAGCCGGTAAAAAATGTTTGTTTATTGTCTAACGACGAGCAGCTTTGTATGAGTAACTGTTGAATTGGAGCTCGCTTGGATTTTTCTGCTGCAGTTAAATGTGAGTGGCAAGCTATAAAAAGATATTGGGAATAGTCGTCTTACTTGAGCGCATCCACTTGAGATTTTTGATCGGAACCAATTGATTTATTGCAAGAAGAACAATAAATTGTTTTCCCGTCTGATTTCAATTCTGGGTATGGTTTTTTCCAAATTTTGATTTTGGAAGATTGGATGGCTGTCACTTTAGGCATTTTCACTATTTTACTTGTTTACCGAACTAAACTCAACTTCAGAATGAAATGAAAATAAAAGAGTAGGTGGGAATGTTGAGTCAAATCAAATTAGAACTTCTAAGAAAGTTAATAGGTACAAAAGAACGTTGTTCGACATAATACCATTTCCTTAACGAGCTCGAAGAAATATTCTGAAATCATGAATCATTTTTCTTCTTAAAAAATTGGGTAGATAAGTAAATTATAAATACATACATACATCGGTATTATTGTTGGAGATTTTAATATAAATCATAACTATTCTCTATAATAAAAAAATTAAAAAAAAAAAAATCAATATTTTTAATGAAATATCAAAAAGTGCACTTTCGTGCACTGAAAACCTAAAATGTGCAAATTCGTGCAGTAACCCTCAAAATGTGCAATTTCGTGCAAAATAAAACTTACATATGTTAATCCGGATGCCGTAATTCGTGTAAATAACTTGTCCCCGATCGATTTCAAGCAACCGAAAAAAAAGTGCAATTGCACGAGAATCCGGCCTCTATTTATGACCTTCTTGTGAAATGTTTAAAACAATTAATGTTTTTATTTCTTTAATGTAGCTGAAAATGTACATTTTTTACAATTTTCGAAAGTGTAAATTAGTTAAATATCTTACACATCATGAATGATGAATTTTGGAAAATATGGAAAAGACATTTCTAGTTATTTGGAAAAATCACTTTCATTTCCGTCCACAATTTTTTTTTTTTACTTCCGCAGTTTCATAAATTTGCAAAAATTCTAACCTCCGGAAATAAATTTTAAAAAAATATTCAGAATTAATAAAAGAAAGCTATGGGTTCGTCGAGCCACCCCCCTTATGGAAAAACTAAAAAGTCTGACACCACTTGGCAATCCTAGGTATGTCAAAAAACGGTATTTCCTTGTCAAAACAAAGCCAATACTCTTATATTGCCCAAGAGACGAATAGAGCGATTTATTTTTTGTTTTTTTGGAAAATGTACTGACTCCGAAAGACCATTTGTCCAAGAGCGAGATAGTGTCCACTGTTTGCGAGGAAGATAGATTGCAACAGTACCTATCTGACAACCGCAGACCAACTCAGTTGACAAACTGATTTCTTCGAGTACTAACGATGGTGGAAAAATTGCTATATAAGTTACAATTAATAACAACATAATTTTTCTATTACACACATTGGTATATCCTTATATATATAAAAATCTCGTGTCCCGATGTTTGTCTCTCTATTTCTCAGAAACTACTCAACCGATTTTAATGAAATTTGGCTCAATGTATATAGTTTTGGCCAACTTAACGGACCGGATAGTTTTTAACTTGATTAGTGATCAAAATAATTCTTATATAGCGAATTATTGTAAATACAGTAGGTCGAGTTTCGATTTATTAACATGGCGAAATATGTCGATTTCATAATGTTTTTGTTTATAAGCATGCTATTGTAATACAGGTTATCATTATTATAATTTTGTATTGCGTTATGTTCAAATAATAACCTAATTTAAATTATTAAAATGTTACTACTAAACTGCTTTGAAATAATACTCTATAAATGTTGTAACAGCAACTACTGTCATAGGTGTAACCTAATAGAAACCTGACTTGGGGAGTCAGTGTTGCCAAAAATTAGTGAAAATTAGTAAGATGGCTACACTGCGGATAACCAGTCGTAAAAACTCCCTCACAAAAAGAGTGTGTTTTGATTAGGTGTTGTGGGATACTTTGTGATTTGCTAAAGAACTGCATAATTAAGACTTTAATATTATATTTTCAGTTGATTTATTTAACAGAAGTTTCTTTATTTTCATTATTCGTTTTGTTATTATTATTTAAATACAGTGTTTTTTTATTTTACCAAACCTTTTTATCATTTTTATCCCGAGATCTAAAATGTAAAATTTAAATAATGTCAGTGAAGATTAGTAATACCTCCTTTATCAACAATAATTTAAATTTGAGAAAATTTAATCCCAATCAAATAGAGACTGATACTTCCTGTTCAGCAGAGTTGTAATTATCTTTAAATGTAAAATTTAAGAAATGTTAGCGAAGATTTTAATCCTTTCTTTAATTTAAAGTAGGCTATTATTGGGAATCATATTTCGTTGTTACCAGAATACAATTTTTTACTTATCTTTAAATGATTGTTGATTAAGAAAAGATTACAAATCGCTGCATTTTTTAAATTTTACATTTAATGATTATTACACCTCTACTGAACAGGAATAATTATTTGGGTAACCTCAAGTTTCAGATTTATCCGCCATAAATATGAGAATACTACAGCAAAATAATCTATCGGCAGATATATTTTTTAAACCATTGCTCTATATTGGAAACGGTGAAGTAGAGCTGCATCGAAATTCAAAATTTATCAAATTACCAGAAAATTTCTGAACTGTTGTAGAGACGAAAAATGAACTGTCTACGAAATATAAAGTGTCTTTCCTGATATTTTGAACAATTATTTGGACTATAAGTGGCTGGGTAGTCGTGCTGTTTTGGCAGCAAAAAATGTTGATTTCGATGAAATAAACTTCCAAAATCAATTGACAATGTTCTAGATGTAAACGAAGCCGTAAATTTCCCATCTGAATTTTTTAATTCCCTGGATATACACCCAAACAATCTCCAGTTGAATATTGGCTCACCGATCATTCTTCTTCGTAACTTAAATCCACCTCAATTGTGCAACGGTACACGTTTGGTCATTAAAAGGATCACAGGAAATGTTATTGAAGGAAAAATGTTGCCTGGAAGGTTTACAGGAGATATCGCCCTGTTGCCACCTATTCCCCTGGAACCGACAGAATTTTCAATAAAATTTAAAAGGCTTCAATATCCTATTCGTTTGGCTTTTGCCATGACCATAAACAAATCCCAAGGGCAAACAATGTCCACTTGGACTTTGAAAATCCGTGTTTTTCCCTTGGGCCTTGGCATGACTCATGTGGGAAATGGGTATCGCTTACCCAAAACATTTTGAACAAATTAGTACTTGAATAAATAAAAATTCTTAATTGTATTATGTAAAAACCTCTTTAAGAAGAGATTTATTATCACTCAAATATATTGCTAAATTAAAAGCTTCAACACACTACCCTCCTACCGAACACTTATTAGCCGAAGGGTTGGGAAATCGAGGTCTCAAAGAAATTGAGAAAAACGCCTATCAAAAGGACATATATGACGAGTTAACCAAGATTGGCATGACCCTGAGCAAAATTAAACCCGATGTTAAACTAACAATACCAAGTTGAAGTAGTGTTAGGCCAATAATCAATAGATCAATGGCTTAGGTTATCAAAACTTACTTCAGTCATCCTTTTTAAAATTAGTGGAAAAATATAGCCATTTCGAGTTAGTGTATACCGTACCATAAAAAAAGGGCGATAGTGTTGGCAGCTCTGTGAGTCGTAAACACAATCAGCTCCTTTTTAATCAAACTACATTGAAATATGAGATGTAAAAACTTAAATAAAACTTTACCTTTCCTATATTCTTTACCAAATACTTTTAAATAGTGTAAAGCTCTATTCTCAATCACGTTGGATTTTGATTAGCTGAAAGGTTTTCATCTTTATCAGTGAATATTGGTATTACTGTATTTGTTTAAAAATATTAGGATATAAGTACTGAGTCACAGCAATGCGTGGCCGGGTCTGCTAGTTTAAAATATAAATTTAATAGTCTCATTCCGTAATTGATAGTTTGACGTACCTTCTAGTGTCCAACAATTAAAGGACATAAGAGGAAAACGATATGATATTCCCAAGTTTTCAAGACTCCTAACTATAGTTGATGGATAAAAAAATTCATTTATTTCCGTTTAAATAAAAACTTCAGCTTTCCAGAAGAGAAGCGTGTTATTATCTGTTAGTCAGGTATAATAATGACTTTAATCTTTGAAAGAGCCTATTTGAAAGTTTCTTTCAGACAAAGGTATTTAAGATTCGCGGAAGATATTTATTTTGATAACAGGTAAGAACGTGTGACATTTTCACAGGTAGATTCAGTACATAGGAAATTTCCAACAGAAATTTAAATGTACACATATTCAAGAGGCTATTCAGTTTCATTGGTTCTATTAATCTGAAATATTGAAAATAAATGTAAGATTAGGGGAGAGTGGGGTTGGTTGGCATAGAGGATAAGTTGGCCATCGGCTTACAGTTTCCGTCACACCTGTTGTCAAGGCCCCACCATTGTTTGGTCATCCATCTTTTTGATATTAAGTCCCTCTATTTTGTCTTATCATTTTACATTACTTGGACTTTAATATTTTTTTTTTATAAAATTTTACTTTTATGGCTATTAAAAAAAAATTAGGATATTCCATTTTCATAGATTCATTTTCAACTCTACCGCTGTCTTTTTTTTTATATATATATTTAAAATTTTGAAATCAGAAAAAAAATAATGTGGATAAAGAGAAAAAGTCTACATTCAGATTTCTTATTAAAGTATTTGGTAATATTAAAGCGTTTTGCGCACTGGAGTTTTCTAATTTGGCTGGAGTGACAATAGGAAATAATTGAGATTATTATTGATTAAAATGATCAATTATAGCAGACATAGATTTATCCATATAGTAAATTAAGAATTGGACTGGTGCAACGATCTGAGAAATTTCTATCGGACAAAAGTATCGGAGGGAAGAATTATGAGAAGAGAGTAGGGCCATTGTGTTTGACAGGCTAGGAGCGGGGCCGGCCAACTGATAACGTGCCAATAAATCTCCCACTCCAACCAACTACTGATTGCTAGAGATAATATTCAACCTTGTTTCCTTACTTATCTCAAATATTGTTAACTAATTCTAAATATTATATCTAATATCTAATATTATAACTTTTCATTCATTTGTCCAAACAAACCAAACCAAATATTTTTTATGAGAAGAGAAAATATTAGCCTTGGTCGTTCTTTTCGCTTCTTTTACAAATTATAATCAGAAATTTCACGTTATCATGACAAGAGGAATAATATATTTAGCATTCAAAATAAAATTAAAACACTTTATTTAATACCTCGAGTTTAACAAACCCTATAGATTTTTTTTTTTTGTGGAAAAGGTCTAGAATCTAGAAGATCTAAACACTTTCTTTTACAATTCATTAACTTAAAACATAAGCTATATATTTCCTTTAATAAACACTCGAAAAGGAAAACAAAATTATGCAAGAACCATTTGTTTAAACTCGAGGTATAATATTAAGTAGTTTATAGTTTTTTTTGTTCTTTTTACCTCTACTGCCCGGCACTGTGTACGGCTAAATATATGTCTAATATTCTTTGATTTTTTTTTTCAATTTTTATTATTTAGATAAGTAAGCTGCGTGTTTAGCAAACGAAAATTGTATTAACCCCTTTAGGTAGGAAAAAATAGGTATTTACTTAATACCCCCTTTGATCTTAGAGACCTTAATTTGCTGAGTTACAGCATGGGCAGCGAAATAAACTAGACGATAAGGCCGGAGAAGCAGTTTCCCTGACCCTATAAAGATCGTAAACGGCCATAAACTAATAGAGGGCAAGTTTAGAATAACCGATATATCCAATTTGATGACCGTGGCATAACTAATAAAATGGCTTTATTGTGGCAATAAAGTGGCGAGCAATAAAGAAGAGCAAGCTTCACATTTTAGTGTCTTGCTTAAAATTCATCACGGTTCAAAATCTTCATAGGTAGCCGTTGCATACAAGATTTACTTCCAATTTTCTTTTATGATTAATCTACGAGTAATTAGTGATTTCGAGGAGCAACGACCGCATATAATTAGTTCAGCGACCAGTTGCATTAATTGATGATTAATTTCAACAATAATAAATTTCATACAACATTTTAAAAATAAATGGTAATAAAATACCCTTGATTTTAGTTTAATAACACAGGACTATTTCTGTTATTTTTCGGAAGATTTTTGCATGGATACTTATAAATAGTTGCTAGACTTAACATCACAATATGTTTGGACATCGAACCCACCAATATAGTTTTAATTCTTTTTAACCATACCCAAAATGGCTGTAATATTTTTAAATTTTAATGGAAACAATTTCATTTGTATCATTGCTTCTTATAACGACGTTGAGGAATTAATAAATGGATATTTAGTTTTAACTATGCTTTAAAGTGCCTTGATCAATACAGATGAATACAACATAATCCCATATAGAATATTTTTTTTTTTAACTTCATTCCTATATCCGCGCCTGTCAACAATATATAGACAATCAGCAGATTCGATGGCCATATACAATTGCAAATTATGACATGTCAGGCATGGGGAAGGATGGCACCCAACAGTACCTCTTCCCTGGCTAGCTTTTTTCAGCTATTCAGGTCGGTTAAAGAAGGAGATCTCTCATCCAAGGCCTTTTTAATCTCCTCCTCACATTCATTGGCATTTCATCTGTGGCCATTTCTCTTATTAGTAGGTTTATATGTCCATGTAGGTTAGTGTGGAAACGTTTGTAAAGAGTCTTGATGTGCTGGTCGACTGTTGGCATGTGGAAGTCAGTATGTAAGGTTTGAATAGTCTCGTACCAAGGTGCTTTTGAAATGAGTCGTAATAATTTTGACTGAAAGGTCTGAAGTTTTTGTAAATGTATTTTTTTAGCAATGCCGTAATTCTGTGAACAGTATATCCATATAGGTTTAAGTAGGTATGTGTATGTATTTAATTTTTTTCTCAGTCTTAATTTTGAGGATTTAGGAAAAAGTGGGAAAAGTAGCTTTAGTCGTTTGTTTAGAGTTTCCCTTTTCATTTTAACGTGCGGGCCCCATGTCATCCTTCTATCGAGGGTTAGTCCGAGGTACTGTACTGTGTCTGTTTGGGGAATTTAGACATTTTCGATATAAATTGGTGGCCAAGTATTTTTCCGGAGAGTAAAAGTTATATGTTGTGATTTTTCGTGATTAAGTCTAATTTTCCACAATTTGCACCAATCGTTTAATTTCTGTAAGTGGTTTTGTAAGGCCAGTGAAGCATGTGACGGGTCTTGATGTTTTGTTAGTATTGTATGTATCTTCTGCGTAAGTAGCGGTCAATTTCTCATTACTTTCTGGTAGAATATATATAGAATCATATAGAATATAATCCCAGAAAATACAAGGACCAAAAAAAGTTATATTTTCATTTTGCATTAGTGTATTAGTAATTCTTTATACATTCATTTTTTAAATGTGTACATAGAATGTAAACAACACCATATTCATTTTGTTGAATTAAATTTATAAAATTGTTGTTTTGGTTTTTTTGGTTTTTTAACAATACTTTAGGCTACTGTAACGGTAAAAGGGTAGTGGATGTTCTAAATTTCTCCTATCCAAGTACAATACATTAGGGACCTTTAACGGGTAACTAAGATCGCAAAGGCTCTGGTACTCTAATTTACTTCTTCTCCGGCATAGCTATGGATTTTTAGTCCCTTTAGAAAATGCTAGAGCCTCATATCGGTCTAGGATGGGTTTGGTAGTTGGCTACGCTGACCACTACACCACAGGTGACCCAACACTTTGGATTGAAACACCACTCTACATACCTTGTTTAATTTGTTTTTTCGTACTTTTTACAGACTGCGGAATTTTCACATTGTTATTGACGTTCATAAGTAATTGGAAGTATTTAAATCTAAAGCTGAAACTTAAATTAAAAAATTTCATAAGACATGGTGTTATTCACCTCCTGGGTACAGATATGTAGTTCATTTTATGCTTTATACGATTTAAAAAAATAAAATAAATAAATCAGGAACTATGTAGGTTATCCAGAACTTTGTTTGATAGATAAACAAAATGACAACATCTTAACTATACACTAAAATTCAATAAATATTTATAAATTATTAAACGTTTTTCTAATGATTTTCAGTAATGGCTCAGTGATGTCTCTGTTGTTACTTGTCGGATGCCTGCTTCTCTCCAGCCTCACGGTCCTGTCTACACCAACCAGTCCGAAGGGTAAGTTATCTTTTCTTATTCAATCCATACTTATAAATATCAGAATAATATTTATTTAAAGTAATTAAAACTCCAGACTTTTAAATCGATTCAGGATTCAACATTTCCAAGCCTATGAAACCTAAAAAAAAAGATAGCTATTATTTCTGTAATGTAGCACTAATATTTTATTTTTTTTAAATTTCCTATTTTCCGTAAACTCGAGTACTCTCAAGTAGTATCTTATATTAATTGCAATCATTCTTTATATCAGTCTTAAGATTTTAGAACGTATCGTACTGCTAGTGAGATTTATTCACAATAATATTGTTACCTGAAACAACAAACATATGATTTAAAAGAGTTCCAGACATACAAAAAACTGTTTCAGTACATTTTTCTGACTGTTCGAAATCTTCTACGCTTTCCAGCAACATTCTAGATTGTTCTAATTCAGACAAAATATAAGGGGCGATGGACTGGAGAGTTAGTCTTACTCTAAAGATCGAATCATATGTCATTACAAGTTACTTTTTGTCACCTTCTTGATTTTGAAGAGTTTGCCTTTGTGAATTATATAAGAAGCGATGGACTAAGGAGCTTAGTAAAGCCTAAAATATCGAATCAACATTTTATTAAAAATTACAATACTTAATAAATATAAAACGAATTTATTTAATAAATAGTTTTTGCTTCTCATATGTTCTAGGGGGGGGGGCGAGCCACCTCATAATTAAGTACAAATGAGCTGATGACTTGTATACAACTTGTATACAAACTTGTATACAATAAGATATTCAGAACTAGAATATTCATTAATAAAATATTAAAAAGTTTCTTTCGATGCATTTTCTATAAAAGTTCACCCAAAGTTTGTGCTTAAACAAAATAAAATAAAACTGAATGGTATTTAATACAATTTTCGTTTCAATTTAGGTTCAAGTACTTCATGAAATGTTTATAAAGATTTATTCTCAACAAGTTGGCCTTCCCGATCCTGGCGAAAGACGAAAATATAGCAGAATAATTAGGGCAAGATGAATGGGCGAGGTTTGATGCCGCCTTTTGTCGAGCGGTAATTGCCCCTCAAACCAATCTAACGTTAATTGCCCTAATTATATAAATTAAAAACTTTTTAATTAAGAGGAAATGAGTGAATAGTTGGCCCTCAGTTTATTGCTCACTAATTAACCCCCCTCCCACCACTCTCTCAGGCTCTCTCTCTCACTCATCTCAATCCTCAATTCTCAATGCTTAATGCTCAATGGGAATTATAAGCCCAGGGGTCCTACTCTTGTTCTTTCCTCATTTTATTCCTATCTTAGAGTAGCTAACGACTTACTCGACAACGACTCATTGTTAATTATGAAATAATAAACTTATTTTTTTCCTTGTTCGTAAATTTCGCAGAGAGGGTTTCAACATCATACGGGAGTAACGAAGGTACAAGGCTATTGAATACAATCTTAAGTTGATGGCAATCGTTCAAGAGTGAAATTTCATTTCCATTTTTTTGTGAAATAGTTTTTGAGTCTCCACTTATTACCATAGTCCCTTAAAAATATTGATGTACCATGTAACAGGGTAACTTTGCCCACTTTTTGAGAAAAAGATTATTGTTTCTATATAAGTTACTGACAAAGAAATAGAATAAGAGTCAGAAGATGTAGCAAAAAATGAACGAGATCATTTTTCAGAACTGTCCCAAGTCACAATGTTGGTGATTTCATTTTGTTTAATTACTTGGGAAAAATCCGTTAAATATGACTAAAGTTTTGAATATGGGGGTGATAAAGATTTACATGTGTCTTACCTGCGAACGTTAGACAGAGAGAAAATATTCAAATTTCCTTTTTCAAGGAATGTTTCATATTTCAAACATTCAAATTTTGCCGAAAGCTTGGACATTGTTATTAAAGTCTTACATATGAAAGGAGGGGAGTTTTCTATATTTTTTTTATTAAATTTGATTTTCCAATTATTTTTATATTGATAAGATTACCTGTTTAATGTTTTCATGAATAAATTAAAAAGAAGAACTACTGCAATGCATATTAAATTTGTCCTCAAATACAACTTCTTTTGTCTAATCGTGCTCTTTTGACACCCTAGAAGGCTAAGATTGCAGAAAAGACAAGTCTCTCATCACTACAATGGTAAAATAGTTTTAATATCTATAACTATTTACTTTTTTAAAAGTAAGATAAATCCAGTATGAAAAATTAAAGACGCTAATGCTATCTACCAATGGTTGCACAAATGAAACAATCGGTTTATTTAGGAAGTTTAGTCCAAAAGTGCAATTTATTTTTAAAATTTATGGTAATAGTAATCCCTGAATCAAATTACACTTTTAATGGCTGAATCGAACTAAAACACTTTAAAAGCTTTAGTATCAACTAGTTTGGTCCAGTTCTCAAAAAGTTCACACAATCGAAAAGGAACACAAATGTAAAATCAACCCAGAACCCTGTAGACGTATTTGTATTACAAAACTTGAAAGTTCTCAGTGCTTTTTGATTCGTTATTGCTTATTTATTTTTTTAAGGGACCTAATTCAGCAGTGATTAATTTTTTGTTGGTAAATCCGATTTAAACGAATTTTGATTCACCGCTTTTTGACACACTAATTTATTCAAATTTAGATCTATCTACCTTTGCATTGGAAAAATACCTTTCTATATCTACTTATATTATATATAGGCTAAACCATACAGATATGGCCACTCACACACCACACACCGCACTAGTTATTGACACCCTAACTTTAATCTAAAGAAATAAGTAAAAAAGTCCCAATTATATTTTAAGATATACGTGAATCTAATGTTTGAAGGGTCTTCTAAGTCATCTATGAAGTGAGACTTTAAAAAACTAACCATGGGGAAGATTTCACAATTAAATCCACCGGGTGTCAATAACTAGTTTTTGCACTTTTAACAATAAATATTGGCATATGGTAAAACTATTGAATTTTGGACCCAAAAAACCTCCTGAGTCTTTATAAGGATAGATAAAGAGGAGTTATAGGAAGTTTCAATTTGATCCCTTCCTTAAAAGTATGTTTTTTTTTTTCACCACAGCAATGAATCATAAGGGTGTCAATAACTGTACGATTTAATCCTCTACTTAAATTATAAATATCGATATAGAAAAATACCTTTTAAAATGGTATTTTCATTACCATATTTCGCACTAAACTCATTTAAAAAAAAAAAAAAAAAATTCTCACACCTGGATTTCGGAAGTCCATCAAAACAAATAAAAATCCTAAAACATTACATTGCTACTGTTGGAATATTTCTGTATTAGGTAGCTGAAACGATGTAGGTTTTCGATGAATTCGTTATGTGATAACACCTTTAACAAGCTTTGGTTAACTCTGGACAGAACGCTGGGACGAACATCGAACAGAAACAACAACAGTGTTTAAACAAACGAACACCTAGAGAAAGCAGCGAGCGCAAAGCCTTTGACGTTTGAACAATATTATGGAAGATTCCATTAGTGCCAAGCTTTGTCCCTCTTAATGAACTGTTCCCGTCAAACATATTTCTTGTAGCCCTCATCAATTGCTACACGAATTAGGTCTGCCCCAGGGTCCCCTAAATAAAATTTAGACCCTCGTTCTCCCCCCCCCCCCCCCACGGTCCTTAAATTTCGGTCCAACACCTCTACAAGAATTTACTAAGCCCCTTTATTTGACTAGTAAACTTGTAGGAAGCTTTTATAGGTCAATGTTTACAAGGGCACAATTTCATGAGGAGTTAACAACATATACCTACAATCCACCTTACATTTTACTTACACTTGTTATTTGCGCAAAGTTTCATTAACCCTTAGTTTGGCAAGAAGAGATCCACAGTGATTTTTTTTAAATGTTTGATATTTTTCTGTCAGTTGGTGGCTAAAATAACAAGAATCTGAAGAAAAACCTTTTTTTTGTGAATACATAAAATTTAGGATTAGGATTAGGAGTTTATCTAAGATTATCTTGTTAAAAACTCTTTTATTTGCACAAAATAACTATTTTGTTTTATTGTTTATTTACAACTTATTTCTATGAATGCCCTTAAAAAAACAAAAAACAATTTCTTTTCCCTTGCAAACAAGTGTTAAACGCGACAGTATGATACTATTTGTTCAATCACTCTGATTTTAAAATCTTTCAGGGAAATTTTGCTCTCGATCTTTTTTAATTCTTCTTCATCATTTAGACTCTTTTATTTGATTATTTATGTGAGCCTGGTAAAGCCTCCAGGAATCTGTATTCAAATTTTGGATGAGAGATTAAATAAGTTCCCCACTTGTTAGAAAAAATTACTAAAACAATAAAACTCAACAAATCCTCAATAAAAATGTGTAAAAATTTAATGGGGAGAAATGAAAATTTAATAATACTAACTCGGAAAATCACTAAACAAAGCAGGAAGGAGGACCTCCCATTCTTGACAGGGTAACGTATATGGTATCTGCCTTAAATGAAGATTTTTTCATCACATAATTAGAATTTTGTGTTTTGGGGATTATAATTATTAAATTAATGATATAATTCACCAAAAACAGTAAAAAGAAATAGAAAAAGTTACTTTGATGTCAATTAGATAAAATTACAAAACTTATGTTTTCTCTACCTAGCTCCATGTTGTTGTTTGTGTATCTTGAAGAAGGTTTTACTTGTTTGCTCGACTAAATCAGCTGCCACTATCAATCAATATTACCAAATAACTTCTCAGATCAATTCTCTAGATTGTTAAAAAGAAACGAAACGAAAATATTCATCCTGGAGCGGGGAAAAGATTCACAAAGTCTTGGTGTCACATATGGTACCTTGCCAAGCTAAATGTTAAAGAAATGCAAACATTTAAATATCAATATAGCCGTAGAAGCTGTAATGAGTGAATATCTACTAAAATAATTAAAAATACAAACACATATTTATACCTATATATACGGTATTTGTTGACTGAAGCACATATTAGCTAGTTTTATTTTCCATTGGGTAAAATTTTATTGGTGATTTCACTAGTGGGAATCTTATATTACAAAGTATGGACGACAGGAAATTTCATTTGCTAAGGAACTAAGGAATATTTGATCGTGACTGAGAAAAAATAGAACATCTATGAGAATCTGGAACGCGAATAGGCAACTGCTAAAAGATTCAATTGTAAACTAGAAGAATTATATATTTTCTCCCCGACAGGGAAGGTATCAGGGGATGATATTGAGTTTCGAAACTTTTCCCCGCACTTAAATATCGTAAAAAAATAATAAATTGACTTATCTGATTCCCTACTGTAATAGTATGTAAACATAGTGTACAAAACATAATGTAACGTGACCTCTCTCCCACCCAAAAAAAACAACAAAAAACACATTGTACCGCTTCTGTGGGTCAACAAATATTTATTTAACAAAATTATACAATTATCAGGGTAACAACGTAAATATTCGAGCAGGTTACAAAAATTATAACTTTACAGCACATACATCATATGGCTTTAGCTTCACAGTCTTGACAAACACTAAGACTAACTGGCCCAGTCACTCGCTCCTTATATATAGTCGTAAAAGGAACCTTCTAGAAGGTTCGAGGTCCTCCTGAGAGGTTCCAGGTCTCCGTCAAAAAGGTCTAGGCACATCCACGTGCTCCAACGGTTTGTTCCGACCGATAGTTCGTTCCAACAAAAGGTTTGGTATTTTAAACCATATGTTTTTATTTGACGATTTAACGTCACAATATGATTTAAAAGAGTTCCAGACTTGCTGTTGGAACAGTTTGAACAAACTGTTCTAGTACATGTTTGTGAACCTTCTACGCTTGTCCAGAACGATCTGGACTGCTCTGATTGAGTCTAGATATATTAATATGATGGACTGTTGAGATAGTCATGTTCCGGAGCTCGAGTGATATTGTTATTTTTGTCAACTGAATCGTTACAAGTTGATACTATTTGTAACCTTGTTGATTACTTGTGCGGCATTTTAAATTTTTTTTTTCGCTAAATAAAAATTATTCAAACCTATATAAGCGTTACAATAGGAATTTAACAAAGTTTTATTCTGATTTTGCTGCTACTCCACGTTAGGTAGCTTCACAAATTCGAGATAACTGACAAATATGACTTGCTAATCGTGACGTCATTTTACCCAGGCTGAATTGCCTGGGATTGGTGACGATCTCAATAAAGGAGGAGACTAGCAAATCCTCCAGCCGAGAGCCCTATAATCCCAACTAACTGGGCAGGGGGGGGGGGTCGGCAGGTAATAGCCGAATTAGTCGGGATTAGGTTAGGGAGGAAGGCTCTGATGAGAAGATTGCTCTGTTAATGCAGGAATTCCTGCCGACTCTCTCTCGCTCTCCCACATCCAACGAGAAATTTATGTCGCATTATTTATGGAGGAGCACATGTTCGGGGTCGGAATTGTCATGGAGGCTATGGTAGCATGGAGGTATGAAGGCAAGCGTCGTTACTGTCAGAGCCCGGTGGATTTTAACGATGTTAGTGTCGCGAAGAGTAACCTGACCTATTCCTCCTTAAAACCTACTCTCCCCTATCATTGATAACCCCCAATATGACCCCCCCCCCTTAAAAAAAGCAGTTATATTCAGTATCATTTATATAAAATTAATTCGTTGTCAGTCTTGCTGAGACTACAAAAATACCGCTCTTTCTTGATATATGAGCCAAGTTTCATGTGCAAACCTTTATTGTATTCTGCGAATTGCCCAGTATTGATAACGTGTGCAATCTCGCTTCATTAGGATGTATTGAAAAATTCCCAGCATAATTTCTCAACTGGTCTTTTTCAGTGACGGTCTTAGGTTACCATGGTTAACTTTTAGATACTTGACCATTTTTTAACTCTAGGACTACCAAGGTGTAACTGACTTCTTAGTTTTACCAACGATGGGGGGAGGGCTCTAGGAACACATAGCTTTCTTTTATTGTTTTTTAACCCTTAGCTTGGCATATATGACATTATGACTTCGTGAATTTTTGAACGAGTGTCTGACATCGTACAGGCTCTGGACCTCCATTTTACGTCCTATCCGAAGGACGGCATAGCCTAGGATTTGTTACCCCCTTTAGAAAATCCTAGGGCAACATTCTCCCTTTTATAAATATCCCCCGGTAATATATTGTCTTTAATTAAAAAAAATTGCCTTTTTTTAAATTGTATCAAGAGATCACCATATTTACATATATATAAAACTGTGGATGCAAAAAAAAATAAATAAATAAATAATAAAGATAAATGAAAGTCATTTTTATTGATAACTAGCTAGGGTGCCCGGCTTCGCTCCGGTAATTGTGTGGTAGTTTTAATACCAGAAAAAAACTTTAAAATTAAAGGAAACAGGGAACAAAATTAGCACCTTCTTGAAAATTCGGTTTTAACTTGGTATCAATATTCTGCAGACTTGAGATCCGTCCAAATAAGGAACCCTGTATAATTTACAGGGGGTTGAAAATGGTAAATGAACAATTAATTTTGCTGCAACTTTTGTCGATTTATGCATCGTTTTTGATGTTTTCTGTGATTCTGAATCCTATAAGCCCATTCCAAGTAGCCAGCAGGTAATAAGTTATTAGATTAAATGTAGTTGAAAAATCTGGTATCTCAGTTAAAAAAATTATATTTCGAGTAAAACTTAAGCGCCGACTACTATGATGGTCCTATTTGATTCAGAAGTATAGGAACTACCGAAGATTCATAGAAACTTTTTTTTAAGAGATTTCTTCCATTTCAACCTCCCTTAAAATATCCCCCCGTAATTTGAACGGTTTCTGCATACCTCGAATCTTACTACTATTACAAAGTGAAAACCAAAATTTCTTGAAGGCACAATTTTTTCATCATATTTCTTTTTATCTTGAACTATGAGGAATGATAAAATCTTGAATGCTGTTATTGGAGTTAGTCGTTTTGTCAACTGGAATGCTCATCATACGTAGTAACCAAACCAACTTCTTTTTCATATAAGAACACTTCAAACTTTTTATTTTCGATTTATATTCAGTCAATTCATCTCTTTTTTTATGTCTGATTTTATTCGCTCACTGTACTACTAAGAAATGTTCACTCGTATTGCATTAAATTTACTTGAGTATATATTATATATAGATTAAATGTAATGTGCTGATCATATATTAGCCTTCTTATGAGAAAACTAATTTTTTAATGAATCCAGTTGTTTTTCTAATTGATTGCAGAAATGTAAAATCATTATTATATTTTGAAAGCAAAGGAGAAACTAATTATTTTCGCTTGATTTTTTAGTAATTTAAAAAGAACAGCTGAACAAATATATAACCTTTACAACTTAAACTGGATGAATGAACAATAAACATTGAGTGAAACGCACCCTAGCGCTTCCTGGTAGTCTGGAGCTCGAACTAAATTTTTCATTCATAAACTCGTATCTCAATCTCAGAGAGGCTAATTAAATGGTGCGAGAGGCTTAAAATTCCAGTCCTTTTCTCTTCAATTTTACAATCTTAAGAGAAAAAAGGAAACCTTCTTATCCATTAGGGGTTATATGGCTAAATGATGACATAACTTCCTTAATGCTATGTGGAGTCGTTTTTGAGCCTTTTCGGCACGCACATTGTACACTTTGCTTTATAATATATATTGATTATAATTTTTTTTCCATGTTTTCTGAAATTCATTCGTGATATGAACTAATTTACACTTTCAAAAATTGTGTTTTCAGGTACAGTGAAGAAAACATTAATTACTTTCAGTTTATTATCAAAGAATTTTTCAAAATATAATTTAATAATTTTAAATTATACCCGAGAGACCACAAGCGTTTTTTTTTTTTTTTTTTTTTTTTTTGTTCAATCAACTATTTCTTGTGGATATAAAATGTTACAAAAAATTTTCAATTCACGTTTACATTAATCTTCAATGTTTTTCAGACAACTACTAACTTTTTTTCAGATTTTTTATATAATAAATTATGCTAAAAACGAGTGGAGAAATATAAGTGATCCCCCTTGGTAATCCTAGCGTTAATTAGGTCAAGGATGTGATTGCGAAATCGGAATCATAAAAAATATTAGATTTCTTGCGGATTCAGGTCGAGGGGAAGATGAGATAAAGATTAGTAAACCAAAAATAAAGGGGTAGGTGCGGTTTACATATCAATCTACCTTGTACTATAAATAGTTGGGATAGAAGAAGGAAAGAGTTGGGGATGCGATCAAATAAAACAACACTATGTTGTGCAAAATATACGTTATTACAAACAGAGTGTTGTTTTATTGGACCTCATCTCCATCCATTTCCATTACATTAATTTATATGGTCAGCCATATTACAAATATTACGCTTCTGTGTCATATTACAAATATGACACTTCTGTAGTAATACCGTAGCATTTATTTTTAGTATTTATAGATCGGGTGAATATAGATATTAAGAAGGAAAAAATGTTGTCAGTTAATATAATAATAGTTAAATAACAATTTTATAATTTACTTGTACTAAATGGCTTAAAACGCGGTACTTTTGTTTTTATCCAACTGGATAAAAACAAACTGGAAATTAATATATTAACATAAATAATCGGATCCACTGACGATGACATATAACCTTACTGTATATCCGCTTTACCTTTACCGCTTTACTGCAGTTGGTATTTAAAGGCGTTTTTGAGTATTGAGTATACACCGCAAGCAGTATTTTAACGGGTATTATTTTTGGATTGAGGAGCCTCCGCAAGGTTTTATGCAAAATAAAGTAGTTATAAAATGCGTGGGGAGGGGGGGGGGGGGGTTCTGTGAGGGGAGAGTACTGAAAAGAGGAAGAGATAATGACGTAAGATGGCGATGATTATTGGATTGAACCTTAAGGCCTTGCCATTTGGCAGGCATGAAGGACGGTGTAATGGACCTGAAAAGTGGGTTATTACGAGCTTATGTCAAAGAATATGATGGGTCGACTTATGTATTAGTGTACAGCGCCGGATCTAAATATAGTGGGATATATATATACCCCTCTAGGTATATTTTGAAGGTATTATTGAAGTTTCCTGAGAACTGTTATGCATTTTTAATTTTTTTTTCTTTTAGGAAATCTCAATTTTAAAATATAGAAGAAAAATAAGCCTTGAAGAAGTTATGGATTCCTTTTTGTCCACGCTTTATAGTTGAAGTGGTTGAACGTAATTTGAATATCTTTATATAAAATTTGAAATTTATCCATATGGAATGCGAGACGATGATGAATCAATAGTTTTTTTTAATTTTCATTGGCATATTTTATAAGAGCTGGAACCTTATAGGAAAGGCAAGATACTATCCATTAGGAAAAGAATTAATATTTTTGTTAGAAAGGTAGACGCAAACCATAGATAGAAGCGGTGCAGATATCTTGTTATCTTATTTCTTGAAGAGACCAAGCTCTGTGAGGAGAGGATACCCTGGTTAAATAATCTGTCACCCCGCAAGATGATTTGCTTGACCTCCCATCAAATTTGATTAGTCAGCTCAGCTTCCCACATAGTCACAGTGTTTGGATTTTTATAAAGTTGTATGGGTAAAATAACTAACTTTATATCACATACCTACATACAAATAAAAAAAACATATATTTCATAATTATTATGTACGATATCAACTAATAAATTACTGTTTAGAATTTGGGTTCAGGTAAAAATTATCAGTGTGAATCTCACTACCAAAGTTGGCAAGCACTGAATTTGTACATGCGTGAATTAAAAAAAAAACATTCAAACTGATTATATCAACTAACTTTTCAGGTACATTAGGAACATATCTGGTCCCGTGTCTTCTGTGATCCCATCAATGTGACAGTCAATCACTCTTACCTTTATTTCGATTTTGATAAAATTTTCACTAAATATGGGAGTTATTATCAATTACTATCATTTAATTCGATTAGATTAGATTGAGATTTTATTTGGACGGTCAACTACTCGGTTATTACGTCCTTTTGATTTTTAAATTTAAACTATTTTAATGTTTGTGTTTTTATACTTGTCACTCTTTGGCTTCCTTCTTTTTATAGTTTTTCATATTGCTATTAAGTGAAATATATATAATTATTTTACATGGAGTATTAATTTAAATATAAATTGTAGATGTAGAAAGCAAGGCCTCAATGTCTCGTATTATTTCAATGATTCATCATCATTGATCATGCAGATTAAGTGAATCATTGAAATAATACGAGACTTTGAGGCCTTGCTTTCTACATCTGTGATTCAGTAGTCTCTTCCTAAAAATTGGTTTAATATAAATTGTCTCGATATAACTCGTTTTTTTCTTTCTTTTTTAAATTATTATTATTATTTTTCTGCTAGGTTCTTTTTCTTCACTTAGTGAGGAAGAGTGCTGTATTTTAAGGTTTTTTAATGAAGGAGCTCTTCCGTGTTTGTAGTTCTTTTTTTATTTTTTTCCCGACCAAAGTCCACATATAAGCAATAGTTAAAATGTGACGATGAAATCAAAAGACAGTGAAATAGGCCATAAAATATAATTAAGACAAAAGTATTCATATACTGTTAAAAAATAAAAAAGTTGACAAATGGCTAATGCGAAAATGAAGTAACTAAAGATAAGATAACCCCAGAGGATGAGCCAATAGCTCGAAACGTCGGGAAAAAAATAATAAAGAACTATTACTATTTTTCTTTATTTTTTTCAGTTTTTTTAATAACTATTTTTTTTTTATTTATTTTTTACTCTTTTTTTTTAATTCCATTTAATTTAATTCGATGATTACATATCAATGTCTATCAATGACATCTGCGAAATTTACGGTGCTAAGTTTATACTCCAAAAACGAATCCTTGAGTAGTTCTGAGGTTAGAGGAAAACTTTCAGAATATATGCTGCCATATGTTTGGACAGCTAATGTACACCCGTACATGTTTTGAATGGGATGCTGCAAATAAAATTCAAAGTGTATTCAGGTATCTATTTTTTGAGAAGAATCATTGCAATGAAAGTAAAAATGATAAAGTGCCTGAAGATAATATAAATAAATCTAAAATAATTTACGCTCGCCTATTCTTTTTTATCCAAAAGAACTCGAGTGAAAGTTTTATAAATTTGTATAAGCCATTTCCAGATATGACCAATGAATAGTGACTGTATCCGTCCTCCTGGAAGTCAATTTATTGTTTTATAAAATTTTAGTATTCTATGGTTTCTAAAATGGTGAAAAGTTAAAATAAACACGCTTTCAATTTAAAAAAATTCAAAAGAGAAGAAATTTTAAAAACAATAGTTAGCACCATACGATATCGTTCGGAAACTGTGTGGGCGAGCGAAGATAAATCCAAAGAGGTAGAATAACGGGAGGGACAATTAAAAGCTTGGAACATAAAGATAACGATTAGGATTGGGAGTGACCCTAGAACTGCTCAGTAAACTGTAACGGCTAATAAAGAGGAGGAGATAGTGCGGGGAGGGAGGGAGCAGTATTTGCGAGGATCGTCCTCGTCTTGTTGTTAGGGCTTGTTGTTGTTACCTGTGGGGGGTCGGCCCGATTTTTATTGTGTCCTATCTCGTTGTATCTTTTAAAGGCTTTGTGTTTTGTTGGGCATCGCTACTGTATTTAACGCTCCAATCCTCCCAGGGCAGACAGTTTGTGAGTAGGCCTAAGCTAATCCTATTGATTTCAGTGCCTTACCTTTAGGAACTGCTGGCCATAACTAGATGTAAACAGGCTATCTAAAGCCAGTATTATAATTTTTAGAACAGGCTGAAGTTCTTTGGAATATATGATGTGGGGATTACCTATTTGTCCGGTTTTTCCAATTTTCATTTTTTATGTGTTTAACACGTTAGGTGCGGGCATCGATCCCCGGGGTCCGATGTCGTACATTCTCCTCTTAAAAGCCGATTTTCACATGAAAATGTCCGAAAGCCGAACACTTCAAACACTCAATTTAGTCAATTTTTAATGAGATTATTGCATTTTAGTGCAGAAAATGTTGCTAACAGCTGAAATTCTGTTGTTTTTTAGAATCGGACTCCGAGGTCCGATTTTCGTTAAAGTATGGCGTAAATCCTGTATCGGCCTGCCCTGCGCCTATTATGTCTAGTTCCAATCCTTACTAAGAGATTATGTCCTTGAGACGTTCATTTAGTTCATTTTTAGTCAAAAGAAAACGCTTTCAAAGCATCGGACCCCGACGCCCGTTATAGTCTGTGGCTTATTCCAGCAGTCGGACCCCGGAGACTGATACCGTTCAATAAGTATGCCGCCGCACTTAACGTTTTAATATTTGTCGGAATTTCGGAAAAAATTAAGGACCCAGATTTAAGGCAAGAGTGGCCTAATTAGATCGTTAAAAATAATATGTTATTTGTGTTTCTGATCCAATGTTGGATACGACTGACCACCATATGTAAGACTCAATTAATATTAATCAAATACAACTTATTGCTACTTGATAATTAAAATATTGTAACGTTAAATCGTTAAACAAAAACACATGGTTTCAAAGTCTCAGACTTGTTGTTGGAAAGAACTAGTAGTTGGATCAAACTGTCATAGCACGTGTTTGTGACGTGTGTGTGAACGAAGTGTGAACGTAGAAGAGTACTATCTACGCAGGCCGAGAAGGTTCTGGAATGTTCTCCTTACGACTATATATATAAAGTGACTGGACAGTTGGTCCGAGTCTTAGTCTTGGTTGTAAAGCTCAAGCCATTTTTACGAAGTGACAATTTTTTTAATGCATTCGAATATTTGTGTTTTATAACTCGTGTCGCATTGACTATTGTTATTTTTCTTTGCTAATAAATAAAAATTGTTAACCCGCAGAAGTGTTACAATATGTTTTAATATAATACTTAATTAATATAGTAAATGAATATAACTTTATATAATTTATTATATTTTTTTCCCATATTTTCTAGAGTGAAATGCTACCGTCCCCCTGAGGACTCCCATGCCTACGATCAATTACCCATCCTTAATAAAGTTGGAGACAACAGTTTAGTAAAAAAAATTAAGACATATTTTACCAATTCATTCGGTCTCATTCTTCCAGTTTCAGCACCTCATCAGGTCATTCACCAATTCAGCAAAGTAGCTTCCAGAATGGGCAAACGCTTTGAATATACGCGTTGACCATGGCAAGTTGACATTGGAACGATTGGGAACCATAAGATAGCAAGTTCAAAAACCGGAGCCAGGGGACATTTAATAATACTAGGCATTAAACACACACCCTCTCCCCTCTCCCGGGTAACCCCGTATAGCCTAAAAGGCAAGAAACAAAAAAAATTGTATTATATGGTTAAAATATTTTACATTTTTTATTATCTTGTCGAGAAGAATAAAAGTGGTCTTGCTGAGACGAAAGACATTTTAGAAGGGTTAAATTACATGATCCGAGAGCGACTGCAGCATTTGAGCGCAGAGTTCGCGAGTTGCAGAGATAAGAGCCTGCATTGAAATATCTGGACCCAGCTGAGCCAAGCGCTTTCCATTTAGCTTCTGATTGTCGCGCTTGTCCAACCCTCTCTCCACCTTTTGTTCTCGAACAATGCAACCGATTTTTTTCCTTTCACCTACACCCCTTGTCGAGAACCTCTTTGGAAACCGAGACCGGATTGAATTTGCACCTTTCGTTTATACCTGTTATTTCAATTTGAAAACAGCTGGTTCTTTGTAGATTAACTGAGGGGTTTAAAAAGACAAGAAGATAATTCCTTGAATGAAGATGCTAACAATCCAACCGTGTGCTTGTAATTATCGGAAATGAAGGCGATTTGTGGCATGGGAAAGGACAATAACTAGTTTAATAATACAGGACAATTAATAGTTTCGTTATTGAGGAAAAAAATCTGTTGCGGTGCGCACATTACACAACTTTCGCTTACTACTCTCCTGTCGTTGATTAAAAATAGACATTATTTTATTTTTTAATTGTCGTACTTAAGTGCTACACGAAAGAGAACAAAAATTTCTAAAATTATGATTAGAAATCCTCAATAACCATTGATTTTGTTTAATTCATTGGAAAGTGTGTACCATCATCAGTATTTCATAAACATTTGCACCAAGAATGCTCTTACGCATGGGACTCCGTACTTTCGTTTGAACTTTTTATATATAAACATTTTTATTAGAGAATTATAGATATAACAATCGAATTTTGTCAATAACATATCGTGAATAGGAATCGATAGGAGGGCTGATAATAACAGCTGATAATAAATTGCAACTGTTTTTTCAAATTTTTAGTTGTAAGGTATTTTTCAAAAAAACAACAGCGATATTTTTGTAGTGATATTCATCTCAGTTATGGGAAATGGATGTTCCTTTATTTAAATTATTAAAGAGAGAGAAATACTTTATTAGTAGCAGAATAACGCTGCCCTGGTGCATATGGTTGCTAAATACACAGCATACAAAACCAATACTTGAGACTTAATTAAATAAATATAATTAGAAAAGAGGAGGAAATAGACCTTGGGTCCGCATGGGGGGGGGGGTGGCATGCGAGAACAGCTGCCACCCCCAGAAATTTTTAGAAACTCCTTCCTGCTATTGAAAAATCTTAAAGTAAAAATCTTAAAGTATTTATTTACTATATCCATTACCAAAATATGAAGTAAAAACAACTGGTATTTTTTATCTGTGTTATCTTTAATTTCCTAAATATACCCTAATAACAATTAAAATAGCATAGTAAAACATATTCGCGAGCTTATTTCAGACTAGCAGTTTATACTATGCTAAATGCTATGTTTGAAATTTTATTTATAACTTTTGTATTGTACAATTAACTTGATGGGAATCGAAGCCAGCCAAACAATTAGAGAGGAGAAGACTGATGAAGAAAAATCGGAGGTAGTAGTTAAGGTGTCGTGGACTAATGGATTGGAGTTGTTCAGGCAACAATTAAGCAATCGATACGCCGCCGCACGCTAGCCTCCTCTCCAAAGTCACTATCGTTTTCCAACTTACTCTAAGTCCCTTCATCTTGTAATTTAATTTACATTCTTTCTCACTAAAAATGATATTACATTGAATTTAAATGATAAAGGTCGGGGGTTCGTGTCCCGCGGTGGCCCTAGGGTTTTTTAAAGGTTTAAAAATTCTTGGGTTTACCGTCCCTCGTATAGGACTTAAAATGGAGGTCCCGGGCCTGTACGATGTCGGGTAAATCCTATATATACCTGGATTATTTAGCAGTATTTAGGACTCTCACTGTAGCATCGTCCCATTAGCCTTAGTAGCGTAAATGGACGTTAAACAAACAAACATTTTATCATAGGGTTAAATTATGATGTGCATTATTTCAAAGCAAATTTCATATTTCATGTTGGTTCCACGCGTACAAATAGAATCACCCTCTTGAATTCTTCTTTCCTTGTCTTTTTTATACTAGTGATAATTCCCATAACTCTCCCTGCTCTTCATTTTGTTGAGATATTGGCCTGTTCTATCACATGCTAGTAAATTCTGGGACGCCTTTAAGGTTTTTACAAAGACTTCCAATATTTTAGTTGTAGATTAACGAAGCCCTTATTCAATCCTTTCTTATATATCTAACATTCAGTCAGAGAACTACGAACTAAGTATTTATATCATTTTTTTACCATCCATAAACTCTCACAAACAATGCTTTGAATTAACTATAAAATGTTCAAATATTACAGTTTTATTGGTTGGGTATTAAACACTGGAATAAAGGCAGTTTTGTTTTTGATAATCTCGTGAACCTGTACAGAATCGATTATTTTAATAGTTTCGAAAATTCAGCGTGTTCGATTTAATAGCGACCGACCCTTCGATAAAAATGGATTTGAAACAATCCTTAGGTACCTAAAATATATTGTTATTTTCGAGAAATAACCAAATGAACCATATGATCGATCTTCAGAGCAAAACTAACTCTTCAATCCATCGCTCCCTATATTTAGTCTGAAATGGAACTGTCTGGAAGGTTCTAGACAAGAGTAGATTATCCTCGAACAGTTACGAATACGTACTAGATCAATTTATTCTAGCAAAGAGTCTAGAACTTTTTTCAATCATAAACATTTTTTCTTTTTTTTTTGTTTTTCGCTACAATATGTTGTATCTGTTTAAAGTCAGAATGTATGATAAAAAAAAAAAATATATATATTTTGAATTAACTGGTAAGAAAAATATATGGGTATGTACTTGAGAATTTTCACAACGTTATACTATGTAATAAATAATATTGATTCAATAATAATTAATTATACAGTACTTTCATATTATCTGACCGTTACGAACGATAAAGATTAGGCATTGACCGATAAACCTGCCGATACCAGCACTGAACTCTGATATATCGGTATGTCTGTCTTTCATTCATTTCTTTCTAGACCATACGATATAATTATCATAATATAATATAGTAAAACATATTTATTAATCCTTATTAAATATAATTATAATCATACTTGTCAATCTATAAAATATAAATATAGGTCTCATACAATAATAACAAATAATTCATAAGTGGATAACCATAATTTAAAGATGATAATACAATCTTCATTTACATATAAAGATTTAGTTTTGATAAGAAGGTGATTTTTACTTTATTAATTTGTATTGATATATTAATATCGGCACCTGTCAATCTCTGGTTATTATATAATCTAAAAAAAGAAATTGTGCGTATATGTAAAACAAATGCAATAGTCAATTGGTTAGTTACATGTATTATTATCGATTATATCGTCATATCGATCTGACGGCATTTGATATCGGCTTTTACCGCTGAACGGCAAATGATTCAAAAATCAATCTACATTGGTCGCCTTAATTAAAACCTCTGCTATTAATGAAACTTACTTCTTTTTAAAGTATCCTTTGGTCTTAGAAGTAATTTGTAAGCTTCATATTCCTAATGATACATAAATATATATATATTTATATTCCTCAATATAATATTTTGCATAATTAATGATATTTTACTTAAAGTGTGGCAGATTTCCAAGGGAAGTTAGGAGGGTTGGAGGGTGCAGGGAAGCTGACGGAAGACTTTGGCCGAAGAAGTGGAGGCCCATATTGGAGCTAAGGCGGGGGCAACTTCACAAATTAGGGTTATTTACCCTCACTCCAGTTTACAATGACAAATAGCAGTTTTAGCCACAGCGGCTCTTAGCGGCTCCCACCTCACTTTTCCAACAACTCCCTAACAGTTAATACTCTGGGATGGCTTGCTAGGCATCTTCCTCCTATATTAACTGTCGGAAAAAGTTCATAAAAACTAATAATATAAAACGCAGAATTTCCTTGAAATAATACAGGAAAATATAGGGAAGGCAGTCTAAAAAAAAAAAAACATAATTTTTTTATTTTATTTATATATTTTAATTATTTCCAAGAAAATAAAGGAAAAATTATGTTTTGTTTTTATAAATTTTCCTTATTTAATTTACCTCATCCATATTTAGTTGAGTCCCTATAATTTTCCTTATATTTTTTCCAACAACTACTTCTTCCTTGTGTTTACATCCTACCCCCTCTCAACCTAAGCAATTAGTCGTTATATAGGTATTAAGAAAATATGTTATTAAAATGCAGAATATATATATAAATATAATGAGTAAAAATGAGACAAAATTTATTAGATAATGTACCCCTTCCGTTTGATAAATTTTGACACATCGCGGGCATATACAAACACCAAATACTCAATTTCAGATTCGTACGATTTATAGTTTTTGAGCTAGTCTGTTCACACACACACACACACACATAGACAATTTCGGTTGGTTCACTTGGTTATTTGGTCTCATGTGGCCCTAAAACGTGTATTTTTGTTGAAAACCGGAAGTTGAAATTTTTCATGATCGCAATACTTTCCCTTACTATATGTAAGTGAAAGTAAAAGCAAGCTGTTTAAACCCGTTAACGCATTGCTACAGCTTACTCTATTACCGTTCAGGTAAATAAAAATTTGAAATTTACAACAAAAAAACAACAACAACATGACGCGCAACAACTTTCTTCTCATCACTTTGAAATAGGAGAGAGAATCCTAAATTTTAAGTTACATATCTTAAATTTAAAAAGCCATATTTATAAAGCCTCTACTGGAACGTTCGGTATTCCTTGTGACAGTCCATTTTCTTCATTGGGGTAGAAACGGGAATGGCGGTAAGAAAATATGTGATTAAACATAAAATAGAAGAAGAAGAAATTATAATACATACCCTAAGAATAATAATACATGTACAGATTTCCAGAGTCCTTTGGCTAGTTTAGAAAACAAAATTTGTGATAAAAATTAAAGAAATAAAGTAAAAGAGAGCCTCATTTAACAAAACAAACAACAGCATAAAATAAATCACAGTATAAGTTTACTGGTTCTCAAGCTTTTGAATTTTAAACAATAAATGAGAAACAAAAATTTTATGTATATACAAACAAAGATATTACAAATTAAAGGAGATTTCACTACTTTACAAAGTTTGAAGATTAAGGATGTGGAAAAATAATTGGGTTTTAAAAGATGTAAGGGATAAATTTTTACCAATGGGAACAGGTTAGGAGGAGGCACGGCGGATGATAAATGATTTTGAAAAAGAGGCAGATCGGTAGGAAGGGATGTATAGGTTTAAGGTTTGGGATTTAGAGAATGTTGAAGATTAGAGAAGTTTTGGGATGCTGGTATTTAGAGAATGTATAGAACTACAGGGTGTAAAAAAATTGAAGATATACGGCGGCTTCTTAATTCTGAACGTTCCGAGAATATTGTTGCCGAAAAACTGGGTAAAGCCACCTTAATTCATCATAGCAACTGGAGACATGGGAGCACCTGCGGACACAGAAAATAAAGCAATTCATTAGCCTCTTCAACCTCATCTCATGCAAGCCAGACAGTCCCCTGTATTCAAGGCAGATATAATCAAAATAGGGAAATATAAGAGAGGAAACTTAGGAGCTGTCGAGTTTTTGAGGACATGCAATCACGGGATCTTCGGAACTCTTAGAGGATAGCAATGGATTTTCTAGTGATTTGGAAAACAAGGTTACTCCACGACAAGTGCTGGTCAAAGATCACTCCAAGGTTCCTGACATAGAAATGGAAATGAATAGGTTGCCTTTGAGGTAGAGTAAGAATGGGAATTAAGAAGATGCTTGAAACCGATTAGAATTGCCTTGGTTTTTTTCTCCAAGATATGCTGAGAATCTAATAATAATTATCATGTTGTTATAATAATTTTCTGCATTATTTTGATTTGATTTGTTTTTGTTTTACTACTCTAATGATCTAAACCCTCACCTGCTGTCCTTCAATGGCACCTCCTTCTCTGTTGTTAGATACCTGCTGACCAAATTACAACTAAAAGGACAGTACCATTTTGCACTTAACCCGCCTTTGGTCAGATCTGATCCAATGTAAGAGATATGTTTTAGGTCGGATTCAACCCCGCTTTAAAACTTTATGCTCTAATAATTTATTTTATTCAACCTATTTTTACAATTATTTATCCCTTTAACGAATTTCCCATTGCATGAGTAGAATCTATTACGAAATCTTTGATTTCCGATTTCAGAAAAATGGCAGTTTAGGGAAGAATTTCGACGGCAATCTCTTGAAGAAGAAGAACATAATGATGACAGTGATGTCGCATCAGATAATGAAGATGAATTCTTGCCCGACTCTCAAATTCCGGATGAGTTTGAAAATGATGAAAATAAAGAAGACGAGCTGTTCAAAAATGACAGTTCAGAAGGAGAACGCGTAGCCAACACAGGCGAAAAAATTCGAATTGGGAAAAGATGGAGAAAGCATATGGAAGGACAAGCCTATTCGTTCAAAATTCGCCAGTGTTCCGTCTACAAATGTAATAAATGGGAACGCAGGAGCATTTTGATTTACAATTGATATATTAAGACAACCTGAACTGAGGTTACCTTATATACTTATTATTCGTTTTTCATTCGTATATAAAAATTATATTTGATTGAAATTTCATAATTTTTTTTTTATAAATAAAAATTATTTTTGTTTGAAATGCTATTTATTTTGTTTTTTTGGTTCTATAGATAGACATTAGTCCCCATTTTCTTTGTTTCAATGCGGATTTAGTAAAAAAAAAGGCTCAAAAATAAGTAAGATCGGATCCGACCCAACAGTAGGATATGTGTGACTGAAACCACCTTAGCTGACGAGGGTAAAGACTATGTATCTTTGTTGTTTCTAAGGGACTAGTCCCCGGATAAAATAAATAAAGAATTTATTATTAATATTATTACGTTTTATTCATTAATTATTAAACAAATTTTAAAAAATACATTAATAAATAATTGTGAAACTTAGATTAGTTTAATCAGGTTTTGACATTGACACAAAGCTATACCATACACACGGACTATATATTATAGTCTATTATAATTATTATTATTAAAGCCTTTGATATACAGGTACATTTCGCTCATAGTACCCTCCAATTACAGGCAGTAAAGGGTACAATCGACCTGATTGCAGTGACCTGTCCTTCTCATATAGGATAATAGGTAATAGAGTGAGATCGAAACTGCGTATATTAATGTTTTAGTTGCTCTACAATCTTGAATACCGTTGCCACAATAAATATAAAATTAATTAGGTAATATTTGCAAATTTTGATTCTGTCATGGCCAGAAAAAGGTACCGAAAAAAAAAATCGTGAAAAAAGCAGATTATTTCTGTTATATTGAAAAGAGTGCTAGATTTTCCTGTAAACGTTACATTCATATATTTGTGCTATTCACATGCTGGACTAACTTAGACCTTTCTGGATATTTCCCTAAGTTTACTTCTGCGTCACTTTGTGTCAATTATGTATACTTTTTTAACTTATTTTATTTGAGCTTTTATTGTTTGACGTTTTGAATTATAATTTTACGCCAGCAAATATAATTTAAATCCACATTGGTTATTCAATATTATTAAAACCATAAAACTTATATGATATATTAATCATAAAATGATTCCTCGGTTATAATTAAAACTCGGAATTCCATGCATTAAAATTTTCAAAACGTGCAATAAAAAGATTATCATAGGTACTCAAAAACCGAGAATTTTTTTTAAAAGAAAAAACGGATATTTAAAAAAAAAACCACTATCGGGAGTAAATTGGATTACAAATCACTTCCTTTTATAAACATTGTACGCAATAATAGCTTTTTATATGCATTTTGGTCAACAATGATTTATTTATCAGTAAAAAAATTAAAGTTGCATTCTTTCAGTATTTAAGCAAGGTTTATCCGGGAACAACTAATTCCCGCGTTGGTTCTTGGAAATTAGAGGTGTGTGTTCACATAACGTAAGTTCAATTTTTTATTATATTTTCAAAAGTTACTAATTCTATTATACAACTTAGAGCGGAAAAAAAAAAAAAAAATTCATTCACTAAAACTCAAAACGTGCAATTCCGTGTGGTATAAAACTTTATTAAAACACTTCACAGGCCTAATTCGGATTATTAGTTTGAGTTTGCGTTAGTCTGAATCATAAATACAAAGACGCAATGGTACGGGAATCCTAGCTTTAATTAAAATTAATATAAGTTTCGAACACATGAGACTCGTTACTTACGTTACGAACAAGCCAATTACTGGTTTAAAAATTTACAATAAACCTGAAAAGATGTTGAACCAGGTTTAAAACTTGTATTATATAAAAAACTAAACAATACGCCTAATTAGAACCCAAGTTTCGAACATAGCAGATTCATATAACTCTACCTCATAAAAAATTACCCCCGAACTTCACAAGCTAATAAATGAAACAAAAATTGATTTTTCATATTGCAAGACAGCTATATTTTATTTTATTTATTTATTTATAACAACCCTGCCCTGCCTTTAAGGCAATACGGGTGTTTTCAGTTGTGGGGTGGTAGGCTTACCTAACAACTCACCGCTGCAACCGAAACTATAGTCCATTTGGCGCTCATTTTCTTCCTTTCGTCAGTTCCCTCAATCATGCCTCTTCAATCATCAGTGCCTCATCCCGGTGGTCTCCCAGGTGCTCCATCTCTTCTCCTTCCCAGAGGGAAGTGGGCTGGTCCAAGGACTCCCTTCCACCCGTAGATGAAGGACTTAAAATGAGGGTACCTGGTAAGCTGAGGGAGATCGCTCTCCGTAATAGCATAGCGTCTCCCTCATTGGATTGGCCCTCAGTGCCTCATAGGCGGTAAAAGAAACTACGATATACAATACATCTATACAAAATGGTTGGAATTTAGAATAAAGGCTGAATGAACCCGAAGGCCCGAAACCGACACCGCCGTTCCCTACACACCTCCATCCACCTCATCCTCCCATCCAATTTCAACTCCACAAGATCACCCCTTTAAACCCTAGCACCCCCTTTAAACGACGCCTTAACCACTTTAAAATTTAAACTTTTGGGTAACTTAAAATTCACACAATTTTGGGTGGCGGGATGGCCGAGCGGGCAAACGCGCTAGAAAATACTCGTTGCCACGGACAACCGGGCATATGATTGAAAACTCGAAGATAGCAAGTTCTAAACCCGGAGCACGGGGAAATTTAATAATACTCGGCATTAATCCCCCACTCTCTCACCTGGCGCGGGAAACCCCGTATAGCCTAAACGGCGAGGAAGGGGAGGATCACCACAAAAAAAAAAAAAAAAAATCACACAATTTTGCATTTTGTATTATTTTCAACTTCCAAAAAAAAACAATCCCCATCCGGAGACCCTAACGTTTACCTCCGGGTTAAAAACCTTTTACCTTAGGCGAATCCATGACTATTGGTGGTGTTTTGGTGAACTAAAAAAAAGGGCGTTAAAACCTACGTCATACCCTGCAGCAAGCCTGGGGGTCCGCTGTCATTGTTGGTCAGCGAATCCAAAGGACTTAGCCGGGGGGGAACTTCCGACCATCATCAAATCCGCCACTGCGGTGAGGCGCTCAACATACACGGTAATGAGGTATAAAAAGTTTAAGGAAATATTAATGGAAATTAATTTTCATCGTCATATTCATCTCGTCGTTTTAATGAAAGGTCTTTAGCTTTGCATTTAGGGTGTAACTACCTTACGACGATGTGCAACTAATTTTGAGATAATAAGCGGTCATGATAACTCAGCTATTCGTATATTAGGTATGATTCAATTTATTTCAGAATCTTTTCTTGAAAGCTTCTGACTTTTCTTTTCAGAAAAATCAGTGTTGATTGAAAAGGATGCATCTCGTTTGCCGCAAAGCCAATATAGTCAGTATCTTGCCACTAGAGGAGCCTGGAAAGGTGAGATTTGCGGGCCTACCCTAATCTGAACGGACCAGGCCAAGATTTAGGAGCGGTCAGCCTGGGATTACCCTCGGGATCAATGCAACAATAGTCTTCTCTCCTTGCCTGCTCTTGGGGAAGATATGTCGGTCAGAAGCGAAGGAACATTAAAAAATATATACTCATTGAATATATCCATTGAAAATGATAACATCTAGAATATACGTCTAGATACTTATATCAACTTATAAGGTAATATTTAGAGACAATGTAAACTCACAAATTCACCGATTAAAAACTAATTTGTTTGCGTTATCGACATCCGAACCAGGAGCTGGGAATAGAATCACCAATTGTACCCCATCAGAAAAAAAAAAAAAAAAAAAAAAAAAGATATATATATATATATATATATATATATAGTACTTAGTGAAAGTATGTATGAACCAAACTTTCAATAAAGAATCGGTAGTTCGCCCTGTATTGAAACAAAGAGATTCTCTATTATCAGTTTTATTTAATTTAGGTCTGGAATATTCCATTAGAGAGGTGACAGATACTGGAAAGGGTTTGAATCTGGGAGGAAGTACATCCGTGCTCGGAAATTCCGACGATTTGGTTTTGATGGCCAGGACGCGGAAACTCTAGAACGCAATACAAAAACGTAAAGAACGTTTTTTTTTTTTTCATGGTCAACAACATGGGTTGGAAATAAATACGGACATGATAAAATATATGGTTAGCCGTAGAGGTGCTAAAGATTTTGATACTATTAATGTAAAACGGAAGACGATTGAACACATAGAGAAATTTAGATATTTAGGGGCGTTGGTACCGTAAAATGGGGTGACATTATGACTAATGGGGTGACTTTGTGACAAGCCTATTTTTCAACAGTTTTTGAATTTCCCTCCGTAAAAAGAATCAGGTTAGGCAAGGTTAGTGGTACTTGTCAGTTGGTCAGTATTGTGCTACAACGGCCACGCATGGACCTCTATAACTTCTTTCATTCCATTTACCATAGTGTTATGTTTGGTGTTTTCATTTAGTTGAATCCTTGAAATAAGGCACCATGGTAAATGGAATGAAAGAAGTTATAGAGGTCCATATGTGGCCAGTATTTGTATCCATATTGTAGCACATTACTGAACATCTGACAAGTACATAGTACTCTCTGCTAAATAGATGAGAACCTTCTATACTCCTTATAGCACTTTTATCATTCTGCCATTACTGTGTTATAAATACGGCCATTAATATTGTTTTTTATTTAATTTAATTTGATTGTATATTTTATTATTTTGTTCATCTACCAACTATTACAAATTTTATAGTGTGCAGTGTTATTGGGAATCAACATTATTAAATTTTATGAAAAACGTAAATTTTAGTAAAATATAGTATGAACACAGTATGCTGAACACGATGCGAATATAAAATATATCAAAAAAGCACACTGACGTAAAATGAGACATCAATATGTTGGTACATTTTTCTTCACGTATTTGAAAAGGTAATCTACTGATTCATAGCCCATCTGAATAATAAAAAGATGTTCCATCCTAGAGAATAAGGATCTGCTGGGTAAGCAAAAAGGAACGAAAGGAAATTGCATTTTTTGCTTGACTGAGTCACTGCTGAGGGTGGCAGTCGGATCAGCAAGGTACAGCGCCTTACCCAGTTTTAGTTTCAGTATATTATCTTAAAAATGTAAATAAATCATGAAATATCTATTTTATTTTTAGTTCCATAGTAGTTAATAAATTTATTAATTAAGTATATCTGTTTAATCAGATCAAATTCATAAATTATATATAATTAGATTAATCAATATTTGAACTCTCATAGTATAACAACGCCATCGGTATATAACCCTGAAAACCTCTGATTAATCCTTTAATAAATACACAACTTTTTAGTAGTATTAATTGCTATATAAAGTGAAATCTGAAAATTTAAAAAATATTAAAACATTAAAATACCTACATGCAGCGCAGAAGCACTCTTGTTTTACAGTTTTTTTGTTTAGTAACTTTAATTTATACACAAGCTGTAGTTAATAGAATTAATAATTATCGGGATTTTCAGTCAAAACCTTTTTCTTATTTGGATAGCCTACGTTTTTAATCCAGATATGTTATATCTTCGTCAGGGCTTAAATGAAGACGAACATATGAGCAACATGTAACGTATCTATGCTACAAGATAATAATTAATTGCTTATTATTAATTAATTAATAATTATTAATTATACGGAAACCTAATCCATATCTGTTGGTATGTTTAAATGACATGGATATTTTAGAAATTTGATAATTATATAAAATATAGTAAAATTGTATGTCAGTATTTGAATGAGTAGCTGGTTAACATGATAAAGTAAAAATTCATCCTCTCCTATCTAAAAAATCATCCCATGTTAAATTCTTCTCTAAGAACAGAATAAATCAAATTTTGTTTCTCAAGAAATTAGTGAGTAAATGTTACGCTATATATTTCTTGATCCGCGGAACACGAGTGAATTATTTCGGAAGAAGTTGTGTGATTTTGACAGAAGGAGCTTGGAAGAGTAATAAAACTAGTCGTGGAGCTTATCGCCTTGCTGGAAACTTTCCCAGGGGCTACATCATTAAAGAGCCCATTTCTTTCGAGAATAAGGACAAACTAGGGGGGGGGGGGGTGCTGTGGGAACAACCTGTGGAGCATCAAACAACCCCCCCTCAACCTTAGCCCACCTCTCTGGTGTCTTAATTCTAATTTCATAATTCGAGACTCTTCTTTCTACTTACCTTTTGAAGATATAACTACTTAATTCTTCTACTGAATAAGGCTAATGTTCTTTTTTTTTTTTTTTTGTATGAAACTAGTTTCTACATTATCGTCCTATAACAAAGGATTTGTGATCCAAACAAAAAAAAAAAACAACTAAAATCTTAAAAAAAACAAATTGAATTATTTTAAATATATAAATTAGCTCCCAAGGGAGTTGGGTAAGAGGGTTCCCTCTAGTACCCCTTAGTACCCCTAACAGAATCCCAAAATAAAGTGGAATTATTTTAAGTGAGTTTTTTTCCTCTGATTTTTTTTTAATCACACATAATAATGTCTAACTTTCGACCAACGAACAAAATTCTTTCGAAACCAATTAAATCAGTCGTTTGAGAAAACCGACATGTCCAAAAAAATCGATTTTCGTTTTATTTTATTTTTGAATTCCTTGCATGTTGAGACATTCAAAAGATAGCCCAGCTAATATATCTACTTTTGTATTACTAAAAACAATATATTTGATGGGTCAGATCTTCAGTTAAATTTATCCTATAACAATACAGGTAATGAGCAAGTCCAGTATTTATTAAGGAATTTCTATTTCTTAGCGAAGGTGGTGTAAGATGGCCATAATTAATCACAATATGTCTGCAATTGCATTAGTCGTTTGAGAAATCCGAAATGTCCAAAAAAAATTGGATTTTCGTTTAATTTCATTTTTGAACTCCTTGCATGCTAAGACATGTAATTTAAGAGAAACCGGACAACCCCAGCTGATCTATCGGCCTTTATAGACCATTCAAATAATCGTTGTGATGAGAGACTCCACAAATCCATCCAATCCATACGTTTTGGAGTAAAATTTTGCTTGGCCCGTCACTGTCTAAGAAACTATAGAAGATTTGAATGTAGAACAGTAAATTTTGATCTTGCCCATTTCAACCTTATATATTCATACTTTCATTTATTTTCCATTTAGTAGACAATATATGTAAGCTTGTAAGTGTTTTGTAGAGTAATTCACAAAATGCATGGTTTGTAATCTTTGATGGTCTTCCATGATCAGAAATCCTACACCCCCCCAAAAAAAAAAACATTTATTTTTCTGATCTATCGAATAAGCATAGGTTTATCAAATCATGAAAAATTTATTCTAAGTAGGAATATGTGTCAGAGAAATTAATTTATGTCAAGGAAATATCTTAAGTAGAAACGTTTTTTTTTTTTTTTTCACTTTTCTAATTATTTGATTTTGTTAACAAATTGAGTTCTGTGGTGTTGTGGTTAGCATGGCAACCTACAATACTAAAGATCGCGGATTCAATTCCAGCGATGGCCCTAGGATTTTTTAATGGGAGTAAGAAATCCTTAGCTATGCCGTCCCTCGGATAGGACGTAAAATGGAGGTCCAGAGCCTGTACGATGCCAGGTACTCGTTAAAGATACCTATCCTAATTATACCTGGATAGGCAAAATTTAGGACTCCCACTGTAGCATCGTCCGATTAGCCTTAGTAGCATAAAAATGGACGTTAAACAAATTGAGTTTCTCAAACAACCTATTCAATTGTTTTCTAACTAATATAAACAATTTCTGATAACAAATTAAGGTACAAATTTTTTTAGATTCGTTGTTTGTCCGTGAATTCCCTTTTTTGGTTTGTTGACCATTAACATGGTCATTTTTGTCCAAGTGCATTTTGTGCAAACTTGTCTCTCTAATTCACAAAAATCATATTTTTTATCTAAGATAACAATTTCTTTAGATTTTTTTTATTGAAGGCAAATGCTATGATATTATAACACTTAAGTATATAGGTTTAAATAATTTTATTTTAAGAAAATAATAATTTACAAAGTCACACAAAGAATATAATCTCAAATAATCGATAAGGTTATAAAAAGTTTCAATTTGTAACGAGACTTTTACACAAACGTATATGATTGATCTTCAGAGCAAGACAAACTCTTCAGTCCATCGCTCCTTATATTCAGCCCGAAATAGAACTGTTTGGAAGTTTCTAAGCAAGCGTAGAAGGCACTCGAACAATCACAAACATGTTTCTTCCAACTGTTCTAACAAAATGGCTAGAACTCTTTCAAATCATATGTTTGGTGTTTTATTTCACATTACAGTATGTTTATTATTATACCCTATACCAATTTTGAAAAATGGAAGCGCGGATTCGTTGCACCCCAGATAAACATAGGGTTTTTTAAAGAGAACAAAAAATCTTTGGCTGCACCCTCCTTAAGATGGGAAGTAAAATATAGGTCCCAAGCCTGTGCGTGTCATCCCCTATCCTAATTATACCTGGATAGACGCAGTTTAAGACCGTAGCATCGCCCCATTAGCCATAGCAGCCAAGTTACGTTTGTTAAATAAAGCTTAATATTTCGAAGTAAAATTTTTGTCCAGATCTCAAGTTTTATATATTTTTAGGCAACTTTAATAAGTTTGGATTTCTTTTCTTCCTCATCCGACACCTCCCAGGAACCGTCTTCTCTTCGGGGGGGGGAGCTGACACCTCTCGATGCCTAACATCATTTTGGTATCGTATGCTTTTACAAACTTCCATCGTCAGTCGAGAGCTATTTGCCACTCCTCTGGATGGAAGTCAACTATGTACCTACGCGTTATAATTGAATCTGTAATTTTTTGTATTTCTCTTTTGAGTTGATTGTTCAGTCTCATATTTGTCTGTCCGGAGAGTTTGCCCCGATCAAGTCCTTTTCCCACTGAGGATATTAGAGGATCTAGATTTTTTACGAATATATAAAGACTCTTTACAAATAATCCCATACTAACTTATGCAGACATTTTGTATGACTGATAAGAGACGTAGAAAAAGCTAATATGCTTATAAATGGATAATATATCTAAAAGGAGCTGGATTTTAGATCCTCTTCTTTAACCCTGGGAGGGAAACATGATTTATTTGGGACATTATAGGAAACATGGGGCACTGCATTGGCAAAATTTTACCGTTGTTTTGGTGTCATTAGACTGAGGACGAACATGGCATCGGCCTTTTGAAGATGAGGTGCCGGATGTTGTGCAGTAACGCTGATACCCAGTTGCTCGCCAATGTCTTCACGTACTGTTCTTGGAATATTTGTCAGTGACATGCTGTGGGTCATCCAGGGCTTCATTAATTCTTCACCTAACATTTAGAGAAAATCTGACCTTAAATACATTTTATTAGCACCAAGAATCACATTTTCCTTAAGAATAATATATGAATTCAAGCAAGCTGTACTTACCATATGTAGAAAAAGGGGGAAGAATTTTCAGAAAAAATTGTCACAAAACAAATTTTTTTAACTAGTTTTTTTTTCCTTTTGTATCAATTTTTTTTAGTTTAGCTGGTACCTCGTTTTCGTCAGATGAATAAGAAGATTCAATTTCAGGTTGGATATACTCTTCATCACTGGCATCGGGGGAAAAATATCTGGAACAACTACATCTTTCCTAACAAATCCGTTTCAGTTTCTCATTCTGACAAGTCTTCAAACTCCTCATCACTACCATTCCCAGGTTTCATAATTTCTTTTAAAATAATATCATCATCAATTCCCAAACGATATATTTTTTTTTTCCATTTTGCAGCTGTATTAACTAACTGATTTCCAAATGACACGGGTACACTAAATGTAACACAAAAGGAAACGTGGGGGAACGCAGTGCCCCAAAACTGATATTAATACGACAAACAAACCACTTATATCAATAATTCAGCACTGACTGGTGATAGGAGATGCTTAGAAGAAAAGTAAAGGAGGGGGAAGGCACAGCGACTTGTCAGAACACGTTTAGTCAAAACAAACAATCTTACTGGGGCACTCAGTGCCCCGCGTTACCTTTCCAGGGTTAACGAACCAGATTAACCTAAACCGATAAGAGTAATTCGATAACAGTTGCAGAATGTCAAGGTTGATTGACAGGCGCTAATTGAATAATGAAAAAAAATCTATATGTTACCTTATTTCTAATATGTGTGTCTTAATAATTTTATTAGAAAAAATTTTTAATAAACTTATACAAAAACCCTGAAGATGATTAGGCAGAAGATTAGGTTATTTCTAAAAAGAAATAACATTTCAGACAAATAAGATCTTTTTTTATATTATCTGGTAGCATTTTATAAGACTCAATTTATCGGAGGTGACATAGGGGTAGTCCTTCCCCCCCCATGTTTACCGGTAAGCTACGTTTAACCCCCCCCCCCCCCCCCAAAGCTTATAAAAATGTATTAGGGGCCTTCAGGTCTTATGTTTGTAGCACCACTGTTCCTTTGTGGGCTATTTCCGATTGCCTTAGTTTGTAGCACCTTGTTATCTACTTCATCGCACCCCTCTTCGCATTTTTGCTAAGGGGTTTGTTTTAAAAAAAATCATCTTCTATTGTTAGACACCGTCCCTCCCACCCGCCGGTGATTTGGTCGAAATTAGAAACCAACATTAACTAATAGTTACTTTCAAATAACAAGATTTTTATTTTGAGATAGGATGAATTATTTCTTTGTTAGTTAACAATGTGCCAAAATTAAATTTAAAATTAAACATACTTTACAACAACACCTCCATAAACTAAACGACTGATGTAAATTATAGAAAATTCGACTAAATCATGAAAAACCAAAACACATAAGGTTCACTCTTCGAAAAAATACTTGCCCTCCAATTTATGTAGACAATTTTTAAATTTCTCAAACTGATACCGTACATTACCTTGGTCTTAATTTTGACAGAAGGATGACATTGGGCTCGCATGATAAGATGAAACGAAAAATCCTTAAAAAACGACTCAACCTACTTTACTCACTCTTTCTTCTTTATAACTTCAAATCTCGGACTGAGACAAAATACATATTCACACTTCCTGAAACCAATATGGACATACTATTCACAGATATACGGTACAGCCAAAAAGACCCACTTACAAAGAATTCAGATCTTTCAATAAAACAATTAAAGACTCTCATGGTACGTTACCAACATACCCTATATACTGACTTACAAATGCAAACAGTAGACCAACATATAAAGACACTTTACAAACGTTTCCATGCACACTTATACAGTCATCTCTACCAACTGATTAGAGGCATGGCAACAGCAGATATGCCAATAAATAGGAGATTAAAAAGGCGCTGGATGAGAGATCTCCTACGTTAAAAATCCAGATTACCTAAAACAGGCCAGGGAAGAGGTACTGCTGGGTGCATTCCTTCCCCATGCCTGCCATGCCCTTATTTCAATAGCACAGCGCACATTTGCTAATTGTCGATGTTTGTTGACAGGCGCAAATTGAAAAATAAAGCAAAAAAAAAAATAAAAATAAATAAAATAAAAAATCAATCTATGATACAATAAATATTTATTCATAATAAATATGAAACAGTCAAATGAGTAATTCGTGATCATTATATCCTTTTGATATTAGCGATCCACATATTTGAACTTATTCAAAATTCAGGTATTCAATACCTCCTTATTTTTCCCCTCTGAAAAAGGCTGTTCTCCTCTAATTTAAAACTGCGCCAATGATTTTAGAATAATTATAATTGTAGATTATTTTCGCCAGCTGAGAGGAATGTATGCTTATATTGACCCAGGAACTTAAGCCAACCAGTGACGAAAACGATGTTAACATACTTAACTTAAGTTGAGCTGGTCTCACCTTGAAAGCAAAGAGTTAGGCCTGAATTACACCTGCCGAGTACTGGGCCGAGACAGTGCACTCGGCCGAGTGCTCGGTTAATGTAATCAGCAAAGTCAGTACTGGGCCTAGTAGCAGGCGAGTGATCTGGGCGAGGCAGTGGATAGGAGGCTGTTCTATTCTCTCGGCCGAGTTAATACCCCCACCACCGGCCCACTCTACTCGGCACACCACTCGGTCGGTGTGATCAGTCAAAATGAAGTAAACATAGTAGTAAATTTTATCACCCGTCTCAATCTTTTGAGATTTATTAATTTATAATGTTCAAAATGGCTAAATGGAGCTCTGAAACAACAATTAAATTTATACAAAGTATAAATCCCACGAATGCCTCTGGAATTTCTAATCAGCAACCTATAAAACAAGCAAATTCGTCAAGCGATCGCTTATATCAAGTTAGTAACAGCGATGAATTTACCTGACTTTGGTGTACCAGAGGTAAAAAATAAAATTAAAAAATTGAGGCTAATATAAACCATAAAAAGAAAAAAAAATTATGATTCTAAAAAATCTGGTTGTGGATTATCTTTAGTTTACGACTCCTGTGTAAAATGGCCCCAGGAATTGGAATCTACCATGGGAATCGGGTACAAGAGGAAAACACAAAAAATTATTTGAAATATTTAAACATTTTTTTTAAATCTATGAACTTAAAAATTAATTGCAGATATAATCAAATTGCAACATTTCTTAAAAACTTTCTTGATTTGTATTATTTGCCTCCTACTCGGAACCATGTTTCACGAAGATATAAACACAATGCACTGACTCGCCCGCTGTCTCCTCCACGTGTAATCACCCCAATCCTCAATATTTTGCTCGGCCGAGTGACAGAGCGAGCTACTTGGCCCAGCTACTCGGTTGGTGTAATTCAGGCTTTAGGGTGAGCCAACCGTGGCAGACCTCCGAGTCTTTATATGTTGTTCATAGTGCATTTGGTTTTCATTTATTTTTATTTTTTTTAATGGGAAATGAAATTGAAGAAATACAGCATATACATAATTGTTTTACCAGATAAGTATAAAAATATTCAAACAAGGATGTATTCCACAGTATTGATTAATCTTTACTTTTATTAACTTTCCCTGAGGAGAGGAAGTTTTAAAAGGAAAAATATAACTTTCCCTTTCTTGTTAGCGTTGTTTTCTTTCAATAAGAGAGGAATATTGTTAAAAAGATGGAACAATTGTCGATAAGAACAAGTTTAGGGAATAAGTTAGGAGAGCGCGGGGCAGCCAGGGACTGCGGTCCCCTAACCCGATTTGGGATCGCCCGCCCCTTGACAGTTATTCTCTCCCGACCCTCAGCTGCTCTTTATGCAGGTCCTCGTCGGGATTGTCTGTCAACCAATTCCTTCCAACTTTTGCAACGACCCCAAAGTGGTCGTCCCTAGGGCTACTCAACTGTCAAATAATTTTATCAGATAAATTCATTACAGATTAGATATTTTCGCCTTCTATCTCCTTAATAACATCTGATTTAATTGTTTGTGTAAATATAATCCTGATTATATTTTTCGGGTCCGATATGCTATGACAGCATAAAGTGACGTTGAATAAACATACGTATTGAATGAAATTGATTACTTACTCAGAGTTACTGACTACGTTGCAGGAGCTCTAGAACAAAAACTGGAGTATTTTTGGACGTTGCTCAGACTATTGGCAAAGTCTGGCACCAGAGTCTTCTCTTTAAATTCAAGACCATACTGCAGTTCACTTATTATCTTATCCTTCAATCTTTTCTCTACGATAAATTTTTCTTAGTCTTACAGGGTTTGGAAATTTCTTCAATTTATCTAATCTTGACGGGAGTACCCCAAGGCTTAATACTAGCACCCTTAATCTATATCGTTTACACTCACAACATACCTATTAACAACGAGACATTGACTGCAACTTCTGCTGATGATAAAGCAATTATCACTTCAGGATGTAACATAGGTTTCATTGATATTATAACATCACTTACACAAATTACACAACAGGTTTCAACTGTTGAAAATTAAACTCAACTATGAGAAATCAAAATACATTACATTTATTCTTAGAAAACATACCGCCCCCCCCCCCCCACACCCCGTTTATATTGACAACAACCGAATTCCACAGATGGACTCAGTAAATTATCTGGGAATCCTTTTCGTCAGAAAAATGACATGGGGCCCACATGTTAAAGTGAAAATAAGAACTCTTGACAAAAGTCTCAAATTTCGTTATCCACTATTTTTTAGATAGTCAAACCTAAAACTAAAACCAAAACTAAATACGTACACTTACTTAATCAAGCCCATGTAGAAATATTCCTCACAGATATTCGGCATTGCTAAAAAGACTCACAAATCTTCAAACGTTTCGGTTTACAAAAGATTTTTTATTAATCTGAACGGATATCAAACAGTTTAATTAGAAATATGGCTAAAATATGCATGGATATGAGAAGACTAAAAAGGCGATGGATGAGAGATCTGCTCTCTTAGATAGCCGAGGTAATTGGCTCAAGCCAGGAATGCTGCTGGGTGCTTTCCCTCCTTATACCTGACATGTCATTATTTCCTACTACCGCCATCTCATACGCTGTTTGTCCGCAATTTGCTGACAGGTGCGAATAATTAACTGAAGAGCAAAAAAAAATATACTTCTCATATTACGTGTGAGGAGGTTAATAAATTATCTAGCTATACCAAACAAACTACAGTTTTTATAGATGAGATTTTATTTGTCATTAAATAAGAAGCGATAAATTTCAGTATTTTTTTTTCATATAAAAAAATACGCAAATTAGCTTTGATCAATATTCATTGGCAATGTTGGTATGCTTTAACTAATAACTGATAGAGCAAAATGCATCTTACATATATTCATTTATTTTGACTACCCTATTAATAAATAATATATACCGACTATCTTTCAGGTTTCCCCGCTAAAATGCGAAATGACAAAAAGTGATAAATAAAAACGTCAAAACGTGTTAGATGTTTCTTCCGCTTCCCCTTTCCTTTGTTTTATAAGTGACAAAGGGGTCAAAGGAATTCCGGGGTCCAAATTTGTCCCTGAAAGCTGCAGACCGTGAACAGAAGCTCCAAGATTTATTTTATAAAAAAAAGGGGGGGGGGGGACTTCTCGCTGGAATATTTTGCGACCGAACTGACCGTAGCTTTAACACCATTTTCTCATTTGTGAAACCTTTTGTTTTACGGCTGGTTAGGTCACAACTCGCTCACATTTGATGACCAAGAGATTAATGGGGCTTTGTCCTGCAAACGATTTTATACTTTTATTTTCACCCTCTCTCTACGAAATCTTTAAACTTGATTGGGTACCACCTACCTGTGGGAATTAAAATTATGGAAGAGAATTTTTTTTTCGGTGGTAGATTCTCATTTACAATTTCTAGGAACGAAGTTAGCGAATATGCAGTCAACAAATTTATTTTCTGCAGAAATGAAATTGTTTCAATAATATTTAGTAGATAAAGAAGTAAATATAATAAAAAAAATAAAATAAAATTTATATATATATATACCCACATTAAATTCAAATTAAAATTCAACATAATTCTATGAACAGATTAAAAACACCTAAATAATCCTTTAGTGGTGTAATCTGTGAATTTTTTTTTTAATCTGAAATTGTTGTTTTTTTTTTTTTTTTTCACAAATCGTCTAAAGTGCTGAAAGTTGTTTGTTACTTCAGTATTACCATTTTAATAAATATTTATATTATTACGATAATAATTTATATGGTAAATCTTTATTGATTAGAGGCTAGACAGATATTAGTCAATTTTTTTTGTGATCCTTTATTTTACCTCAACTTTTACAATTTTTGTTCAACGTTTCGGCACTCACGTCATTATCAATATGAACATCTATGACCAGAAAATATTTTCAATAAAATAGGCTGAGTGCCCTTTTCATAAAAATTAAAAAAAATTTTTACTTGTTAAAAACTATTTTCCTTTCTTCTCAAACTTTAAAGTCAATTCATTCTAGTTCATCTACCTTACACTTCTCGCTTTCTTCCAGCGATAACTTTGTATAGGTTTAAGGCAGCGTTACCAGCCTTCAGATAAGGAATACCTTTTCAGGGATCTTAATTCAAGTTCATGGTCTCAATAACCTCATAGGCGGTATTTCCAGGACACTACCGCATTTTCAGGTAACACTGAGTACTCACTCAGTGTTACCTTATATACTCATATCCATTTATTTTAATATATTTAACCTGATAAGATTGTAAAAATATTCTCCCGGCCTGGCAGCATCCATAATACACAGCAATATATAATATTCCACATCTGTGATATTATATGTATAACAGCTTATAGACTTAGAATAAAAAATTTAAAAATCTGTTAAACTTTTCCTGAAAATTATCCTAATAAGGAATACGTGATCCATGAAGCATTCCCTAGGTCCACAAATCAGTGCCTTCACGTCATGAGCACTATCAGCGCACTCACTGAGTTAGTCAACTTGGAAGAGACAGAGAGAGTTGGAAACTACGGGGAATAATTCAAGGCTCGTTATTAGGATGCCACTAAGCTCTGAATTATACATCTCCTCTTCTAGGACTGACAAATTAAGTAATCATTAGTTCTCTGCTAGCTGGCTTCTCTACGTTCTACGCCTGGTTCTCCATATTTGCCAATCTTAATTTCGGACGGTAAGAGTTGTTGGGATGTCTTCAAGGAAAACTAAGTTAAGAATTAGGAACCCTTAACTAACAAGGAGCAAGGCCAGTCTCCCACGGATTTTGATGAAATTTTGTTTGTAGGAACCTGGTTTTTGTATCGAGAAATCTATTCAAAGGTTTTATACCCCTTGAAGACGGTGACAAAGTGATATTTTTCGTTTTTATTTAATAAATGGTTTTGTAGGTGCTGAATTGTAATGTTATGTCATTTTTTCAATAAATGAATGTATAAGGTAGTTTTCTTGAAGATCTGAAATTCGTTTCAAATTTTTTTTGACATAGCCAGCAAAGTCTGCTGTAAATATGTAGTTGAACTACTATAAATCCCCAGAAATCTACATCTAAAAAAAATATAATTTTGGTGTCTATATCATTTTTCAATAAGTCTACAACACTATAATCAAACCCGTGCTGTTTTATGGGTGCGAAACTTGGACATTGATCAGCACCTTACAAGCAAGAATCGAAAGATTCGAACGGAAGGTGCTTAGGAAAATTGTAGGCCCGAAGTGGGATAATGAGCTGGGACTCTGGAGAAGAAAGACTAAAGAAGAGATAATAGGGGAATCCCAACAATCGATAGCGCACGATATGAAAGCTAAGAGGTTAAAATGAACTTATGGGCGACACCGTGGCAAGAAGCAACTCGTCAGGCTCCCTCAACATGACGAATGCAGCAGTGGTCGGTGACCGACCACGATGGAGACCCAGAACGAGATGGGCTGACATAATCAAAAAGGAAGCCACCGAACATCGAGTGGTGAATTGGAAAGCCATCGCCCAAGATAGACAGAGGTGGAAGAGGCTAGTGGAGGCGGCTAAAGATCTTCACGAACAGAAAAGAATTAAGAGCAAAAGGACTCCTTAAAGGCTCAATGCCAAAACCACCGATAACTGCCTTCCGTCAGTATAACCGATAACATATCTATCCATCGACCCAAACTCTAGTTGAGTGATATCGTCATTTCAGTCATATCGTCGTCACCAAGTTAAATTAAGTAATATGCATAGGTTTTTAGCTGCGCATTCGTTAATTTAGAATGGTGACAACGATATGTTCATGACGTGTAACCGCCTAAACTCACATGTATATTTGTTTATTTGAAAAATCTTAAAGAGATTCATCACTTACTGGAAGCCTTTACATTTTACTTTCTCAGAGTTAACAATGTAATTGTTTAGTATTTTTTTCTGTTTTGAACAAAGAACATTACACACAAAAATTAACAAGGCTATAACTACATGTCCAAAACTGAAAATCAACAACAATAGAGCGCAAAGTCTTTAACGTGCAATTCAATGTAAATTAATGTGACAACCTAAAAAATTCAAAAACCGACAACAAAAACACAGTAACGAAAAAACAGTAAAACAATTTCCGATATTTAAACATGGCCCAATAAAGAGCACGGTTTGTTTTCTGGTTGCTTTATGTTTTGGACTCCAAATAAGACATCAAACATTTTTTTGCACTAAAGTGGCCAACATTTTTTTAGTCTTGAGTTAACCTACTTTAGGTTTTTTTCTCCTTCTTTTCCTATTATTCCTTAGTTAGCAATCAACATAAAATCATTAAAGAATAGAATGTACCCAAACCTGGCTATATGCCAATTAAACGAGATTAATCAAAATCTCCTTCGAAAGTTCAGTAAAGTTTTTTATCAGGAATTTCCTAGTATAAATGGCATTACGTTATGCAAATTGATGGATTTGTCATTGTAGTTTCTATTATTCTGAGCATTCAAATGGATCTTAATTTGTTAAAACGTTAACTTTTATTTTTATTTTTTTTTTTTTTCAAATCCCCTTAATAAATTTATGTGTTAACTTTAAAAAAAAATGTTGACTTGTAAAACAGTTTCAAATTTACCTATGGTGCCCAGATAATTTAAATGGGACTGCGCTCTCTAATAAGACCGGTATATTTTTTATGTTGTTTTACACACATCCCGTACCCAATGACGGGCTCGAATGTTAAGGATATATAAAAAAAGTTGTAGATTATTGGTGGAACTAATTTCAACATATAAATATCATGTAGGAAATAATTACTTATTTATGACTCCTTTCCTCGTATTGTGCCCAACGAACACTCACACTTTTTTTTTACGTTTTCTCAAACAGCGTTATTTTGGACGTCTTGAACCAATGCCCTCATGATCAGATTACATATATGCTTTTATTACTAGTTATTTTATAAATATATATCTTAATATACAAAAAAATAAATAAATAAATAACAACAAAAAACAGAAAGGCATAAGTATTACATCTTTTGTATTGTTTATTTACATTTTTCTTGCATTGACTATATGATGTTAGCAAAATCCTATTTTTAATTATTTGTCAAATTATATATACATCATAGCAGCATAAAATCGATTCCTCTAATCTTTAGAGATGAGTCAACTATCAGAATGTAGTGTGTCTGATAATTGAAGCGATGTCTGTCTAATTTGGTCGTTCGCTTATTGTCTATCTGAGATAATATCCAATTAGCTTACCATTCAACGATATTCTATGCTTCAATGCTCTGTGCTTCATGTTAAGACCGGCATCGAACAAGGGAATCTCGTAATGCTCTATTCTGCGAATACATCATGCTTTGTTACAGCATTATACATTTATTAACGATATACTTATTAAATATTTCCCAGTTAAACAAATACACATATAAATTATTCAAATGTTGCATAAAAAGCCTAGGGAATAAAAAAAAAAAATAGTGGCAGTCAAGATGTAAGAGTTTACCAAAACGTAAGAACTTCTTTCATGCTTTTTCAATTCTCATAGGACTATTCATTAATTTTCCGTTCCATAATTACTAAATCTTAGAATTAATCTGGCTATTAAAAAATAAGTTATAATTTTTTCTCTTAAGATAACAATACTTTTAGAAATAGTTTTGGGCTAGGTCTTCAAAACTATTCATGCTAGAAAGCTGGAACTTTTTTTTTTTTTCATATAACAAAATAAAAAAATATACCGGTCATACTTATTTATTTTTAATTAATTATTATTTGCTCAATGGAGACCGCTGGTATGGGTTGACCCAAAGGTACAGCTGGGGCAGAGGTGGAAAAAAAAAAATAAAAAAAAAAAACCAGTCGCTGCAGCATTTACTTTTTACTTTCACTTACCTATATATGATAAATATAGTAAGGGAAAATATTGCCATCATGAAACATTTCGACCTTTTTTGATTTTTATAAAAAACAGATATATTATTCTACGATATAATGGCTACAGGTATGAACATTTTCGAAGGGATGAACCTATGGGTTCACAGATAAAAAATTATTATAAAAAACGTCATTTCCTTTAGCTTTTCTATCCTTTATACATTATATGTGTGTATGTAATGTACATTACCATTATATTCCATTATTTCCATTCTATGTATATCTCCTTTCCTTTAGACATTATCGAAAAAGAGGTTTTTTATTTATTTTACTAAACATATTCTTTTAAGGTTAAGGTAATGTAGTATATCAAATAAAAGCGCGCAGAATACTAAAAAATGGTACACCTTGTACAGATTTCTAGCTCTAATAGATTTTTAGATAAAACCGAAAAACTGTATGAAAAACGCACCGTTCTCTCAAAAACTATCCAAAAAAATCTGAAATCTCGTACTTATCTTTGATGCTTTTGCTCGTACTTTATATTGATTCTTGCAACAAATAATCAAAATATATAAAAATCCAAAATCTAAAGGTTCAGACCCTCGTTGCTTTGATATGAAATGATCCTGTACTCTTCTTCATCGCCATCCATTCTCCTTCATAGTCTAGCACTTGCCCAAAATAGACACAACTTTCTCCAGCAGTTCGGACATATAAGAAGCTTTCGATATCCACAACATCGGAGGCATAATTAGTATTGAAGCACACTATATTTTTGTTATCCCCCCCCTTACCCGCAATTTAGGGTATACGGTGTTTTTTCCGAACACGTGGAGAGGGTGTCGTCCCCTGGCTCCGGATTTTGAGCTAGCTATCTTCGGGATATCAATCATGCGTTGTCGTGGGCAAAACGTATTTGCTATCGCGTTAGCCTACGCCGCCATCTCGCCACCATTAAATAAAGCACTGTTTTTATTATACTGAATTTCTTTTACCCCCATTGAAACCGCAAGTATACCGTTAATCCCCTTTTACATCCGATTATGTAACAACTTCAATAACTATGGCTAGCCCTCCTATATTTTTGATACTGGGTACGCCCAGTCGCAATGCTTTGCTTTTTATCTAAATTCTGATTTTGCCTCCACCTCAGACCCCTCCTCCCTTCATCAAACGTCATGGTAGGAGCTAGTCGCTAATTGGGTTGTAGCTATTAGGAAGGAAATTGCATTATGTATGAATTGCCATAAGATGGAGGAGGGGGGGGGGGGTACATAAGTAGGGGTAGTAATGCACTAATGAAGAGGTTCCAGTCGGATAGCTAATTCTCCTTGAGTGGGGCTCCAGGACTAACTTTGTTTCTCCTCACTTTCCAGAAGCTTTACACGGCTCCAGGCCTCTAGAAACAAATGAGAATAACTTTTTATTTTTTTTATTTTTACCTCTTTAAACAAATCCGATGTATTTTTGTTTTTAGTTGAAGTTTTAGAATCCCAATCGAGTGGTCCTAGGTATCGAGGCGGGAGGATGTGCTTGTAACAGTAATTTGAGTCATTAGTTTTCTTGAATTAAGTAGGCATCCGTTCTGATTATTATGAAAAAATATAACTAAAAAAAGTTTTTTTCCCCCATAATATTCAAAACAGATGTCAATTTAATTTAAACTAATTCATTGCTCTGAAAAGAGCATGATAGATAAGAAAAGAGCATTATAGATAAAGTCTATAATAATAAAGAAATAATATCAGATTAAAAGACATTTATCTCTATCACATAGCGTGTGCCAAGTGTTCCACAATAAATAGTAAATAAGACTTTAGATAAATAAATAAAAAAAAATACTATAAATACCAAGATAATATAAATGTAAAAATATATCATAAATACATTTAAGTTCGATTAGAGAACTTATGCATAGGTGATCAATTTTACGCATATTATCCATTAATTAATAGATTCCCTATAGTGAAATAATGAAAAGATTTCCACAAGTTTCATTTTATTACAATTTATTTTTTTAATTTTAAAAGTCTACTATAAAGTCTTTTGTTGCAAAATTAACGAAATAAAATGTCTACTTTATCCTTTTGCTTTTAAATAATATAATAAAATACATCACAGTGGACAAAATCTAAAACCAATTGCATTTATAAAAATATCTTACTTAATTAATATCTTGATAAGAATAACACTATTTAAATGAAAAGATGAAGTTACCCTTTTCTACTAGCATCTGGTGTCTAAACTAAACTAATATATCTAATATTATAAATAATAATGATTATTTGTTTATTGTATAAGCGATTATTTTTATTATTATTATTTTTTTTTTGTAAAAAAACAACAGATGACAGATGTTTATGTCCTGTTAAAAACAAAATAAACAGTGCATAATCATCTAGCTGCTATGGCTAATGTGAAACAAAAACATCCAGCATAGTTATTACAATAATAATTACACCCAATGCTTATGCTCTGAAAAAATAAATTGCCCGTAAACTTAGATTGCCTTTAAAATATATATAAATATATAAAAAACCTAAAAGCCCATTCTCTTGCACCCTAGCAGCAGATTTCCGGAGACAGCTCAGCACTCCATCGTGGACCGCACCGCACCGCCTTTGAGCCACTGAGGGCCAATCTCCTGCGGGAAACTGGACCTACGTCCTTACAGAGAAAGATTTGAAGAGTCGAGGACCACTATCAACCTAAACATAGTCATGAATAAAGCTCGGAAAAGTAATGTGCATTAAAAATTTGAAAAGGTGCAATAAAAACTTCAAAACGGGCAATAAAAATTATAATTAAATCATGCATTTTATTATTTTTGTGAACAAAAACAGATACTTTGGGGAAAAAATAAATATCGGAGAGAAAATTGAAATAGAAAACTTTTATTGGTAATTCAGAACAACGCGACTCAAACTAAAACACCCCATTAGGCCTAATTTAGATGCGTAGTTTGAGTCGCGTTGTTTATATTACCAATATAAAGATGCAATTGCACGGCAATCTCAACTCTACTCATGAATCCTTATTAGCTTCTATACAAGTATATTATTATAAATAAATATTACCTCTCCTAAAAATATCCCAATACATATTAAAAAAGGTTTCCCATCAAGAATGTGTAATATGTTTAAATAGGATGTAAAATATTTTATTGAAGGAAAAACACATTTATTATTTAATTAACGAGAGCGGGAATCCTATCCTACATTATACTGAAATAAACGAGGAAAAAGCGTTTCACTTTGAAATATAGATGGCATTTTCCCCGTAGGATACAAATTTTAAAAGTGAATTTGTAACAAATCAATGTTTCCTGCAGACAGCAGAGTTAATACTTCCTGCTGGCCCTTTTCGGAATACCTTTCAATCTTCATTTTAACAATTTTATCATGTCATTGAGAGCCGAAAAATAATGATCTTTTCCTTCATAAAAAAGAAATGATATTATATTAATAATTAATCACACATAGCCTCAAATAGTAAGGTAGAAAAAAAAATGAAAAAGAGACCTAAATATATGTTAGAATAAATCATAAACTATTTAAGATGGAGCTAAATCCACTATTCTGTCCAAAGTTAGACCGATTTAGATATTGTCTGGCATTTTTTTTTTTTTTTTTTTATCATTATTGAAATTTACAACTTTATTTACAAATGAAACTTTAATTTGACGTGATAAAATAAAATAAGATAATGTACGAAAAAGTATATAGAGAAACTATCCACTGTTAGTACTGAACTAATATTATGTAATTTCAAAGATCACGAGGCCATCTTTTTTTTAGTCGCCTTGGAGGAAGCGAGGGTGGATACAAGTCGGCTAGGATGGGTGTGAAGTTTACTATGAACGGACTGGTATCTGGATCGGGCTAAATCGGCGAACTATGGAACATTAAAGTCTTTGTGGGTTACTTTATTTGTTACAAAACAAGCAACATTAAGGATTTTGGATTTTAAGGAATGAATACGAGAGGAATTAGAAGGTTTGGTGAAGCCCCAAAGGTCGATTCCGTAAGCCCAAATAGATCATATGACTGTCATATTATGGAGCCTTTTGTAATAGGTTGGTAGTATTGAGCGTTTTTGCCGTATGTGCTTTATTAACTTGCATTAAAATACATCTGCGCAATTAAAATACTTGTTGCATCAACCGTCCATAAAAGAAATTGATGAGGTTTTAATGTCACTTTATGTCACTAAGGCTAATCGGATGAAGCTACAGTGGGAGTTCTGAATTTTGTCTATTATGGTATAATTAGGATAGGGTTATTTAACGAGTACCTGACATCGTACAGGCTCGGGACGTTTCACTTCCTTTCCGATGGACGGCATGGATTTTTTACCCCAAAAAAATCCTAGGGCCACCTCGGGATGCGAACCCCCGAACTTTAGTATTGTAAGTTTCTATGCTAACCACTACACCACGGTGACCCCATTAATGAGGTAAACAGAGCATTCCTCCGTAGATGTTAAATATTTGAGTAAAGTAAATGGACAATTTTAAAATAAAATAACACAATTAAATTATTGCAATCATTAACTATGTCTACTACTAAAGATTACATGATCCTCTGTACGGTCTCGTATGATAATAATAATAATAATAACAATGTCTTTTTATTGAACATACAAATTACAAATTACATTATCGATATGTACTCTTTGTCAACGACCATCAGAGGTTGAGAAAGCGGGACATATCATATTAACTAATTTAGACCTAGCCATAATATAATAACTGTAACAGTGAATGTGTGTGAATATAAATTATCAACCCGAGTACAATATTCTTTACAATATAATCAAACGATATTAACAATCAAACAGGTAAACAATAGACAAACAAATAAATACAGAATAAGTAAGTACAGTAATAAATATTACTAATTCAAATACTTTTAATATTATGATTCATCTTTTAAATTTGATACTCAAAATATATTAATTAATCAATATAATATAAAAATAAGTAAATCAAATGGTCCCAACAATATATAAGGTCTCGTATATATGGGAGAGAAACACTTAATGCCACATAACGATGGTACATATGAGGTCTTGGCCTCACACCCCATTCCCACCGACCCAAATAATCCTCTTATAACTAACACGTTGAACTTTAGAGTAACGCAGCTTAAACTTTTACCCAAATAGCAACATATTTTAAATTATAAGTTTTGCTTTCAAACTTTCGGGAATCTGATTATTGGAGGATTTACGTGGCACGTGTTCAGATTAATACAATAACAAGAAATTTTGAACTTTAACAAAAATTTTAAAGACGTTATTGAGCAGCTTATCTCAAAATATTTCGAGCAAGGATTACCAAAGGGGGAGGGGGTTCTGGGAGCCCATTAATATTTCTTCACCCTGTTTTTCACCTTAATTATTAAATAAAAAAACTTTAAAAATGTTAATTGTCCAATTTTGTAAAACAGTGAAAATTCGCATCTTCCATTTTGATATAAATATATTGTTCTATACCTCTAGCCTCTTAAAATGTCTAATAAAAACTGCCCATCTTTTTTAAGTATCTACCAAAAATTTTAAATTTGTATTATTGTAGTCAGTCAATGAAGTAATAAAAAAAGCTAAATTCTTCCATTTCTGTTTCTTATCCAAATTTAGTTATTTAGGTCATTTAATTCATATTCGAATAAAGAACCTGCCTCGAATGAGAGATTTAAGAAGACTACCAAACCAGTAATATTTATAAATTTTCATATCCGTAGAACATGAATTACATAATTTCAATAATTTTAAATCTAAAAAGCAGAAAAATAAATTTGCAAGTTATACGCATTCTGAAGAAATAGAAATTTTTATATTTTCTAAAATAAAAGTTTTATATGTGATACATTAGTCATAAGTAATGAATCATTAATAGTAATAATTGTGTTTTATATTCATAAGATATTTCCCTTTTTTATTTTGCTGATTTCTGCATAAATCTTCAGACATCAACGCTTAGGTTTTTTTTAATTTTAATATGAAGATATGGATTTTTACTAACAAATGTTACTTCGTAATAGGCATGAAATAGATGAATAAACAAAATAATTAATTAGCAAATATAATAAATCGAAAAATCATAAGCAAAGTATTCATGCATCTGTTACAAAAATTGTTTTATTTATATATTAAGACGACACACTACAAAATTGATCCAATTCACAAAAGTTGAAAAATAATTAAGAGATGGTTTGAAAAGGAGTTAGTATTTTAACGTTTTTAACTGAAAAAGAAACTGAAAAAAATCTGGTACGATGCGCGAAACACACAACTTTCACTTACCAACCTATTTGGGATGGAAACCGGCGTGTTTTGATAATTTTGTAAACCAAATATTTAGAAAAGTCACAGAGTATTGCTATATCCCCACTTATTTACTTTTTTTTTGTTTGTTATTCTCCATGAGGTATTGATTATTATAATTATTGCAAAACTTGAAAGTCTTCAGTAATTTTGGAATCGCTATTATTTATTTCTTTTTTTGAGAGGAAAAAATCCTAATTTAATCAATAGTCGAGTTATTTTTACTGTTTTTTCTGGGAGTTTCTTTCTGTAAATATATCTTGAAGGTTTATTTACGTTTCATAGTAAATTAAAACTAGATTTTAAAGGATTTTTTCGTGGCTGACTTTTGCAGTGATTCGAAACTATTAACCATTGAAACTATTTTGTAGCTTTCATTTTGCCATAATTTCCCACAGACATAATGTAGATAATAATACAAAAAAAAAAAAAAAAATAGAAATTAAGAAATGATATCGTAATGCATTTTATGATAATGAGACCCTCAATCGATACGGGGGATCATGGAACAAAGGTCGCTTGTGTGATTGAAACTGGGAAATTACTTGAACTGCAAATCAATAAATCCCATTATCCGGCCAACTGTGGTAACTCGGTGCATTTCAACCAGGAATCATGTCATAGTACGTGCACTTAAATCATTTTAGTCAATTACCATAGGATAAGAAACAATGGTTAATTTTAAAGTGATTAAACAGGAGGAAAACTATTTGGTAAGTTAAGAAAAAAATAAAAATTCGTTCGGATATAAATAGAATTCAGCTATTAGTGATAATAGATATTTATTATATGTACATGTACAAATAGTTTATAAATACGGCAATAAGATTCCAAAAAAAAACAGGATATCAATGGAATGTCTTTTCGTGATAGTTTTCGCTCACCACATTCCCGTAAAAGCTTCATAAAGGTGCTAAACATTTAATTCTGTACATTTGGCATTTTAATTCAGCATAAGAAGCTAATGTGAACGATAAAAATCTTTAGAGGTGTGTAATGATAAACTATTTTCTTTAAGATAGGTTGATAAATTCTCAGGATTTTTAGTCAAAAGTATGGTATATTATTTAATATATTTTAGTATATTGTTATGATTGTTATTATACCATCTATATTGTTACTTTTTACAACTTACAACTACAAACCTACTTTTTTAATTTTATTTTAAACTTAGTTTTCATGTAGCCTCTCACTTCAAAAGCTTTGGGCTTCCCCAACTAAACCTTTTTAAGTCGGCAAACTAACCCCTATTACCACTCACCTTAAAATTTTTCACCTACTCTGTATTATTGTGGACTCAAAAAGGTAAATATCAGATTTTATTTTACCACGTTACTCAGTTATTTATTAAAATTTTTATATTTATTTTTACTATCTTTTATAAAAATAATTACTGGCTGTTCCGTGCAAAGCATTCACACTCTAAACTACTTAAATCTCACTCAATTAAAGTACCTGCAAACCGTTTATTTAGTATCGTATAGTGCGCATTGGTTTTTGCTTGTAACCCGCAAACGACGTCAACAATCCGAAAAGTGTATATGTAGAATAAAGAATGTTCATCTGGATAGATTGAAAAAAAATACACCTGCGAAAAAGCCCTGCGACCATTTTAACGTTTTTCGCTGGGAATTGTAATTTTTCGCTTACAACTCGCAAACGAAGGGGTTGATCGAACAAATGTATATGACCGAAATCGTTCTCCTTGAAAACCTGAAAAGATTGAGACAATTTAGAAATTTCTACGACCATTTTGATTTTCAAGAACCGCGGTTTTGGGTTCGAACTCGCAATCGAAGGCGAAATGAGATATTTGTATATTTTTCCGGTGTAGGGGTTAAGGAAAGACTTAAAATGATGGCACATTCATGAAATTTGATGAAGTATTAAGGAAGTTATACCCATGTCATGCAAACATATCATTAGCTGAATTTATTTCTTTTTGTTACTATCTATAATAATAATATCTTCTCCTATACATGCTGCTCATATATTTGTCTTCATTTTAGCCCTGACGAAAACCCACATGTTTGGATTAAAACTTAGGCTCTCCAAATAAAAAGCTTTTGACTGGAAATCCTGATAATTTGATACGATACCTAAATGGTCCTGGATGTTCCGTTATATTAAAGTTCCTTATACAATTTTTCTGATTGTCCCAGTTCTGGCGGCCATACTCCTTATAAGTATATTTTCCCCGAGATGTTTTTAGTGATATTACCATCATGTAAATACATAATAGAAAACTCATTTTGGTAAAACGACGAATGCGTAAAAAAAAAAAAAAGATATATCTATATATATACCGTAAAACGAGGTGACTTTGTGACTAAGGGGGTGGCTTGTTGACAAGCCTATTTTTCTACAGTTTTTGAATTTCCCTCCTTAAAAAGAATCAGGTTAGGCAATTCAGTGTACTTGTCAGTTGGTCAGTAATGTGCTGCAACCTACTGGCCACATATAACTTCTTTCATTCCATTTACCATGATGCTTTATTTCATATATGCTTGATTGTTTTCATTTACTTAAAAATTTGAAATAAAGCGCCATGATAAATGGAATGAAAGAAGTTATATGTGGCCAGTAGGTTGCAGCACATTAGGGGAGAGCGGGGTTGGTTGGCATAGGGGGTAGGTTGGCCATCAGCTTATAGTTTCCGTCACACCTGTTGTGAAGGCCCCACCATTGTATCATGTCATCCGCTCGACTTCGGGAGTCTGGTCATGAGTATTCAATCCGAAGCTAACAGTGTAGAGAAGAGTGTGCTTCAATGATTGATTTTACAACATGTAAGTAAATTTTTATATTTTCAGTAAATTTGGTTTAAAGGCATGGTAAAACATTTGACTCCGATTCTGTTCACATAGCCCCAAACTCCTTTGAAAAACCTAACCTTTCGACTAACCAGTTTCTTGTTTGATTGTTATCCCCTGTCCTGGCAGCTATCTTTCATATGATCTCTCCTGTGGGGTTAGTTGGCTCTCTTCAACTGGGATTTGTTGGCGCAGTAGCAATTCACAAAAGCAAGGTAAACATAAAAAAAGGTGAAACTACCAATTGTATTTAGTTCCAGCAAGGAGGATGAGAGCAATTTTTCATATGCAGAAAGTGACGACAGTCTAAACTTCTATCTTCTTCTATTGTCATTCTATTTTCCCTTAAAAGCTGTTTAAAACCGATTCAAAATTATTATACCATTATAGTGCAGCTTTTAATAACAATAAGAAGTGTCAGGCATTACTTGAATGAGATGGCTAAACAACCCCACCTTCTAGGCCAACCTGCCCCACATAGGGTGTTAATTGGCATACTCTGGATTGACGAATTCTTCAATTTTCTATGATCTTAGTATTAAATATTATGTGATGAAAAAAATACTTGAAGTACTCTAATACTTGGTGTTTACAGTGGTATCAGCCCTATTGGGATTATATTAACAGGAACGACACAACAATCAAAAAGTGAAAACTGTTGCCAGCCAACCCCGCTCTCCCCTACTGACCAACGAACAAGTACACTGAATTGCCTAACCTGATTCTTTTTAA